>CM062297.1:611677239-612286837 GCA_031216915.1 Pictodentalium vernedei
AATGAAATTATGTTCATTGTTTGTATTTTAAGACTTTTGTGGCAATTTGAATTTTCTGTCTACACTTTTTTCCGACTCGGACTCGGTTTACACTTTTTAGTGATAGCCATGTAATGTTTGCATTATTTCTCTTTACAGAAATAATTCTCTTGAAGTTACTTTTGACGTTTCCCCCCATTCCTCATCAAATATCCCTTGGCGAAAAACATTTGCGATTTCTATACATTTTCTTGAACTTCGGAAAAACAAACGAAATGTATCTTGCCTTTCATTTGTTTTTTCCTGAGTTCCAAAAAATGTATTAAAATCGGAACCCACGTTTCCCGGTAATCGGTGAAGTCGACCCACGTTGAAGTCGACCCGAGTGAAGTCGACCCAAAAAAGTTAAGTCGACCCACTTTTGGTGATCTCGACCCGAAGTGATCTCGACCCGAAAAAAGTTAAGTCGACCCACTTTTAAAATCCTTGAAGTGATCTCGACCCGAAAAAAGTTCAGTCGACCCACTTTTAAAATCCACTTCAGACCATCTCAGATCCACTTGAAACGGACTGGAGACCGCCTCAAAAGGGGGAATATAAGTGATCTCCACCCACTTTTGAAAATGACAAGATACCATCATTAGATTCACTATGGACATTGACCATCTCAGACCTCGTTTGAAAGGGGAACATAAAAACAACAACAACAAAAATTTCAAAGCGATTTATTCAGGCCATAATAACACCGTTATAATATTAATTTTCATCGAGCATAAAGAAAGATATAACAAAATTTTGTGACAACATAAAATATAACGTACATTACACAGGCCATAATAACACCGTCGTAATTTTCAGCAATCATAAAGCGTGAGACAAACTTCTTTATTACACACCCGTAGCTGTATTTGTCACGATCACATGGATTTTAGGGCCATGCGGTAATTTTAACCAGAAAGCTCTAGTGCGATCCGATAAAAAGTACCCTTCGCGTGCACAAGTTCTCTCGTTAGACTGGTTCTTATAGTTTGCAGCGTTCAGTGGAATATAACCAATGAGAACCATCGGCTATATTTACCCGTCGGAATTACCGATTCTCATTACAAAATGTTTGATGCACAACTATGCTGGAAACTGTTGAAAGTCATGAAAAAATATTGACAGAACCGTTCAGATAACAAACTGGTCAAGTATAGTACTGGTACAAAATAATGTAAACATTAATCAATCTTTGAAAATATTATCAACCAAAATAAGTTGGAGCTTACTGGTGAGAACACTACCCCCCCCCCCCCCCCCCCTCTCTTTCAGCCAGGCTCAGCCTAAGACTGTTGGATACTGATTTCGTGAACTTTCGAGAATTTGATTAAATAACAGAAAAAATAATACTCAGTGGAGGTGGGGTGCGAAAAATTGCCAGATTCATAGAACTACATAGATAGCACATAACTGTTACATTCCCAAAACACTCCTTGAATTTGTCCCTAA
The DNA here is from genome assembly GCA_031216915.1 of Pictodentalium vernedei. Lineage (NCBI taxonomy): Eukaryota > Metazoa > Mollusca > Scaphopoda > Dentaliida > Dentaliidae > Pictodentalium > Pictodentalium vernedei. The sequence goes on from CM062297.1 coordinate 611,678,707, forward strand.
TTAAATGGCTGTTTAAAATTCCAACTTTTCTGTAAATGCGCTAATTACTCCAGAATGATATTATGATATTATAATCTACTAATTCAGGAAGCGATGGTACCAAGTTAAAATGACACAGAATAGAACGCGTCTGTATCCATGGTTACCTGTAAATGCGCTAATTACTCCAAATTAATTACTTCAAATTCTACAATTATTACCTCATCAACTATGTTAGATGCTGGGCGAAAAATATTATCCCTGGCTTTGGTTTTTATCTCTCTGGCAATGGTAGCCGCTTTTCATATATCATTGACGCATACAAACAGCGGAATGTCCCAAGCTGTCTTTTTTATTAGTTGGCTAGTAAGACATAAACGAACGCGGACAAGGGTCTTAAAAGGATAAATTCCACTTCTGTTGAGTTACAAAAAATTCTAACAGTAACCAAGACGCTTTTAGATCGGGATGGAGATGGCTTTCAATAAATTTTAAAAGTGGGTCGAAATAACTTTTTTCGGGACGAAATCACTTCGGGTCGAATTCACTTTTTTGGGTCGAGATCACTTTTTTGGGTCGACTTCACTTTGGGTCGACTTCAACGTGGGTCGACTTCACTGCTATTCTGTTTCCCCATTCCACATGATATTCCTCGGCGAAAATCATTTGTGATTTCAATATATTTTCTCGAACTTCGGAAAAAACAAACGTTTCCCCATTCCTCGGCGAAAAGGAAATATGTTTTACTTCCCCATTGTTCGTCATATATTTCTCGGCGATTTCAATACATTTTCATGTTTAATGAGTATAAATGTGTCTTTACATGTTTTGTACGAGTGCTGTAACCAACTTTATATTGTAATTTATATTGTAAAATAATAAAATATATATTATTGAAATAAAAAATGCTGGTCTGGCTGGACTTTATATTATTGTTATAAATAATAGATTATAGTATTAAAATAATAGAAAAAATTGCTGATATAACTAGAGTTACGTTTTTTTTTAACTGGGGGGGGGGGGGGGGGGGGGGGGGGGGCGACTTGACCCGGGACGAGTTGACCCGAGGGCGGCATGACACGTGGGTATTGACCCGTTTCCCCTCACAATAAACCAAGTAAAACGGAAATAGCTCACTGAAACATACCCTCAATTACCAATTCAGATTAATAACGGAAACGTACCCGGAGTTATGTGTGCCGCGAGACTGACAAATGGTTCTGTAGGTTCGCCAGCAGCTCGAATTGGATTACAGGTAACAAAATTACCGTACAACACAGAATTCACCACTGAACGTTGCAGCAAGCAGTCGGACGAATTCCCTCACCCTCCAAAAACCCCAATACTGGACAGAACACCATTCTCTAGGTGTTTGTCAGGATTCCTCTCAAGCACACAGAAACATGAGTGATAACTGATATCCATGTTGTTGTTGTTTTTGAGTGGTGGGGGGTGTCGGGGGGTTGGAGGGTGAGAGTATATTTCCCATCCATCCCCCTTTGCCAGAGAAATAGTCACCCCCCCCCCCCACAGGCACAGAAAAAAATGAAATTGCAAAAAATGCACAGCAAATTTTTTCCCTAAGTGCCTGCCGAAATTCCTGACAAAGCACCTGGGAGAACGAGTGCTGTCCATTTCTTCTTTTTTTGGTTGGGGGGGGGGGGGGGGGCGCTAAAGCTATCTTGCCCCACCCATTGAGTCCCACCACCACCAACTCCCCCTAAAATCTCTCTCCCCTCCCAAAATAATTTGGACAGCAGTCCCTTTCCTAGGCACTTGCCTGGATAATCTTGCCAACCCCACCCCCTCAAAAATCGATTCCTCGCACCTTCCCAAAATCATAAAAATGGACAATACTCCCCTTTCCTAAGCAGTTGCCAGGATTCCTGGCAAGCACCTAAGAAAGGGATTTGGTGTCCATTTTTTTTAGTTTTTGAGGAGGGGGGGATATCTGGATATCTTGCCCCCACCATCCCTTGATAAAAAAGTCTTCCCCCCCCACCCCAAATGAATGGAACACCCACTTTCCTGGGCTCTTTCCAGGATTCCATCACCCCCCCCCCCTGCAAAACGAAAAAATAAATGGTACAGCACTTACAAGGGTTCTCTCCTGGGTCCCCCCCCCTTTCCAAAAAAAATCCCCCCCCATCTGAAAACAAACCACCTAGGAGAGAATGCTGTCCATTTCTTAAAGTTTTTTGGGGTGGGATGAGGATATCTTGCCTTCCCCCCCCCCCCCAAAAAAAATCAGATCTAACCAGCCTCCCCCCCCCCCCCCCCCTCCCTGCCCAACCAGCAAAAAAATAAAAAAATATTTGGTTACCACTCCATTTCTTAGTCTTAGGTCCTTGTCACTGTCAGATTATCTTGCCACACTCATCCCCACTCCCCCCCCCCCCCCCCCCCCAAAAGAGCTAAACCAAAACGCTCGCCCAGCACTCTGTTCCTCTTCTAGAATAAATTATAATGACCCAATTTGGCAAGTACAAGGACTTCGAAATCATGATACTAAAGTGAAGACTAGCCTAGGCCTATTTATTTTTTTTTCATAATTGGCTTAAACTGAGCAAAAAGCCTATGTTCTCCAAATGACGGTATGCCTATAGGCTACATCTTAATATAATTGAACATAAGCGGGGGATGACTGCCACTATTAAACTGGAAAAACATACCTTTATTGGTGGCATATCTGTAAATTCACCAAAATATTCTATAATCTTCTATAATTCTTCAATAAATCCTTCCAAAAGCTATTAAATCTTTCCACAGTGCCACTTCAACAGTGATCTTTCTGGCCTAAAAACGTTGGAAAACCGTTAACGCGTCAGGACGTGACCGCCGTATAACGTAAAAAAGTACCGGATTACGTTCCTATCTGCCAAAATATTGACCGGAACAAATTGTAGTAGGCTGGTGCCCCATTTCAATGCCGAAATGAGCGAAAATGGGATATACACCGATAATAGAGTATCACCGGTAATAGGGGACACGACCGTACCCCAAAGACCAATCTTCAAATAAATTCCAAAGACCAAGTCAAGTATCGAGAATGACCAAGAATATCACAACCACTGGCACTGGCACGCCCGTGCGTCGGGGTTTAGGTCTCTAGTGCCCAGAACAGTCTCCACTATACAACACAATAAATATATATCAAAACCAACTTCCTTCCCATTTGACTCTGATTTAAAAATTTGTTGGTCGTCCATCGGACCAACCAAACTTTGCCTCTGGTAAAATTTCCCGAAATTTTCCACAAAGTCCCAAAATAGCCAGAAATAGCTGGAAAGAAATAACCCAAGCAAATTAGATACCAAAATTGGGTCAACTCAGGGGTCCTCCCAAACACAGATAGCCACTGATGGCTACCGATGACGGGTCGCCCTAAACACCGGAATCCCCCGAAATCCTCCAAATCTACCGGAATCCTCATTTAATTTGTCAATTTCGAGAAGGTTTTTGATGGCTATGTGTCCGAATAAACACGTGGATTAAGACTTAGAGAACACTGATAAAAAAAACAACAAACTATTCCGTTCATATCTGTGATGAAGACATTTTGTCTCGGCGACAGCTTACTGCTATTTTCTTTTATCTGTTATTATGTGTGTGTAATTACTGTGATAATACTGCTTTATGACCCCATCCCCACAACCCAATAAGCGTTTTTGTTGTAGAGAGAAGTCTGCAAAGCTAATGGTTCACAAGGGTCACAAAATCCTACAGAATGACGCATACTAATTTTGAAAGTTGGAAACGAATCGCCTCTTCAAATTCTTGAACCAAACAGAACAGTCAAATATACCCGTTTTTCATTTTTAGTGATTCCATTCGTCAGCTGCAAACATCACTTTAAAAGGTGAACATACTTGAAAATATTTTTTAAAGTCTTCTATTGTGCTTTAAAAAACATTCCCATGGAGAATCTGGGATATTTCGAGGGTATTCCGGATGTTTTAGGGAGATTCCAGGAGATTTGGGGGGTTCCAGGGTATATCGGGGGATTCCGGTGTTTAGCTTTAAAAAGACATGGAATTCCCATGGAGAATCTGGGATATTTCGATGGTATTCCGGATGTTTTGGGGGGATTCCGGTGTTTAGGGCGACCGCCGATGGCTGCCCGTTTTAACCACAATTATTTTGTTTAAAAACATAATTCCAATTAAATAATCTTTATTTGATGTGGGGTGACTGCTTCCAGCCATTGGTTTGGTTAATTAATTGCTTTTTCAGAAAAAAACATTATATTAGTTCAAAGTCTGTCTCCACATCCAGTGTGAGAACACCATCATCACCGATGGCTGCTCGACTCAAGCAGTTTCAAACATATTTGCCGACTGTAAAAGCATAATTCCCATTAATTTATCTGTATTTCGTAAGAAGTACTTATCTTCAGCAGTTGGTTTTGGGAAATTGATTTTTTTTTTCAGCCAGAACCTTATAATAGGTAAAATCCATTTCCCCATCCAGTACAGTTAAAACTAGCAGTCCTGTCACTAACTGTGCGCTTATCTAGGCTTAATTGCGCGTAGGAATTGCGCGCAATTGCCATATCGAATGGCATCCAAAGCACGGCAAGTTCTCCTGGTTACTCATAGCAAACACGGGCAATGTTTCTGCCAATGAACCTCCGGGTTACCCGGAGGTTCATTGGCTGGAACATTGCTTGTGCATAGGCCATAGGTACAGAATTTGATAGCCTTACTATGGTCATAACGCGTAGATTAACGCGCAGATCGACGTGCTATTTGTGCACTTTTCATGACATGACTTCTAGTTTTAACTGTAAGTGAAAGCGATCGTCACTGATGGCTACCGATAGATAGCCATTCAATTTAATCACAATTATCACGTTTCAAAACACATTTCCAATTAAATAATAATATTTATTTGGTGTGGGGGTGGCTGCTTTCAACAATTAGTTTTGTAAATTAATTGGATTTTTTCAGCAGAAAGCATATAATCATGGTTTCCGCTAGACTGGCTGCGGGTCTGTCGACCGGACCCATTCCCCCCGCCGATCATACTATGATCAGTCAGAAAAGCTGGTGGTTAAATGTCGAGTACAATGCTGTATCGTAACGACACTCCGGATCCTTTGTTTCCACGTAATATAGGCATAATGTTGTATACTATGCCTACTATTACTGGCGACAAGCTGATACTTTATAACCCCCAGACGAGAGGGGGAAGCAAAGTTCAAATCCTAAACGTCACCTATAAAATTTCGGACTCAAATTGTCGTGTTTGGTCCGAAATCACTGGCTTTTATTTCGAGCGATAAATGATGTAATTGCACGTGCATGACGTCACACGTCCGCATCGTGGTTCTTTTCAAATATTTCGTTCTCTCTGCATTTCCAATTATTTACGTTGGCACGTATCAGGTTGTATAAAAAAAATTGAGGTCAAGTGATGTAGTCACTGTCAGGATTCATGGATTTTGTGTTGTTTTGGGTTTGTATTTTTAAGAAACCTCCGACCAGATGTAGTATTGTGTGTCCCGTGGGAATTTAGAGAATTGTAGGAGGAAAAAATACATATTTTCCACTTCAATTATTCAGCATTTTAGCGACCAGAATGCCCCCAGAGGCCACCAGAGAGCACCTAAAAATCAAAATTCTCCTGGGTGGAGAACCCCCCAGACTCCCCCTCTATACATACGTGCCTTCGGAACATGCAGCAGATGCCTTCAGCATCTCAGTTTCACTTTCTTTAAACTACCGGACCCACAAATTTTCCCCTAGTGGCAACCCTGATATAATGGGTGAAAGAGTCCATCTCCCCCATCCAGTGATTGAAAGCGATCGTCACCGATGGCCGCTCAACTTCGGTTGTTCCAAAATATTTACTGACTGTAATTTACTGTAAAAGTATAATTCCCATTTTCCATTCATCCAATTTGTGAATAAATATTCAACGAATTCGGAGCAAAAACGGGAAAATGTTTCTGATATGACTTCAATCGTTTACTCCCAGGCTGTCAGAATTACCGGTGGCCATCAAATTCCAGCTGATTTCCATAAAATTCAGGGAATCAAGAGTGAACAAACCTGCTTCGAATAATATGAGAATAAGACGTCCGGGCCACCGGATTTCGAGTGTGTTATGGTCACCGAAGGATGGCGAATCGTCACTGATTCGAGATGACATTACTTTTGGCAAAACGGTATTGCTTTCACACCTTCTACAATGATTGAGCAGAGCTGTACCGGATGAAACGATAAATGTGGTGAATCCAAGCCTGTTAGTTTCGCAATAACCATGAACTCCAATCTGGAGATAGTAGAATTCATTTCCTGAAAGTCACACCAAACGTATTTTGCTTCAAAAACATAGCTCTTTACCCCTCACTGGAGTGAGCTTGTATCACTGAGGGGTCATAAGCTATGTTTTTGAAGCAAACAAATGGAAATATTAATATTGGAATGGCAGTTGTCGTGTACCACACTGGATGGTTTAACTGTTACGGTAATTAAAGGGTTAAATAACACTGGGGGCGGGGGGGGGGGGGGGGGGGGGGGGTGTCTGAGACATCTCACAGGGAAAGGATTGCAGAAATTCGTTCTAAAATAGCAATTTGGAGCTATCCTGAACATGCCGAGCGTAAAAGATTCAAGTCATATCAGAAACATATTCCCCGTTTTTGCTTCGAAATTCATCGAATATTTATTCACAAATTGGATGAATATGATTATCCAAAGCTTAAATAAGATAATTTATAGGAATTATACTTTTACAGTCAATTACAGTCAGCAAATATATTTGAAAAGGCTGGAGATAAGTGGCCATCGGTGACGGTCCCTTTCATTCACAGGATGGGGAGGTTGACTTTAACCTACTGTATGCTTTTTTGATGAAAAAATCCAATTAATTTACAAAACTAATTGATGGAAACGGTCCTGCCACACCAAATAAATATTGGAATTATGTTTTTAAACGTGATAATTGTGGTTAAATCGGGTGACCATCGGTAGCCATCAGTGACGATCGCTTTCACTCACCGAATGAGGAAATGGATTTTTACCTATTATTTATTTATTTATTGGTGTTTAAGGTCATTTACTTTTGCACAATGGCTAATCATGACCGTGACAGTTTTATGGAACGAGCAGCTGCCAGCTCCCAACATCGTAACTGAAACTCTGCACTGCAGCACAGACAGGGTTAGATTGGTTGAAGACATGCGTACAATCGATGTGCACTACGCCTTAGTACACAGCATCATCGTGCCCGAATGTGGACAATCGAGGTTAAGTGTCTTGCCCAAGGACACAACGCAGGAGTCGGATTTGATCACTCAGATGGTCACCTATCCAATGATTAACCGGGCTCGACATTGCTTAACATCGGTTATCTGACGAGAACCGGTTACCGCAACGCCACCACGTCCCCTTTTTACCTATTAATATAACGTTTTGGCTGAAAAAAATAATTTAATTTCCCAAACCAACTGCTGAAGATGATCACTCCTCGTGAAATACAGATAAATTAATGGGAATTATTCTTTGTACAGTTGGCAAATATGTTTGAAACGGCTTGAGCCGAGTGGCCATCGGTGACGATCGCTTTCTCGCACTGGAGGTGGAGATAGACTTTGAACTATTATAATGCTTTTTCTGAAAAAAGCAATTAATTTACAAAACCAATGGTTTGAAATGGTCAGCACACATCAAATAAAGATTATTCAATTGGAATTATGTTTTTAAACTTGATAATTGTGGTTAAAATGGGTGACCATCAGTGGCCATCGGTGTGGAGGACCGCAACTCCGTACAATTTAGAGCAACAGGAAAGTGACTTAAGTTGCTCTATAAGTAAGGGAAATGTGTTTCAATACATGTAGGGCTTCATGGTATTTAATACCGAGCTAGTTTTATTGTAGACGTTATACCGTGTCTCACGGTAATTCGAACAATTCCGACGGTAATCTGAGTAAAATAAATGAAAAGTTTGTACGTTTTTAAAATTCTCCAATTAATTGTCTGTAGGGTGCAGCCTGTAGTTTGTTTAATAATAATAATAACACTTTGGCCAGCCGCTTATTTGTCGCAGTTCTCGGACTAGAAGGCCATGGTTACACCTGAACTCCCAACTGCCTCCCTATTCCCATGCTTCTCTTCTCCTCCCAACACTCGGAGACGAACTGCTTGATGACATCCCTTGCCCCATTCTTCCCAATCTCTCCGATTAGCATATTAACCCTCTCCTTTGAGTCTCCCCCCTGGTATTTGGATGCAGTTGTTAACTGCTGCATACTTGGAGAAAAATTGAATGGGTCAAAGGAGGACCTCCACAATGAATGGTCACCAGGGTTGTGACTTGTGTGTGTGTTTAACACTTATTAACAGAAAAAAGCCATGCGAGTTTGGATTGTTTTGACAGCCGTTATCAAGACAACTATTCATTAATAACTATTAATCAGTTGAAAAATAAAATAAAAACAAAACATATTATTTCTTTGTATTGTTTTTTTTTTATGCTGTGACTAATGGTAAACATGTGAATTAAGCATAAAATTAACACTTAATTGTTAATGGTTCATGTGTAAATTATTCATGAGTGATTTTTATTTCGATGTGTTTACGGCATAATTGACAAGTGAGAGTGCATGTTGTTAAGTTTGTAGATCTTCAGCAAAGTGAATTTGTGAAAATAAAAACAACACCATTTTTGCTTCAGAATGAATTTTATTTTAATAAAATAAAACCACTAACCTCATTTTGACATATCAAGACATGCAATAATCCATTTCTTGAACATTAGATGGAAAAGGAAATTGTCACCGTCTTTGGCTAATGGCTTTCATATTATGCTCTGAATGTGTGGACATCAATCACAGATTGAGTTTCTGATAAGAGGCTTGGAGGAATGATCAGGAATCTTGAATCTTGGTATTTGGATGCACCTGTACAATTTGAGGGTACTCCTATTCAAGGCCTGACAGCTGGGTGAGAATTAAAACTTTGAATAAAACATGTAACAGCAAAAGTGTTCTTGGATGAATGCCCTATCTTCTCATGGGAAATGTTTTGAAAAAATATGTCTCCAGAGCTGAGAAATTGCATGTAAAAGTTGGTGAAAATAACAATTATTCTGACAGTACCTTTATGGGAAGTCTCAAATCTGTCAAGGGTTAAACTTTAGTAATAACATATAAAATAAAATTTGTCATACTTTGACAGCTACATGCAGCCATAGAAGAAATTCAGAACTCAATCAATTAGAAATGGAGTAAATTGTCACTTAAACTTACCAAATTCTGAAAAATAAGAGGTTTTTTTTTGATGGTACCTACTTTTATTCAACCAGAATTTATTTATTTATTTATTGGTGTTTAAGGTCACATATTTATGCACAATGGCTAATCATGACCGTGACAGGTTTACGGGTGGAGGAAGCCGGAGTACCCGGGGAGAACCACCGAGCAACGGCGAGCAACTGTCAGCTCCCCAACATACTAACTCCACACAAGCAGGGTTAGCATTGGTTGAAGACAAGTCCACCATCGACGTGCAGTATGCCTTAGTACACAACGCCACCGTGCCCCCATGCAGGCAGTGGAGATGAAATGTCTTGCCCAAGGACACAACGTGGTTGCCGCAGGTGGGATTCGAACCGAGGACCTCTTGGCTTGCAGCCTGCACCTCTACCTACTGAGCCACCACGCTCCCCATTCAACCAGAATGGGCATAGCATTAAACTTTACAACCAAACTAACAACAGCAAATATGCTCCGTAGTCAATTGTGAATATGGACATGCAAAGTGTTTACATTTATTAAATCCATTCCAAAATAACAGAAAAAAGCAACCAAAGTTGTTTAATTTTGGCATTTTCAAACTACTCGGTTTCTCACCCTCATTGTGCTTGAGGGTTAAATCTAAGATTAAAAAATAAACAGTAATTATACCCCCCCACAAACAAAGTTTGGGGGGGGGGGGGTATGTAGGAATCACCCTGTCCGTCCGTCTGTCCATCTGTCCGTCTGTCTGTCTGTCCATCCATCGTAAGCGCAACTCCTCCTAAACCGTTTGAAGAATTTTCATGAAACTTTACACAATGGAAGAACTCCATATGGGAATGTGCATGAAGCAATATAATTCCGTTCTGACATTTCCAAGGGGAGATAATCTGTCTGTCTGACCATCTTTGTAAGCGCAACTCTTGAACCGTTTGAACAATTTTCATGAAACTTTACACAATGGAAGAACTCCATATGAAGATGTGCATGAAGCAATATAATTCCGTTCTGACATTTCCAAGGGGAGATAATCTAACTTATACCGTCTGTCCATCCTTGTAAGCGCAACTCCTCCTAAACCGTTTGAAGAATTTTCATGAAACTTTACACAATGGAAGAACTCCATATGAAGATTTGCATGAAGCAATATAATTCCGTTCTGACATTTCCAAGGGGAGATAATCTAACTTATACTGTCTGTCCATCCTTGTAAGCGCAACTCCTCCTAAACCATTTGAAGAATTTTCATGAAACTTTACACAATGGAAGAACTCCATATGAAGATGTGCATGAAGCAAAATAATTCCGTTCTGACTTTTCCAAGGGGAGATAATCTAACTTATACATTTCAGGCGCGGGGGGGGGGGGGGGGGGGGTATCACTTTGTGAGTTTGCTCACAGTACCTCTAGTTTTCTTCTGCAATCATTGTTGCATCTATCCCATATCCAAACCAACAGGGAGTATTTTCGATTCAGTTGTCAAAAGTTAGCTCAAGTATCTATATTTTTCTTCCAGGTGTTACTGTAGATATATATATTGTTTTAGTGCTGTATACATGTAGATGTGATTTTTAATAAAAGATAGTTATATTAGTGTTTTGTTTAGTTTCTTTATCGGATATCAGTGGCGTGTTCCCTATCTTCGCGCAGGTCATTTTCGGTGTTTTGTTTTTTGTTTTGTTTACGATTTCGACTGTTTTTTCAAAATTCAAGCTTCTCATTCTAATTTTGGCTATGGTTGCTATGGATGGTAAGTGTTTCGTGACGGGAGAGGTTCAGACCAGCAGGGTAGAAGCGGTTAGTATAGGTGTATAGGTGAGGGGAGGGGTTGAGGCCAGCACAGGGGGAGCTAGTGAGTTACCAACGGACGGCCAGCGGTCAGATGTGTGTAGGCACTGTGATATGGTGTATGTGGATGGGCGTGAGCTCGGGGAGTTGGGGATGTGTGCCATCTGCGTAGAGTTAATGCAGCTGCTAGAGGCATATGTAAAGTTGGAGGAAGAGGTGCAGGTGGTGAGGGGGGAAACTGGGGAAGGCAGGAAAGTCTGGTGTTACCCCAGTTAGGGTGGCATTCGATGGAGGATGGAAGGTGGTGGGTAGTAGGAAGCGGACTTTTGACGTGGATGGTGGGTCTTCAGGGTATTTGATGACTGGATTCGCATCGCAAAATGCTAGTCAAATATGTCCAAATGCTAACCATTTTTCTTTCATATTGGCCTTTTATTCACTATTTATCATCATTTTTTGAAATCAAGATGGAAACTGCTAATCAAATTTTTAAAAACAAAAAATACCCTGGTCTTTTGGGAATAGGAAGGTGCGTCGGGTTGAGGGTAGGGGAGAAGTAGGTGCTAAAGTGTCAGATTCCCAGGCTAGTAGTGTGAGTCGGGGGGCGAAAAGGCATATTCATTTAGAATCGGATAGTGAGGGAGATAGCGATGACCATGTGGAGTCTATCAGGGCAGGAGTCAGAGGGAAGGTTAGGAAGGTGGTAAACGAGGACAAGGTGGCTTGTAGTGGGAGTGGGCAGAAGGTGGAGTGCAGTGTCCAAAATAGATTCAGTGTGTTAGGTAATTTCGAGAATTCTGAGGAGCAGGTTGGTTCTGAAGAGGTGGAGGTAGGCATGGAGGTAAGTGTGGCGGAGTGCAAGATTGCGAGCCGGTCCAGTGGGAACAGAGGTGGTAACAGGGGTAGTAGGACAGGAAAGAGGACAAGAAAGAGGCAGTTGGTGGTTGCAGGGAGTAGTATACTGCGGGGGTTAGATAGGGTGGTGTGTGGGCCCGACAGTGTCAACAGGACCAATTTGTGCTTTCCGGGGCTAGGGTGGAGGACCTAAGGGACAAAGTGGGTGGATTAGTAAAGGGGTCAGGCCCAGACCCAGTGGTTGTTGTACACGTGGGGACCAACAACATCAGGGAGAGAAAATCAGTTCAACTTATTGAGACTTACAACGACTTAATAACTCAACTGAATGCCAAGAATATACAGGTAGTGGTTTCGGGGCTTCTCCCAGTACTAGGTGGTGGGGGCGAGCGTAATTCGCGGATCATTGGGGGAGTATTGTAAGGAACTTGGGATACCGTTTGTAGACAATTAGGGATCGTTTGGGGGCGGAAAGGACCTATATGGAAGGGATGGTATCCATCTTAGCCCAAGGGGTACAGAGGTTTTAGGAAGAAATATGTTGCAGATGGTGGAGCCTTTTTTGGTATAGGGAGGGGAGGGGGATCAGTGAAGGGGGGAATGAACACAGGAAATGTGTCACGAACCATAGGTGTAAAAAATGGGACAAGGGGGATAAGGAAAAGGGACCAAAAATCCAAATCAGTAGGAATAGCTTCCCAAGGAAAGCACAGGTACACAAAGTAGGATATACAAACATACAGGGACTAGATAATAATGGGTCCAGTAGGCGGAAGCCAATGAACCTTGATGCCCTGAAAGTGGGTTATAGCAACATCCAGGGTCTCCACCGGAAAGTAAGTGAAATTGCTACATTGATAGGGGCAGAGGAGTTTGACGTCATGGGCTTAAGCGAAACATGGGCAAGACACAAGGAACAGGTAGACCAAGTAAGGGGGTTACGTATGGATAGGTGTAGGGCAAACGGAAGGCCAGAAAAAGGGGGAGGGGTAGGCATGTACATTAAAGAGGATTTAAAACCGTCGCTGATTACAGACCTGGAAAACATCAGCACCCCGGCTGAGGTATCGAAAGAAATTGGATGGGCAAGGATCAGTCTGAAAAACAAAAGTATTGCCCTTGGGGTTGTGTATTGTGCGGTGGAGGGAAGCAAACCCGAATGGAATGATTCGATATACTCAACACTAAGGTCCAATATCACCGAACTACAAAACAAGGGGCTCGGTATAATTCTGATGGGTGACTTTAATGGCCACATAGGTAATGATGAAGAAGGCATAGAGGGTGGGGACAATAAAGTCAACAGGAATGGAAGGAAGCTGTTGAACTTCACAAACAAGCTCGGTCTGAAAATTCTGAACAGGAACGCGAGGTGTAAGGGGAAATGGACCTGGGAGAGGAACGACAGAAAATCAACAATCGACTACATCCTCACTGATATTAATTCATGGAGGGAGGTGATAGGGCTAGAAGTGGATGATGAGGGTAAAATGGAGGTGGATAGTGATCACAACTTGATTACAGTGACGATCAGGGCCAAAACTCGAGTAAAAAGCAAAGGAAGCTCTAAGGAGATTTGGGAACTCAAAAAAGATTCTGACTGGGCAAAGTTCAATGAAGAACTGAAACCAAAGCTTGCAACCGTACCCAAGAGGGGCAGTGTCCAGAAGATGGCCGACGTCATAGTTAATTTAAACAATATTTATTCATGAAAAGTATGATGCATACATATAATAAACTACAACATGATTGTCATACAGAGTGCGCAGTACAATGGTATGCATTAAAGTAATGAGTCAAGAACGAGATTTGTTGAAAGGATTCAGCAGTAAGCTTTAAGCTTTTATAAGCCGTCTCCTCTGGAATACTGACGAAGTTTGATAGTAGCTGCAAACACTAAGTAAAATATTGTTTAAACATAGAAGTCAGAGAGAGTAAGGAGAGCAGTAGAGAGAATGAGAGAATGGAAAGGAAAGGGAAACTTAACCCCTTGCCCAACACGTGTAGCAGGCGACACGTGAAGAAAAAATGTTTCAATAACTGGAAATTTCAATGACAGTCTCTAGAACACGGCTCACGGTCCCTCACTGGAACGAGCTCGTCGAGCTCATTCCAATGGGGGTCATAAGCCATGTTCCTGAGACAAAAATTGAAAATATAAAAGGATTTAGATGGCGATTTTTATGGGTTACACTGGCGGTACATTGGGCAAGGGGTAAAGTAGGAAACGAGGGGACAACCTGAATTCAATGTTCGCTACCGAAGAATATTCAATAGGGCAGCCTCAATAGTGTATCGGTAACGGTGGCCCATTTGTGTGACAATCAACACCGGGAGAGTCTAAGAGTGCACCGCTACTTATTGAAAGCGTCCACTCAGTATGATATAGTCCTGCACGGCTCTGAAGACAAGAAGATTTTCGTTATTATTTAGTCGTTCGGATCCAAATAAGAGTGTGGAAAGCTCAAGAGTAAATGGCAATGCATTGATTGTGGAATCACGAGCATCGTTAAAGATTGGGCAGTGCACAAGATAGTGCTCAGTAGTTTCGAGGTCCCCACCCTGGCAACGTGGAGATGTTGAGAGATGGTTATAGTATAAGTGGGCGTTGATATTACAGCAATGCAGGCGTAACCTGAAATGATAAATTTGGGCAGCACGGGATTTGGCTCCATAATAAAAAATTGGTGGTCGTTGGTTCGCACCATTTATAAACGTCTTGAAGTTTATGAGGGAACAATTTTCTCTTACTGAGGGGGGTAATCCATTCCACTGGTCGGTAACTTCCGGGATAAACGAAGACTTACATAAATTGGTGTAACAAAAGGGAACACGGTGGTTATTTTCGGATCGGAGATTGTGGCTTTGGGTAATAGATGAAATAATTGGTGGCACCTTATTGGAGATATATGGAGGTGTTAATTTATGATACATCTTGAAAAATTGGATGAGCTTGGGCTTTCGGCGTCTTTCTTCCAGTGGATCCCATTGGGTTTCTGTGTAGAGAAGGTCTTTACTGCAGCTCACAGTGGCGCCAGTAACTATCCTTGCTGCAGCTACTTGTATTTTCTCCAGGTCCGCAGCTTGAGTTGCTGAGCAGTTGTCCCAGACAGAGTCAGCGTATTCTAAAAGAGGTCGGACAAATGCGAAGTATATCTTTTCAAGGACTTTCCTGTCAAGTGTAAACTTGTGGGCCCTGAGCATGTCAATACGTGTCCAGGCTTTAGCGCACACATGATCGATTGGTTGTACATCAAAGGTTTAGGAGATGAACTCCTGCATTGCGATGAGGGGGTGGCAGTTGGTGACTTGAAGATCCCAGGGCTATTTTTTGCAGATGACATGGTGCTAGTGTCAGAAAGCGAAGAGGGGTTAGAGAAGATGCTGGGAATTGTTGGGAAATATGGGAGCAAATGGAGACTCGAACTTAATGAAAGCAAGAGCAAAGTTATACCCGTGGGCCGCAAAGTGGACCCCACTCGAAGGTGGAGAGTGGGGGAGTTCTGCATTCCGGAAGGTAGCAGTAGACTTCTTAGTGTAGGAGAGACTAGTGACTATGAATACCTGGGGGTAAATATAAACATAACAGGAAGAGGCATCTACCAAAACCACACAAATAAATTGATTCTGAAGGGGAAGCGAATCCTTAACCAAATGAAACTTATAGGGAGAAACAGTTTCAATAAGGTTTTCGTGGGGAAAACCTTTTGGGAAATGGTGGGTCTGCCTAGTATAACATACGGTACGGAAGTTATACCCCTAAACCAGGCAGCTGTTAAGAGCTTGGAAATCCTGCAGAACGATGCAGGCCGATGGATAACAGGCTCGAGTAATGCCGCAGCGCTAGAAGCAATCAGGGGCGAGCTTGGGTGGATGAGGATCAAGAACAGGATAGACCTATTGAAACTGGGTTATCTTAATTATTTGGTAAATCTCCCCGATAGCCGATGGTGTAAAGTAATGTTCCTGAGAACTTTCAACTCAAATATCAAGACGGGGTGGATGGTCCAAGTGAGGGAGCTAGTAGAAAACTACTCAGTGGAGATCTCGGACCTTGACGTTGGGGCAAACCAGGGCAAAAAGATCGTCAGAGAAAGGGTCATGGAGGATTGTAACCGTAATTGGCGAGAGGGGGTCAAATCAAAGAGATCTTTGGGTGGCCTGCGTGGTAAAGAGAAGCCTGGTTTTGAAGAGAACCTTGATGGCACCTTTGGGGGGTCACTGTTGTTCAAGCTGAGGTCGCGGTCCCTGGAGCTGAGGGGAAAAATTGGGAAACACAGTGAAAAGGAGTGCCAGATGTGTAACGTGGGCTTGGTGGAGATCCTGGAACACTTTCTTATAGAATGCCCAAAATACCAGTCTAAAAGAACAAGATTCACGGGGAGTATAATGGAGAAGTGGGATGGGAGAATGAAGGACATGTGGTTATGGGGCGACTCATAGGAGAGGGTTAATATACTAATTGGAGAGATTGGGAAGAATGGGGCAAGGGATGTCATCAAGCAGTTCGTCTCCGAGTGTTGGGAGGAGAGAAGAAGCGTGGGAATAGGGGGAGGCAGTTGGTAGAACATGGGTAACCAAGGCCTTCTCATACGAGAACCGCGACAAATCAGCGGCCGGCCGAAGTGTTATTATTATATTATTATGTAGGTTGAAAATTTTAAATACTTCCATCAACTGCATGTCCTATTGTAAATGGAAAGTGGAAAGATAACATTTTAAAAAGAATAAAGTTTCATTTGAATGCAATGATTACAAGTACATGTGCATTTCTTATCAGAAAAAAATAATTAAGAATGATGTGTTGAAAGAAATTATTGAAATATGTTGATTCAACATAATGTAACGAAATTTTATTTCTTTTGTTTTATGGAACAGAATCATTCCCTCAGTTGGACAGATGATTTACCAGTATGCAAATTTTCAGGTGTAGGGTTCTCGACAAACCAACTCTACCGGGAAGATGGGAATCGACGAGAAGAACATGAATTTGAAGATAGAAGCTTTCATTTTTGGTAAATTTTATCTTTTTAGCTTAACTTGACAAAGTCAAGATAAGCTATTGCCATCACGTGTGCGGTAGTTTGTGAGTCTGTTCACATTTTCCTTTAGCACAGGCTACACCCCGTAGTTCTTATCCGATCAGCAGAAAATTTCATAAGCAGGTTTGAGGTCATATCTAGATGAGAACGTCCCCTTTTGGCCACGATCGATCAACTGTTGTGGCTGCCCAAGCCCGAAAACCATTAGGACAGTCTACAGGTTGTATTTATGAAGAAATTTCATTGTAACTTGGTAGGATGCGTCTGTGTAATATCTGAATGAGAACGCTCCCTTTTCATCTGTTAACCGTGACAGCTGCCCAAGCCCTAAACCCAAAAACTTGTAGCACAGTCTACAGGTCATATTTAATATGGAGGGATTTCAATGTAACTTGGTAGGATGACTCCGGATGATATCTAGATGAGAACTTCCCCATTTGGTCGCGATCTGTCAACCGTGACGACTGCCCGAGCCCAAAACCCTAAGCACAGTCTACAGGCTGTATTTATGGAGGGATTTCATTGTAACTTGGTAGGTTGACTCCATATAAGGTCCAGATGAGAATGTCCCCTTTTGGCCACGATTGGTTAACAGTGACGGCTACAGGGGCCCGAAGCCCCAAAACCGTTAGCACAGTCTATAGATCATATTTATGACTTGTAACTTGGTAGGATGACTCCAGATAATGTTTAAATGAGAACGTCCCCTTTTGGTCAGCTGTGATGGCTGTTGGGGCCCAAAACCCAAAAACCTTTAGCACAGTTCACAGGTCATAATTATGAAGGGATTTCATTGTAACTTGGTAGGATGACTCAGTATAATGTCTAGATAAGGACGTCCCCTATTGGTCATGATCATTCTACCATGATGGCTGCCCGAGCCCAAAACCCGAAAAACTTTAGCACAGACTACAGGTCATATTTATGAAGGGATTTCATTGTAACTTGGTAGGATGACTCAGTATAATGTCTAGATGAGGACGTCCCCTTTTGGTTGTGATTGGTCATCTGTGATGGCTACACAGACCCGAAGCCCATAAACCTTTAGCACAGTCTACAGGCCGTATTTATGAAGGGATTTCCTTGTAACTTGACAGGATGACTTGTTTTGGAATAATTTCACTGTAAATTGGTAACTTTTGTTAATATACATTAACTGTGAGGGCCACATACATTAACTGGTAAAGTGCTGAGTTTTTTCTGGCAACAAATCAAAGCTCATCATATACTGCTCTATTACATTTAATTGGATAGTGCCTTATAGGCACTATCCAATTAAATGTCAGAGAGCAAGGTATTGCATAAAAAATCTGATTCATATCAGGGACAATAAAGGCTTCCTCAGGCAGAATGTAGCTACTGACAGTTATTGCCTGTCACTTTTAGTAAAGCCCAAAATAGGGCTTCCGGAACTCTACCAGTTAACAGTGAGGGCAACATTAACCCACCCCTTTAGTAAAGTCTACACCTCATATTATTTTTATTGAAAACATAACATACAGGGAACAGAAATTGACATATTCCCAATTATCACAATTCTTGTCTTATTTCATAATCCTTTCATAAACATTGAACATTATCCTTTTCATCAAACATAACACACAGACAAGTTAAGTTACAGTGTCATTGACACTTTCATTTAAAGAAGCTTTCATTTTTGGTAAATTTTATATTACAGCAGAGTTCCAAGTTTTTTTTATACTGATCCTCAATGTCTGGTTATAAATACAGGCACCTTTGCCAATGCAATTTAGTCTACTTTTCTTAGCTCACCTGACTGAAAGTCGAGGTGAGCTATTGTGACCACTCACAGTCTGACATCCATAATCTGTCATCCATTAATATGCTGTTCATGTGGGAGCACTTTGGTTAAGTTGGTAGAGATGCAGGCTGCAAGCCAAGAGGTCCTTGGTTTGAATCCCACCTGTGGCAACCGTGCTGTGTCCTTGGGCAAGACACTTAATCCCAGTTGCCCACGTGAGGGCATGGTGGCATTGTGTATTAAGGCATACTGCACGTCGATGGTGCACTTATCTTCAACCAATAGTAACCCTTCTTGTGTAGAGTTTGTATGTTTGGGAGTCTGACAGTTGCTTGCCATTGATTGGTGGTTCTCTCTGGGTACTCCAGCTTCCTCCACACGTAAAACTGTCCGACACAAGGTGACTGGCTGTTGAAAGTGTCATTAAACTCCAACAAATAAATAAATAAATATGCTGTTCATGGTTTCTCCTCCAAAACCACTGGACCAATTTCAGTTAAATTTGATGTGATTGTTCTGACATTGCATTTTGATTTTGTTCAGATCAACTTACCCATACACATAGGGAGGGGTGGGGAAAAATTCTCCCAAATTTAAAATAAAAAGTGTTTTTCTGAACCAATGGGTACAAACAAGGACTTTATATTTGGTAGTGAACTTCTTTTTATGGTGTAGAATCATGTTTGTTCAAACAAATTTCATAGAGCAATGTTTTTTGCCTTTGTAACCAAGTCCTTGGGTTAATTTTGGGCTCCTTATTTGAGCCCAAATTTCAACTTAGTCGATATGAGGAATAATCTTTAAAACTCTCTTCTTCTCCAGAATCACCAGTCAGAATCTTTTGATATGTGGCATACAGACTCCTTACAGGAGTCAGATTCAGTTTTGTCTTTGTAAGTTAGCATGAATTTTAATATAGCGCAATATGGGGGAATAATCTTTAAATATCTTCTTCAGATCCACTAGTTAGAATCTTTTGTTATTTGGTATACAACATTGTTACTGAGGTCATATTCAAGTTTGTTCAAATCTCAAACCTTGGTTAATACTTGGGCTCCCTATCGGAGCCCAACTTTTAAATTTGTGCAATATGAGGAATAATCTTTACAAATCGTCTTCTCCAGATTCACCAGTCTGAAACTTTGGGTATTTGGTTTACAGTATCCTTAAGGGAGTCAGATTCAACTTTGTTCAGGTCAAGTCCTTCGGTTAATATTTGGCCTCCTATAAGGGCCTGAATTTTAACTTATTGCAATACAAGGAATAATCTTTTAAAATCTAATTAATTTCTTATTGTGATGCTTGCATCATGAAGTAGTACAGTCTACCGACTGAACATGTTTTATTTATACATGTTTCCAATGCAACGTTGTACAGCACCATGATTGAAGAAGACCAGTGACTTCTATCAACTGGGAATAGTGGCGATTTCATACCGATTGCAGATGGTAAATTTCATAATATCTTGGCTCTGCATATCCCTAAAAATCCTGATATGCATTCCACACATTTTTAATGGGGAATCTTTATTGAAAAGTCCAGATATGAAAGATAATTTAATAGTCAGTGTTAAATATAGAATAACCGTAAATTTCCGGTTGTCATAATTGGCCAATGCCCCATAACCGGACGGTTCCGATTGCCTATTCCGATTATTGGTTCATCACTAGCTGTAGCACTGTCATTATTTGTTGGATTTAGATAACTTTTGCCATGCTTATACCTCAATATGGGAGAAAGGATCCTACAACAGACTTAATATCTTTGCATAAAGATTTACAGAGTTATTTGGCCTTTTTAATTAAGGGGATGATTGAGAAATGTGTCCGTCCAACATAGTTGCTGCTCTAGTTCTGTCATCATATGTTGGATATAAATAATTTTTGTGATGCTTGTACCTCAACATGGGGGGAATGGAATTAATATCTTCGTATAAACATTTACAGAGTTATTCTCCCTTGTTTAACTTAGGGGATGATTGAAAAATGTCTTCACTCTCATTTCTGGGCAATACCTTTTGTAATGTTGATCGCACTATGCTGATACTTCACACATAGGTTGCCCATAATGGGACAATGTTTTGCATTGATTTTGGAATCTGTATGTCAAAAGTGAAACGTCACTATTGCTATAAATAGATTTTTGGTTTCTGTGCAATAACTTTAGTTTCCTTTTGCGTATGATGCTATAACTTCATATTTAGATTGCATATGAGGTTTCGATGGTTGGGATTGCATTTGGGGTCAATAGGTCAATAGGTCAAATGTCAACGTCACTGTTACGATAAATAGATTTTTGTTTTTTAGCTCGCCTAACTGCAAGTCAGTAGGAGCCATTGCCATCACTTTTGTCTGGCGTCCATTAACTTTTGCAAACTTGACTTCTTCACAACCACTGGGCCAAATTCAAACATATATTGCACAGACCATCTATGGAGTATACCCTTTCTATTTTATTCAAATGAAGCAGCTGCCATATTCGGGCTCTGGTTTATGCCTCCAAAGCTTAAAAACCTTTAAAATTCTTCTCATGAACTACCAGAGGGAATACCTTGATATTTGGTATGGACCATCCTTTGGTGTAGAAGATTAAAGTTTGTTCAAGAGAAGTTAAGGGTCAACACTTGTTCAACTTGGGGAAAACAAATCTGTTTTGTACTTTGTGTTTGTAATTTTTGCAATGCTTGTACCTCAACATGGAGGAACAAACCAGACAGCAGAATTAATACCTTCATGTAAACATTTACAGAGTTATTTGCCCTTGACTCATTTTGAATTTGATATCATTCTCACTTTTTAGCTCATCTTGACAAAGTCAAGCTGAGCTAATCACATCGCTTGCCGTCCGTCGTCCGTCAACACCATGTTTTGGTCTTCTCCTCTAAAGCCACTGGGCCAATTCAAGTGAAAGTTTGTGTGAGTGATGGTCTCAAAGGGGCATTTCATTATTGTTCAACTCAGCATGCCCAGCCCCATAGGGAGGGAGTGGGGGAAAATGCTCCAAAATATTTTTAAAATCTTCTTCTCAAGAACCAGTGTGTACAATGACTTGATATTTGCTATGGAGCTTCCATATGAGGTGTAGAATCAAGTTTGTTCAAACAAAGTTCGTGAAGTAATATTTGGCTTTGTAATAGGAGGGGTAAGATTTTTGGCCCCGCCCAAAATTTCTATATTTTTCTACTGTACCAATGACCCAGACATAGCTGGTGCTAACTCTTAAAATATAGGGCCAAACACAAATTTTGCCCCCCAATCCCCAAAATTTGCATCTAAAACCAAAGAAAACATGTCCTGAATGGCCCTCCACACTTCACCTCTACTGCGCATGCGCAGTGTCAAGGACGTTCCGAAATTGGCGCCATTAATCATTCTAAGTTTGGCCCTTCATCAGTTAACATCTGACTGATCTTTGTGCTTATAAATCTCAGTTTAAATGATGCCAGACACATAAATATTAGTGAAATGGTGATTCTAAGGAGGATAGAGAAGGAGGAGAGGAAAAATGTGTGACAGAATATTATCAGGGCTGTAACTTAAAATTTTTTAATGAAATTATGTTAAGTTACCTATTTTCGAGGCAGCAGCCATTTTGTTGTCATTCTGATTATTTAGTTACACTGATTTTTCAGTGTTTTCCTCTCTCCCTGTCCTTTAAGTCCCCCCTTGCTATTCTCCCATGCTTTTGGCATAGTTTCTGTAATTATTATTACTAAATTTTTTTGGGAGTTTTAGCTGAATAACAGAATGAATTCTGTTCTTTCCCCATGTTTATGTCTTCACCTACGGGTGGTTAGGCGTTGTGTTCTGCATCTGCCATCTGATGTTCTGCAGTTTCTTCCCTGGAAGTCTCTGTTTTGCATCAGATAGTGTATTTTTGGTAACTGATTCCGGGCCTGGGTGCCTGGAGTCTTATTTTAGTGTTTTTACATTCATTGTTTACATTTACAACAGCCCTCTGTGTGAGGGGGGGATTTCTTGAAAATAATATCTTGATGTTATTTTAATCATAACTAGATACATTATTATTGTTCGTAAGTGTTGAATAAATTGTTTAAAATATTTTTAAAATTTTTGTCCACACTTAGGCTTGGGATCCATTGGGGCTCAACGTTACTTTTCAGAAACTTGGGCTGTTCTGAAAAAATATTTTTTCAAAATATTTTGATTTCAATTATTTTTTCTATATTAATGGATCATATTATTATTATGTATTTTGATTGCCAGGGGTTGGTGCGAATACCAGGACTTGTTTTCTTTTCACATTGAAAGGATTTTGATCAATTGTAATAAGAGGAAGTCTTCCTCTGACTTTTATAATCATTCTATATGTGGTCAGTGTACTCGCATTAACTCCTGTTCTGCATCGTATGATTTCGATGACAACATGGGAAGCGTATGTCACGGTATGTTAGTGGGGAATTGGACACTCCGGTCCTTTCCCCGCAGGGTCACTCTACTTTATCAATTTCTATTTCAGACGATCAAGATTACGGTGATGTATCTGTGATGTCTTCTAACAGTGTGCCTCCGTCGTCACAATTAATGAAGGGCTAGCGGAAAAGTGCTCATGTTAATACGCCAATTGCCTAAGAGGACCCTAGTAGGTTCGACGGCCTTTGACGTCCGCTAACTCGCCCGGTGTAGCGTCCATTCATCGAATGGTTCGGTAGCCGGGTTCGTCCGTTGCGGTCTAGAAGGAGTTTTGGGGTGATGCGAGCACTATAAATCAACCAAATGCACACCCAGTGACGGCGGATTAGAGGGAGAACGGAGGAAGCCTTTTAGTCCGGTTCATAGCTCGTTCTGGTCCATCCGGACGGCGAGCGAGAGAGGCCCCTCTCTCGTACAACAACATCTGGCCCCAGATGTTGTGGTACAAAATGTTTCGCATTCGGAGCATACGTCCGTCGCTCGGGACGCTCCGACATATAGTCAGTCCGGAGTAGACTGTCAATAAGGCTTCCTCATTCTCATGGTAGCGCACACGACCGCTCTTGGCTACGTGACCTCGGATATTCAGTCAGCTTCGCCAGTCAGAGAATCATCGGCGACCAGGTCACACCATCCGGTAGCCAGGGACACGAGGCCTGCAGACTCCGGACGTTCGCATAGGAAAGTGTGCGGGAGTCAACGTACACGGAGCTTCCGGCGGCAATGCATCGTAAGACCGCTTCTGCACAGGCCTCGGGAACGGACGTGCTTCCTAAATAGCACAGTTTATCGCAGCATCCCAGCATCAACTGAATCTGTCGCATATTTTTTATCCGACAATGCTGGGTCGGGACGCTCCGCGGAAGCGGGTACGGACGTCCGAAAATTTCATCCGGTCCGACGGGATACCGAAAGGGATTTGGAGGATTTCGAGCTTTCCCTTTCGGAACAACATATGCTGTTGTGTATGTCATCTGACTTGATCTTCTACAGCTTCTTTCGTCGGACCAGAATGCTGTGATGCCGGATAAGAAACTGATAGCGTCGGTGGACTTAGAAATTTTTGGTTCGGTTCAGGGGCATCGTCCCTCAGTTCCGACATAGTCCAATAATGTCACACAAACTTTCGAATTATTGAACGACGCTATATATATTATTATATGCTTGCTATAACCAAGCATTTCTGGTTTCTTGTTCACAAAGTTACGGAGATGTCTTTCAAAAGTGTGCCTCTGTCGTCATAGTTAATGAAGAGCTAGCGGCAATAAGTGCTCATGGAATATGTCTATCGCCTAAGAGATCCCTTGTAGGATCGACGGAGTGACATTCGCTAGCTCACCCGGTGTAGCGTGCATTCATCGAATGGTTCGGCTGCCGGGTTCGTCCGTTGCGGTCCAGGAAGGAGATTTGGGTGATGCGAGCACTATAATTACTTTAGTACTCACCCAGTGACGGCGGATTGAGGACAGATTGGAGGAAGCCTGTTAGTCCGGTTCCTGGCTTGTCCAGGTCCGTCCGGGCTGTGAGCGAGAGAGGTCCCTCTCTCGAACAACAACATAGGGGACCGCATGTTGTGGTTCAGATATTTTACATTCGGAGCATATGTCTGTCGGTCGGGACGCCTCGTTATATTGACAGTCCGAGAGACTGTCGATAATGCTTCCTCATCCTCACAGCAGGGCACACGACCGCACATTGGCTACGTGACCTCGAGTATCCGATCAGTTTCGTCATTCAGTGATTCCACGGCGAATAGGTCACGCCATCCGGTAGCCAAGGGACACGAGGCCTACACACTCTGTTCGCTCGCATATTGGTAGTATGCACGGGGTAACGATCACGGAGCTTCCAGCGGCAATGCATTGTAGGACCGCTTCTCCTCAGGCCTCAGTGACGGACGTGCTATCCGAGTTAGCACAGTTGTTTCGCAGCATCCCAGCAATCGACAGTTTCTTACTCGAATCAGGAATTATCTGACGGCGCTGGGTCGGTGCGGTCCGCGGTTGCATCAGGTACGGACGACGGAACGCTTTATAGGGTCCGACAGGATGGCGAAAGGGATTCAAAAGATTTTGAGTTTTCCCTTTTGTAGCATCGGAAGCTGCCATTCATATCTTCTGGCATTATCTTCCAGTGATTGTTATTTCGGACTACATTGCTGCGATGTTGGATAAGAGACTTATAGCGTCATTGGACACGGAATTTTGGATCGGTTCAGGGACTTTGTCCCTGACTTACCAACACAGTCCAATAATGTCATTACAACATGTGTTTTATTTTTCGACGCTATATATGCATATAAGCCTGCTACCAAGCATGATAGTTTAGTTTCTTGTCCGCAATGCTCATTTCTGCCGTTTTATCATTTATACGAATAATTTATTTTGGCAGAGCAGGGCATACCGAGAGTTCATATGCGTCTAGACGGCGTGGTTAAAGACTGGAAATATTCTTTTTCGCCGTCTATGTCTTTTCCAACCACAATGTTGGAAACGACAATGATGTCTAGTAGACTTAACTTAGACGCTTTATCATACGTAATCCACCTTACTGAGGCGTTATCATTACGTCTTCAAGAAAAGATTTACGGGATATTATTCTCAATGTGATTTCTTTTGAGGGCAGTAGTTTGTTCACGTATAACTCCGCCCTTCAGTGGCTGATTGGAGTTGGTTAGAAGTGACGCAGCCCTAGCTACATCCACGCGCGTGGATAATAAGGTGAAGAACTCTCTCAGAGTCGCTTCATTCTCGGAGAAGCCTCTCTTCGACGGCAACTTTTCAGCAATCCATGAATTGCTCGATTTACACGTTCTCTTGTCTATCTAGTGTTACAAGAGATTCAGACTGGGGCAAACATTCGGTGGTTGACTCAGAGAGTGCCACTGCAGTTGCCGGACCCGAGTGTTATGGTTATGACGGTTGCCAGTCAAGCAGATTGGGATATAATATTGATCCCAACGGATTCGAAGTGCCAGGGTCTTTGGGTTCCGCAGTCTCTAAGCAAGCAATTATCTTCCGCGGAATAATGTTTTTTAGGCTTGCTTTATGTCATTGCATGAACATTATTCAGAAACGCATGTCCAAATCCTGTCCGTTAATTCGACAGTAGTGGCGTATCTCCGGAACCAGGGAGGCACTCATTCGTTTCTGTTATTCATTTTAATGGAAAGAATCCGTCTGTTGGTTATAGTACACTAAGTTCTGTTTCGGTCCGTCATATTCCGGGTCGTCTGATTGTTTTACCGGACTCTCGTTCATTTAGGGGTCGCTTGTTGCCGTCAGAATGGACTCTCAACAAACAAGTATTCAATCAGATTTGCTATCTATGGGAGCGCCCAATGATAATTTATTTACGACACAGCTTGCTAATCAATTGCAGACGTATGTGTTGGCTTGTCCGGATCTCTGAGCTAATGTTGTTAACGCTCTATTGATCTAATAGGACGGAATGAAAGGATACGCGTATCCTCCGGCGCTGTTGTTTCAGCAGGTATTGCTAAGATAAACAACCACAATACATTTCTGTTGATAACATCTCTATCTTCACAGAGATTGTGGGTAATTTACTCTGATGTCTGCTGTGGGACTTAACGCGAAATCTTCCTCAATGAGAGGATCTTTTTTTGCTGGGTAAATCGTGTCATCTTTATCACAACCCGCAAGGTCGCAACCTTCACGTATTCCGTTGTGTGGTCCGTATTGCATTGTAAACATTGTACTGGACGAGCTTTGGACGCGATTTCTTACTATAGGAGATCCTCTTCTTCACTATTCTATGCGGCTAAAGTGGAGGCTCTTCCGTCGTTGGTGTAGGGATCACTATGTTCATATTGTTGATCCCTCCATACTACTCATTGCAACTTTTTAGTATACTTGTTTGACAAGATCTACTGCAGCCTGTTATTATTAAGGTTATAGGTTTATGTTACCTCATACCTATGCACTCTATGATAGTTTACAATTGAGTCTTATGTCTCTTTATCTAAGTCAGTTAGTAACTTTTTGATAAATAGACTTAGAATCTTTAGATTAAATTCCTATATGGAATTTAACTTCGGTTCTTATTTAGCTAAGTAATCATTTGAGCCTCTGGAAACAGTAGTTTTCAAATTCTGACCTGTTAGACAGTAATTCTGTTAGCTTCTCTTTTACTGAAGAGTCAGTGAGTTTCATGCACTATCGATGGATGATTTTCACTTTCGTAGTTTCGGAATCACTACTTCCTTTACTATTTAGGTTGGTTTTTTGCATAAGAGTTAGGCTCCTAATATCCGGAACCTATTGTTATTAAGGTCCTTCCGTCTTCGTACGGGCATAGGCCTTTACTCTGTCCGGTTAGAGTTTATGTTTTTATAAACAGATATCTGTTTATTACTACGGGCGTAAGCTTCTTCTGTCTTTGATGCCTAATAGAAGGACGTTACGCTCCATTCTATTGCTAATGGATTCAATTAACTATCGGTACTGCTTATAGTATATCATTGACTCAGCAGTTGTGCTTAAGATTTCGGCTCATGAAGTAAGAGTTCTTCTACATCTTGGGCTTACATTAATAGTGTCGCTATTATAGATTTTTGAAGGCTGCTCATTGCGCTCAGCCATCCACATTCATGAATTTTTATCTCAGAAATATCGAGTCCATTTTTGGAGGCCTCTATTGTTAGGTCTATTATCTATTGCTTAGAATGTCATTCACTTAACAGTTGCTACTATAGCTAGGTAGGCTGTCTGTTTCGGCAGTGACTCCGTTCTGCTGCCCTCTTCGCTCTGGGCTATTTCACCCAGGGCAAGAAAAAGGGGGGGGGGGGGTGTTCCCTTGGGTCACCTGTTTTACTATGAAAACAAGGGCATACCTCCTCCGGAGTTAGTAATTCTGAGCTGTTATTGCGATGGTTGTTTAGTGAGAAGTTTATGTTTTAAAAATTCATTCAAGTCTTAGTTTTTAAAGTATAGCTTTTGAATATAGCATGTGTCAACGGACATGATTATGCAATCCTCAGACACTTTTAAGGAGTATAAGAGTCTCTATTCTCTAGACTTACTTTATTTATTGGCTTACTTTAAAAATTATTAGTATAAGGATTATATTGGATATTAATAGAGTACATGGATGTATGATGCTCAATTTTGGAAGGTGTTGTATCTTTCTAATTTATCATAAATAAGAAAGATACATGTAAAGCCTATTACTTCTTTTTCCCTAGAGGGGATGACTCTATTTTATATTATTGAGCGTATTCCATTTTGCTCTATGTCCTTGGCCCTCCAGCCTTTTTACTATTCAGCTATGTCTGGGTCATTGGTACAGTATAAAAATGTTAAAAAATTTATAGTAATTTATATATTTTTTATACTTACCAATGACCCAGACTGGGATGGCCCTCCCAGGAGTTGGGAACTCTTGCCTCCCCGCTGAGTACATAGCGCTTACCAGGCACTGGTTATTAGAATGATTAATGGCGCCAGTTTCGGAACGTCCTTGACACTGCGCGTGCGCAGTAGAGGTGAAGTGTGGAGGGCCATTCAGGACATGTTTTCTTTGGTTTTAGATGCAAATTTTGGGGATTGGGGGGCAAAATTTGTGTTTGGCCCTATATTTTAAGAGTTAGCACCAGCTATGTCTGGGTCATTGGTAAGTATAAAAAATATATAAATTACTATAAATTTTTTAACTTTCTGAACCGATGGTCCGGTATGAAACAAATTTGGTTTGTGGTAGTATTGGGTCATAAGTACTTGACCCATGCAAAAAAAAAATTTCCCACATCCCCATGGGAACCCTGGGAGCTAAAAATAGAAATATTTTCAGACGCCCATATTTCCCAAACCCCATGGAACAGAGAGCTTTTATTTGGTATGAAGTATCCTTATGACCAGTAGAATTGAATGGTAAAAAAAAATTGCCATCGGTTATGTTAGGGTGTTCTGTAATGGGCATCGAAAAAATGCTGAGTCAGCATATTTGCAAAAATTTAAAAAAATCTTTTCTCCAGAACCAGTCATCAGAATCTTTTGATATTTGGTATACAGCATTCATAGGTGGGTCAGATAAAAGTTTGTTGAAATAAAGCTCATTGGTTCATATTTGGGCTCTCTACAGGAGCCCGAAATTTTAACATAGGGTAATATGGGGAATATTCTTTAAAAATCTTCTTCTTCAGAACCACCAGTCAGAATCTTTTAATATTTGGTATACATCATTGTTATGAGGGTCAGATTCCAGATTGTTCAAACCAAGTCCCTAGGTTAATATTTGGGCTTCCCATGGAAGCCCAAATTTTATCTTTGTTCAATATGGAGGGTAATTTAAAAAAATCTTCTTCTTCAGATCCATCAGTCAGAATGCTTTGATATTTGGTATGCAACATCTCTATGGGGGTCAGGTTCAAGTTTGTTCAAATCAGATCCCTAGGTATATATTTGGGCTCACTATGGTAGCCCAAATTTTTACTTAGTGCAATATGAGAAAATTTCTTTAAAAATCTTCTTCTTCAGATCCACCAGTCGGAATGCTTTTATATTTAGTCCATGGGCCAGATAGGATAAACCCTGCACCCCCCGGGGGAATTTTGAAGGTGGTGATTTTTGATAACCTTAAGATATAACAGTTCAGAAACAGGTTGTTTGCCTTTTTTAAATTGCACCGTTTTCGGCAGGTGGAGCTTTGAAATTCAAGATGGCTGCCAAACTTTTAATTTTTTGTGAAATTATGTTATGTCTTCTAACACCTTTTATTAAATATATAACCCCACAATACAGTTTATTTCCAATTGTGTATGTTAGTTGATACACCAACTGAATATATGAACGCAATTGCCGCCTAAAATATTCAAGATGGCCACCAATATGGCCACCATAAATGTCAAATAATGATATTTTTATGGATTTTTTTAACAAACACACTGTAACAAATGTCATTTAACTACCATACACTGATGTTTGCACTTCTAACAAGGTAAAATATATATTATACATACATTTATCAGTATACAATACGTTTTAAAACAACATGAACGACAAAATGGATTCCAAAATGGCGACAGCAAAATACAGAGAATTTCATTAATTTTCTTATTTTTGGTTTATTTCACGTATAAGTCATACTGGTTTAATATGAAGGTATATATTATATTTACAGCAATTCTAAACCAATTTATTTAATCCATTAGAAACCGAACCACCAATATATATAGGCTGATACATTTATTTCCTGTCAATAAGTGAAGGAGTAGATGGGAACCCTGAGACACACCACCAATTCTATTACTAAGTTCCTTTAAGCAAGAAGTACCGATTTAAAAAAAAACAATATGCTCTGTCAGTACTGTTCAACATGTTTTGAACATATCACAGGCAGCAACTAATTCACTTGGACAGGAATATACATTTGTGACGTTTGATCTTGCTGCAGCAAAGAAAGCGTACACTACCATATGGCAAAACCCTCAACATTTTTCAAAAGTTATCATTTGTTTAGGCGTGTTTCACACTGTCTGTTCATACTTTAGTGCTTTGGGAAAATTGCTTCGAGGTTCTGGATTTGCTGAAATTATAATAGAATCTGGTATTTGTGCAAGTGGATCAGTGGAGGGAGTTTTGAGCGGAAAACATTACAACCGTGCCCTTCATGTACACAAGGTTACCAAGGAGGCTTTAGAAAGATTGCTGCTGACTGCTTTTGAAAAGTTGCCAAATGTCACTGATTTAATAGAAAAGGCAGCATATGAAATAAATTTAGATTCTGATAAGCCAGTTTGGAAGTAAGGTCAGAATCTACAAGAAACTGACCATTGTCAAAAATTGCATAAACTGTATTTAGACTTTAAGAATGAACTTCGGTGTGGTCAGCATGGTAAGACACAACAGTTTTGGATCCAATATATTGACAGGATTTGGCTGATTTTACATTTGCTTCAAGCAACAAAGGAAAACAATTTGGATATGCATCTATTTTGCATACAAAATATGTGTCAGCTGATGTTTAGCATGGATCACCACAATTATGCAAGGTACCTCCCTGTGTACTTACTAAATATTCTTAACTTGCCATCAACTGATCCGGGTGCAATGCAATTGTTGGAAAATGGTGGATTCAGTGTGTGTAGGTCTGAGTACCAGTCAGGTAGAAACCCAGTTGATTTGACTATAGAACAGACAATTAATCGACACGCCAAATCACAGGGTGGTGTAATTGGATTTAGTCAAAATGTTTCCGCTTATTATAGATGGTGTGTAACAAGACACACACGAGCACAATACGAAGATGCTACTCTTGATATGGCAGATATGAATGTTTACGAAGACTCATCACATAAAGACATGAGACAGTCTGAGATCATAAAAAGTGAAACTGATGTCCAGAATGTCACTGGTGCGTTTAACAATTTCATCAACCCTTTTGATGTTGATGAATTAGACAAGCTGTTCTGTTTATCTTCTGGTGCAGAAGCGACACCTGAAATAGAACACGATTTCCTTAACTGTGAGACTATCGGCAAAACAGAATTCGACAATTTTAAGGAACGCTTAGTGAACAACCCAGAGTCTTTCCATGATCGTATCCGCAGGCAATCCCTTAAAACCTTTGCTATGTCGCAAGAGAAGAAAAAAATTAAATCTGCAGCGAACCAATTGGTCAGTGTCACTGCACAACGCAATCTGTTTGGACAACTTGTGATACTATCACAAAATAATAATTTGTGCCTCGAGCGTGTGCTTTCGTATCCTCTCTCACCCATACCATGGGCATTAGCAACATCAGATGGATTCTTAAACAAAACAGACAAATCTAAACTAATGCATGCATTTGAAAATGAGAACAAAACAGTTGTAGATGTGAACAAAGACCTTGCATCCTTCATCATTGATGGTAATGCTTTGTTACAATCACTTACAGGCTTACCACAAACATTTGGCGACTTAGCCAATAAAGTCTTCAAATACCTACCACTACATCAAAATAAGCGTGTTGACTTCGTCACTGACACAGATGTACAGTCCTCAATGAAAGCTTGTGAAAGACTTCGTCGTGGTTCATCAAAAGCTCTTCTTCTAAAAGGACCATCAACAAGAGTGCCCCGTGATTGGAAAGGGTTTCTATCCAACGATGACAATAAAACAAACTTATTCTGAAGGAGTGGCAGAAAGACTGTTATGCTCCGCATCTAGTTGGTCAATGTCTGTATTATAGCGTGGGTGAAGAATGCAAACTTTTAACATCACACGATGGGTTGAGCGTATCTTCGTCAGATGTTGTAGCATTGTCCTTTTCTCAAGAGGAGGCAGATACTAAGATAATTCTCCATTGTCTTGATGCTTCGTGTTCTTCCAGCAGCAATATAGTTGTTAGATCACCTGACACTGATGTGTTTCTCCTACTTATGTACTATGGTAGGCAAATAAGGCAGAAAATATTTTTTGACACTGGGGTGGGTGATAAGCGATGTCTGCTTGACATGAAACTTATAATAGAAAACGCCGGTGAAACAATGTGCGATGCAATTCTGGGCATTCATGCTTTCTCTGGGTGCGATACAACCAGTGCATTTGTGCGTAAGGGTAAAAGAACTGTCCTCAATGTTTTAGGGAAACATGATCAGTATATGGAGGTATTTTCTTGTTTTGGGGATGAACATGAACTCCAAGAGTCTTTATACCCAGAACTTGAAAGTTCACTTGTGCTCTTTATGGTAAATATTCTTATAACCAAGTCAACAAACTGCGACATGACATGACATTGCAGAAATCCAAAAGGTCTCCAGGTTCATTACTCTCAAGTTATGATGCAATAGATCTCAGTTTGATTCCACCCTGTACGTCTACATTAAGCATGCATATAAAACGTGCCAATTATCAGGCTTTTGTGTGGAAACATTCCCATGTCCCCAAGCCCAATATTCCGTCACCAGTTGGACATGGACGGGCATCATCGGAATTTGAACAAGTGTCCATTGACTGGGTAGATGGTGACATCATGCCACAAGACTTAGTGGATATTCTAGCCGATACTGATATTGATAAAACAGTGGATGAAGAAAATGTACAGTTGTCAAGTCTCACGGGTGTCATATTTGATGATGAATGTGTAAACGCTGATACAAGTAGCCCATAAATTATTTGTTGGTATGATACATCTTCTATAAAATGTATCATGCCAAAAAATAATTTATGCCGTCGGCTACCAAATATAATGTTTTGTTTTTCAACTTGACTCAGCTGAGCTCATTGATACAGTTTTATTTAGTAAAACTTTATTTAGTAAAACAGTGAGATACGATATAGAGATATGTCGTTCAAAAGTTTCAGTGCCAAAATATGTGTAAATAAAGTAATTTAATGTCGAAAAATGTCTTTAAATTGGTGGCCTAAATTCAGTGCATTAAGTTTATACTGTGCCACAGGTCAACACAGTTACAGCCAAAGCGCTTTAAAATGCAACCACATAAATAGAGATGCCTATAATTCGGACCATTGAGTCAGCTCTAATTATATTTCTATTTGTGTGATCTATTGAAATCAACATAAAAGTAGAAGTACTTACAAATTTTGTGTTGGATCCTTTATCCAACATAACTTAAAAATAATTATATTTCACATTTTTTGAGGAAAGTTAATAATTTTTCAATAAAGTCATACATATATAGATATCAACAGAGCCAGCTCAGTGAGAAAGTTACATTCATATCCATATGTGTATGCCTTTATTAAAAAAATGTTTACTTTTGGCCCTGCCCTTGAGCTGCCTCACCACTCCAATAGACCCAATCCAGGTCACTCCATTTCCTAATACAAATTCAAATGACTATAACTATAAGATGCCACCATTCCAGGGACTATAATTATTTCAAATGACCACATGTATAATTATAGCTGACGCAGTAGTTTAGCACATTTATCTATCTTAAATGTAAAGGTAATATTCTACATTTTTCGCTTTTCAGCCAGTAAGGTAACAGTACTTTAATGCGCCACCTAGTGAGAAAAGTTCTCATAATTTTTCAATAAAGGCATATACATATGGATACCAATAGAACCAGTTTGTTGGGCAGGTTCTATCGATAGCTATATGCCTGTGCCTTTTTTGAAAATTGTTTACTTTTTATCCTGCCCTAGAGGTGCCCCAACCACTCAAATAGAGCCAATCTAGGTCATTCCATCCCCTTATTCATATTCAAATGACTACAACTATAAGAAGCAATCATTCCAGGGACTATAAGTATGTCAAATGACCACATAATCAAAGCTAACACTGTACTTTAGCGTATTAATCCATCTTACATGTAAAGATAATATTCTACATTTTTTTGCATTTCAGCCAAAAAGGGTACCTTACTTTAAAGCGCCACCTAGTGCGAACGGTGCATTTGCCAGATGGCAAACAACCAGCATTCAATAGAGGAATAAAAACTCTATTAGAAAAACACCACCGGCAAAATTCCCCCGGGGGGTGCAGGGGGGGTTATAGCTGGCCCACGGACTAATTTGGTATACAACATCTCTAGGGGGGTCAGATTCCAGGTTGTTCAATTCGAGTGCCTAGGTTAATATTTGGGCTCCATATGGGAACATGAAATTTAACTTAGTACAATATGAGGGAATTTCTTCAAAAATCTTCTTCTTCAGATTCACTTGTCAGAATGCTTTCACATTTGGTATACAACATCTCTAGGGGGGTCAGATTCAAGTTTGTTCAAATCGGATCCATAGGTCAATATTTGGGCTCGCTATGGTAGCCCTAATTTGAACTTAGTGCAATTCGAAGAAATTTCTTTACAATTTCTCTTCTTCAGATCCAACTGTCAGAATGCTTTCATATTCGGTACACAACATCTCTAGGGAAGTCAGATTTAACTGTGTTCAAAGCAAGAGCCTGGGTTAATATTTGGGCTCTCTATGGGAGCCGGAATTGGCCATTTTGCTGAAGAATTAAAAATTTTCTATTCAGTACCCTCTAGAGGTACTAAGATTAATCCACATAGGTTGTATCAAGGGGCTTCATAGGGGAGCTCTACATTTTACTTATGATCAACTGAAGAAAAGGCATGATGCCTAGATTATTTTTGTCACTCCTGAGGGACTCAAGGATTGACAGTGTAGCCTATGGAGATGGCTTGCTAAATGTAGACTCATTCTTGGACTCTGTTTAAATTGTGTTCTGTACAAGATGAGCGCTTCAGGCCCCGTGGGGCGTCTTGTTTTATATTATTGCAGATTGCTGCAGGCACATGTCATGTTTTTGATGGCATAATGCTATTTATTGTATTGCAGGAGAGGGCACATGCCACACTTCGCGTTGCTCTTGTTAATTCCTAAAAACAATTGCTATTGGTTGTGTCAGGGTGTTGTGGGGGGGGGGGGGGGGGGGTGTTGGTGGGTGGGATCCAAAAAATGCTGAGTCAGCATATTTTGCAAATATAAAAATTTTCTTCTCCAGAACCACTGATCAGAATCTTTTGATATTTGGTATACAACATCCATGGGGAGTGGGGGGGGGGGGGGGGGGGGGGGGTACAGATACAAGCATGTTCAATTTAAGCCCCTTGGTCAGGCATGCAGATTTCAGAAATTCACGGAACCTTAAAACAGGTTCTGTGTATTTGATGTCTGGGAACCCCACGGAACCTACTTTGGGCTTCCAATAAGAGCTATCAGGGAACCTATTTTTATTTCCTATTGATTTTGTACCCATTTTCTTATCCTGGTTACCAGTTTAGGACCTACAAATGTTTTAAGAAGGACCTACAATCTGAAGTGGATTGTTATAGGTGACAGAGTGAATACATTTGATGGAATAAAAAATTAAAAAGTGAAACAAATTGTCTGTGTTTTCATTTGTGCTTTTTGTACCCTTGAACACTCAATTTAATTGCGGCAGATGAACTGACACAATGATGACTCTGATAAGTATGTACAAGCAAGTGAAAAAGATAACAGAAAAAACAGTCATAACTGTAGGACAATGAAATAATTATTTCGGTTTTTGCTTTGAAGTTGAATAAATGAAAAATAATTAAATAAAAATTTGTCATGTATTCTGATTATCGAAGAGCAAAACGTCCAGTGCAAAATCGTCCCGTTCAGGAAGGTACACTGCAACTGTATTGAATTGATTGGGACGAAATATTTGTAAAACATGATCATAAATAAAGAGTGAACACATCCCTTCAGCTTGGTTTTGCACAGAGCACTGTAAAATTGGAAGAACATCTTTTGCATTTTAGCAAAAATATTTCCCCTCAACGTCGGTTTCAGTTATACAAAATTATGTTATTGTTTTCAATGATACAGTTTCGTGTCTTTGTCTTCACATGGTTTTGTTGTCAAACACGCTGAAATTGGGTGCATTCGATTTTAATAAATAAGAATCAGAAACTGTTGAAACCATGCATGCTCAACAATCTGGATGCATTCACTGGGATTGTCAAAACGAGCACAATGTTGTTACTTTTATGATCACTGTTGTTTCATCGATGATAAATAATACAATTTTAGTCTTGGCAGAAAACTTTTAGTGTGTTTTAAGTACCCCATGATGGAAAGCGTATTGTTAAAAAATTTGTGGGAACCTATTTTTCGTTTCCGTGATTTTGCCCTGACCGTACCTCCATGGAACGATTGTTTCCGTGAAATCTGCATGCCTGCCCTCGGTTCATGTTTGGGCTCAATACAGGAGCCCAAATCTTAACTTAGGGCAATATGGCGAATAAGCTTTAAAAAATCCCTGGGTTAATATTTGGGCTCCTTATTTAGTGCAGTATGAGGAAATTTCTTTAAAAATCTTCTTCTCCAGAACCATCAATTAGAATCTTTTGACATTTGGTATACAACTTCTCTAGGGGGGTGAGATTCAAGTTTGTTCAAATTGAGTCCCTGGGTTAATACTTGGGCTTGCTATGGGAGCCCAAATGTTGCCTTATTCCAATATGAGGAAATTTCTTTAGATAATCTTTTTTTTTCAGCTCCACCAGTCAGAATGCTTTTTTATTTGGTATGCAACATCTTTAGGGGACTCAGGTTCAAATTTGTACAAATCGGGTCCCTGTGTTAATACTTGGGCTCTCTATTGGCGCCCAGAATTTAACTTAGTGCAACATGAGGAGATTTCTTCAAAAATATTCTTCAGATCCACCTGTCACAATCCATTCATGTTTGGTTATAACATTTCTAGGAAGATCAGATTCAGTCCCTGCCTTAAAATTTGGGCTCTCTTTGGGGGGAGGGGAAGGGATAGGTGGGGGGGGGGGGGTCCAAGTTTGTTCAAATCCATTCCTTAGTGGGTTTTTTCCATAAAGTTTGCATTTCAAACAGTGGTGACATAATAACCTGTGGCAGTTTGGCAGTGCTGGTCTGCAGCTGATAGAATTGGAAGCAGTCCAGAAGACCTTTGATTATTATCATCTGACATGGACACTAGAATCATGAATAATTTCATAACTTCATTCCTCTGTAGTGTTGATGAACCATGACTAACTAAAATGTGATCTTCTTTGAATCACCTTATCATTTCTTGCACTCAAAAATATAATAAGCTATAAACAGTAATTCACATGTAATATTTAAACTGTTTTCTATCTCACATCGATCTTCCTTATGGTATCTGTTGATTAATTTTGTTTTGGAAGGGGGGGGGGGGGGGGGGTGTTTTATTTGAATGACACGTTGTTTATGCATTTTACCTTTTCACTAGGTTGAAGAGTTCTTCGCTCATATTCCCCTGCAACTCTTTTTTTTAGCTCACCTGACTTTCATTCAGGAGAGCTATAGTGATCACTCACCGTCCGTCGCCCGTGAACATGGTGTTTGCGTCTTCTCCTCCCAAACCGCTGAACCAATTTAATTGATATTTGAGATAATAGTTTGTTATGACATCGCAATTTGATTTTGTTTAAATCACGTTGCCTCGCCCCTTGGTAAGGCCATGCCCAAAAAGTGTGCCTAAATCTTAAAAAATCTTCTTCTCATGAACCAGCAGTAGTAGAGACTTGATATTAGGTGTGCAGCTTCCTTTTGAGGTGTAGACTCAGATTTGTTCAAGAGAAGTTTGTGGGGCTCTATTTGCTGTTGTTATGGGAGGGGCAAGAATTTTTGCCACTCCCAAAATTTCTATTTTCCAAACCGAAAGGCAGATTTGAACCAAATTTGATATGAGGGCTTATTGGGTCATAAGTACTTAATTTATGCCCCAATTCTTTTTCCCGTCGCCCCATGGGAACCGCAGGAGCTAAAAATAGAAAAAAATTAAAATGCCCATATCTCCAAAACTACAGGGCACTGAGAATTCTCATTTGGTGTGAAGCTTCCTTAGGACCAACAGAATGGAATAGTAAAAAAAAATTGCTATCGGTTTTATCATGGGGTACTTTTTTGGGACTTTTGAAAAAGTGCTGAGTCAGCATTTTTTAACACTGTGGGTAATGGGAAAAACATGTAAGACTACTTTTCTCCCAAACTACTGCCCCAAAAGCTTTCAAATTTCACATATAACATCTTTGGAAGATTGTTTCACATGTTTATTGGAATCAGTTGCCTGGGTCTATATTTGGGCTCTCTATGGGAGCCCAAATGTTTAAATTAGTGCAGTATGAGGAATATTCTTTAAAAATCTTCTTCTTCAGATCTGCCAATAAGAATCTTTTGATATTTGGTATGCAGCATCCTTAGGGGGGGTGAGATTCAAGTTCAAGCCAAGTCCCTGGGTTCATATTTAGGCTGAAAATTTGGGGTCCTGTTCCGGACTTAGAAATTTTGGACCAAAATCCAGAAATTTTTTTGGTGTGTTTTTTTTAAGACAACATTTTTCTTTTTTACACTGAAAATTTGGGGGCCGGGTGGGACTTCGAAAATTTTGGACCTAAATCCGGAAATTAGTTTTTTGTTTTTTTCTGCATTTTGGTACATTTTAAGACAAATTTTTTTTTTTTTTTTACACTGAAAATTTTGGGTCCGGGTGGGACTCAGAAAATTTCGGACCAAAATCTGGAAAATTTTGTTTGTTTTTAATGCGTTTCGGTCAATTTTAAGACAAAAAAAATATTTTTGTTTTACACTGAAAATTTGTGGGCCGTGTGGGACTTGGAAAATTTTGGATCAAAATCCAGAATTTTGGACCAAAATCCAGAAATTAGTTTTTTGGTTTTTTATGTGTTTTGGTCAATTTTAAGAAGAAAAAAAAAACTTAAGCTGAAAATATTTTGTTTGGGACTTTGAAAATTTCCGAACAAAAATAAAAAAAATCTGTTTTTTATGTGTTTATCTCAATTTTGGAACGTAAAAGTGCAGGAACTGAAAATAGAAGGAAAATCCTGTGTATTGTGTGGGCACAATCGCTTCATCTAGTTGGTATATGCTTTTCTTAGCAGGGGCGTATGCAACTTATTCAAGTCAAGTCCGTGGTTTGATATTTAGACTACCATGTCAGGTGAGCCCCTCAGGCCCCCTGGGGCCTCTTGTCTTAGGTTAAGCTCACTCTTGTGGACAGAATTTCTAATTGTACTAGTGAACTAAATATTAGAACCCTGTTCTTCTTCAATACCAGTGGCTTATATGTCATTTATTAGAGTTATTCCTTCCCTATCAGTATGGTATGAATATTTACTTTTTTGCAAATTAGTTTAATTATTAATATTGTTATGTTAGAGTTCATTTTTATGTTTGTCTTGCGGCTAAGATATGGATTCAAATTCTATTATCCATTCATACAGATCCTATTGAGTCTTCTAGGCTTTATTGTTGTTCGCAGGTATGGAATAACTCATTCACATATTCTGTATTGTGTTCTGGTCATATGTTCATATCATTTTCTCATGCAACACATTCTTGGGAATGCTGAATCGTTTTTACTACTATCAGTAGAGCATCACTTCCCTCTCATGCTTAATATGACCTCCATTATACATTACTCCAACACAATACTCTTATACACCTTCCGCCTATTATCCATTCGAAACAGTTGTGTTACTTTGGTAAGAATGGAAAAAATTGTAATTTTTAATATACCAAATTTTATTTTTTATTATACTTACCAAAGAAACACAAAACTAGTGCCCCCTCGGTATTAAAATAATAATATTTCTGCTGGCCTCCCCGTTAATTGTATACTTGCATAATTGTCTTTTTGAAATTAAGAAATTCACTTCTGGAGGTTTTGCTGGGAATTGGACTACAGGTTGCTCTACTGTTCTGGATACAGGTTACCAGGTTTCATGTACTATACACAAATCGCCACCTGGTAAACCTGGTTTGAATATCTTTTTTAATTTTAGTCATTTTTAGCTCAAGTTGACAAAGTCAAGCTGAGCTATTGTCATCACTTCTCGTCCGTCGGCGTACGTATGTACATATGTATGTATGTCCTTCTGTATGTACATACCTACCACAATTTCCTTTGGCACACTGCACAGGTCGCATTTCTGATCAGATCGCTTTGAAACTTTTTTGGGGTGAGCTCTAGATGAGAGCTATCGATTTTCTTCCATTTCCATCAAAAAATGTTGCTGGCAACGATCTTTGAACTTAGTTTAGTCAGACCTCAACGTTTCCCTTTGGCACACCATACAGGGCACATTTATAATCAAATTGCTTTGAAACCTGGTATGCTTATTTGGGGTGACCTCTAGATGGGAGCTATCGATTATCTTCCATTTCCATAAAAAAATGTTGCCGTTGGCAATGCCTTTCGATGAACTTAGTGCTGTTATGCATCAATATTTCCCCTTGGCACACCCTGCAGGCACATTTAATATCGGATTGGTTTGAAACTTGGTATGCTTCTTTGGAGTGACCTCCAGATGGGAACTATGTATTTTTTTCCATTTCCGTCAAAACATGTTGCCGCTGGCAATGGCCTTTGAACTTTGTTTAGTCAGACCTCAATATTTCCCTTTGGCACACCGTACAGGGCACATTTATGATCAGATTGCTGTGAAACTTGGTATGCTTATTTGCGGTGACCTCTAGATGGGACCTATCAATTTTTTTCCATTTCCGGCAAAAAATGTTGCCTCTGACGATGACCTTCAGTGAACTTAGTGCAGTTATGCATCAGTATTTCCATTTGGCACTCCCTGCAGGGCACATTTATAATCAGATCGCTTTGAAACATGGTGTGCTTATTTGGGGTGACAACTGGATGGAAGCCGTCGATTTTCTTCCTTTTCCATCAAAAAATGTTGCATCTGGCAATGACCTTTGAACTTAGACCTCAATATTTGCCT
Organism: Pictodentalium vernedei; assembly: GCA_031216915.1. Lineage (NCBI taxonomy): Eukaryota > Metazoa > Mollusca > Scaphopoda > Dentaliida > Dentaliidae > Pictodentalium > Pictodentalium vernedei. Next base: position 611,720,024 of record CM062297.1, read on the forward strand.
TTGGCACACCCAGCAGGAAACATTTATGACTGGATTGCTTTGAAGCCTGATATGCTTCTTGATTTGCTTGTTTGGGGTGAGCTCTAGATGGGAGCAATCGATTTTCTTCCATTTCTGTCCAAAAATGTTGCTGTTTGCAATAACCTTTGCACTTAGTTTATTCAGCATCAGTATATTCCTTTTTCACTTGAAACTTGGTATGCTTGTTTGGGGTTAACTCCAGATGGGAGCTATTGATTTTCTTTCTTTTCCGTCAAAAAGGGTTGCTGTTAGCAATGACCTTTGAACTTAGTCTAGTTGGGCGTCGATATTTCCCTTTGGCAGACCCTACAGGGAACATGTATGATCGGATTGCTTTGAAACATGGTAGGCTTGTTCAGGGTGACCTTTAGATAGGAACTTTTGATTTTGTTCCATTTCTGTCAAAAATAGTTGCCATTGGCAACGACCTTTGAGCTTAGTTTAGTCAAGCATCATTATATTCCTCTGGCATGCCCTGTAGGGCACGTTTACAATAGGATCACTTTAACTTGGTATGCGTGTTCAGGTTGACCTCTAGATGTGAGCTGCTGTTTTTTTTTTTCATTTCCATAAAAAATTATTGTCGTTAGCACCAGCCTTTCGACTTAATGCATTTTTGTAGCAACTTATCCCTTTTGCACTCTCTACAGGGTATATTTATGAATTTCTATAAAAATGAAAAAAAGACAATTGCCACCAGCAATGACCTTCAAACTCAATGTATTTGTGCATTAACATCTTCCTTTGGCATGCCTCAGAGGTTGCTTTCATTATCGGGTTGTTTTGAAACTTCATATGCTTTTTCAGGATGACATAGATAGGAGCTATCGAGTTTCTTTTCATTTCTATCAAAAACTGTTACTGTTAGCAACAATCTTTGAATTTATTGCGTTTGTGAATTTACATTCTTTTTTGACATGGCCTACAGGGCACATTTATCATAGGACTGTTTTTGAATTTAGCATGCTCATTAGGTGAAACTTCTACATGTAGATTCATTTCTGTGAAAAAAGTTGCCGTTTACAATGACCTCCGACCTTACTGCATTTGTGTAACAACATTCTTCCTTTAGCCAGCCTTACAGTTTACATTTAAAAATGCATGGATTGCTCTGACGTTTTGCACACACAATGCTGTTATATTGGAGTTTCACCAAATAACATTGGAATCAATGATCTTCAGTTTTACCATCTCAGTAAAATTCACTTATAACTTTCCAATTTCAAGTTTGTCAAGTTGAGCTACAGTGTCATTCATTTTTCTTAGGATTCTTTTAAATCTGCCTACTTTTCCAACAGAGAAAAAGAAGAGGATGCAGCAATTGTGTTGTTACTTTGGGAAGTACAATACAAAAATATAAATTGGTATAAAATTTTCTTTTTCGTGCATCCTTTTTTTGGTCCGCAAGTGCTTTTGAGGCTTAATATCGATTGTTTAACCCTCCATTATGCACAGATATATAGGTGTTAACAGCTTTCCTGTAGTTTATCAACTCCTTGTTTTTTATGACGTGTTTTTTCATAACATGTCCAATGTTTTGGCCTGTTTGTTTTTGCTCAGTGTTGTAATGCATTTGCCTATACTTTCTGCAGGCATCACATTCATATTATACGGATTTTCCCCATTCATTTGATAGGAAAATCTTGGTTTAGCTGTAATTTTAAAATTCCCCTCCACAGTAGTTGGGGCTGTAGGTGGGCCTTTGTTATTATTCAGTTTTCTGACCAAGACAAGTCATTTATGTGATTTTTATATGTTATCTATTCTTGTTTAGATATGTTACGAATAAGTTGTATCTTTTTAGGTTACTTTTTGACCACTGCCGGTCCTTTGATTTTCAGTTAGTGGACCACATACCAGAAGTTATGTTTGATACTTTTGTGGTTAGTTAGTGTTTACATCCAATACTTTTGTGTCATTATGTATTATGTTTTAATGCCACCATAGGTTTGTTTTAATATATTTACTTTTGTTTTAACAGATTTTTCTGGTCAAATATGGTCACTTTGACCTTGATTCACGGTTATCCTATATTTTGCTTGTCTTTATCAGGTTTCGTGTACAGAAGGACTCATATTGTTTTGTGTAGTTGGTGCAAACAGAAGAAAGCATGTTGATGTCTCTTTCTTTCTATTGCATAACCTATTGATGCCTTCTGGAAATTCTGCATGTAATTTGTGCCAGTTGTCGTGCTTCACTTGGCTCCAGAAGTTATGGTCAGTAGTCATGTTTGCGATTTTTCTATGGCTTAAGGTTTGGTAGGCATTTTCCCGTGCCTGTGGCACTTTCTCGGCCTTTCATTGTTCATATTGATATTAATATCCTTGTTCTTTCAGATCACGTCATGCTAGCTGTTTCCTCATCATCAGATATTTCCAAGGTGTCTTGGTATTCAGTTAGGGTATTCTGTTTAGGTGACCCCTGAGCCCTGAGTCTTTGCAGGTACAAGGTGGGGAGACTGTGGTCTCTCTTATGATCTCAGTACCATGTTGCTTGCTACGGTCATAGTGAGTTGATCCTGCATTGAACTCTGAGGTGGGTTCATCTGCGGAGGATATTTGTCCCAGGTCCTTTTCTGGCACTGTGGTTCCAGGGACTGTTGGGACCACAAACCCATATGCTCAAAGTGTGAGCATTGCGCTAGGTAAGGGCGTAACTGATATTGGCTGTCACCCACTTGCTCAAAAGGTGAAGCTGATACTAGCTCACACAGGTGTGAGAGTTGCGCTCGGTAAGGACGCAACTGTTATTGGTTTTCACCAATACTGCTCAGATGGTGAAGCCGATTAAGGCTGCATGGTATTCGGATTTGAGTTCCGGTGATGGTCTTGAAAACAATACCGCGGTATACCAGTATACCGTGAAACAGTTCAGATTGAAAGTAAAATAAAACTGAAAAACTTTTCTGTAAGCCCTTGATAAATGTGATGTACACAGTCCCACTGTCCCAGATGAAAAACAACTCATGATGTTCGGAAAATTCAGAGTGTTGAAAATTCTTTTGGATGTAAAAGAATTTTGATGTTCATTAATTTGTTGTTTGTCAGCAATTTGCCAACAATTGTTTAAGATTACACAGATTGTGAAATTTGCAACAATTTTTATCAAATTGCTGACAGACGTGTGAAGCCATCAGTGCTGTTTCACTGGGAAAACATTGTCAGCTAGTGATTGACACCAGACTATCATGAAACTGAATGGTGATCACGTCCTGGGGGCATGCTCCAAGATTGGACAATTCGTTCCTGGTAATTTTAGTACCTGGTCAGACAATAATCGCAGAAGACGGGTATAATTCAGTCAATATTTATTTATTTCTAATGAGAACAGCAAGACGAATAAATGATAAATGTATAAGAATGAATAAAAAAATACCTACAATGAGCACACTTGTTATCATAATTGCAATTGGCACAGTGTTGGTAACAATTATAGCCTGGCTCAATAATTAAACACTTATCGAGACAAGAGAGGTTGACCATGTTTTTATAGGAGTTAAACTGACAAAAACTATTTTACTTGTATCCGAGTTTCTATCGGATGATAGCAAGTAAACCTGCTTATAATTTTGTGGCTTATTTTCGTAACAATGGGTTCAATAACTTCGCAGACATGGATTAGTCTTTCATTGAGTCCATTCAGACCACTCATTTCCTCAGGGCAGTAAGTAATACTTCTATCTATAACTCCAAAAACATTTTTTTTATTGATGATATCCCGTGCATTTAATATGTGTGTTCCCTATTTTTGTGCATTATATATATATTTTTATTTCAAGAAAACACTAATTTCAAATCATAATACCGGGCCCCAAAATTGTATACCGTCACTCATGGTATACCTGTATTAATTTTTGATGGACGGTTTTTAACCGGTGACGATTTCAATACCAGTACCAACCAGTTTACCGTAATATCGTGCAGCCCTAAAGCCGATGCTGAATCATACTCAGAAACAGAATACTCTCAATGTGTGAGTGTAATGCTAAGTTGGAGAGTAACTAATATTGGTGGTCATCCACTTTGCTCAAAGCGTGAAGCTGATACTAGCTCACACTAGTGTGAAAGTTGCGCTGGGTAAGGACGCAGTTGTTATTGGCTTTCACCAATACCTCTCAAGATGGTGAAGCCGACACTACATCACACTCAATAGCAGAATACTCTCAATGTGTGAGTGTTGCGCTAGATTTGCGCATATCCATTATTAGCTGTCAGCCTTTTCACTCTGAGGGTGAAGCTGATACTAGCACACACAAGTGTCAAGAGCTGTGCTTTGTAAGGGTGCAACTGTTATTGGCTTTCACCAGTACAGCTCAGCTGGTGAAGCCGATACTACTTCACACTCAGATACTGAATAATCTCAATGTGTGAGTGTTTTGCTAGGTTAGTGCATAACTGTTATTGGCTGTCACCCATTTCGCTCTTGGGTGAAGCTGATACTTGCTCACACAAGTGTGAGAGTTGCACTAAGTAAGAGCGCAACTGTTATAGGCTTTTATTAATGCTACTAAGATGGTGAATCTTATACTAACTCACACTCACATTACTATTCTCTCAATGTGTGAGAGTTACGTTATATAAGGCATAACCAGTTTTGGCTGTCACCCACTTTGCCCATAGGGGAAGCGAATACCAGCTTACATATGTGTGACAGTGCTCTAGGTATGGGCGCTTCAGTTATTGGTTTTCACCTATTCCGATCAGACGGTGAAGCCAATACTAGCTCACACTCTTGAGGCTCTTTTGTAATGCTTCTGTAGCAAACTAGCTGTTCGGTAAATCACATCGCTAAGCGCCTCAGTACTCCGCAAGCTAGGTTTATTTAGGGTATTTACCCTCGGATGCACATATCTCCAGAAGCGTCTATACCCATGGCTTGCAGGGCATTCAGGTTAGTACTATATTGCTCCGTCTATTAATCCGAAATCATTAACTTACCCCACTTCTTGAGCAGATTCTCCACCTCAGAATGCATTGCAGCCTCTTGACATAAACATCGGGTCATTGCGTAAAGGTTGCCCATCATACATCATCATGTGTCTTCAATTATGTTAAGTATGTTGTTAGCGACACTGACGATTCATATTTTCTGTATGTACATAGTCCATTGGGCTATCAATGCTCTTATGGATCTTCAGCCTGCTGTGATAGATCCGTAGGTTGTGTTTCTGAGTCTCGTCACCTCTACACTATTTTTCATGCACCATATGTGTTAGGTGATCGAGAAATGTCGCTTAGTCTTCCTCGTTGCATTCATTCTATTTCAATGAGTTTGTAACAAGTGGCTCAGTTGATTCATCTCAACTTATATTGTGCAGTATGTTGGGTTATAGACTGAGTTAAGGTTCTTTTGCCTACTCTGATAGTTCCGAACTTCGTTCAGTTTCTATTACAGAGCATGACTCTTCTGCATCTCCTCATTCCGTATCTCTCAGATCTCCCATAGCGGAGCCTTCTGCTCTTGACCCAACTTCACTATACAGGCACTTGGCTCTTGTATTCTCTTCTTGGGATCTTTTCTTCCAGAAAAGCTTTGCTGAGGGCTTAGTTGAGGCAGCACCTAAATGGACTAGTGTCTCTTTGCATTTGATTATGTGTCTGTTTCTGAATCTGATATGGTTTCGTCACTTCTGTTGATGAAGTAGAAGATGTTGAATTTTCCGAGGAGCCGCATGCGGTTGAGGGAAGATATTCTTTTACGCCTCAAATATCTTCTTTTCTCAGACTGTTACAGTCCTTTTAGTTAATGATGCCTTTGTTTCCATTATTGATTGACTTCTGGGTTAAGTTGTTTTTCTGCATTTTTACTCATGCACACACATCTTTACTGTCTAGATGGTTACTCTAGTTTATTCATGGGAAACATCTCTATTGTAGTTTATTGATGAAGATGTTTTGACTCAAAGACTATCTATGTCTAAGTCCATTAATGTTCCGATTTCCATTTGTGATACATTTAATGGCCTTTCTAGAAAACTTATTTTGTCTTCTATATGGCAGACCATCTTATGATAGCTCTGGAAGCCATGCATCTCAGTTCATTGAACTAGATGATGCTGAAGCACTGTTAGGCCACTTTCTAGGTGCAGTCTCTATGTCATTTGCACATCTGTTATTTATATTTTAATCTGCATCTTCTCTGATGAGAGATGCTGTGTTTCTCTTTCTGAGATGCTCGTACCAACTATGGGCTGCTCCTATCTCACAATCTTTGTTAGATTGATAGTTTTCAGCAGTTCATTAGGAGTTCTATTGTTCTCCCATAATGTTTTGTGTACAGTTGTACGACTTGTTACTGTAGATTCTCACTATTTTGTTAGTATGGATAGAGGATTCCACTCTCGCTGTTCGCCCTCTAAACCCCTTATATTATTCAAGCTGTTTCTTCTTCTCAGCTCACGCAAGGCACAAGAATGAGGTGAAATGTGGGGAGGGGGCATTTTTTGCCTCCAGCTACTCTTTCCAGACCAATTGTGTTTGTCTCAACCTCTCATTGCCGTTGGGGGATGCATCCCCAGTGGTTATCGTTTAAGCTAAGATATGGCTAACTATAATCATTCTTACTTTTCGTCTCCTTGTGTCTATGCTTTTGGGCCAGTAAGGGGCTCCTTTCTTGAGAATTCCTTCGCCACTAGCATTGATCTGAAGGATGAGTACTTCTAATTCTGATCCATCCTTCTATATTCTTCTGAGGTTCTCAATCCGAGGCTTTGCTCATTTGTTGACTAGGCAGTGCTGTTCGACATATTTAGCTTTTGAGGTTTTCACTTGCTTGATGAATACTTATCACCTTCCATTGAGTGCATTTGTTGTGGCTACATACCTTTATGGCATATTTGGAGGATGGATTATTCTCGATCATGAGAATTTAGTATGTCTTTGGTTGTTGAGAGCAGGCTTTAGCAGTGCTTTCACAACTTATTTCTTAAAAAGCGGCTGTAGTTTCCACCAGGGAATTTCTCCTCCTGATAGTTCTCTGCTTCATCTGCAACAAATTTTTTCCTGGACTCTTTGTACATTCTCTGGGCATGCTGATTCCCTTAGACTTATGCATTCATAATCTACTTTTTGTGGGCAGATCTTGATTTGGGATTCTCCAAGGATTCTTAATCCTTGCAGAATCCTCTGGATAGTCAGTCCTATGGCTTTTCATCAGAGGATCTGTTTACTGTTACACATTAACTGCTAGGAGCTTTTTGCTATTATTTTTAGCATTCAAGCTCTGAAAGGTTCTTCTGTTGAATTATTTGTATTAATTCTATAGCATTGCCTATTCATTCTATTTGTCCCTTGCTCTCCCCAAATTTTTTTGCATCAGGCAGTTTCAGCCGGTACTTCTAGACATTTACAGAGAATTCTGTTTAAGGTCTGTTAGTTGCCTATCATGGCAACTTTTTTAGTCTCATATAGCTAGTGGTTTTGCTAGTAACAGAGGTAGTCTTTCTGCTCCTTGAGGCTCTTAGGCAAATGTTATTCTTTAGTCACCTTGGCTTTAAATTGCATTTTTCTTTTGCCATTTTTAGGCTTTTTCCTCTGAAAAGACTATTGTTTTTCTACAGATTATTGTTTATTTTTTGGGGGGAGGGGGGGGGGGGGGGGGGGGGTTCACACATTTTGTCCGTACAATTCAGAAGCGATTTTCGAACCGATTTTCACACAATTTTGCACACGCATAGAGGGGCCCAAAATCTAAAAATGTACCAAAAGCAGAATTTTCCATTTAACCCTTATTTTGCCAGAATTGGCAAAAAACTCTCAAAATTAGGGTTTACAGACACTTTCTTGAAACGCGTCTTTGTAGATTTTTTTTAAACATTCATCATTGTTAGACCTGTCTGTGACACGACCATTCATGTACAAGAGATATTAGGCAATGCATATGTTACCCCTCCACAGGCTGCCAAACAAAATTTTGATGAAATGGGCTGTTTTCGGGCCCCTAAAGCACCCAAATGATACATGAGAGATAAACATAACTTCATTTATTGGAAGTGGGATTCACCCTGGGTCATTTTTGTAAGTAATAAGGGTATTCAAAAAACCAAACGTTAACCCGTTTTGGGCTAAACTGTAATTCCCCTCAAAAGCTAAAAAATTCATGTTTTCTGTGGATTTCCCTAAATGAGTCTTGTAGATTTTCAAGAAAAATTGGCCACACGCAGGTCTTGGTGTGACAATAGAAGTTGCATGGACAAAATATGCCGGTGAGCATTTGTTAACCATCCGCGAAAGTAAAAATTGTGGTAAAATGGGCTGTTTTTGGACACCAACAGCACCAAATAGGTACTCCTCAAAGAAAGGTGCCTTCTTTTGTCGAGCACAAAATTTATACGGAAACATTTTTGTTAGTAGTAAGGGTATTCAAAAGTCGAAGTCTTAACCCATTTTGGGCAGGCTAAAGAGAGATACCCCTTAAAAGCTAAAAATTCCCATTTTCTGTGGATTTCTCTAAAAACATCTTGTAGATTTTCAGGAAAATTTGACTATTCGCAGGTCTTTGTGTGACACTACAAGTTTCATGGACAAAATATTCCGGTAAACGTTTATTAACTCTCTACAGGCTGCCAAGCATCGTAAATTTGTTGAAATGGGCTGTTTTCAGACATGCACAGTACCCAATGTATAACCGAGAGATAAACATAATCTCCTTTGTTGGAAGTGGGATTCACCGAGGACCATTTTTGTAAGTAATAATGGTCTTCAAAAAACCAAGCATTAACCCCTTTTGGGGTCGTTAACAACGATAACCATCAAAAGCTTAAAAAATTCATGTTTTCGCTGGATTTCATTGCAAACAGCTTGTAGGTTTTCAAGAGAAATTGGCCGTTGGTAGGTCTTGGTACCACATTACCAGCTGCATGGATAAAATATTCCGGTAAGTATTTGTTAACCCTCCATGGGCTGCTAAATGTCAAAATTTGTTTTTGGACATCAACAACATCAAATGGGGATGCTGCAGAGAAACATAATAGTACAGGCGTTGAACTAAAAAAAGTGGCGTTACCTGGAAAAAATTTGATACAAGCTGATTTTGGTGTCATTCGATGCGGAATTTATCAGGGAACAACATATCCAAAATCCGCTAAAATCCGCCTTGGGGAAAATTTTTAATAGCGTCTCAACTGAGGGTGGGGTGGTGGCCATTTTTACCAATTTCCCGATGTCATTTTCCAGTCGGTTCTGTATTAAGGGCAGGAATTTGTCTCTTCTCAGATTTTTCCTGTCAGTAGAATAAAATATAATGACTATAGTATTATACCAGCCCACGTAATTGATGTACACCGCGAATAAAGAGCGTTGTATAGCACACTGGAGAAAGATAATTACATCATATCAGTCGTGGGTATTCCAGCGATTCTGTTACACACAGCACATCGCTATAAGCTTATCGCCACGTGCTCTCGAATTATTTGATTGTTTTGTCATTCTGTCATATTTTCTTTGTTTCGGTGTTAACATACACAGGAAACAATTCTTAGTCACATTGTCCTTTGTCATATTTCGTCAATATCATATTTCTTGTCTATTAATCCAGTTTCGATAATCCGCCTCAGGATCCGTACTACTTATAGCTAAGAGAAAATAATCCGTTCCCTCCGTCGGCATATTTCCACCATTTGATTAGATATGGCTTCACACCAAGGTGGTCGCTTTCGAGATGATACCTGTGTAATTTGCCAGGTTGGTTTCGATGTCAAATAAGTTAAAGTCACCAAGAAAGGTTGTCATACCATGCTTAATTTCTGTATTGTCAGGGAGAGATCAGACCTTGAAGCACACCTTTTGGACAAGCTTCAACAGGACCCTGTAGGTGTTGTTCTGGTTCATTCAGATTGCCGTAGGGATTTCACTGATGCGAAGCGGGCATCTGCTGCAAGCTCTTCTGACATCGAAGCTCCGTCGGCCAAGAAATTGAGATGTAATGTGCCTGTATTCGACTTCAAGACACACTGTTTGTTCTGTGGTAGCGCCGCAAAAATTGATCCACGCCACCCTGATAGGAACAAAATTATCAGGACCGTCGAGACACTACCTATACGAGAAACCCTCCTCGAACATTGCGAACTGAGAGGGGATAGTTTAGCTTCAGAAGTAAGCGTTCGGCTATTGAGTTGCATTGATCTGGTAGCTGCCGAGGCTGTCTATCATCCACGCTGCCATACGAAATTCCTAAACTATAGACAGTTGGAAATTGCGAGACCAGCTGGTCGAAAACCTGACCATGACATGGAACATTGGTTTGAGTGCATATGTGAATTCTTAGAAACTCATTCCGATTCAGAACTGTACACATTGACCGAGTTGCATTCGAAGATGGAAGAGATCGCAGGTGAATCAACTGTGTACACAAAAAAGAGACTGAAGCAGAAACTAGAAGAGCGATATGGCGATTATATCTTTTTCGCCAGGGTACAGGGTCGCGACAATGTCCTATGCTTTCGCAACATGGCTGAATATCTGATAAATGAAAAATGGTATGCGGACAAGAAAGAAAGTATAAGTGATGAAGCTGAAAGGATCATTGTTACTGCAGCAAAATTGATCAAAGGGCAGCTTAGAGAGATGGAGTATGATATAGATTGGTATCCAACCCCTGCAGACATACAGGACAGTTCGCAAGGCAAAACCTGGATCCCAGCCTACCTACAGTCTTTTCTCCAGTGCTTGATACCAAATGATATAAAACGAAACAGCATAGGTCACTCTATAGTCCAATCGGCTAGACCAAGATCAGTCATAACACCTACCCTATTCGGGTTAGGAGTAGAAATGGACCATACTTTCGGGTCAAAATGGCTCGTTAATGAACTAGCTAGGTTTGGGTTTTCTATCACCTATGGGGAGGTCAAACGGTATAAGCAAGGTATGATGGAGCTAGATTCTGTTGACAGCTATACCTCTAACTATTTCCCCGGAGAATTCGTACAGTGGGTCACAGACAACGTCGGCCATAACGTTGCGAATATCGATGGGAAAGGTTCACTTCATGGTATGGGTATAATCGCCGTGTCAACCCAAACTCAGGTGCCATCCACCCCTATGTCACATACATCGATAAAACGCAGAGCTCGAGTTGGCATTGAACAAATGTTGGTGAATAAAGGAATCCCAGTGGTTGATTACTTGGAATCAACGAGGAGAGGCTTTGGTGGTTTGAGGTACAAACCAGTAGTAGAGCTGCAATCACCACATACACTTCCATCTAGCCTGAGTACTGACGTTCTATGGCATTGTGGGTGGCTATCTAGAGCAGTAGATGACACTGTTCCTAATTGGTCCGGCTTCATGCAACTAGCGCATTCTGTGCACGGTTCAGAGCATCAAGCGAAATCAGATATACTCTTTCTCCCAATAATAGATCTCAGCCCAACAGACAGCACATGCATCTTTTCCACATTGAAATTCATCTCAGAGCAAGCGATCAGATTGAACATCCCATCCCCGTGCATCACGTTTGGCCAGCCTTTATGGTTGAAGGCAAATGAGATAATAATTGATCAATCCATGAACATTGTCTGCAGGTTGGGTGGTTTCCACACAATCATGAGCTTTCTCGGCAGTATCGGCTCGATGATGGCTGGATCAGGTCTTGATGAAGCTTTGCAGGAAGTTTATGGTCCACTAGCAGTTCGGTCGATGTTGACCGGCAAAGCTGTTTCCAGAGCTATGCGAGGCCACCTCCTAGTAGAAGCTGCACTGACGAATAAATTATTGGGTGCCATAACCACATCCAAAATGAGCGTGAATGTTTCTCCTCCGATGAGCCCACCCACTGTTGAGAGTGTACAAGTAAACCAGAGGGACTTAGATGGTGTGAAGGAGTTATACAAAGGTGTGCTTGAAGGCGCGGTCACCCTTTCTGATGTTAGCAGCTCATCAGCTCTCGTGACGGTGAACACTTGCCTTGACAACTACAAAGCCAAACTGTCAAGAGAATCACGCACCGCTAAGCTATGGGTACAATATCTAGAATATATTCAGGTACAGAAAATGTTCATCCGTGGAGAACGTCTTGGCGATTGGAATCTCCATCTCATTGCTGTTGGTAGAATGCTGAACCTCTTCGCTTCGCCACAACAGGGCATGTACACTATGCCAAGAGTTGCAGAGTCTATCTGCAAATGATGCTTGAACTACCAGAAAAACATCCTTGGTTGTATGAGAGATTCTACTGTGACGGCTTTCATGCTATACGTCGAAGTTCTAGGATTTGGGCAGGCCTCTCTAGTGATCTTGTTATTGAGCAAGTTCTTATGCGTTCAATTAAAAGTCGGGGTGGGTTGACGCGAGGTCGTGGCGTGACGGAATCTGTACGACAGGAGTGGATTTACACGATGCATAAATGTGCAGAAATACATGAAGCCATGACAACGTTGACCGACCTAAAGCTCAATACCAGCGAACAGCATGTAGATATGGGCACATCTCGTCGAAAACGAGACAACTTAGACATGGCCAGAATATTAGAGTGGTTTGACACACACAACCCGTTCGATGGAAACGAACGATTGCGTTCTCTGTCATCTGGTTTGTTAGCTTCCGCGGGAGATGGTATCAACTGCGATATCACTGAGTCTGTAGGGGCAGAGATACACTCTAGATTAGACAACGCTATTGTTTCCGATGCCACTATCAAACGAAGTGATCAAATCCGTACCCTAGCTCATCTCACCCCTGGGTTGAAGCTAGATGACCAGAGGGTGACAATTGACCCCTCAACTTTGTTTACTAGACTGGTTGCTATTGCCCAGAGAGAGCAAGACATGGCACAGTTCTTTGCGTATGAACTAACTGTAATGCCAACAGCCCTCTTCAAAGATTTTTTCCTCAGAAAAGCAAACAAGGCGGACCTAGCAACTGCAATAACTGATGGCTTATCCCTTACTAAACCACCATCTGATGGTCTGTATTTGCTCGGCGGGGGCGCTCTCCTCAACAGAGTTAAATGGAAGACAAACACCACTTATTTGGAAGTGGCAAACCAGTATGTTGGATATGTGACGAAGAAATATGGGCAGAATTGTCGAATTGTCTTCGATGGTTATGGTCAACGACCAACAACCAAGACTCAGGAGCAGAGAAGAAGAGCTCTCCACGTTTGTGCTGATATCCGTTTGACGAACAACACGACTGCCCACAAAAATCAGGAACTGTTCTTATCGAATGGAAATAATAAAATGCAGTTTATAAAAATGCTTTCCACATCACTGAGAGAGGCTGGCATATGCTGACACTAACATTGTTGACAATGCAGTTCAACTTTCGTCCCAGGGAAAAACAGTTGTCATTGTTGCAGATGATACAGATGTACTAGTTATGTCCGTATACCATTGGGATCGTACTTGGTCTGATATCTATTTCCAGTCAGAAGCACGGAAGTCACACAGGGGTGGAGATGCATGGAAAATCGCAGATATAGTAGAGAAGATTGGAGAAACAACTCAGAAGAACCTCCTCTTCATTCATGCAAGGAGTGGGTGTGATGTCACATCAGCAACGTTTGGGCACGGGAAAACGTTGCATCTCAAGAAGTTAGAGAAGTCATTGCCTATTCAAAATATATCAGAAGCAATGCACGACAGTACCATTTCTCAGACAGAGGTTGGGAAAATGGGGACTGAACTGTTCGTTATGTTGTACTCTGGCAAACATTCAGACACTTTGAATGGTTTGAGATATTCAAAATTTATGACAATTGTCACTTCCAGCAAATCGGGAATTGAACCACAAAAACTTCCCCCGACTGAGTGTGACACGAAAGTGGAAACGGTGGCACCAGAAAAATCCGAAACCTTTGTGTGCATCTACAGACCCTACTGCAACATCCGAGCATGATTTTAGCGTTTCGAATTACATACTCTAGGAGCCTTTCGCTGGAAACTGTCTAAGAAAACTCGAAAGTGGCAACGGTGGCACAGCCACGTGGCACCTGAAAAATCTGAAACCTTCGTGCGCATCTACAGACCCTACTGCAACATTTGAGCATCCTTTTAGCATTTCGAATTACATACCCTAGGAGCCTTTCACTGGAAACGGTCTAAGAAAACATGAAAGTGGCAACGGTGGCACAGCCACGTGTCACCCGAAAAATCCGAAACCTTCATGCGCATCTACAGACCCTACTGCAACATTTGAGCATGCTTTTAGCATTTCGAATTACATACCCTAGGAGCCTTTCGCCGGAAATGGTCTAAGAAAACATGAAAGTGGCAACAGTGGCACCCGAAAAATCTGAAACCTTTGTGCGCATCTACAGAACCTACTGCAACATCTGAGCATGCTTTTAGCGTTTCGAATTACATACTCTAGGAGCCTTTCGCTGGAAACGGTCTAAGAAAAAACAAAAGTGGCAACGGTGGCACCGCCACATGGCACCTGAAAAATCTGAAACCTTTGTGTGCATCTGCAGACCCTACTGCAACATTTGAGCATGGTTTCAGCATTCCGAATTACATACTCTAGGGGCCTTTCGCCGGTCTAAGAAAACATGAAAGTGGCAACTGTGGCACCGCCACGTGGCACCTGAAAAATTTGAAACCTTTGTGCGCATCTACAGACCCTACTGCAACATTTGAGCATGGTTTTACCGTTTTGAATTACATACCCTAGGAGCCTTTTGCCGGAAACGGTCTAAGAAAACACGAAAGTGGCAATGGTGGCACAGCCACGTGGCACCCGAAAAATCCAAAACCTTTGTGTGCATCTGCAGACCCTACTGCAACATTTGAGCATGCTTTTAGCATTTCGAATTACATACCCTAGGAGCTTTTTGCTGGAAACGGTCTAAGAAAACACGAAAGTGGCAACAGTGGCAGAGCCACGTGACACCCAAAAAATCTGAAACCTTTGTGCACATCTACAGACCCTACTGCAACATCTGAGAATGGTTTCAGCGTTTCGAATTACATACTCTAGGGGCCTTTCACCGGAAACGGTCTAAGAAAACACGAAAGTGACAACGGTGGCATCGCCACGTGGCACCTGAAAAATCTGAAAACTTTGTGTGCATCTGCAGACCCTACTGCAACATTTGAGCATGCTTTTAGCATTTCGAATTACATACCCTAGGAGCTTTTTGCTGGAAACGGTCTAAGAAAACACAAAAGTGGCAACAGTGGCAGAGCCACGTGACACCCAAAAAATCTGAAACCTTTGTGCACATCTACAGACCCTACTGCAACATCTGAGAATAGGTTCAGCGTTTCAAATTACATACTCTAGGGGCCTTTCGCCGGAAACGGTCTAAGAAAACACGAAAGTGACAACGGTGGCACCGTCACGTGGCACCTGAAAAATCTGAATCTGAAACCTTCGTCCAATTTTGGAAGTTGGGTGGGCAACACAAATTGGAGGGTAGGATTGAATCGGGGAATGAAGGGGGGGGGGGGGGGAGGGGGGGGCTGGGAAATATCTATTTGACGCGACTAATAGAGAATGTTACTCTATACAATTCCTTGTCAAATGTAGGGGGGGGGGGAGTGGCATAATCGGGATCACAGAATGGGGGCAGGGGCAGAATGTGGGGGGGGGGGGGGGGTAATATTCTGTTGGGCAAGATGGAATGTTCTCCCCCAATGAATGGACCCTCCCCCAGGATATTTTTCTATTTTGGAGCCATGAGAGCCAATCTGGAGGCACTTTAGGCCTTGGTTAAGCCCTCTCTGTAAGGCTGAGTTTGGCTGGCAGCCAGTCTCTCCAATAATATATTTATGTTAGACATGTTTTCAGGAATTATGGGCTTGCAACATTTTTCGGGCAAAGCCCCCCCCCCCCCCCCCACCACCCCCCCCCCCCCCCCCCCCCCCCCTTCCGCCCCTCCCATGTGGCTTAGCCACTAAAGGTGGCTCTGCGTCCCTCTATTTCGGTTATGGCTCAGGCGATGGAGTGTTCACCCTCCTCCCCCCACAGGGACCGCTCTCTTGCACTCAAAAAGTGTGGGCTGTGGGAGGGCAAGGCCCAGACTCCTAACCCTGTTTTGCGGCCCATGCAATGCAACTGAGACTTATAGAACCAAATAATTCATCTTCAGTGCACCAAAGTTTTAAACATTCGCGTTTTTATGTCATTTTTTCCCTGAGGAAGATCTGGCTGCTCACCAATACCGATATCACTTTATTCTGTTGTTAATGCTCCTGGGAGAGTTATACCCATTGCTTAATATATGCCGATTCTCCATGCTATACTGATTCTTGTTTTTTATCTTACAATCGCATGTATTTTGTCTGTATTAACTCTGCAACTGTCGTGTATCCGACCCCCTGATACAGATGGGGGTCAGATACAAGCACGTTCCTTTCGCGTGAGCTCCATTTTTTTCTTTTTGTTCATCCGTACGAATAAATAGTTCGTTATATATTCGTCTACATTCTTGACTTATCCCCAATATATTGTAAGATAAAATGATTATTACCATTATGTGGATGTACAAAATATGTATCCGAGTCTCGCTCCGGGTTCTAAGGGTAGATCACGACTTGTCTTCGACGCGTCGTGATCTGTCCTTAGAACCCGGAGCTCGACTCTGATACATATTTTGTTCATCCACATAATGGTAATAATCTCTATGTATTAATAAATCATTATAATATTTATTTAAAATTCTTACTAGTTATTACCTGCCCCCCCCCTCCCCCCCCCTCCCCACAAACACACACACACACACACACACACACACACTAGGAAAACTCAGACATAAAATGAAGCTTCATTCAGAATTCCCACTTTGTTCACAGTATTTGGAAGTTTTCGCCACATTCGTGTACTACTTTACGAGTACTGAGGAAAATTGTTCTGTTTTTGAGTCACAGACTAACAGAGAGATTGTATTTCGTTTTCAGTTTTCACAGTCAATTTTGTGACCAATACAAAGGAAAGATCTAAGATTGTGAGCAAGTGCAGGCCACTTTTTCAAGTGTGACTTGTCACTTTTTAGGACAGGTCTGTGTCCACTTTCATTGGCGTGGTTTGGTTAATGAGTGCCGACTATTGCCACCCCCACCCCCGCATACACACACACCCGTGCCTTCACATCACCATCACCACAACACCTCAATATGCCTTTACAAATTCCACTGCATAACCTCCTGACTTTCAAACGTGGACTGCCTTGTAACTACTCCTTTCGTACTCCAGTGAGAGTGCAGTTTGTCTTTCTTTAACGGTTCACTGCACGGTAACCCGTTTTTCCACCCGTGAAACATAGAGTACGTCACCTTACCGTATGATACGTGACGTCATTTTGTTTACAAATAGAAGCTAGCAGTATTCTTGCGTGCACATTGAACCTGTTTTTTTTTTATAAAGTTATCAGTGTCTGAGTCTTTCGTGGAGGACAAGCTAAGTAAAGGCTACCACTCAATATGGTCAAGAAAGAAACTGTGGAGAAGTGGGGGATTGACTGTTTGAACTTTATTCTAGCAGATGACGGGAAAACTGTACTGAAAATTTACTGTAAAATATGTAGAGAGTTAGCTGAAAATTCTACCGGTATATCACGCGGTCTGAAGGGCGCCGTTTCCAGTTTAGTGGATAAGTGGGTCCCTGGCACAGACGTGATAAAAAAATCTAATGCCGTGGACCATGTCACAAAGTCATCAGTGCATAGACGAGCACTACATGCACTTCCTCAAGGGTCGCAATTGAGGTTGAACAATGATGTTAATAGAACTAACAAAATTGGTGAACGACAAACAACCATTCCTGAGAATGTTGTAAAAGTAACTGCAATGCAGCGATGTCAGCTAATTAAGAAGTTCCAGTTGCTGCACTACACTGTAGTGCATGACAGACCATTCAGACACTATGAACTGATTGGAAAATTCGAAAGGGATATTCACAACGTTAATTTGGGGGCAGGGTACCTAAATGGACATTCTGCGAGAGCTATGTGCCACTTTATTGCACACAACATAAAGGAGAAAGAAATAACAACGCCCTTAAATAACGGGGAACGTCCTTATTTCTCTCTCCTTTATGATGGCTCAAGTTCCGCGAAAACCATGGAAGAGAAAGAAGTTTATGTCATTAAAATGTGCAATAAAGGAGAGCCAGTGTGTCAGGTCATGTCACTGGAAGAACCTGAAAATACTAACGCTACGGGTTTAAAGCGCGCACTTGATCGAAGTGTATCAAAACTCAACTTTGAATTCCAGCGAAAGTTTCACCAGGTTGGGAATGGTAGTGATGGCGCCGCCGTAAATAATGCCTTGTTCCGCCTTGAGAAAGAGGATCTGGGTGAACATTTACTCATGGGTTGGTGCGCAAATCACAAGGCGGAACTTGGCTTGCATGATGCATTTAAAAATGAGAAACTCAATAAAATCAGTGAAGATCAAACTAGCAAAACGTATTACTTGTTTAAAAGGGCAAATCTTAAATGGTGTCTTTTCAAAAGGCAGGCCGATTTTATGAACATCCGATACTACAAGTATAAGAGGACCTCTGGTACATGGTGGGTGGCACATCAGGTAGAATCCCTCACAAATTATTTAAGAAATCTCCCAATACTTATTGGATTTCTTCACCACCAAATACAGTCACCGTACAATAAGACCATGAAAGATGCTGCGCCCGTTTTGCAAGGCCTTTTAAAAACTGCTTCCAGTTTAGACATCATACTTTATATGGCGGTGAAGCGTGATGTTCTCGCTTACTTCTCTCCCTTTTCTCAACTTCTTGAGAATCGTAAGCTGATAGCACCTGAGGCATTGAGCTCAATGCAGAATGCTGTTCAGGTGATTTCAAGAACAAAACACATACTTGAAGAAAAAGGCAGCTCCGGCTTTTATGTGGAGGGTCTTTTCCCATCTTTAGTTGAAATGATATTCCCACACCTGGAACCCCAGCAAAATTCTGAAGATAGTTTACCTGGTCATAAAACCCGTAGTGATGGTACAACTTCAAGGGATTTACAAATGTTTCGTGGTTATGGGTTAACCTGTGGTTTAGATGCCGCACTAGAAAAAGTGACCAATGAAATGAAGGAAACACTATCACAGTTGGAGGCAAACTTAAATTCCAGGTTTGCTGACTTTATTGAAAACCC
This sequence comes from Pictodentalium vernedei, assembly GCA_031216915.1. Classification (NCBI taxonomy): domain Eukaryota; kingdom Metazoa; phylum Mollusca; class Scaphopoda; order Dentaliida; family Dentaliidae; genus Pictodentalium; species Pictodentalium vernedei. Next base: position 611,739,089 of record CM062297.1, read on the forward strand.
AATTTTCCAGGCTGCTTCTGTCATTTTAGACATAAAGAATTATCAGTTCATTTCTGTTGATGTCCTTTTCGAAAATGTGCTAGCCATAAAGCGGCATTTTTCGTCTCTTCTTGCAGCAAATTGCTGTGAAGTCGAAAAGCTGCACCAGGAGTTAATATTTTTATAATGTACCAATGACCCAGACTTAGCTGGTGCTAACTCTAACAAAACCAGGGCCAAACACAAATTTTGCCCCCCAATCCCCAAAATTTGCATCCAAAACAAAAAGAAATCATGTCCTAAAGGACCTCCATACTACGCCTCTACTGCGCATGCGCAGTGACGCAGACGTCCCGAAATTGGCGCCAATTATCATTCTCTGTTTGGCCCTTCATCAGTCAACATCTCACTGATCTTTGTGCTTGTAAATCTCAGTTTAAAGGATGCCAGACATGTAATTTTTGGAGAAAATGTGATTCTAAGGAGGATAGAAGGAGGAGAGGAAAAAGAAGTGACAAAAAATAATCAGGGCTGTACTTAAAATTTTTGGATGAAATTATGTTAAGTTGCCTATTTTCGAGGCATGGGCCTCTTGTTGTCATTCTTGCTAAATGTTGCACTGCTTATTCAGTGTTTCCTCTCCCCTAGCCTTCTAAAGTCCCCCCTTGCAATTCTCCCATGCTTTTGGCATATTTTTGAGAAAGTTCATTTCTAAAATTTCCTGGGAGAGTTGCTTGGTTACAGAATGTTTTCTGTTATTTTCCCCATAGTTACGTTTTCACCCATCGGTGTATAACGTTGTGTTCTGCATCTTCCATCTGATGTTCTGCAGATTCTCCCCTGGGAGTTTCTGTTTTGCATCAGATAGAGTGTAATTTTGATGACTGATTCCGGGCCAGTTTTTTCAGTGCCTGGAGTCATGTTTTCTGGTGTTTTACACTGTTTGTTTACATTGGCAACAGCCTTTTTTGAGGGGGGCTGTTTGCCTTTGCTGTAGTTTATCTCACTATAAGATACATTTATATTATCCGTAAGTGTCTCATTAATTATTTAATATAAATTTAAAATTTTTGACCACACTTTGCCATCGGATCCATTGGGGCTCAATGTTACTTTTCAGCAACTTGGGCTTCGCTGAAAATATATTTTTTCAAAATTATTTTGATTTGCAATTGTTTTTTCATTTATTAATGGATCATGTTATTATGTATCTTTGTGTCAGGGGTTTTTGCGAGTAACTAGGACTTGTTGTTGTCCTTTCACAATGAAGGGACATTGTTCAAATTGTAATAGGAAGAAATCTTCCTCTGACTTTCATGATCATTGTATTAATTGTAGTCAGTGTTCTCGCATTAATCCCTGTCCTATATGTGAATATTGGGATGAGAAACATTGGAAACGTGTGTCACGATATGTTGTTTCTGGAGAAAGGGCTATGCCGGCTCTTTCTCCGCAAGGTCACTCTACTCTCTCAGTTTCTATTTCAGAGGAACAAGAACAGGGTGATGTTTCCATGTTATCTTCTACAAGTGTGCGTCCGTCGTCACAAATGAATTCAGAGCTAGCGGCAAAAGTGCTCATGGAGATTAGACAAATGTCGTCCGCTAGCTCGCCCGGTGTAGCGTCCATTCACCGAATGGTTCGGCAGCCGGGTTCGTCCGATGCGGTCCAGGAGGAAATTTTGGGTGATGCGAGCACATCTGGGGCCAGATGTTGTGGTACAAAATGTGTCTTTAGCGGAGCATACGTCCGTCGCTCGGGACGCTCCGTTGTATAAGCAGTCCGCGGAGACTGTTAAGGCTTCCTCTTCTCGTCAGCGCACACGACTGCACCTTGGCTGCGTGACCGCCGATATATTACCAGCTTCGCCGATCAAGGATTCTTCGGCGACCAGGTCACACCATCCGGCAGCCAGGGATTCGAGACCGATGGACTCCGGACGTTCGCATAGGAAAAGTATGCGGGAGCCATCTGATGCGGAGCTGCCCTCGGTGAAGCAGCGAAAGACTGCGCCTCCGCAGGTCTCGACGCCGGACATTCTTGTGCAGATAGCACAGCTTATTGCAGCATCCCAGCAGCCGACAGAAACGGTGTCAGATCGAGAATTATCCGACGGCGCTGGGTCGGTACGCTCCGCCGAAGCATCGGGGGCGGACGACCGGGAACATCATGAGGTCCGACCGGATGGTGAAAGGGATACGGATGACTTGGAGCTATCCCTTTCGGAACAACATAAAGCTGCCGTGGACTTCATCCGGCACTTTCTCCCTCAAGTTGTTCCGTCGGGCCAGACTGCTGCGGTTCCGGACAAGAGGATTATAGCGTCATTGGACTCTGAATTTTTTGAGCGGTTCAGGGACATCGCTCCCGAGTTTCCGTCGCAGTCCAATAATGTTGCAAGAACATTTGAATTATTGAACGACGCTATATTTAAACTTGCTTCCAAGACGGGGAAAGCAGGTTTCTTGTCCGCTAATACTCTCAACCTGCCTTTCATTAATGCAAGGAATAAATTCGATACGGCAGGACAGGGTATCCCGAGAGTTCCTCTGCGTATGGACGACGAGGCGGAAGACTTAGAGCTATCATTACCGTCGTCGGCTTCTATTCCAACCGCGGCGTTGGAAACAGCTATTGCGTCTAACAGAGCCAATTTAGATGCCTTATCTTACACAGATCACCTTACTAAGGCGTTATCACTGCGCCTTCAGAGGAAAGAGTTTCAGGATATACAATCCTCTTTAAGACTTCTTTCAAGGGCAGTAGCTTATTCCACGTGTAACTCCGCCCTTTCAGTGGCAAATCTGGAGTTGGTTAGACGTGACGCAGCCCTAGCTACATCCACACTAGTGGATACTAAGGTGAAGAACTCTCTTAGAGTCGCTTCGGTCTCAGGAGAACTTCTCTTTGACGGCAAGCCTTCTGCTATTTATGATAAAATTACAAAGAAAGCTTCGGATTCTCTGTTGTTCAAATCTGCTTCTAAGAAGTCGGATACAGCAGACAAGAATAAGACAGGCACTTCTAGGTCTAATGCGCCCAAGAGAGGTCCCTATAGAGGTTCCGGTGCGTCCTCTTGGTCTTATTCGAGAGACCGTCAGGGTAGCGACTCTCGTTCGGGACGTCCTTCAGGCCGGGACAATCGGTCGGACGCCCCGAGGTCGACGGGGCGAGGTGCGGGTCGTGGAGGATGTGGTTTCTCCTACCGCAGGCCTCGCAGGTCCAGGAGGTGATGGCTTAAACCTCTATCGCGTACCGGTTGGCGGAAGGTTGTCGAGCTTTTCACAAGAATGGGCGTCGATTACGGACGACCCTTGGGTGAGAGGAGTGACTTCGGGAGGTCTAAAGATATCCTTCAAACGAAAGCCTCCATTAACTCGAAGTCCAAAGTGGACTCATCTTCCGTCAAATCCGCAGAAAAGAGACGCTCTGTTATCAGAGGTGCAGTCTCTTTTAATGAAGAACGCGGTAGAGGTCGTAGAAAACCAGGAATCTCCGGGATTCTACAGCCATCTGTTTCTGGTTCCGAAACCAGACGGCTCGTTCCGTCCAGTCATAGATTTGAGCTGGATAAACAAGCTGATCGTCGCTCCGAAGTTTTATATGGAGACGATTCGGTCGGTCAGAGCGAGTATTCGGGTGAACGATTATGCAACAAGCATAGATCTCAAAGATGCGTACTTTCACGTCATGGTACATCCGACATTCCGAAAGTACCTACGCTTCGCAGTCCTAGGAGTGGTGTATCAATTCTGGGCGATGTGCTTCGGATTGAATCTAGCACCCTGGGCTTTCACTCGGGTAATGAACTCTGTAATGATCTATTTCCGAGCTCATTCATCTGCGGTAACGTCGGCCTACCTGGCTGACATTCTTCAGAGGTACAGCAACGAGTTAACGCTTCAGAACGATGTTCAGAATCTTCTTCTATTGCTCCGACGTCTCGGTTTTATAGTAAACGAGGAGAAGTCGGATCTGGTGCCGTCCAAGTCATTCACTCATATGGGAATGAGCTTCGAGACGCACAACAATCTCGTTCATCTGCCGTTAACCAGAGCGAAATTAGTCAGTTGTTACGCTCGCTATTGTCTGCACGCAGACAAAGTCACAGCGAGAGAATTTATGAGACTGATAGGTCTGTGCGGAGCTGCCGCGGATCTCATTCCGATGGGGCGGTTACGCACACGTCCTCTTCAAATTTTCTTGACTCAGAATTGGAGTGTGAAAATTCATTCGCTCGATGTAGACGTTCTCTTGTCAGATCAAGTGAAACAAGAGATTCAGACTTGGGCAAACATTCAGTGGTTAACTCAGGGAGTTCCGCTGCAGTTGCCGGATCCGAGTTTTACCATTATGACAGATGCCAGTCAAACAGGTTGGGGTGCATCATTAATCCCAACGGATTCGAGATGCCAGGGTCTTTGGGATCCACAATTCCTGTGCAAGCACATAAACATCAAGGAAATGATGTCAATTTGGCTTGCGTTACGTCACTGGATGGACATTATTCACAATGCTCATGTCCAAATCCTATCCGACAATACGACAGTAGTGGCGTATATACGGAATCAGGGAGGCACTCATTCAGTTCCGTTGTTCAATCTAACGGAAAGAATCCTTCTGTTTGCGCTAGAACATCACGTTCTTCTTTCGGTCCGTCACATACCGGGTCGTCTGAATGTGCTAGCAGACTCCCTTTCACGAAAGGGTCGCTTGTTGCTGTCAGAGTGGACTCTCAACAAACAAGTATTCAATCAGATTTGCTACCAATGGGAACGGCCAATGATAGACTTATTTGCGACACATCTCAACAATCAGTTGCAGACGTATGTGTCTCCGTGCCCGGATCCAAGAGCATTTGCAGTAGACGCTCTGTCGATCCCTTGGGACGGAATGATAGGATATGCGTATCCTCCAGCGCCGTTAATTCAACAAGTATTGCTAAAGATAAAACAATCTCAATGCAAGATTCTGTTGGTAGCATCTCTGTCGCCACAGAGATCGTGGATAAATCTACTCAGGTGTCTGTTGTGGGACCTACCGCGAAAGCTTCCTCCACGGGAGGATCTTCTTTCGCAGGGGAAATCGCGCCAACTCCATCACAACCCGCAAGGTCTCAACCTTCACGTTTTTCCGTTGTGCGGTCCTTCTTGCATGGCAAACACTTTACAGGACGAGCAGTGGATGCGATTTCTAACTGTAGGAGGACCTCCTCTTCGCTAAACTATGCGGCTAAGTGGAAGGTTTTTCGTCATTGGTGTAGGGATCATTCTGTAGATATATTCGATCCCTCTATACCAGACATTGCTAACTTTCTAGTATACTTGTTTGACGAAATCAAACTGCAGCCTGTTACTATAAAGGGTTATAGATCTATGTTATCTGATACCTATGCACATCATGATAGTTTACAAATTGGATCTAATGTCTCTTTATCTAAGTTGGTTAGAAACTTTTCGATAAATAGACCCAGAACTCTTAGATTAATTCCTAAGTGGAATTTAGCTTGGGTTCTTCTTAAATTGAAGGAAAAGCCATTTGAACCTCTTGGGACAGTAGATTTCAAATTCTTATCTTATAAGACAGCTTTTCTCTTAGCTTTCTCTTCTGCTAGAAGAGTCAGTGAGCTTCATGCACTGTCGGTGGATGATTCTCACTATCGTAGTGTCGGGAACACTATCACCTTCACTACTAATGTGGGTTTTTTAGCTAAGAATCAGGCTCCTAATAAATATCCGGAACCTATTGCTATTAAGGCTCTTCCGTCTTCAGACGGGCGTAGGCCTTTACTCTGTCCTGTTAGAGCGTTACGTATCTATAAACAGAGATCTCAGTTTATCAGAAAGGGACGAAACGTTTCTTTCTGTCTTTGATGCCTAATAGAAAGGACATTTCGGTCCATTCTATTGCTAGATGGATTCAATTAACTATCCGTACTGCTTATGAAAATTTATCTTCTTCTCAGCAGTCTGTGCTTAAGATTTCTGCTCATGAAGTAAGAGCTCTTTCTACTTCCTGGGCTTATGCTAATAGTGTTGCTATTACAGATTTAATGAAGGCTGCTTATTGGTCTCAGCCATCCACATTTACGAATTTTTATCTCAGAAATATTGAGTCCATTTCTGGAGACCTGCATTGTTTAGGTCCGTTATCTGTTGCTCAGAATGTCGTCCACTAAACAGTTGCAACTATAGTTATGTAGGCTTTCTGTTCCGGCAGTGACTCCGTCCGGCTGCCCTCTTCGCTCTGGGCTATTTGACCGAGGGCAAGGGGAAGGGGGGGGGGGGGCGGGTGTTCCCTTAGATCACCTGCTTTATAGTGAAAAGCAAGGGAATGCCTCCTCCAAGTCAGTATTTCTGAGTCGCTTCCGGGATGGTTTTAAAGTGTAATATTAATGTTAAAATTCATTCATGTCTTATTTTTAAAGTGTAGCTCGGTGTGAAGCATTTGTATATGTCAAGTGTCAAACGGGCTTTAATATACAATCCTCAGACACTTTTAAATGACTATAAAGAGTCTCAATTCTGTGGACTACTTTATTTATTGGCTTACTTTAAAAATAATTAGTATAAGGGATATACTGGATGTTAATAGAGAACATGAATGTTATTGTGCTCAATTATTAAGGGTAGTGTATCTTTCTAATTTAATATTAAATAAGAAAGATACATGTAAAGCCTAATAGTCCTTTTCTCCTTAAGGGGTTACCTCTTTACTATATAGTTGAGCTTATTGGATTTTCCTCTATGTCCTAGGCCCTCCAGCCTGTTTACTATTCAGCTAAGTCTGGGTCATTGGTACAGTATAAAAATGTTAAAAAATTTATAGTAATTTATATATTTTTTATACTTACCAATGACCCAGAGGGGGTTGGCCCTCCCTGGAGTTGGGAACTCTTGCCTCCCCGCTGAGTACATAGCGCTGACCAGGCACTGCCAGTAAGAATGATAATTGGCGCCAATTTCGGGACGTCTGCGTCACTGCGCATGCGCAGTAGAGGCGTAGTATGGAGGTCCTTTAGGACATGATTTCTTTTTGTTTTGGATGCAAATTTTGGGGATTGGGGGGCAAAATTTGTGTTTGGCCCTGGTTTTGTTAGAGTTAGCACCAGCTAAGTCTGGGTCATTGGTAAGTATAAAAAATATATAAATTACTTTAAATTTTTTAACTTTTCTGCATAATCACGCAAAAACATTTTTGGCCAAATCTAAAAATGAACTTGCCTGGCAGCAGATTTTTGCTTCACAGGATGCATTATCTATCGCTAATATACTGCAAATTGCAGAGATTTGCATTGTATTGCCAATAAGTAGTGCAGATGTGGAGAGAATATTTAGTGGCTTCGCTAAAATTCTTGCAAAAAACAGACTTTCTCTGAAGCATGAAAGTATTGAAAATGAATTGATTGTCAGGTCAAACGATTTTGAAAAATTTTGCCCTGATAAATACGATAGCGTGGTTGATGTGTTCCTGACAAAGTACCCAGATGGTATTGTTCGAACTCATGCTCCACGACCTTCAGGTTATGTTAGTCACACAAGACTTCATCATAAACGGAAACGATCGCTGGCAAATAACACAGCCAAAAAAGCAAACTGTCTCTTTCTCCCTGTGGTAGCCAGTGATGACGGCGTTGTAGAAATTCAATCTGCAGAGACCAGTGCTGAAAATGTCCCTTCAACATCGTCCGGCATTGTTGACGAGTCAGACAAATCAGATTCAGATTTTACAGTTGATGATTTGGAATTAAACCTGGATGCCTCTGATTTATCTGACTCGTCATCAATTTCCGGAGACGATGATTTGGTGATTTGAAATGAGTTACTTTAGCTCTCAGTCTTGTCTTCTTCAATCCTTCAATATTCAGTTCGGCTTCGGCTGTGGCTTATCAGAGTGTTGTTCACATTTGAAGTAACTCCAGTTGAGTTTATTTTTTTTAGTAAAAATAAAATCTTCCAGAAGAAATATTTTGCTTGCTCAGTCACTCTAACATTTCGTCTTCTGCCTCTCCATTCAATCCGTTAACCCCATGCAGTGCAGCACGCTGAAGTTAAAAATCGAACTTGAGCCAATCAATTTATACTTCGGAAATAAACTTAAAATTGTACCCATTGGGCCAAGGAAATAGAACGTTTTTCTTGAAACGTTTGTGAAGTCGACAATTACTACTGCTGTTGTCAACTACACAATTGTTTCAAGAAAAACGTATCATTTCCTTGGTGCAATGGGTATAATTATAAGATTATTTATGAAGTATATATGAATCAGTTCATGTTCTAAACCAGTTATCAACTTACCACCACCGATTATCGATACCACCTCCTCCATATACCCTCACCCCCGCTAGATCTTGATTCTTCACGACTGTTCACCGGTCCTTAAGCTTGAAACCCAGTACAAAGTCAACCATTTTGTAACAACTCCCACCTCTCAAAGATTATTTGTAAGAATAGGCTGAGGGGCATTAATATTTTAGTTGTGAGCTTTAGTTAATGATCAGGGGTCACCCCCGATCATTGACGAACGCCATCAACGAAAAACTCATACTGGTCGAGTACCCCTGGGATAGAGGGTGATAGGAGGTGAGACAACGTGTGTTGCAACGCACTTCTTGCCGTCAGTCAGTTCAGCACTCAAGCAACTCTTGTCGGAATTTTTGCCTACCCGACTTACTGCAATTTCGAAGCCCTTTTCAGTATTTTTATGACGGTTGTATAATGCCTCACGAAACAAGCGTCCACCTATTGCAGGGGACATGCCAAGAATAACCATACCCACATGGAAGTTTTATATCCATCCCAGCTTATGATGATGAAAAACTTTTTGTTTGTCTGATACAATTCCTTGAATTGAGTGAAGTTAAAGCAACGCTTTCCTTTCAGTTGCACAATGCAGTTCGTATTTTCTGTTATCCAAGATCACAGCGCTTAACGTGCTCATGTCGTCGGGATATGGACGTTTCGGCCTCGAGAAGTTTCAGCTTCCATATATTGAACAAAATGGAATAAGGACTTGAGGTTTCGTATTTGTGAGGGGGGGGGGGGGGGGGGGGGGGGGGGGTGGGGGGGGGGGGGGGGTGTACACAAGTCAAAGTGGACCTGATAACAAACTTTGTTATTAGTTCCACTTTGACATGTGTACCCCCCTCCCCCCAAGTTGTATGATTTATTAATAAAACAGATACCAATTTTTTTTTATTGATAAAATTTTATTATTTTTTGTTTTAATCCGTTCATGAAATAACAATAATAATATTCTATATGATCAATAAGGAATACAATGCATTAACATCATGCGTGTGACGGTGTTGTCACATTTACTCAAGAATAATGTCAAATTAGGACCACTCAAACTTGAAATTGAATCCGGTGACGGATTTTATATGCATGTAAGAATAGGTCGAGGGGCATTAATATTGAAAGTAATCGAGTCCCCCCCCCCCCCCCCCCCCCCCCAGAACTGATCTCAGAATAAAAAATGTTCACATCTGACGTGACTATTTTACCACGTAATTGTTTGTTACTTAGTACCTGGCCAACAGTGGTTACAACTTGGTCAAAACTGTTTCGTGTGACGAATCTTCCCAAGGACACGCGTCCCGATACACGTGGTGTTAATCTTGAAGTGGAAGACTCCGAAGTAAACAAGGCCACCTGACATGCAGTATGGGTTTGATAACCACGACCAAATTATAAATTATGGAAACGAAAGTGACAAAATTAATCAAAATTTGGATCTTTGTTGAGGTAGACAGACAGGGTTTGAGGTGACAGGTTTTTAACCCAGTTTGCCGCTGAAATGTTATTCCCTTTTTTCGCGACAGTGATATGATCGAACAACGCAAAACTTAGTAACTTACCACACGACGTAGAATTTTATTCAGGAACAACAGACTTCAAATCGACACATCACACAAAAGCTGTACTCTTCATAACGCCTCTAAGGCTCTCGTAAGTCTGTTTTTGTTAACAATAATCATTTTAAAAAAGTGCCGACGCAAAGTGTTTTTTAGCCGACGCAAACTGCCGTTGCCTCGGCATTTTTTTTGCCGAGGCGAATTTTCTGAATTGCAAGGGCTGAATTCAAAATGCTATAAGCATGCTCAAATGTTGCAGTAGGGTCTGTAGATGCGCATAAAGGTTTCAGATTTTTCAGGTGCCATGTGGCTGTGTCACCGTTGCCACTTTCATGTTTTCTTTGACCGTTTCCGGTGAAAGGCTCCTAGGGTATGTAATTTGAAATGCTAAAACCATGCTCAGATGTTGCAGTAGGGTGTGTAAATGTGCATGAAGGTTTCCGATTTTTAGCTCAACTTGACAAAGTCAAGCTGAGCTATTGCCATCACTTCTCGTCCGTCGGCGTACGTACGTTAGTATGTTAGTATGTTAGTAAGTACGTCCACAATTTCCTTTGGCACACCTCACAGGTCGCATTTATGATCAGATTACTTGGAAACTTGGTATGCTTGTTTTGGGTGACCTCTAGATGGGAGCTATCGATTTTCTTCAATTTCCGTCAAAAAATGTTGCCACGGCCAACGTTCTTAGAACTTAGTTTAGTCAGACCTCAATATTTCCCTTTGGCACACCCTACAGGGCACATCATTTAAGATTGGATTGCTTTGAAACCTGGTATGCTTGTTTGGGGTGACCTCTACATGGGAGCAATCGATTTTCTTCAATTTCCCTCAAAAAATATTGCCACGGCCAACGTTCTTAGAACTTAGTTTCGTCAGACCTCAATATTTCCCTTTGGCACATCCAACAGGGCACATTTATGATTGGATTGTTTTGAAACCTGGCATGCTTGTTTGGGGTGACCTCTAGATGGGAGCTATCGATTTTCTTCCATTTCCGTCTGTCAAAAAATGTTGCCGCTGGCAACAATCTTTGAACTTAGTTTAGTCAGGCATCAATATATTCCTTTGGCATGCCCTACAGGCACATTTATGATCAGATTGGTTTGAAACTTTGTATGCTTGTTTGGGGTTACCTCCAGATGGAAGCTATCGATTTTCGTTGATTTCCATCAAAAAAATGTCGCCACTGGCAATGACCTTCGATGAACTTAGTAAAAACTTAGTGCAGTTAAGCATCAATATTTCCCTTTGACATTCCTTGCAGGGCACATTTATGATTGGATCACTTGCAAACTTGGTGTGCTTGTTTGGGGTGACATCTATATGGGAGCTGTCGATTTTCTTCCATTTCTGTCAAAAAATGTTGCCTCTGACCTTTGAACTTAGTTTAGTCAGACCTCAATACTTCCCTTTAACACCCCCTTCAGGGCATATTTATAAGCGGATCACTCTGAAATTTGGTATGTGTATTCGGGTTGACCTCTAGATGTGAGCTATTGCTTTTTATCATTTCCATAAAAAATTATTGTCATTATCACCAGCCTTTGAACTTACTGCATTTGTGCATCAACTTATCCCTTTTGCACTCTGCAGGAGATATTTATGAATTTCCATAAAAAAAAACAAAAAAAAACATTGCCACAAGCAATGACCTTCTACTTAGTGCATTTGTGCATTGACATCTTCCCTTGGCATGCCTCAGAGGGCACATTCATTATCAGGTTGTTTTGAAACTTTGTATGCTTATGCAGGGTGACAAAGATAAGAGCTATTGATTTTCTTTTCATTTCCATCAAAAACTGTTGTTGTTAGCAGCAATCTTTGAATTTATTGCATTTGGGCATCAACATTCTTTGACATGGCCTACAGGCCACATGTATCATAGGATTGTTTTTGAACTTGGTGTGCTCATTAGGCAAGACCTTTAGATAAGAGCTGTTGATTAGCATTCATTTCTGTGAAAAAAATTGGCGTTTACAGTAACCTCTGAACTTACTGCATTTGTGTATCAACATTCTTCCTTTAGCCAGTCTTACAGTTTACATTTAAAAATGCATGGATTACTCTGACGTTGTGCACACACAATGCTGTTATGTTGAAATTTCATCAAATAACATTCGTACCAATGATCTTCAATTTTGCCATTTCACTTATAACTTACCAAGTTCGAGTTTGTCAAGTTGAGCAACAGTGTCATTGACACTTTCATTTGGGTGCCATGTGGCTGTGCCACCATTGCCACTTTTGTGTTTTATTAGACCTTTTTCAGCAAAAGGCTCCTAGGGTATGTAATTCGAAATGCTAAAACCATGCTCAAATGTTGCAGTAGGGTCTGTTGATGCGTATGAAGGTTTTGGATTTTTCAGGTGCCTCGTGGCTGTGCCACCATTGCCACTTTCATGTTTTCTTAGGCCGTTTCCAGCAAAAGGCTTTTAGGGTATGTAATTCGAAACGCTAAAATCATGCTCAAATGTTGCAGTAGGGTCTGTAGATGTGCACGAGGTTTTGGATTTTTCCGGTGCCACGTGGCTGTGCCACAGCTTCCACTTTCGTGTTTTCTTAGACTGTTCCCGACGAATGGCTCCTAGGGTATGTAATTCGAAACTCTAAAACCATGCTCAACTCAAATGTTTCAGTGTAGTCTGTAGATGCGCACGAAGCTGTGTCACCTGTGCCATTCAATATGATTTTAGTGTGTCATTTTATACATTTCATTTTGTATCAAGCATTCATACAAAGTCAGGGATGCAAATGTGGGGATACACCATAGTGTGCTTTGCACACAAATGACACCCCTCTAGTTTTTGTATTCTTTGTCTCAAACATATGGCTTTTTGCCCTTCATTGGAACAAACTCATTGAGCTCATTCCAATGAGGCATCATAAGCTATGTTTTTGATGCCAAAAAATGAAAAAAATTTTGTTTGCAAATGTCTTCCTTTCTTGTTAGGTGAAGGGTTAATACCAATTTTCTAATTTGAATAAGGCTGCCACGATTATGAATGTTCATGATCGATTATTTCATAGAAAAGATAGACTTTTAATTGATCATTTTGTCTGCTTACTCCCCATCCTTATGTCGGTTGTGATGCCAGATGGGAACACTGGGCACCACAACAGATGTTTTGTCCGGGTAGCTCAACCGGATGTTTACGTTTGTTGAATAATACAAATGACAGTCTGGAACACATTGCTATGTGTTTTTTGGTAAATGAATACATAAAATGTCTCGAACTGTCAACACTCTCGATTGTTTGAGGGAGGTGTTCGTTTTAAAATGCGAATGTTACAGGGTCCGATCGATTGGAGCCATCCGCTTCAGACAGTCATGATGAAGTTGAACAGTTGAACTCCGTGTCTTAAGGAAAGCAGGATATAGAAACGTACATTCTTATTTGCGTTTCAGGCGTTAACAGTAAATGCACATTTTGCTACCGAATTCCGTTTTCTTCTAAGCACACATACGTCATAGATACGACTTACAGCAAAATGGAACCCAGGTAGATAATTATCTACTTGGCGATAAATAATTATACATCTGTCTTTCTAATTATGGGTCATTCTCTCATTGTACTAATCAAGCATCATGGGCACAACTTATGATATGTGGACCATTGTGTTCGAGCTTGTTGCGATAAAAAATGGATCCTTAATTTTTCAGGTACATGTACTAGGAATAAGAGTTGCCCCCCCCCCCCCTCCCACCGCCCGAAGAACGTATTTTCCAATTCTAACACTGAATAAAAAGTTGGACCTTCGAAAGCAACTTGCCAATCAACTATGTTTTATTTATTCTTTCTTTTTTTTTGGATCTAAAACAATTGGACTATCCTAGGATAGTCGAGGACATCTATCAGCAACATCAAAGGCTTCTAACATCAAACATGGAAACATCAAAGCCCTTCTTACTGGCATTAAGTTCAAATGGCTTGCAGTTCTAACGGAGTGAACAGAAACTCACGACTTTGCGACATATCGATTTCATCTGCCACAAACATCACAGAGCTTGGACAGAAATTCCTAATTGAGCAATAATTGTTGTCCCAGTTTGTTTTCAGCACACATCAATTTTTGTAGCCCACTAGTAGTCCCCAGACTCGGAAATTAACCGTGTTGTGATACAAAATATGCCAGAGTGCACAAGGGACTGCGACGTCGTGAATACCACCTAATGGTGACCCTTGGATTTGCCCTGAATAATCGATCAATGAAAATTGTAATCGATTATGAGCTTGGACGATCATTGATCGATCATCCGATTATTCGCGGCAGCCTTAATTTTGAATACCTTGCAACCTATCAAAATGGTTAGTTTGGATTTGTTCACTTCATTGTAAGATGTCGATTGTCGATGCTGGGATCTTACCACTCAAGTGGGAGCTTCAGACCCCCCTAGGGTCTCTTGTACAAGTAATATCTTGATTTTCTTGGGCTTGTGTCTCACTTCATCTCACTGAACACTTATATTGTACTTCATTTTTCCAGTTTGGATGACAATTGTTACTTGTATGGGGTGTTTGATGGTCATGATGGTAGTAAAGCAGCAAATTTTGCAGCTCAGCGGATGCCTGCGGAACTGTTACTGGGACAGTTGTCTGATAAGTCAGATGGTGAAGAAACAAAGGAAGTTTTAAATCAGGTGAGAATTGAAAGTGCAGAATCTTTCTTTAATATAAATCTAATTGTAATAAATGATAGCTGAAATCAGGGATGTACAAACTGAAAATTTAAGATTACTCCACCAACCTTTTGCAACAAAATTTTGCATAATTTTTTTGAGCCAAGAAAACCCCCTTCTCACTGCAGTCTATTTTATCAATTTTTTTTTCAAATGAAGTTAAAAAATAAAATGTCTATCATCAGTATTGTTTAATTGTTCATGTTCTTGCTTGAGAACATTGTGGGGTTTCTATTGCCTACCCCTTCAGGCTTCAGTAAATAAATAAATAAATAACTTGGGTCTTCATAAAACCCTCCATTTTCTTGTGGCAGCTCAAGTAAGTCAAGTACAAATTTCGGCTTACCACAACCTATTATCCCAGCGAATATTGCAGAATGTGATTCTTTAACAATGCTTTGTAACCTTCCATTTTCCACATTTAACTGAGAATCTTTCATTATAAAAATATATGCTTTTAAATTATTTTCCTTTTGACTTTTTTAGTTATCTGCAAAGATATGCCATCAGTTATTGCCCTACCTGTACCATGTTCATTCCAATCATCCATACTCCTAAAATCTAACCAGAGCCCAAAGTGTGAAGAATAAAACTTTCTATCTTAAACAGTCTCAACACACTGAATTCACTCCCAATAAATTCATGGATTGCTTCTTATGGATCGAGCATGCACATACCAGAACTGTACAGTTGATTTAGCAAACAGTCAGTTGTAATTTCAACTTTTTCTGTTTTTGGATTGTAAAAATTTTCTGGTTCTGCCGTATTGGCTTTATCTGCTTCTTTAAAAGTATCATAACTCCATTCATTCTTCTAGTAGGCTTATTCATTTGTTTATTCCATATGTTTTTTTCTATTCAGGGACAAGACTCTGTGATGATGTATCTGTTTATAAAGTATCCCATTACTGTTATATCTTTGTCAGACTTGTCTCATGAGACCTTAATTTAAACTTTTTCAAACTCTAAGGAACTTCCAGATAACTAAATTCCAGATAACTTATATGTCGATTTGGCTGCAGTAGATTCTGCTGTCTCCATGATATTGTTTGCTAAACTGAAGGTCAGTTCACAGCAAAGTCTGTCACCTAGTGTTGATGGACAGAAAATATGTTGGTCAATTAGTTAAAAATCTAATGCTGCACAGAAGCGGTTACCAAAAGAGTTTGCTACATCTGTGTCTCCGACTGCCCTGCTCTTGTCGTTGGCATTGACATAGTAGTGTTTGGTGATATTCCTTAGTAAACCTCACACCCATTGGCCCTTAAAAGGATATCCCATTTAGGTAGACATCATTGAAACAGTTTATGACATAAACATTATCTATTTCTGAAACTGTTTGGCTCTCCAATGTTACTTTGATTTTTTTTCAACAATTGCCTGTACTACATTATTAACGAGTGTGTGGTTTGGATCTTTACTCTTGAGTTCAATATTAAAAGCATCTCTTACTGATCCGGACACAATAACTCATTCTGCACTAATTTGGAAAAAAAAAACCCAACTCACACAGTGTTTACAGGGTCTGCTGTATTTGGGTCAAGTTTTTCTCCATATTCCATTTTAATATATATTCTTATTTACTATTTATGTATTGAAAATGACAGACATGAAAACATTGAATTGGATACCAGTAGTACAGATGATGATATATATGATGAAATGAAACCTCTACTGATACAGAGATGCCAGTTCTTCCTGATGATATGTTACTTGATAATAATATTGAACTCGAAACCAGGATGGCTGAAATGAACAGATTCTATGATTATATTGAGGAAAAGACTGGACTTATGTCCAATCATAAGGACATTGGTAACTTTTTTTGAGATGAAAGATGTAAAATTATATGTTAAATTAGGGGATAATTCAGAAAGAAGAAAAATGGGGATTATTCGTTTTCAGACTTAGTGGACAAGTCGAGGACACAAAGTATCAGAACTGATCTTGGGTTGGTGAATTATATACATGGTCAGGAATCGTTTTGGGCATCTACAGGGTCCGAATATGGGACCCTTTCCCAATGTCGTTGTGGCATGATTTTTTCCCAATTCAAACCAAAAATTTAATTCTTTTTTTAACTCGTGAAGACCTTATTTGAACTCGAATCACTTTTTACTGCAACAAAACAGGCGCCTCAACATGCTGTTTTTACCTTAACTTGACAAAGTCAAGATAAGCAATTGCCGTCACGCATGCAGAAGTCTGTGAGTTTGGATGTCTGTTCACATTTTCTTTGGCACAGGCTACACCCCGTTGTTCTTGTCCGATCATCACAAAATTTCACATGCAGGTTTAAGGTCTTGTCTAGATGAGAACATCCCCTTTTGGTTGATCTGTCGACCGCGACGACTGCGAAAGCCCTGAAACCTGCAAACCTTTAATGCAGTATACAGGTTGTCGTATTTATGAAGGGATTTCATTGTAATAGTTTTGGTAGGATGACTTCATATAATGTCTGGATGAGAATGTCCCTTTTTGGTCACGATCGGTCAACTGTGACGGCTGGGAGAGCCCAAAACTGGAAAACCTTGAGTGCAGTCTGCAGGTCATATTTATAATGGGATTTCATTGTAACTTGGTACGATGACTACATATAATGTCTGGCTGAGAACGTCCCCTTTTGGTCACGATCGGTCAACCGTGACTGCTGCGAGAGCCCAAAACCCGAAAACCTTTAGCACAGTCTACAGGTCATATTTATGAAGGGATTTCATTGTAACTTGGAAGGATGACTCCGTATGATGTCTAGATGAGAACGTCCCCTTTTGGTCATGATCAGTCAACCGTGATGGCTGCGAGAGCCGAAAACCTTAAGCACAGTACACTGGTCGTATTTATGAATGGGTGTGATTGTAACATGGTAGGATGTCTCTGTATAATGTCTAGATGAGAATGTCCCCTTTTGGTCGCGATCTGTCAACCATAATGGCTATGCTGGCCTGAAGCCCCAAACCTTTTTGCACAGTCTGCAGGTCATATTTATGATAAGATTTTATTGTAACTTAGTAGGATGAGTCTCTATAATACCTAGATGAGAACATCGTATTTTGGCCATGATTGGTCAACCGTGACAGCCACACAGGCATGTGACCTAAATTTGTTTAGAGCACAGTCTACAGTTCATATTTATGAAGCAACTTCATTGTAACTTGGAAGGATAACTTGGTATGATGTCTAGATGAGACTGTCATATTTTGGTCACGATTGGTCAGCCATTGCCGCCACCTGGTCACTTGACCTAGATTCCTTTAGCATTTCTTGCTGGTTGTTTTTATGAAGGGATTTGTTTGTAACTTGGTAGGATAACTTGTATGATATCTAGATGAGATTCTCCTATTTTGGTCATGGTTGGTCAGCCGTGACCCCCTAACCGTCATGTAACCTAGATTCCTTTAGCAAAGTCTATAAGTTATATTTATGAAGGGATTTCATTGTAACTTGGTAGGATGACTTGTTTTGGAATGATTTTACTGTAATTTGGTAACTTTGATTGATATACATTAACTGTGAGGGCCACATACATTAACTGTGAGGGCCACATTAACCCACCCCTCAATTCTTTGACCTCAAATTATTTTTATTGAAAACATAGCTTACAGGGAACAGAAATTAACATATTCTCAATTACCACAATTCTTGTCATATTTCATAATCCTTTCATAAACATTGAACATTATCCTTTTCATCAAACATTACACACAATCAAGTTAAGCTACAGTGTCATTGACACTTTCTTTAGATATATTTGCAAGTTACATCCCCAGAACCTTGTCAGTTGTTTCTAGGCAAGTCTTGGCTGCCTATATAGGCAGCCAAGTCTTGCTTAGATACAACTGCTAAACCACAGAATGTAGGCTGTCCCCGTGTAGCAAATACAACAATTTATGATAGAGATTACAAAGTCTGATCATTATTTCATGTGACTGTTTGTTATAAAAATTTACTATATGTACTGTACATGTAGTAGCTTCTGTATTAATGTTCTCAGCTCAATATGAAGGTAACATTTCTTATTCTTTGTGTGTTTCTTCCAAACAAATTCCCTTCATGGCAGGAATTTTTCCAATTGCATGGACCCTGGACCCTTTCCCAAAGAGGGTAGAAGAACCCCTGATGGTGGACAAAGAAAAAAAGACCACCACATTACAAGAAATTTCCCAAGTAACAGAAAGGATACATGATACTGATCTTACAGATGCAGCACAGTCAGCAAAAACTGCAGTAAAAGAAATTTTAAACATTATTTATGATCCACGTCTTGATATGTCCACTGTCTCTTATTGCACAGAACCATTGGCTTCAGCAAAGAAAGACCATGTGAGATATATGGCTTGGAAAAATCCTTAGACTATACAAAGAAACTAAAGACTCAGTATTGCAGAATAGGCTAAGCTAGATAAACATATTAATTAAGCTAAGCAAAAACTAAATGAGGCGCTAAATGATCAACAGCAGGATGAAATCAGAAAACAAATAAGTGATTTTGAAACGGAGCGCGATGGTCAAATAGAAATTATCGCAGGTACTAAGTAAAAACTCAGATCTCAAATTTTCAAAATTTGCAAAACCATAAGATGAGTACTTGACTCGGACACTACAGTTGTCAAGCAAATTAAAACATTATTCAATGAACAATGCATTGCTTTTGTAAATATACTGTCTTGGGTATGTTAATTAACACACTTGTATTTGCTGTCACTGGTTGTTCCCCTGGGGTAACATCTACACCTCCTACACACCCCTACCCAGACCAGGTGATGTGAAGGAATGGGTTAAGAAACAATTCATAGACTTAGCAAATTTATTAGTTGAACTTGCTGGTAAGGCTGCAGCAGCAATTCCTGGCATCATCGGATCTGTCTTTTCGTGGCTTTTGAAAACAGCAGCTAGTGTGGTAGGATGGCACGCACAAAATTTATGGGCTTTGATTCTATTCATTGGCGGTTTAATATATGTTTAACTAAAAAAATTGTAATTGATATAAGTTTGCCTTCAGATTTATATAAATCGAGCGGTTATTACAAATAAAAAAAAAAAAATATTACTGATGAAATTAACGTAGGCATACAGGAAAGACTAAAAGTTAGTAGTTTTAAGACACATCACTTTGATATATTTTTCGAATATAAGCATCCAGATATAAATTCTGCAGCAGTAATAGATCATTGGTGTATTAAACTAATGTGATTTTGGCAAAATCAGTTAAACTTTGCTATATGGCGTGCTAATTCTGGGTGTGGTGTCTCATTTGTTGATTATCTGATGCATGAGGATTTATCTACAAGAAGTTTCTGGAGATTTTTCATTTTTATTACCAGGCACAAAGAATCTTAGCTGAAAAGAAGGTTGCAATCCCACAGGGATAGCATGGCATGGCATGAATTTGCTGTACAGGTTAATACCAACTGACGTCAAAAACATGACTATAGTGATGGCCTTGGTGTGCTTTATAAGTGAGACCATACTACCACTACCCTTTAACCCTTCACCCTCCAAGTTGAAGATTTGATAACACAGGTAGCTTTACACACAGATCTGGACATGGACACACATGCAGATTTCATAAGACAGGTGCATGCAGATTGGAGTACCTTTAGCACTGATGAGTCTAATGGATTTACAAGAGCCGGAGTTGAAAGAATTATTGATTCTATAAGAACTTATGTTTGGGCTATTTTAGGCTTGCAGGCCCAGATTTGGTCATCCATTCTTGGAGGTGGTACTGAGTTTGATATGCAAAAACAATTTGAGGCAAATTAGAAGATGCAATTGCAATACCTGTAGATTTACGATGTTCCATAAAATGGCATCAAGATATGCTATCGAACACTCAATCTAAAACTGGTTATGTATTTGGAGTTGGACTTTGTATGACCCCATCAAATACAGAACAAGACAGACTTTTACATACATCCCATTATAATAATATAATACTTATACCCGTGGATTCCCAAGCATTAGGGGTTAATAGCAAATTAAATGAAGAGATTCAAATTTCCATTTCGCAAACAGCATCCCCAATTCCAACTAAGCTGCTGGTGGCGAAGAAAATGTAACGTCATGTTATGCCCAGCATATTTAAATCACTTTCCAATGGACATATATCAGTAATGGAGTTTTCACTAAAAACGGACAATGAGAAATTTAGAAATGTACTTCCTTTTATGACTGAATTGGAAATTAAAAGAGTAAAAATCAAAGAGCAATAATTATGTTCTCTGAAACGTAAGAATGCAATAGATATATTTAGGTTTGAGTCACAGTATCACACACGGTATTAGATGAGATCTTGAGAAGAAATGTGTTGGAAAAGTTGTGCTGCGTGATTGGGAACAAAAATATTTTGGGCCACGACCTTCACAGATGATTATAGGAGATCAGACCTGCATCTCAGATATACAGATTCACATATTAAATAGGATTGTTAGGCAAATAGCCACAGTTTTAGGACATTTTTAAGGTGTATTGCATTGGCAACAATGTTGGTGACACACAATGCTCATGGTATGAACGCTTGATGACGTATTCTGTTATTCGATAAGAGTGGTTTCCAGTGAAAAGCAATTATGTGACGATCATGACATAAGTGTTGAATGTATAATTAAAATTTGTTCACAAATTGAATTACACTTCATGTGTTAACTACACTTTGGTAAAATAAGGTGGTGCATGATATGATTATTATAAAAGGGGTGAGGCATAAGTTTTTTTTTGTCAAAAAAAAACTGTGCTGAAAACCCCCTTATATAATCATGGAGTGTCATATGCTCACGTGACTTAAAGACAGGGTGAGCTATTGTGTTCACTCACCATTCGTCATCCATCGTCCATCCATCTACCCATCATCCGATTTCAGTTAAATTTGAGGTGATTGTTCTGAAATCACACTTTGTTGTTGTTCAGATCACCTTGTCCACCCTCATGGAGAGGGGGTGGGAGAAAATGCTCCCAGATTTTAAGAACCAATGTGTATAATGACTTGGTGTGTTTTATTGAGTTTCCTTTTGAGGTGTAGAATCAAGTTTGTTCGTAGAGCTATATTTGCCTTTTGTAATTGGAAGGGCTAGATTTTTGGTCCTGGCCCAAATTTTTATATCCCCCACATAACAAAGTTTTAGGGGGGAGGAGTCAACTTGTCCATCGCTCGATCTGTCGTCGTCGGAACGTTGCACATGTAAACTTGTGAAGCAAACTACTTCCACAGTTTTAGCCGCATTTTCATGAAGCTTCACAAAAATGATCAACATGATGAGGAGCAGTGCGTGACATAATTTTTTTCCCGATCTGATTCAAGATGGCCAACTGGCGGCCATATTAGATTTTTTTATGTAAACTTGTGGAGCATACTACTTCCACAATTTTAGCCGTGTTGTCATGAAACTTCACAAAAATGATCAACATGATTAGGGGAAGTGTGTGACATAATTTTTTTCCCCACTCGGTTTCAAGATGGCTGACTGACAGCCATATTGGATATTTATTTTACTTAGAAAAATTGAATGCCCCCTTTTCAGTCACCCACACTAGGCGGTATGCCACAGTGAGGGTATAGCAGGCAACAGACCATCTCTAGTTATTTTCTGAACCGCTGGTATGTGTATTATTGAGTCATTAGAACGTGATTGTTGCCCCCCAAAAATGTTTCACGCAATCCCCCTCTCCTGGCACCCCAGGAGTTAAAATAGAAATATTTTTGAACGCCCATATTTCCCCAAACCGTATGTAACAAAGATCTGTAATTTAGAATGAAGCTTCCTGAGGACTAGTAGAATCGAATGGTTAAAAAAATGCCATTGGTTGTAGTATAGTGTATTGTACAAGAAATCTAAAAAAAAAGCTGAGTCAGCATATTTTCAAAAATTAAAAGAAATAAACTTTGCAAGAACCACTGATTAGAACCAGTACAGCATCAATAGGGGGGGGGGGGGGCGGGGAGGGGGGGGGGGTTGTCAGATGCCAGTTTGTTAAAATTAAACCCCTCAGTTCATATTTGGGTTCAATACAGGAGTCCAGATTTAAACTTGGGACAATATGAGAAGTACTCTTTGAAGAATATTGTATATCACGACAGGGGTCAGATTTACGTTGTGTAAAGCAAGTCCCCAATAATATTTGGGTTCCCTAATGGGTGCCTAAAATTTAACTTTGTGGGATGTGAGGAATGATCTTTAAAAATCTTCTTCTTCAGATCTAATACTCAGAATCTTTTGATATTTGGTATACAGCATCCTTAGAGAGGTCAGATCTAAGTTTGTTCAAACCAAATCCTTGGATTAATATTTGAGCTCCCTATTGGAGCCTAAATTTTAACTTTGTCCAATCTGAGAATTAATTTTTAACACTCTTTTTCACCAGAATCATTAGTCAGAACCTTTGATATATGATATACAGATTCCTTACAGGGATCAGATTTAAATTTGTTCATATCAAGCCCATCGGTTAATAATTGGGCTCTCTGTGGAAGCCCAGATTTTAACAGTGCAATACAAGGAATAATCTTTAAAAATCTTCAGATCAACCAGTCAGAATCTTTCTGATGTTTTGTATACAGCATCCTTACAGGGTTCAGATTCACGTTTGCTCAAATCAGCTCCCTCACTTAATATTTGAACTCCCTATTGGACCCTGAATTTAAACTTGGTACAATATGAAGAATATTTTTAAAATTCATTGTCTCTTGAACTCCCAATCAGAAGCTTTTGATATATGGTTTACACCATCCTAAGTGGAATCCGATTCAAATGTGTAAAAATCCAGTCCCTGGGTTAATATTTAATTTGGTTCAGTGTAAGGAATTTTCTATAAAGATCTCACAAACCCACAATCAGAATCTTTTATTATATGGTGGGGAGTCTAATTCAAGTTTGTTGGAACCATGCCCCTATGTTAATATTTCAGCTCTCAACTGGAACTCTAATTTTAACTCAGTCCAGTGTGAGGAAAAATCTTCAAAACTCTTCTTCAGAACCACTAGTCCGAATCTTTTAATATATGGTACTCTGAATCATTACAGGGGTCGGATTCAACTTTGTTCAAAACAATAATAATTGATAGAGAGCCCAAATTTTAACCCTTTACCAAACTTAATGGCCCAAACCGGCCAGCACTAATCACAAAATTAGCATTCAATTTTCATTATTTTTAGCTCACCTGAGCGAAGCTCAGTGGGAGCATTATTGATCACATTCTATCCGTTGTCCGGCATTAACTTTACATTATCGACTTCTCCTTCAAAACCACTAGCCCAATTTTATTCAAATGTTGGGTAAATGTTTATTACCTAATGCCAATTCAAGTTTGTTCAAATGAAGTTACCCCTCCTCCTGGGTGGTGCCATGCCCCCAAGGGGCACCAAAATCTTTGAAAATCTTCTTTTCATGAACCAGCAGTGGCAGAGACTTGATATATGGTATGCAGCTTCCTTTTAAGGTGTAGACTCGGATTTGTTCAAGAGAAGTTTGTTTGGCTATATTTGGCGTCGTTAAGGGAGGGGAAAAATTTTTGGCCGCACCCAAAATTTCTATATTTTTATACTGTACCAATGACCCAGACATAGCTGGTGCTAACTCTTAAAATATAGGGCCAAACACAAATTTTGCCCCCCAATCCCCAAAATTTGCATCTAAAACCAAAGAAAACATGTCCTGAATGGCCCTCCACACTTCACCTCTACTGCGCATGCGCAGTGTCAAGGACGTTCCGAAATTGGCGCCATTAATCATTCTAAGTTTGGCCCTTCATCAGTTAACATCTGACTGATCTTTGTGCTTGTAAATCTCAGTTTAAATGATGCCAGACACATAAATATTAGTGAAATGGTGATTCTAAGGAGGAGAGGAAAAATGTGTGACAGAATATTATCAGGGCTGTAACTTAAAATTTTTTAATGAAATTATGTTAAGTTACCTATTTTCGAGGCAGCAGCCATTTTGTTGTCATTCTGATTATTTAGTTACACTGATTTTTCAGTGTTTTCCTCTCTCCCTGTCCTTTAAGTCCCCCCTTGCTATTCTCCCATGCTTTTGGCATAGTTTCTGTAATTATTATTACTAAATTTTCTTGGGAGTTTTAGCTGAATAACAGAATGAATTCTGTTCTTTTCCCCATGTTTACGTCTTCACCTACGGGTGGTTAGGCGTTGTGTTCTGCATCTACCATCTGATGTTCTGCAGTTTCTTCCCTGGAAGTCTCTGTTTTGCATCAGATAGTGTATTTTTGGTAACTGATTCCGGGCCTGGGTGCCTGGAGTCTTATTTTAGTGTTTTTACATTCATTGTTTACATTTACAACAGCCTTCTGTGTGAGGGGGGGGATTTCTTATCAACCTACTCACAATTGTTTACTACAGGCTTGCACTACAGTGGAAGTCCCTAACTCGGATAAAATACTCTCTATTTTTGTCTTTCCCAAGCAAGTTGGGAAAGAAAAGTGGTGCAAAAGCACCAATAAAAATAAGCCAAAACTGGGTCGAGTGCAACCGGCGCAGACCCAGTACGGGACGCTCTCTCCCAAGTACAACTCCACGACTTCCGTTGCCAGTGCGCATATACCGTTTCTAAAGACTCATTCTTTTTAAAATCCGCTTCGTGTCGAGATGTTTTTGCACGCTTATCAGTGTTCCACCAGCTCGATGTTTGATGATTCCTGATTCATTATACCACAGTGTATCCTTTGTATTCTCAGGAACAGTGTTTTATATTCTCTTTTTTCTATTATATGTCCATAATGTATATTTATTTGCTCTCTCTCAAGTCGCGCGCGAATTTCGCGGGCCACGCGGTTCGGACTTAGATTATTTCACAATTATTGTTAATGCTTTTTTTGCAAAATTTTCTAATTGTGTTAGAGTTAGGTGTCAGCGGGGGTACCACTCCTACAGTGTTTCTTCTTTCTGTTGAGAGTAGTCTTCCTGCTGGGTGGTTCCAGGTCGACCGTCTGGGGTCTTTGTTTCTGTCACCTTTCTCTCTTTGGGGGTGTTCTGTTTTCTGATCTCACCTTCTCTGCTCCTCTCACCTCTTTCATGCCTAGGACAATTCCTTGTGGGCAGTGTCTGCTGCCTAAGCATGTGGACGATGTACATTCGTCGTGTTCCTCCTGTAATGGGTGTTCGGCCGAGCGGCCGTGGGTGTCTGTGGAACTTGGTCTTCCACCTTTTGGGCGTTTGTAAATCGTGTCATTCGTTCTCGTGGCCGTGCCTCCCGCTCCCGCGGGAAAGGAGAACGTGGTCGTTCGGGGCCTCCCGAGCCGACTTTGTCTGGTGAGAGTTATTCCTCCTCCGTGGGGGATGTGCAGTCTTTTCCTGTGGTGGATACTGCGGGAGCCGTTGAGTGTTCTGGTGTAGAGATGCCTGGTTCCGGGACTACGGTCCCCCTCCAGTCGACATCTGAGGCTGTCACTAGGGTTGTGACTCCTCCTTCGGAGCCGAGCCGGTGTGCTCTCTCCACTATTTCACCAGCCTCAACGACTCTCGACGTATCTACTACTGCTGCTGGTCCGTCTGCTTCGTTGTCTGTTTCAGCCGGCCTCGGCTTTTCGCTGCAGGGGACTGCAGAACTGTCCGATACTGTAGACGTGAGATATCGGCCCCAGCCTTCCCTGGCTTCAACTCGGCGAAGTCGGGAGGGGCTGCCGGCAGAGCCCATCGCTGTGGTCTCGTCGCCGTCGAGTACCACAGTTGTATCTTTGGATTCGGATGTTCGTAGTGGAAACACTATGAACTCCGTGGCGTTTCCGTCCACTCACTCTGGTCACACGACCAGTTTTGGGGGACCAACGCTTTTTGTGCAGCCTGGACCTTCTGCCCCGCAGAGGTCCGCGGTGACTCTCATGAGTTCTCGCAATATTGATCCTCGGGGTGCATCGTACCCCTATACACGTCTGCCTTCAGATGTTTTGGCTGCCGCCCGTCGTCCCGCGTCGGGTGTTTTGGAGGATCGTGACCCTTCGCTGGTTAAGAGGGTCAGAGGTGAAGCCACTTTGCCGGTTCGCTCCCCTGTCGAACCGGTCGGTTCAGGCAGTTAGCTTGTGGAGGCCCTCTCCTTACTCACTCAGGTTCTCTCTAAGAGCCTTCCTGTTGCTTCCAGCGAGGCTATGGGTGGTTTCCAGGCGCCTCCTATGGCGCCGCCTCCCGGGATTGGAAACAGGCCGGTTTCCGATTCCTCTGGTGTCCCGACACCATGGGAGGCGTCGGCTGGTTTGCCCACGATGGGCTATGTGTCTTCCGACTCTGGGGAGGAGTCCGACATGCTTGAGGTCGAGGGCCAGCAGTCTTCGGACTTGGGGGCGGCTCTTGACTTTGTGTTTGGGTTTCTGCCTGAGCTCAAACCTGCTAACCAGCCGACAGTGTCAGCCTGGCCGCGATCATCGGTCGCGCGCCAACAGCCTATGGAGCAACCTGCTTCTGGGCGCCTTCGACCATGCCAGTCGGTACAGGTGGTTGAGGCTTTTCCAGCTTTGGATGCCAAGCTGAATTCCAAGGCTTTGAAGACTTCGTTCTTCACCAGGGTTGACACCTTTTTGCCTCCTGTGCGTTATCGTTCCTACGATTCCGCCAATCCGTCAGTCTGCCAGACTTTGACGGTTCTGGATCAGGACTCCACTTCCCTCGGGCTTTCCAAGCCCAAGTCTGCCGTCATTCCAATGACGACTCTGGAGTCCACGTTGGGCTTATCTAGAGAGATGCTTGGCATGCTTTCTCTCTCAGATCACGTCGTCTCAGCTTTGGCTGCTTATCTGCCTCCAGATAAGTTTGACGAGGTACAGGCTCCTTTGCGTGTGCTGTCCAAGGCGCTTATGCACCTTACTCACACCCATGCCTGTAACACGGCCAATTTGGAATTAGTTCGAAGGGACGCTGTGCTGGACACAGGACGATCCCTTCCCGAGGAGCAGCGTGCTACTCTTCGATCTGCTTCTTTGGCAGGTCCGCAACTTTTCCATGGTTCCGTGTCGACGGTCCGGGATGACGTCCTACGTCATTCCAAAGATCAGCTGCTGTTTCGTCAGCTTGATCAGCCTTCTCGGGGAGGCAAGGGCCGTTCCAAGCCTAACAAGTACCCTTCTGCTTCCTCTGTGAAGCAAAAGGCTGGTCCTTCTGCCGCCGCCTCTACTTCTTACTCACGGGGTAAAGGTAGGGGTCGGCAGAATCGAGGGAAGTCTCAGGATTCTTCATTTAGCAGAGGAGGTGGTTTCTCCTCTCGCGGGCCTCGTCGAGGCTCGAAATGAAGGTCCTCACCTCGACTCGTCCCAGGTTGGAGGAAGGATAGCAGAGTTCGCAGACCATTGGACCACCATCACATCCGATCCATGGGTGTTAGATGTTGTTCGGTCCGGGCTGCGCATATCCTTCCGACGGCACCCCACTCTGTCAAGGGTTCCTCTTCCAACCACAGTTCCTTCAGACGTTTTACGTCGGGAACTTTTGTCCACGGAGATTGCCAATCTCCTGGCAAAGGGGGCGATCGAGGTCGTCAAGAACGTTCAGTCAGTGGGTTTCTATTCCCGCCTGTTCTTGGTGCCGAAGAAGGACGGCCGACTCCGACCGGTTATCGATCTGAGCATCCTGAACCAGTCTATCATTGCTCCCAAGTTCAGCATGGAGACTTTCAGGTCGGTCCGCCAATCAATTCACCAGGGAGATTTCGCAGCCAGCATCGACCTGCGAGACGCTTACTTCCACGTTCCGATGCATCGGGCGTCACGGAAGTATCTCAGGTTCGCTTTTCTGGGGCGTGTTTACCAGTTCAAGGCCATGCCTTTCGGCCTCAACCTGGCTCCTTGGGCGTTCACCAGACTGATGTCGCATGTGATAGCGTTCCATCGCACACAGTCCAGGGTGACTACTTCGGCATATCTGGACGATATCCTCCAGAGGCATTCCAATGCTGCCTTACTGGAATCGGATGTCGCCAGTCTGTTGAGCTTGCTCACGTCGCTAGGATTCAGAGTCAACGAGGAGAAGTCGGACCTGGTCCCTTCTCAGTCGTTTTGTCATCTGGGGATGTCTTTCCAAACCAAATTCAATTTGGTGGCTGTTCCCCAGGCCAAGGCTGTGATTCTCTCAGCTTTTGCTCTGACTCTGTCCCAGTCCAGGTCCGCGACCACTCGGAGTTTTCTCCGGCTGATCGGTCTCTGCGGTTCGGTGACGGATCTCATTCCTCTAGGTCGGCTGCGTGTCAGACCTCTCCAACACTTTCTGCTCAGTCGTTGGAGACCGAATGTAGATTCTCTGGATCAGATGCTTCCGTTTCCGGACTCTCTGTATCCTCACCTTCTTCCCTGGACAGATGTTCAGTGGATTACGCAGGGTGTTCCGCTGGACTTACCCACGTCCGATCGCGTTCTGATGGCAGATGCCAGCGATCTCGGATGAGGTGCGACGTTGGATCCTCTCGGTCTTTCCCTACACGGGATGTGGGACCAGGATCAAGCAGCTCTACACATCAACCAGAAGGAGCTTCTTGCTCTTCTTCTGAGTTTCAGGCAGTGGATCCCTCACCTGTCGAATCGCCTGGTCCTTCTACTATCCGACAATTCGACAGTGGTTGCTTACATTCAGGGCGGCACGCACTCGCTTCCGATGTACGAGTTAGCTCGGGATCTTTTACTGCTCGCTCAGGAGGTTCACGCCGGAGTGGTTGTTCGTCACATTCCCGGTTGTCTGAACGTCCTAGCCGACTCCCTGTCCCGACAGGGCAGGGTTATTTCCACCGAGTGGATGCTTCACAGGCCAGTGTTCCAGTCGCTTCGCGATCTCTGGGGACGTCCCCACATCGATCTCTTTGTGACTCGTTGGAACCATCAGGTGGACACTTTCGTGTCCCCGTGTCCAGATCCTCTGGCTTTTGCCGTGGACGCTCTGTCACTCGATTGGAATGGTCTAGTCGGCTACGCCTTCCCGCCGGTTCCGATTCTTCCTCAGGTTCT
Source organism: Pictodentalium vernedei (assembly GCA_031216915.1). Classification (NCBI taxonomy): domain Eukaryota; kingdom Metazoa; phylum Mollusca; class Scaphopoda; order Dentaliida; family Dentaliidae; genus Pictodentalium; species Pictodentalium vernedei. Next base: position 611,768,532 of record CM062297.1, read on the forward strand.
CGCCAAAATTCGAACCTGCAGTTGTCGAATCATTCTGATCGCTCCCCTGTCACCTCAGCGGGTGTGGATCAATCAGCTCCGCTCGCTGATGGCGGCGGTTCCGGCACGTCTCCCGCTACGTCGCGACCTTCTTTGTCAAGGTCGCCCGAGGAGGTTTCACGTCGACCCGACTTCATTGTGCCTTCACGCATATCTTTTGTCAGGTCCTGTCTCCTCCGTAGAGGTTTTTCGAGACGAGCAGTGGAGTGCATTTCTTCTTCAAGGAGGCACTCCACTGGTTTAGCTTATGCAGCTAAATGGAAGGTCTTCTGTCGATAGTGTGCTGATCACTCTGTTGATTATGCCAATCCTTCGATTTCACAGATTGCGGAGTTTCTGGTATATCTGTTTGATTCTCGGGGTCTCCAGCCTGTTACCATCAAGGGTTACAGGTCTATGCTTTCAGAGACTTTTTCTTATGTGGGGAAGCGTCGTATCGGCACTAATCCTTACCTCTCCAAGCTTGTTCGGCACTTTTCTTTGAAAAGGCCTCGGACTTTGCAGCTTACTCCACGATGGAATCTTTCGTGGGTGCTGCTTTGCTTGGGGGGGCGCCGTTCGAACCTTTATCCCAGGTGGATATGCAATTTCTCACATACAAGACGGCTTTTCTGATGGCATTTGCTTCGGCCAGACGGGTTAGTGAGCTTCACGCCCTCTCGGTTGACCCGGCCTTTTTTAGGAGTTCTCCCAACAGTGTTACTTTTACCACTGATTGCTCCTTTTTGGCTAAGAATCAGTTACCAGATACTACTCCTCCTCCTATCTGTATCAGGGCTCTTCCCTCTGTTGAGGGTACTCGCCCTTTGCTCTGTCCGGTCCGTGCTATTCGCATTTATCTTGATTGGACACGCTTCATTCGGAAGGGCAGAAAACGTTTTTTTCTGTCTCTCATTTCGGGTCGACAGAAGATCTCTCCTCAATCCATTTCTCGATGGATTTGTCTTGCTATTCGTACGGCTTATAGTCGTTTAGCAGCTGGCGATTGTATTACCAATCGTATTTCTGCCCACGAGGTGCGGGCACTGTCTACCTCTTGGGCTTATTCTAACTCCGTCAAGTTGTCGGATGTTATGCAGGCAGCCTACTGGAGAAATGCTTCTACTTTCTCCACCTTTTATTTACACCAGTTGCAGGAGCAGTCGGAGGACCTTTTTGCCTTGGGTCCTCTTTCTTCTGCTCAGGCTGTTGTCTGCCATAGCCATTAGGCTTCTTGAAGGTCAGTTTCAGCCTTGTGCTGTTACTGCCCTTTTTTCTGTCTGTGTGTCACACAGGCTCATATGTCTCTTTTCATTGTCCTTTACCAATGATTGCGACATTATGGTTGATAAGCCTCGGGACCTCTTCCTTCTGCTTCATGGTTCCAGTGCACTAGGGTTATGTGGGGGTTGGTTATGCGATTCCCTCCAGCCTTTTGTCTATTCAGCCTGTAGTAAACAATTGTGAGTAGGTTGATAAGAAATCTAAATTTTATAGTAAATTTCCTTTCTTATTATACCTACCACAATTGTTTACATGGAGGCCCTCCCGTCTTCTTTACGGGTAAAGAATCTTTCCTCCCCGCTGATCACATAACTCTAACGTTTACGGATTCAAAAAGAATGAGTCTTTAGAGACGGTATATGCGCACTGGCAATGGAAGTCGTGGAGTTGTACTTGGGAGAGAGCGTCCCGTACTGGGTCTGCGCCGGTTGCACTCGACCCAGTTTTGGCTTATTTTTATTGGTGCTTTTGCACCACTTTTCTTTCCCAACTTGCTTGGGAAAGACAAAAATAGAGAGTATTTTATCCGAGTTAGGGACTTCTACTGTAGTGCAAGCCTGTAGTAAACAACTGAGGTAGGTATAATAAGAAAGGAAATTTACTATAAAATTTAGATTTCTTGAAAATAATATCTGGATGTTATTTTAATCATAACTAGATACATTATTATTGTTCGTAAGTGTTGAATAAATTGTTTAAAATATTTTTAAAATTTTTGTCCACACTTAGGCTTGGGATCCATTGGGGCTCAACGTTACTTTTCAGAAACTTGGGCTGTTCTGAAAAAATATTTTTTCAAAATATTTTGATTTCAATTATTTTTTCTATATTAATGGATCATATTATTATTATGTATTTTGATTGCCAGGGGTTGGTGCGAGTACCAGGACTTGTTTTCTTTTCACATTGAAAGGATTTTGATCAATTGTAATAAGAGGAAGTCTTCCTCTGACTTTTATAATCATTCTATATGTGGTCAGTGTACTCGCATTAACTCCTGTTCTGTATCGTATGATTTCGATGACAACATGGGAAGCGTATGTCATGGTATGTTAGTGGGGAATTGGACACTCCGGTCCTTTCCCCGCAGGGTCACTCTACTTTATCAATTTCTATTTCAGACGATCAAGATTAGGGTGATGTATCTGTGATGTCTTCCAACAGTGTGCCTCCGTCGTCACAATTAATGAAGGGCTAGCGGAAAAGTGCTCATGTAAATACGCCAATTGCCTAAGAGGACCCTAGTAGGTTCGACGGCCTTTGACATCCGCTAGCTCGCCCGCTGTAGCGTCCATTCATCGAATGGTTCGGCAGCCGGGTTCGTCCGTTGCGGCCTAGAAGGAGTTTTGGGGTGATGCGAGCACTATAAATCAACCAAATGCACACCCAGTGACGGCGGATTAGAGGGAGAACGAAGGAAGCCTTTTAGTCCGGTTCATAGCTCGTTCTGGTCCATCCGGACGGCGAGCGAGAGAGGCCCCTCTCTCGTACAACAACATCTGGCCCCAGAGGTTGTGGTACAAAATGTTTCGCATTCGGAGCATGCGTCCGTCGCTCGGGACGCTCCGACATTTAGTCAGTCCGGAGTAGACTGTCAATAAGGCTTCCTCATTCTCATGGTAGCGCACACGACCGCTCTTGGCTACGTGACCTCGGATATCCAGTCAGCTTCGCCAGTCAGAGAATCATCGGCGACCAGGTCACACCATCCGGTAGCCAGGGACACGAGGCCTGCAGACTCCGGACGTTCGCATAGGAAAGTGTGCGGGAGTCAACGTACATGGAGCTTCCGGCGGCAATGCATCGTAAGGCCGCTACTGCACAGGCCTCGGGAACGGACGTGCGTTCCTAAATAGCACAGTTTATCGCAGCATCCCAGCATCAACTGAATCTGTCGCATATTTTTTATCCGACGATGCTGGGTCGGGACGCTCCGCGGAAGCGGGTACGGACGTCCGAAAATTTCATCCGGTCCGACGGGATACCGAAAGGGATTTGGAGGATTTCGAGCTTTCCCTTTCGGAACAACTTATGCTGTTGTGTATGTCATCTGACTTGATCTTCTACAGCTTCTTTCGTCGGACCAGAATGCTGCGATGCCGGATAAGAAACTGATAGCGTCGGTGGACTTAGAAATTTTTGGTTCGGTTCAGGGACATCGTCCCTCAGTTCCGACATAGTCCAATAATGTCACACAAACTTTCGAATTATTGAACGACACTATATATTATTATTATATGCTTGCAATAACCAAGCATTTCTGGTGTCTTGTTCGCAAAGTTACGGAGATGTCTTTCAAAAGTGTGCCTCTGTCATCATAGTTAATGAAGAGCTAGCGGCAATAAGTGCTCATGGAATATGTCTATCGCCTAAGAGATCCCTTGTAGGATCGACGGAGTGACATTCGCTAGCTCACCCGGTGTAGCTTGCATTCATCGAATGGTTCGGCTGCCGGGTTCGTCCGTTGCGGTCTAGGAAGGAGTTTTGGGTGATGCAAGCACTATAATTACTTTAGTACTCACCCAGTGATGGCAGATTGAGGACAGATCGGAGGAAGCCTGTTAGTTCGGTTCCTGGCTTGTCCAGGTCCGTCCGGTCTGTGAGCGAGAGAGGTCCCTCTCTCGTCCAACAACATAGGGGACCGCATGTTGTGGTTCAGATATTTTACATTCGGAGCATATGTCTGTCGGTCAGGACGCTCCGTTATATTGACAGTCCGAGAGACTGTCGATAATGCTTCCTCATCCTCACAGCAGGGCACACGACCGCACATTGGCTACGTGACCTCGAGTATCCGATCAGTTTCGTCATTCAGTGATTCCACGGCGAATAGGTCACGCCATCCGGTAGCCAAGGGACACGAGGCCTATACACTCCGTTCGCTCGCATATTGGTAGTATGCACGGGGTAACGATCACGGAGCTTCCAGCGGCAATTCATTTTAGGACCGCTTCTCCTCAGGCCTCAGTGACGGACGTGCTATCCGAGTTAGCACAGTTGTTTCGCAGCATCCCAGCAATCGACAGTTTCTTACTCGAATCAGGAATTATCTGACGGCGCTGGGTCGGTGCGGTCCGCGGTTGCATCAGGTACGGACGACCAAACGCTTTATAGGGTCCGACAGGATGGCGAAAGGGATTCAAAAGATTTCGAGTTTTCCCTTTCGTAGCATCGGAAGCTGCCATACATATCTTCCGGCATTATCTTCCAGTGATTGTTATTTCGGACTACTTTGCTGCGATGTTGGATAAGAGACTTATAGCGTCATTGGACACGGAATTTTGGATCGGTTCAGGGATATTGTCCCTGTCTTACCGACACAGTCCAATAATGTCATTACAACATGTGTTTTATTTTTCGACGCTATATATGCATATAAGCCTGCTACCAAGCATGATAGTTTAGTTTCTTGTCCGCAATGCTCATTTCTGCCGTTTTATCATTTATATGAATAATTTATTTTGGCAGAGCAGGGCATACTGAGAGTTCATATGCGTCTAGACGGCGTGGTTAAAGACTGGAAATATTCTTTTTCGCCGTCTATGTCTTTTCCAACCACAATGTTGGAAACGACAATGATGTCTAGTAGACTTAACTTAGACGCTTTATCATACGTAATCCACCTTACTGAGGCGTTATCATTACGTCTTCAAGAAAAGATTTACGGGATATTATTCTCAATGTGATTTCTTTTGAGGGCAGTAGTTTGTTCACGTATAACTCCGCCCTTCAGTGGCTGATTGGAGTTGGTTAGACGTGACGCAGCCCTAGCTACATCCACGCGCGTGGATAGTAAGGTGAAGAACTCTCTCAGAGTCGCTTCGTTCTCGGAGAAGCCTCTCTTCGTCGGCAACTTTTCAGCAATCCATGAATTGCTCGATTTACACGTTCTCTTGTCTATCTAGTGTTACAAGAGATTCAGACTGCGGCAAACATTCGGTGGTTGACTCAGAGAGTGCCACTGCAGTTGCCGGATCCGAGTGTTATAGTTATGACGGTTGCCAGTCAAACAGATTGGGATATAATATTGATCCCAACGGATTCGAAGTGCCAGGGTCTTTGGGTTCCGCAGTCTCTAAGCAAGCAATTATCTTCCGCGGAATAATGTTTTTTAGGCTTGCTTTATGTCATTGCATGAACATTATTCAGAAACGCATGTCCAAATCCTGTCCGTTAATTCGACAGTAGTGGCGTATCTCCGGAACCAGGGAGGCACTCATTCGTTTCCGTTATTCAATTTAATGGAAAGAATCCGTCTGTTGGTTATAGTACACCAAGTTCTGTTTCGGTCCGTCATATTCCGGGTCGTCTGATTGTTTTACTGGACTCCCGTTCATTTAGGGGTCGCTTGTTGCCGTCAGAATGGACTCTTAACAAACAAGTATTCAATCAGATTTGCTATCTATGGGAGCGCCCAATGATAATTTATTTACGACACCGCTTGCTAATCAATTGCAGACGTATGTGTTGGCTTGTCCGGATCTCTGAGCTAATGTTGTTAACGCTCTATTGATCTAATAGGACGGAATGATAGGATCCGCGTATCCTCCGGCGCTGTTGTTTCAGCAGGTATTGCTAAGATAAACAACCACAATACATTTCTGTTGATAGCATCTCTATCTTCACAGAGACCGTGGGTAATTTACTCTGATGTCTACTGTGGGACTTAACGCGAAATCTTCCTCAATGAGAGGGTCTTTTTTCGCTGGGTAAATCGTGTCATCTTTATCACAACCTGCAAGGTCGCAACCTTCACGTATTCCGTTGTGTGGTCCATATTGCATTGTAAGCATTGTACTGGACGAGCTTTGGACGCGATTTCTTACTATAGGAGATCCTCTTCTTCGCTATTCTATGCGGCTAAAGTGGAGGCTCTTCCGTCGTTGGTGTAGGGATCACTATGTTCATATAGTTGATCCCTCCATACTACTCATTGCAACTTTTTAGTATACTTGTTTGACAAGATCTACTGCAGCCTGTTATTATTAAGGTTATAGGTTTATGTTACCTCATACCTATGCACTCTATGATAGTTTACAATTGAGTCTTATGTCTCTTTATCTAAGTCAGTTAGTAACTTTTTGATAAATAGACTTAGAATCTTTAGATTAAATTCCTATATGGAATTTAACTTAGGTTCTTATTTAGCTAAGTAATCATTTGAGCCTCTGGAAACAGTAGTTTTCAAATTCTGACCTTTTAGACAGTAATTCTGTTGGCTTCTCTTTTCTGAAGAGTCAGTGAGTTTCATCCACTATCGATGGATGATTTTCACTTTCGTAGTTTCGAAATCACTACTTCCTTTACTATTTAGGTTGGATTTTTGCATAAGAGTTAGGCTCCTATTATCCGGAACCTATTGTTATTAAGGTCCTTCCGTCTTCGTACGGGCATAGGTCTTTACTCTGTCCGGTTAGAGTTTATGTATTTATAAACAGATATCTGTTTATTACTACGGGCGTAAGCTTCTTCTGTCTTTGATGCCTAATAGAAGGACGTTACGCTCCATTCTATTGCTAATGGATTCAATTAACTATCGGTACTGCTTATGGTATATCATTGACTCAGCAGTTGTGCTTAAGATTTCGGCTCATGAAGTAAGAGTTCTTCTACATCTTGGGCTTACATTAATAGTGTCGCTATTATAGATTTTTGAAGGCTGCTCATTGCGCTCAGCCATCCACATTCATGAATTTTTATCTCAGAAATATCGAGTCCATTTCTGGAGACCTCTATTGTTAGGTCTATTATCTACTGCTCAGAATGTCTTTCACTTAACAGTTGCTATTATAGCTAGGTAGGCTGTCTGTTTCGGCAGTGACTCCGTTCTGCTGCCCTCTTCGCTCTGGGCTATTTGACCCAGGGCAAGAAAAAGGGGGGGGGGGGGGGGGGGGGAGGGAGGGTGTTCCCTTGGGTCACCTGTTTTACTATGAAAACAAGGGGATACCTCCTCCGGAGTTAGTAATTCTGAGCTGTTATTGGGATGGTTGTTTAGTGAGAAGTTTATGTTTTAAAATTCATTCAAGTCTTAGTTTTTAAAGTATAGCTTTTGAAAATAGCACGTGTCAACGGACATGATTATGCAATCCTCAGACACTTTTAAGGAGTATAAGAGTCTCTATTCTCTAGACTTACTTTATTTATTGGCTTACTTTAAAAATTATTAGTATAAGGATTATATTGGATATTAATAGAGTACATGGATGTATCATGCTCAATTTTGGAAGGTGTTGTATCTTTCTAATTTATCATAAATAAGAAAGATACATGTAAGGCCTATTACTTCTTTTTCCCTAGAGGGGATGACTCTATTTTTATATTTTTGAGCGTATTCCATCTTGCTCTATGTCCTTGGCCCTCCAGCCTTTTTACTATTCAGCTATGTTTGGGTCATTGGTACAGTATAAAAATGTTAAAAAATTTATAGTAATTTCTATATTTTTTATACTTACCAATGACCCAGACGGGGATGGCCCTCCCAGGAGTTGGGAACTCTTGCCTCCCCGCTGAGTACATAGCGCTTACCAGGCACTGGTTATTAGAATGATTAATGGCGCCAATTTCGGAACGTCCTTGACACTGCGCATGCGCAGTAGAGGTGAAGTGTGGAGGGCCATTCAGGACATGTTTTCTTTGGTTTTAGATGCAAATTTTGGGGATTGGGGGGCAAAATTTGTGTTTGGCCCTATATTTTAAGAGTTAGCACCAGCTATGTCTGGGTCATTGGTAAGTATAAAAAATATAGAAATTACTATAAATTTTTTAACTTTCCGAACTGAGAGGCTGATTTGAACCAAATTTTATATGAGGACTTATTGGGTCATAAGTACCTAATTTATGCCGAATTTTTTTTTTCCGTAGCCCTGTGGGAACCGCAGGAGCTAAAAATAGAAAAAAATTAAAACGCCCATATCTATAAAACTGCACGGCACTGAGAATTTTTATTTGGTGTGAAGCTTCCTTAGGGCCAACAGAAGGGATTGGTAAAAAAAAATTTGCCTTCGGTTTTATCATAGGGTACAGTTTCGGGACTGAGTCAGCACTTTTTAACACTGTAGGCAATGGGAAAAACATTAAAAAATCTTCTCCAGATCCAGCAGGCAGAATCTTTTGATATTCGGTATGCAACATTGTAGGGTTCAAATCGGCCCCCTGGGTTTATATTTGGGCTCAGTATAGGAGCCCGAATTCGAACTTAGTGCATTTCAGGCAAATTTCTTAAAAAATCTTCTTCTCCAGATCCAGCAGGCAGAATCTTTTGATATTTGGTATGCAACATTGTGGGATGGATCTGATTCAAGTTTGTTCAAATCGGCCCCCTGGATTCATATTTGGGCTCACTATAGAAGCTCAAATTCGAACTTAGTGCATTTCAGGCATATTTCATTAAAAATCTTCCTCTCCAGATCCAGCAGACAGAATCTTTTGATATTTGGTATGCAACATTGTGCGGTGGATCAGATTCAAGTTTGTTCAAATCGGCCTCCTGGATTCATATTTGGGCTCACTATAGAAGCCCAAATTCGAACTTAGTGCATTTCAGGCAATTTTCTTTGAAAATCTTCTTCTCAAGATCCAGCAGGCAGAATCTTTTGATAAAGGTATGCAGCATCCTTGGGGGGGGGGGGGGGGGGGGGGGTGATTCAATTTTGTTAAAGCCAAGTCCCTGGGTCCATATTTGGCTCCATGTGGGAGCCCGAATTATAACTTAGTCAGTATATGGAATTTTTCTTTAAAAATCTTCTTCAGATTCAGCAGTCGAAATGTTTTGATATTTGGCATGCAGCAACCTTAGGGGAGTGAGATTCAAGTTTGTTCAAGCCAAGTCCCTTCGTTCATATTTGGGCTCACTATGGGAGCCCGAATGACAACTTAGTTCAAAATGAGGAATTTTCTTTAAAATTCTTCAGATCCAGCAGATGAATGCTTTTGATATTTTTTTATGCAGCATCCTTAGGGGGGTAAGATTCAAGTTTGTTCAAGCCATGTCCCTAGGTCCATATTTGGGTTCACTGTGGGAGCACGAATTGTAACTTAGTTCAAAATGAGGAATTTTCTTTAAAAATCATCTTCTTCAGCAGTCAGAATGTTTTGATATTTGGTGTGCAGCATTCTTAGGGGGGTGAGATTCAAGTTTGTTAAAGCCAAGTCCCTGGATTCATATATGGGCTCCCTGTGGGAGCCTGAATTATAACTTAGTTCAATATGAATATTCTTTAAAAATCTTTTTTTTTTTAGATCCACTGATCAGAATCTTTGGATATTTGGTTTAAGCTTTTCTTAGGAGGAGCAGATGCAACTTGTTGAAATCAATTCTCTGGGTTGATATTTAGGCTACCATGTCAGGTGAGCGCCTCAGGCCCCCTGGGGGCCTCTTGTTTTCATTTTTAGCTCAACTTTGACATAGTCAAATTTGAGGTTATGTCATGGCCCGTTGTCCATCGTCCATCTGCCTGTCCATCCGTCCATCCTTCAACAATTCAATGTGGCTCGGGCTAGAGGCCATATTTATGACCCGATCTTTACGAAACTTGGGTACCTTTGTTATCACCGTGGGATGAGAATGAGTGTTTTTGGGTGTGGTCTGAAATTCAAGATGGCCACCAGCAGCCATTTTGTATCTAAGTTAGTGCAATCAGTTTTTTGTACAGAACTTCTGTATGAAAGTTCTAATGTGAATAAATTTTTGTCTGAATGTTTAGTAACATGGAATACATAACATATAATACAGGTTTTTTATCCCCGCATTTTCAAAAATGCGGGGATATTGTTAGGATCTCCGTCCGTCCGTCCGTCCGTCCGTCACACCCTTAAAGGCTCCTAGGGTCTTCAATTTAACTATGGTAATGTGTTCAGGTAACATCTCTAGATGTGCATGAAGGTTTCGGAATTTTGATTTTGCCCCCGGTGGTTCCAGTGGAACCACTTTTATCGTTAGAAAATCAGTTTTCATCGAAAGGCTCCTAGGGTATTTAATTTGAAATGCTTAAACTATGCTAATGTGTTTAGGTAACATCTCTAGATGTGCATGAAGGTTTCGAAATTTTGATTTGGCCCCCCGGTGGTTCCAGTGGAACCACTTTTATTGTTAGAAAATCAGGTTTCATCGAAAGGCTCCTAGGGTACTCAATTCGAAACATTTAAACTATGCCAATGTGTTCAGGTAACATCTCTAGATGTGCATGAAGGTTTCGGAATTTTGATTTTGCCCCTGGTGGTTCCAGTGGCACGACTTTTATCGTTAGAAAATCAGTTTTCATTGAAAGGCTCCTAGGGTATTCAATTCGAAACGTTTAAACTATGCTAATGTGTTCAGGTAACATCTCTAGATGTGCATGAAGGTTTCGGAATTTTGATTTTGCCCCCGGTGGTTCCAGTGGAACCACTTTTATCGTTAGAAAATCAGTTTTCATCGAAAGGCTCCTAGGGTATTTAATTCGAAACGCTTAAACTATGCTAATGTGTTTAGGTAACATCTCTAGATGTGCATGAAGGTTTCGAAATTTTGATTTGGCCCCCCGGTAGTTCCAGTGGAACCACTTTTATTGTTAGAAAATCAGGTTTCATCGAAAGGCTCCTAGGGTACTCAATTCGAAACATTTAAACTATGCCAATGTGTTCAGGTAACATCTCTAGATGTGCATGAAGGTTTCGGAATTTTGATTTTGCCCCTGGTGGTTCCAGTGGCATGACTTTTATCGTTAGAAAATCAGTTTTCATCGAAAGGCTCCTAGGGTATTCAATTCGAAACGTTTAAACTATGCTAATGTGTTCAGGTAACATCTCTAGATGTGCATGAAGGTTTCGGAATTTTGATTTTGCCCCCAGTGGTTCCAGTGGAACCACTTTTATCGTTAGAAAATCAGTTTTCATCGAAAGGCTCCTAGGGTGTTCAATTCGAAACGTTTAAACTATGCTAATGTGTTCAGGTAACATCTCTAGATGTGCATGAAGGTTTCGAAATTTTAATTCAGCCCCCGGTGGTTCCAGTGGAACCACTTTTATCGTTAGAAAATCAGTTTTCATCGAAAGGCTCCTAGGGTATTCAATTCGAAATGTTTAAACTATGTTAATGTGTTCATGTAACATCTCTAGATGTGCATGAAGGTTTCAAAATTTTGATTCGGCCCCCGGTGGTTCCAGTGGAACCACTTTTATTGTTAGAAAATCAGTTTTCATAGAAAGGCTCCTAGGGTACTCAATTCGAAACATTTAAACTATGCTAATGTGCTCAGGTAGCATCTCGAGATGTGCATGAAGGTTTTGGAATTTTGATTTTGCCTCCGGTGGTTCCAGTGGAACCACTTTTATCATTAGAAAATCAGTTTTCGTCGAAAGGCTCCTAGGGTACTCAATTCGAAACGTTTAAACTATGCTAATGTGTTCAGGTAACATCTCTAGATGTGCATGAAGGTTTTGGAATTTTGATTTTGCCCCCGGTGGTTCCAGTGGCACCACTTTTATTGTTAGAAAATCAGTTTTCATCGAAAGGCTCCTAGGGTATTCAATTCGAAACGTTTAAACTATGCTAATGTGTTCAGGTAACATCTCTTAATGTGCATGAAGGTTTCGGAATTTTGATTCGGCCCCCGGTGGTTCCAGTGGAACCACTTTTATCGTTAGAAAATCAGTTTTCATCGAAAGGCTCCTAGGGTATTTAATTCAAAATGTTTAAACTATGCTAATGTGTTCAGGTAACATCTCTAGATGTGCATGAAGGTTTCGGAATTTTGATTCGGCCCCCGGTGGTTCCAGTGGCACCACTTTTATCGTTAGAAAATCAGTTTTCGTCGAAAGGCTCCTAGGGTACTCAATTCGAAACGTTTAAACTATGCTAATGTGTTCAGGTAACATCTCTAGATGTGCATGAAGGTTTTGGAATTTTGATTTTGCCCCCGGTGGTTCCAGTGGCACCACTTTTATTGTTAGAAAATCAGTTTTCATCGAAAGGCTCCTAGGGTATTCAATTCAAAATGTTTAAACTATGCTAATGTGTTCAGGTAACATCTCTAGATGTGCATGAAGGTTTCGGAATTTTGATTTTGCCCCCGGTGGTTCCAGTGGAACCACTTTTATTGTTAGAAAATCAGTTTTCATCGAAAGGCTCCTAGGGTATTCAATTCGAAACGTTTAAACTATGCTAATGTGTTCAGGTAACATCTCTTAATGTGCATGAAGGTTTCGGAATTTTGATTCGGCCCCCGGTGGTTCCAGTGGAACCACTTTTATCGTTAGAAAATCAGTTTTCATCAAAAGGCTCCTAGGGTATTTAATTCAAAATGTTTAAACTATGCTAATGTGTTCAGGTAACATCTCTAGATGTGCATGAAGGTTTCGGAATTTTGATTCGGCCCCCGGTGGTTCCAGTGGAACCACTTTTATAGTTAGAAAATCAGTTTTCATCGAAAGGCTCCTAGGGTACTCAGTTCGAAACGTTTAAACTATGCTAATGTGTTCAGGTAACATCTCGAGATGTGCATGAAGGTATCGGAATTTTGATTTTGCCCCCGGTGGTTCCAGTGGAACCACTTTTATCGTTAGAAAATCAGTTTTCATCGAAAGGCTCCTAGGGTATTCAATTCGAAATGTTTAAACTATGCTAATATGTTCAGGTAACATCTCGATATGTGCATGAAGGTTTCGTAATTTTGATTTTGCCCCCGGTGGTTCCAGTGGAACCACTTTTATCGTTAGAAAATCAGTTTTCATCGAAAGGCTCCTAGGGTATTCAATTCGAAACGTTTAAACTATGCTAATGTGTTCAGGTAACATCTCTAGATGTGCATGAAGGTTTCGGAATTTTGATTTTGCTCCCGGTGGTTCCAGTGGAACGACTTTTATCGTTAGAAAATCAGTTTTCATCGAAAAGCTCATAGGGTATTAATTCGAAACGTTAAGACTAAGGTGTTGCTAAGGAAATGCGGGGATACACCATTGTGTGCTTTGCACACAATTAACTCGATCTAGTTTCTCATGTAGACATTATGCAAATTAGATGGACTTTGATTTATTCTGTGCTACTTATACACAGTAAGTACACATGTCAATACAGCTCGGGTTAGGGGCTGTATTTATGAACCGATCTTCACTGAACATCTTGGGTACCTTTGTTATAACCTTGGGAGGAGAAAGAGTGTTTTTAGGTGCGATCCAAAATTCAAGATGGCTGCCGATGGCCATTTTATACTGAAATTTGGTTCAATCAGTTTTTTGTACAGAACTTCTAGGACACGTTTGTTATCTTGATGGGATGGTAATGAGTGCTTGGGACTCGGCCAAAAATTCAAAATGCCTGTTGGCAGTCATATTTACGGGAATTCTGTGGATTACATTTTTCGTACAAAACCTGTAAAGAAGATTTTATATTTCATTAATGTTTGCTATAAATTTATTGGGTGCCTTTGTTATCACTGTGCTATGAGAACAAATAGTTTGGGTTCAGTCAGATCCACTCGGGGACTCTAAAAGGGAGATAATTAAAAATCTTCTCCAAAAACACCAGACAAAATAATGTTTTTTGAATTCAGCATCCCTAGGATGTGTATATTCAAATGTGTTGAAGCCAAGTTCCTGTGTTAATATTTTGTTGTTGTTTGGGGAGGGTAAACATTATTAGCACAACCCGATTTTCTATTTACAATGAGAAAAATAAAACCTCCTCACCCATGGGAACCCCATGAGCTAAAGATAAAAAATTCAAATACCTATATTTTAAGAAGGACTGGACAAATATTTATTAATTAGTGGGAATCAACCTTAGAAGGGTTTGAATCAAACAGGCCCAAAAAATTGCTAACATTTGGCTTATGGTGCACCATACAAGGATCCCCACTGTAACATTAATCCCATGAAGATTTCTTTTCTAGTTTAGCATCTAACTGTCACCCACCTTTACAATACTTTACCTATAAATTTGTTACAGGCTACGGTCAGTATTAATGTACAGACCGTTACAATACTTAAAATGTACCTTTGTTGTCAGGTCATTACTGAGATACGTGTCATTGCTGTGTCACATACTATACATGTGCATGTCTTACACAAGTTGAGCTACAGTATCATTGGCACTTTCATTTAGTTTCAAAAACATAACTTATGGCCCTCATTGGAATGAACTCATTGAGTTCGTTCCAATGAGGGGTCATAAGTTATGTTTTTATTAAATAAATGAAAATATTTGGTTATTCAACAATGTTTTCTGCAAGTGTCGCCTTTTTTGTGTTAGGTAAAGGGTTAACTTAGTGCAATATGGTGAATAATCTTTAAAAAATATTCTTCAGATCCACCAGTAACAATCCTTCGATGTTTGATATTTAGCATCCTTACAGGGTTCAGTTTCAAACTTGTTCAAATGAAGTTCCTCGATTAATATTTGGGCTCCTTACTGGGTCCAAATTTTAACTTGGCACAATATGAGGAATATTTTTTTAAAAACCTTCTCACGAACCCCCAATCAGAATTTTGTGATATATGGTACACACCATCCTCAGGGGAGTCAGATACAAAGTTTGTAAATATTAAGTCCCTAGGTTAATAGTTGGGCTTTTTAACTTAGTCCTATATGAGGAATAATCTTTAAAAATCTGCTTCTTCAGATCCAATAATCAGAATCCTGATGTGGGGATGGGGGTGAGGCTGGTTCATCAGTTCAAGTTTGTTCAAGTTAAGTCCCTAGGTTGCTATTTGAGATCCCCAATTCCCCTTACTGGAAACCTTGGAATTTTTTGTTCGGTAGCAGATCAGTACTAGAAAAAATCATCTTACTTGGACAACAGCATTTTGAATAGTTACATGACTTCATTCCTCTGTACTGTTAACTAGCCAGCCATAGATGCTAATTAAATCCTTCTTTAAACAACTTTGCCTGGTGAGCTATTCGGGCCCCATGGGGTCTCTTGTTATGCTTCTTGTTCAATGTATGGTCAATGCATCATAATAGAAAACTGGTAAAATTACCGATAGATACATTGCCCTTGATCCCTGAACTGTGAGTCTATCCACAATGAGTCATGTTTGACGCAGTTGTATTGTTTTTGTCTTCTTTTTTAGGCATTTGTTGCTGTTGAAAAGGGATTTTTTGAATCTATAGATGATATTTTGGCAGATAGAACATCTCAGCAGCTTCTTCTACCTGAGGTATTTCATAATTAATGATTTCCACTGAATTTTAAAATAGGTTTTCTGTTAGCTGGTGTCATATCCAAAAGCAATACACTGGTTGGTTCAAAATTACTGTGTTTTAGACAGGGACGTGTCTTCTTTCAGAAACTAAGTTAGAAATCTAATATGCTAAAAAATAGACCATTTTTCTTCTCAAATCTTTTTGCTTTTTTTTACAAGTGGTAGTGCATGGAGGTTTTTTTTTCCAGGTTTGGTTTCGGTTTATATTATGTCTCCCCTTCACAGAAGGGAGACATACTGTTTTACCCAGAATTCTTCTCCTCGTTCTTCTTCTTCTTCTTCTTATACAACCGTGTCCGGGTCAGAACTTTTTTATCTTTTCAACTCGGCTTATGATATTTGGCATGTAGGTGTATCGCCATGAGATGATGTGTCGCGTCCCATCATGACTCTCTCATATGACCTTGACCTTTGACCTCAAGGTCAAATTACTGATTTTTTGGCAAGTAAGCTTGTCTGGGCCAGACCTTATTTACCTTTTCACCTCGACTTATGATATTTGGCATGTGGGTGTATCACCATGAGACGATGTGTCGCGTACCATCATGACCCACACATGACATTGACCTTTGACCTCAAGGTCAAATTACTGATTTTTGGCTCACCAACGTTAGTTGTGTGAGCCTATGGCATAGCCCTCATGTCGGCGTCGGCGTCCGCTCTCAAATATTTTGAACTTTTGTGTACAGGTTTTGATTTTTTGGCTTTTCAAATTTTTTTTTACTTTCAGCATATTGCTATAGTGGTTCACTATAACATTTAACTCTTTTCCAGGGTATTTTGTCGTAATTTTAACCCTTTGAATCAAATTTTAGACTTATTTTGATGTTTGCGTGCAGGTTTTGATGTTTTTTTTCCCTTTCTTTCAAGTGGAGATTTACTTTGCAACATATGTCCATGCTTTCTATTGTATGTAAACATGCATCTTAGGGCTATGTTTGTATTATTTAACCTTTTTCCTGCTGAATCACTTCAATTTTGGACTTTTATGTACAGCTTTTGGACTTAGGCTTACAGCTTCTTACTTTTATGTACAGGTTGTGATAAAAAAAAACAATTTCAAGTGAGGTTGACCTCACTGCATATTGCAGTGGTGGTTATTATAACATTGATATCTTTCCAGTACATTTTTAAAAATTTTTTAACCCCTTCAATAGATTTTTAGACTTATTTTGACGTTTGCGTGCAGGTTTTCATGGGTTTTTTTTTTTTTCCTTTCTTCCAAGTGTAGAGTTTCTGCATATTGCTATGGTGGTTCACTATAACATTTAACTCATTTCCAGGGTATTTTGTCTTAATTTTAACCCTTTGAATCAAATTTTAGACTTATTTTGATGTTTGCGTGCAGGTTTTGATGGTTTTTTTTTCCTTTCTTCCAAGTGGAGATTTACCTTGCAGCATATGTCCATGCTTTCTATTGTATGTAAACATGCATCTTAGGGCTATGTTTGTATTATTTAACCCTTTTCCTGCTGAATTACTTCATTTTTGGACTTTTATGTACAGCTTTTGGACTTAGGCTTACAGTTTCTTACTTTTATGTACAGGTTGCGATAAAAAAAACAATTTCAAGTGAGGTTGACCTCACTGCATATTGCAGTGGTGGTTATTATAACATTGATATCTTTCCAGTGCATTTTTAAAATTTTTTTAACCCTTTTAGTATTTTAGACTTATTTTGACGTTTGCGTGCAGGTTTTCATGGGTTTTTTTTGGCTCACCAACGTTAGTTGTGTGAGCCTATGGCATAGCCCTCATGTCGGCGTCGGTGTCAGCGTCGGCGTCAGCATCAGCGTCGGCGTCCGCTCTCAAATATTTTGAACTTCTGTGTACAGGTTTTGATTTTTTGGCTTTTCAAATTTTTTTTTAGTTTCAGCATATTGCTATAGTGGTTCACTATAACATTTAACTCTTTTCCAGGGTATTTTGTCGTAATTTTAACCCTTTGAATCAAATTTTAGACTTATTTTGATGTTTGCGTGCAGGTTTTGATGGGTTTTTTTTCCTTTCTTTCAAGTGGAGATTTACCTTGCAGCATATGTCCATGCTTTCTATTGTATGTAAACATGCATCTTAGGGCTATGTTTGTATTATTTAACCCTTTTCCTGCTGAATTACTTTAATTTTGGACTTTTATGTACAGCTTTTGGACTTAGGCTTACAGCTTCTTACTTTTATGTACAGGTTGTGATAAAAAAAAAACAATTTCAAGTGAGATTGACCTCACTGCATATTGCAGTGGTGGTTATTATAACATTGATATCTTTCCAGTGCATTTTTAAAAAATTTTTAACCCCTTGAATAGATTTTTAGACTTATTTTGACGTTTGCGTGCAGGTTTTCATGGGTTTTTTTTTTTTCCTTTCTTCCAAGTGTAGAGTTTCTGCATATTACTATGGTGGTTCACTATAACATTTAACTCTTTTCCAGGGTATTTTGTCTTAATTTTAACCCTTTGAATCAAATTTTAGACTTATTTTGATGTTTGCGTGCAGGTTTTGATGTTTTTTTTTTTCCTTTCTTCCAAGTGGAGATTTACCTTGCAGCATATGTCCATGCTTTCTATTGTATGTATACATGCATCTTAGGCTATGTTTGTATTATTTAACCCTTTTCCTGCTGAATTACTTCAATTTTGGACTTTTATGTACAGCTTTTGGACTTAGACTTACAGTTTCTTACTTTTATGTACAGGTTGTGATTAAAAAAACAATTTCAAGTGAGGTTGACCTCACTGCATATTGCAGTGGTGGTTATTATAACATTGATATCTTTCCACTGCATTTTAAAAATTTTTTTAACCCTTTGAATAGATTTTTAGACTTATTTTGACGTTTGCGTGCAGGTTTTCATGGGTTTTCTCTTTCTTTCTTCCAAGTGTAGATTTACCTTGTAGCATATGTCCATGCTTTCTATTGTATGTAAACATGCATCTTAGGGCTACGTTGTATTCTTTAACCCTTTTCCTGCTTAATTACTTCAATTTTGGACTTCTTTTGTTTACAGGTTTGGATTTTTGTGCTTTTAAAAAAATTTTTTTCTTCTTTACATATTGCTGTGGGGGTTCATGATAACATTTAACTCTTTTCCAGGGTATTTCATCTTAATTTTAACCCTTTGAATCAAATTTTGGACTTATTTTGACGTTTGTGTGCAGGTTTTGATGGTTTTTTTACTTTTATGTGCAGGTTTTGAGGTTTGTCTTTCTTCTCTTCCAAGTGGCGACTTACCTTGTAGCATATTGTCATGGTTCCTATTTTATGTTAGGATGCTTCTTGGGGCTATTATTATATTATTTAACCCTTTAGCTGCTTATTTACTTTAATTTTGGACTTTTGTGTGCAGGTTTTGTACTTTTGTGTGCAGGTTTTGATATTTTTTTTTTAAGTGGAGTTTTACGTCACTGGCATATTGCCATGGTGGTTACTGTAACATTTTCAGGGTATTTTTCTAAATTTTAACCCTTTGAAACAAATGTGATACTTTTATGTGCAGGTTTTGAGGTTTGTCTTTCTTTTCTTCCAAGTGGATATTTTTCAAGTAGACTTTCACCTTACTGGCATATTGCCATTGTGGTTACTGTGACAGGGTATTTTTCTCAATTTTAACCCCTTGAAACAAATGTGATCCTTTTTTTTTACTTTTATGTGCAGGCTTTGAGGTTTGTCTTTCTTTTCTTCCAAGTGGTGACTTACCTTGTAGCATATTGCCATGGTTCCTATTTTATGTTAGGTTGCTTCTTGGGCAATTTTTATATTATTTAACCCTTTAGCTGCTTATTTACTTTAATTTTGGACTTTTGTGTGCAGGTTTTGTACTTTTGTGTGCAGGTTTTGATATTTTTTTTAAGTGGAGTTTTATCTCACTGGCATATTGCCATGCTGGTTATTGTAATATATTTTTATACTGTACCAATGACCCAGACTTAGCTGGTGCTAACTCTAACAAAACCAGGGCCAAACACAAATTTTGCCCCCCAATCCCCAAAATTTGCATCCAAAACAAAAAGAAATCATGTCCTAAAGGACCTCCATACTACGCCTCTACTGCGCATGCGCAGTGACGCAGTCGTCCCGAAATTGGTGCCAATTATCATTCTCTGTTTGGCCCTTCATCAGTCAACATCTCACTGATCTTTGTGCTTGTAAATCTCAGTTTAAAGGATGCCAGACACGTAATTTTTGGAGAAAATGTGATTCTAAGGAGGATAGAAGGAGGAGAGGAAAAAGAAGTGGCAAAAAATAATCAGGGCTGTACTTAAAATTTTTTGATGAAATTATGTTAAGTTGCCTATTTTCGAGGCATGGACCTCTTGTTGTCATTCTTGCTAATTGTTGCACTGCTTATTCAGTGTTTCCTCTCCCCTAGCCTTCTAAAGTCCCCCCTTGCAATTCTCCCATGCTTTTGGCATATTTTTGAGAAATTTCATTTCTAAAATTTCCTGGGAGAGTTGCTTGGTTACAGAATGTTTTCTGTTATTTTCCCCATAGTTACGTTTTCACCCATGGGTGTACAACGTTTGTGTTCTGCATCTTCCATCTGATGTTCTACAGATTCTCCCCTGGGAGTCTCTGTTTTGCATCAGATAGAGTGTAATTGATGACTGATTCCGGGCCAGCTTTTTCAGTGCCTGGAGTCATGTTTTCTGGTGTTTTTACACTGTTTGTTTTCATTGGCAACAGCCTTTTTTGAGGGGGGGCTGTTTGCCTTTGTTGTAGTTTATCTCATTATAAGATACATTTATATTATCCGAAAGTGTCTCATTAATTATTTTATATAAATTTAAAATTTTTGACCACACTTTGCCATCGGATCCATCGGGGCTGAACGTTACTTTTCAGCAACTTGGGCTTCGCTGAAAAAATATTTTTTCAAAATTATTTTGTTTTGCAATTGTTTTTTCATTTATTAATGGATCATGTTATTATGTATCTTTGTGTCAGGGGTTTTTGTGAGTAACTAGGACTTATTGTTGTTCTTTCACAATGAAGGGACGTTGTTCAAATTGTAATAGGAAGAAATCTTCCTCTGACTTTCATGATCATTGTATTAATTGTAGTCAGTGTTCTCGCATTAATCCCTGTCCTATATGTGAACATTGGGATGAGAAACATTGGAAACGTGTGTCACGATATGTTGTTTCTGGAGAAAGAGCGATGCCGGCTCTTTCTCCGCAAGGTCACTCTACTCTCTCAGTTTCTATTTCAGAGGAACCAGAACAGGGTGATGTTTCTATGTTATCTTCTTCAAGTGTGCGTCCGTCGTCACAAATGAATTCAGAGCTAGCGGCAAAAGTGCTCATGGAGATTAGACAAATGTCGTCCGCTTGCTCGCCCGGTGTAGCATCCATTCACCGAATGGTTCGGCAGCCGGGTTCGTCCGATGCGGTCCAAGAGGAAATTTTGGGTGATGCGAGCACTATAAACATAATAGATGCACACCCAGTGACGGCGGATAGTAAGCGAGAACGGAGGAAGCCTTTTAGTCCGGTTCCTAGCTCGTCCAGGTCCAGCCGGGCCGCGAGCGAGAGAGGTCCCTCTCTCGTACAACAACATCTGGGACCAGATGTTGTGGTACAAAATGTGTCTTTAGCGGAGCATACGTCCGTCGCTCGGGACGCTCCGTTGTATAAGCAGTCCGCAGAGACTGTTAAGGCTTCCTCTTCTCGTCAGCGCACACGACCGCACCTTGGCTGCGTGACCGCCGATATATTACCACCTTCGCCGATGAAGGATTCTTCGGCGACCAGGTCACACCATCTGGCAGCCAGGGATTCGAGACCGATGGACTCTGGACGTTCGCATAGGAAAAGTATGTGGGAGCCATCTGATGCGGCGCTGCCCTCGGCGAAGCAGCGAAAGACTGCGCCTCCGCAGGTCTCGACGCCGGACATTCTTGTGCAGATAGCACAGCTTATCGCAGCATCCCAGCAGCCGACAGAACGGTGTCGGATCGAGAATTATCCGACGGCGCTGGGTCGGTACGCTCCGCCGAAGCATCGGGAGCGGACGACCGGGAACATCATGAGGTCCGACCGGATGGTGAAAGGGATACGGATGACTTGGAGCTATCCCTTTCGGAACAACATAAAGCTGCCGTGGACTTCATCCGGCACTTTCTCCCTCAAGTTGTTCCGTCGGGCCAGACTGCTGTGCTTCCGGACAAGAGAATTATAGCGTCATTGGACTCTGAATTTTTTGAGCAGTTCAGGGACATCGCTCCCGAGTTTCCGTCGCAGTCCAATAATGTTGCTAGAACATTTGAATTATTGAACGACGCTATATTTAAACTTGCTTCCAGGACGGGGAAAGCAGGTTTTTTGTCCGCTAATACTCTCAACCTGCCTTTCATTAATGCAAGGAATAAATTCGATACGGCAGGACAGGGTATACCGCGAGTTCCTCTGCGTATGGATGACGAGGCGGAAGACTTAGAGCTATCATTACCGTCGTCAGCTTCTATTCCAACCGCGGTGTTGGAAACAGCTATTGCGTCTAACAGAGCCAATTTAGATGCCTTATCTTACGCAGATCACCTTACTAAGGCGTTATCACTGCGCCTTCAAGGGGAAGAGTTTCAGGATATACAATCCTCTTTAAGACTTCTTTCAAGGGCAGTAGCTTATTCCACGTGTAACTCCGCCCTTTCAGTGGCAAATCTGGAGTTGGTTAGACGTGACGCAGCCCTAGCTACATCCACACTAGTGGATTCTAAGGTGAAGAACTCTCTTAGAGTCGCTTTGGTCTCAGGAGAACTTCTCTTTGACGGCAAGCTTTCCGCTATTTATGATAAAATTAAAAAGAAAGCTAATGATTCTCTGTTGTTCAGATCGGCTCCTAAGAAGTCGGATACAGCAGACACGAATAAGACAGGCACTTCTGGGTCTAATGCGCCCAAGAGAGGTTCCTATAGAGGTTCCGGTGCGTCCTCTTGGTCTTATTCGAGAGACCGTCAGGATAGCGACTCTCGTTCGGGACGTCCTTCAGGCCGGGACAATCGGTCGGACGCCCCGAGGTCGACGAGGCGAGGTGCGGGTCGTGGAAGACGTGGTTTCTCCTACCGCAGACCTCGCAGGTCCAGGAGGTGATGGCTTAAACCTCTATCGCGTTCCGGTTGGCGGAAGGTTGTCGAGTTTTTCACAAGAGTGGGCGTCGATTACGGACGACCCTTGGGTGAGAGGAGTGACTTCGGAAGGTCTGAAGATATCCTTCAAACGAAAGCCTCCATTAACTCGAAGTCCAAAGTGGACTCATCTTCCGTCAAATCCACAGAAAAGAGACGCTCTGTTATCAGAGGTGTAGTCTCTTTTAATGAAGAACGCGGTAGAGGTCGTAGAAAACCAGGAATCTCTGGGATTCTACAGCCATCTGTTTCTGGTTCCGAAACCAGACGGCTCGTTCCGTCCAGTCATAGATTTGAGCTGGATAAACAAGCTGATCGTCGCTCCAAAGTTTTATATGGAGACGATTCGATCGGTCAGAGCGAGTATTCGGGTGAACGATTATGCAACGAGCATAGATCTCAAAGATGCGTACTTTCACGTCATGGTACATCCGACATTCCGAAAGTATCTTCGCTTCGCAGTCCTTGGAGTGGTGTATCAATTCCGGGCGATGTGCTTCGGATTGAATCTAGCACCCTGGGCTTTCACTCGGGTAATGAACTCGGTAATGATCTACTTCCGAGCTCATTCGTCTGCTGTAACGTCGGCCTACCTGGACGACATTCTTCAGAGGTACGGCAACGAGTTAACGCTTCAGAACGATGTTCAGAATCTTCTTCTATTGCTCCGACATCTCGGTTTTATAGTAAATGAGGAGAAGTCGGATCTGGTGCCGTCCAAGTCATTCACTCATCTGGGAATGAGCTTCGAGACGCACAACAATCTCGTTCGTCTGCCGTTAACCAGAGCGAAATTAGTCAGTTGTTACGCTCGCTATTGTCTTCACGCAGACAAAGTCACGGCGAGAGAATTTATGAGACTGATAGGTCTGTGCGGAGCCGCCGCGGATCTCATTCCGATGGGGCGGTTACGCACACGTCCTCTTCAAATTTTCCTGACTCAGAATTGGAGTGTGAAAATTCATTCGCTCGATGTAGACGTTCTCTTGTCAGATCAAGTGAAACAAGAGATTCAGACTTGGGCAAACATTCAGTGGTTAACTCAAAGAGTTCCGCTGCAGTTGCCGGATCCGAGTTTTACCGTTATGACGGATGCCAGTCAAACAGGTTGGGGTGCATCATTAATCCCAACGGATTCGAGATGCCAGGGTCTTTGGGATCCGCAATTCCTGTGCAAGCACATAAACATCAAGGAAATGATGTCAATTTGGCTTGCGTTACGTCACTGGATGGACATTATTCACGATGCTCATGTCCAAATCCTATCCGACAATACGACAGTAGTGGCATATATACGGAATCAGGGAGGCACTCATTCAGTTCCGTTGTTCAATCTAACGGAAAGAATCCTTCAGTTTGCGTTAGAACATCACGTTCTTCTTTCGGTCTGTCACATACCGGGTCGTCTGAATGTGCTAGCAGACTCCCTTTCACGAAAGGGTCGTTTGTTGCCGTCGGAGTGGACTCTCAGCAAACAAGTATTCAATCAGATTTGCTACCAATGGGAACGGCCAATGATAGACTTATTTGCGACACATCTCAACAATCAGTTGCAGACGTATGTGTCTCCGTGTCCGGATCCAAGAGCATTTGCAGTAGACGCTCTGTCGATCCATTGGGACGGAATGATAGGATATGCGTATCCTCCAGCGCCGTTAATTCAACAAGTATTGCTAAAGATAAAACAATCTCAATGCAAGATTCTGTTGGTAGCATCTCTGTCGCCACAGAGACCGTGGATAAATCTACTCAGGTGTCTGTTGTGGGACCTACCGCGGAAGCTTCCTCCACGAGAGGATCTTCTTTCGCAGGGGAAATCGCGCCAACTCCATCACAACCCGCAAGGTCTCAACCTTCACGTTTTTCCGTTGTGCGGTCCTTCTTGCATGGCAAGCACTTTACAGGACGAGCAGTGGACGCGATTTCTAACTGTAGGAGGACCTCCTCTTCGCTAAACTATGCGGCTAAGTGGAAGGTTTTTCGTCGTTGGTGTAGGGATCATTCTGTAGATATATTTGATCCCTCTATACCAGACATTGCAAACTTTCTAGTATACTTGTTTGACGAAATCAAACTGCAGCCTGTTACTATAAAGGGTTATAGATCTATGTTATCTGATACCTATGCACATCATGATAGTTTACAAATTGGATCTAATGTCTCTTTATCGAAGTTGGTTAGAAACTTTTCGATAAATAGACCCAGAACTCTTAGATTAATTCCTAAGTGGAATTTAGCTTGGGTTCTCCTTAAATTGAAGGAAAAGCCATTTGAACCTCTTGGGACAGTAGATTTCAAATTCTTATCTTATAAGACAGCTTTTCTCTTAGCTTTCTCTTCTGCCAGAAGAGTCAGTGAGCTTCATGCACTATCGGTGGATGATTCTCATTATCGTAGTGTTGGGAACACTATCACCTTCACTACTAATGTGGGTTTTTTAGCTAAGAATCAGGCTCCTAATAAATATCCGGAACCTATTGTTATTAAGGCTCTTCCGTCTTCTGACGGGCGTAGGCCTTTACTCTGTCCTGTTAGAGCACTACGTATCTATAAACAGAGATCTCAGTTTATCAGAAAGGGACGGAAACGTTTCTTTCTGTCTTTGATGCCTAATAGAAAGGACATTTCGGTCCATTCTATTGCTAGATGGATTCAGTTAACTATCCGTACTGCTTATGAAGATTTATCTTCTTCTCAGCAGTCTGTGCTTAAGATTTCTGCTCATGAAGTAAGAGCTCTTTCTACTTCCTGGGCTTATGCTAATAGTGTTGCTATTACAGATTTAATGAAGGCTGCTTATTGATCTCAGCCATCCACATTTACGAATTTTTATCTCAGAAATATTGAGTCCATTTCTGGAGACCTGCATTGTTTAGGTCCGTTATCTGTTGCTCAGAATGTCGTCCACTAAACAGTTGCAACTATAGTTATGCAGGCTTTCTGTTCCGGCAGTGACTCCGTCCGGCTGCCCTCTTCGCTCTGGGCTATTTGACCCAGGGCAAGGGGAAGGGGGGGGGGGGGGGGGTGTTCCCTTAGCTCACCTGCTTTATAGTGAAAAGCAAGGGAATGCCTCCTCCAAGTCAGTATTTCTGAGTCGCTTCCGGGATGGTTTTAAAGTGTAATATTAATGTTTAAATTCATTCATGTCTTATTTTTAAAGTGTAGCTCGGTGTGAAGCATTTGTATATGTCAAGTGTCAAACGGGCTTTAATATACAATACTCGGACACTTTTATATGACTATAAAGAGTCTCAATTCTCTGGACTACTTTATTTATTGGCTTGCTTTAAAAATAATTAGTATAAGGGTTATACTGGATGTTAATAGAGAACATGAATGTTATTGTGCTCAATTATTAAGGGTAGTGTATCTTTCTAATTTAATATTAAATAAGAAAGATACATGTAAAGCCTAATACTCCTTTTCTCCTTAAGGGGTTACCTCTTTACTATATAGTTGAGCTTATTGGATTTTCCTCTATGTCCTAGGCCCTCCAGCCTGTTTACTATTCAGCTAAGTCTGGGTCATTGGTACAGTATAAAAATGTTAAAAAATTTATAGTAATTTATATATTTTTTATACTTACCAATGACCCAGACGGGGATGGCCCTCCCTGGAGTTGGGAACTCTTGCCTCCCCGCTGAGTACATAGCGCTGACCAGGCACTGCCAGTAAGAATGATAATTGGCGCCAATTTCGGGACGACTGCGTCACTGCGCATGCGCAGTAGAGGCGTAGTATGGAGGTCCTTTAGGACATGATTTCTTTTTGTTTTGGATGCAAATTTTGGGGATTGGGGGGCAAAATTTGTGTTTGGCCCTGGTTTTGTTAGAGTTAGCACCAGCTAAGTCTGGGTCATTGGTAAGTATAAAAAATATATAAATTACTATAAATTTTTTAACTTTCAGGGTATTTTTCTAAATTTTAACCCTTTGAAACAAATGTAATACTTTTTTTACCTTTATGTGCAGGTTTTAAGGTTTGTCTTTCTTTTTTTCAAAGTGACCTTGTAGCATATTGCCATGGTTCCTATTTTATGTTAGCATGCTTCTTATGGGTTATTATATTATTTAACCCTTTAGCTGCTTATTTTCTTTAATTTTGGACTTTTGTGTGCAAGTTTTGAACATTTTTTTTTTTACTCCAACCACCCCTTTACATTGGCCACCTGTTGGTGAGCCACGGGGTACTGATACCCCCTCTAGTTTTTTTTATCTTTTGACCTAGGCTTAGGATATTTGGCATGTGGGTGTATCACCATGCGACGATGTACCATCATGACCCACATATGACATTGACCTTGACCCACATATGACCTTGACCTTTGACCGCGAGGTCAAATTATTGGTTTCTTTTTATCTTTTGACCTGGGCTTATGATGTTTGGCATGTGGGTGTATCACCATGAGACGATGTGTCGTGTACTATCATGACCCAAATATAACCTTGACCTTTGACCACAAGGTCAAATTATTGATTTTTTTAATCTTTTGACCTAGGCTTATGATACTTGGCATGTGGGTGTATCACCATGAGACGATGTACCATCATGACTCACATATGACATTGACCTTTTGACCTCAACACACATATGACCTTGTCCTTTGACCTCAAGGTCAAATTATTGATTTTTTTTTTATCTTGGCCTAGGCTTATGATATTTGGAATGTGGGTGTATCACCATGAGACAATGTGTTGTGTACTATCATGACCCATATATGACCTTGACCTTTGACCTCAAGGTCAAATTATTGATTTTTTTAAATCTTTTGACCTAGGCTTATGATATTCGGCATGTGGGTGTATCACCATGAGACGATGTACCATCATGACCCACATATGACTTTGACCTCGACCCACATATGACCTTGACCTTTGACCTCAAGGTCAAATTATTGATTTTTTGTTTATCTTTTGACCTAGGCTTTTAATATTTGGCATGTGAGTGTATCAACACCAGACAACATTGTATCATGTACTGTTGTGACCTTGATCTTTGACATCATGGTCAAATTATTGAATTGTTCAGCTAGGTTTATGATATTTGCATATGAATGCAACAACCAGGCTGATGTGTCACATTCTATCTTGAACTTCCATGATCTTGACATTTTACTTTTAGTTTGATCTTTGTTAGTCGTAAGTCAGAAGCATGGAACTAATCGACAGGGAGACATGTGATTAAAACAGTTCACTCTAGTTTTTTTTTAAAACTTTGTTTCGGATCGGTTTTTCGCTATTATTTCCAGGCCCTTCAGTTAATCTGAATCACTATCGTCTTACTAGAAAAGACCATAGAAATGTAACCTGAGAACTATTTAAAGTGTGCTATGTCCTACTGGTAGTACTGGGACATAGCACACTAGATTGTATGCCATGTGATTATTTTCTTGTTGTATATGTTCTATTTGGTAAATGCTATACATCAGTGGCAGCACCATAGAGGGAGGCTACCCCCCCCCCCCCCCCCCCCACTAATTTTTGTGTGGGCCCCCCCCCTCCCCAAACCAAACTTCAAATTGCTATTTGACACAATCTGGGCACCTTTGAAGACCATGCCAGGTGTTGTAGAAACGCTCAGATATCGCTTCCATGGCATCCAAATTATCCAAATATGATTTTTTTTCCTGGGCCAAGGCCCACAGATCCCAGACCAATGGGTGGGGGACATACTCTCCCATGCCCACCCCCCTGGCTCAGGCCTAAGACATTAAGGAGATGTCATAGGCATCTTGACCTTGGACCCCCACATCTTACTTAGCACCCCCCTCTTCTTCCCCCCCCCCCCCCCCCAATCAAAATCCTGGTGATGCCACTGCTATACATTATATACCTGTTTTGTTATTTTGTGTTCAGTTTTAATTTCAATAAAATAAATATGTGTAACTTTTCTGTTATGTTTAACATCACCATAATACAGGGACTCCGTTCACTGTCCTGTTCCCTGATCCCTCACTGGATCTCTTGCCTCCTTTCGAAGTACTGAGTATGATCTCTCCCTCATGTTGTTGTCTGAAAAATATAATGGATTTACGGCATCAACTAGTATCATATGGGGAATAAATGGTCAAAGTAAATAACCCTATATTATTTTATTTTATGCATTCAATGAGATAAATATGACTGAAATAAAAAAAAAACAAAAACCTATCACATGTTCCGACACTCACCTAATTTCATGCAGTAAAAGCCCACACTCACTGGCCATAATCGTTCTTGTGTAGGCCCCACCGGCTATTCTCACAGTTGGGGTGCGACTTATACAAAGATAGTAGTCGCAGGGGAGGTATTTTGGCTGAAATTATTGGGTGCAGAGTATACGTAGGAGCGACTTATACATGGACATAATTATATGGAAATAATCGCTTTTGCACTTGCCCATTCTGCTGACATTCGCTGCCATTTTAAAAATGAGATTTCGAGGGGGTCATTGTAAATTTCGATGTTTAATGTCAAAGTATGGGAAAACTGTACGCCCATTTTTTTTTATGCCTGTCGGTTCGGTTTTTCGGTTTGTGGCAGAAACGGAATTGAAAAACTTAAAAACCTCCATGCTCAAACCTGGTCCCTTCTCAGTCGTTTTGGCATCTGGGAATGGACTTCTGTACTCATCTGAATACTGTGGCAGTTCTCGGGCGAGGGTGGTGATACTCTTGGCTTTCAACCTGACTCTGACCCAGTCCATGTCTGCACCAGCCTGGAGTATTCTCCGGCTGCTTGGTTACAGATCTCATTCCTTTAGGTCAGCTGCATGTCAGATCTCTCCAACACTTTCTGGAGTTGTTGGAGGCCTGATGTTGATCCTATGGATCTGGTGCTCCTGTTATCAGCATCTCAGTCATCACTTTCTCCTCTTGACGGAAGTTCAGTGGATTATGTAGGGGATTTCATGGGCAAATTCAGAAGGTGCCAGAAACTCAGAAGAGCAAGAAGCTCTTTCTGGTTGATGTCACCTTCTGAATTTCCCCACCTTTCGAGTCGTCAGGTGCTCCTGTTGTCTGACAATTTGACAGTGGTAGCTTACATTCAGAACCAGGGTGGCACTCACTCCGTTCCCATGTACGAATTGCCTCGGGATCTTTTGCTCGCTCAGGACGTCAACTCAGGTGTGGTGGTTCGCCACATTCCCAGTCGCCTGAATGTTCTAGCTGACTCCCTTGTCCTGATGGGGCAGGGTCAATTCCATCAAGTGGATGCTTAAAAAAACCATGGTTTCTGCTAGGAATAAATTAGTGGGTAGGTGGGAAAATCACAGAACCATGGACGTGCCAGGCGAAGAAAATTTTAGAATTGAACACTGCAGGAAGGCCATTTCCTTGCATCTGAGATGGCGATTCATGTTGTAGTGTAAACAATTTTTTGAAAATAATTATTTCGAATCTTCGGTGAAACACCCAAAGCTATCGCCGTTTGTTCTCTACAATCGGCATGTGGCATCTTACCTAATCGGCAAATGGAGGAAAATGGCGATCGTTTCCAAATGACACATGACAATCTTAAGTTGCAGAATGCCAATTCGGGAAACGGTGCTCCTAAAATGTGTCAGCCTTGTTGGGAGAATGACTGTGTCTTGACTAGAATTTTACAGCATCATGTTTTTTGGTTTTTTTGACCGGATTTTTATCAGTAAATGATTGGCGAATGGAATGGGTCCGGTTAATGGACTCTCAGCCATGGTAGTAGAAACCCTGCAGAGTAGTGTTCCAGTCACTTTGCAGTCTCTGGGGGTCATCCGCACATCGGTTTGTTTGCGACCCATAAGAACCATCAGGCGGCAACTTTCGTGTCCCCATATCCAGATACTCTGGCTTTCGCCATGGATGCTTTGACACTAGATTGGAATGGACTAGTCAGCTATGCCTTCCCGCTAGTTCTGATTCTGCCTCAGGTTGTAGCCAAGATACAAACCTGCAGTTGTCAAGTCATTCTGATCGCTCCCCTGTTGCCTCAACGTGTGTGGATCAGTCAACTGCTCTCTCTGTTGGCGGTGGTTTTGGTATATTTCCCTCTATGTCACAGTCTTCCCTGCCAAGGTCACCTGGAGAGGTTTAATGTTGACAGGACATCATTGTGTCTTCATGCATATCTTTTGTCTGGTCCTGTCTCTTCCATAGAGGTTTTTTGAGACGAGCAGGGGAGTGCATTTCTTCTTCAAGGTGGCGTTCCACTAGTTTAGCCTATGTGGCTAAGTGGAAGGTCTTCTGTCGATGGTGTGCTGATCACTCTGTTGATTATGCCAACCCTTCGATTACACTGATTTCGGAGTTTCTGGTTTATTTGTTAGCTCACCTGACTGCAAGTCAGTGGGAGCTATTGCCATGACTTTTGTCTGGCGTACAGTCATCCGTTAACTTTTGCAAACTTGACTTCTTCTTCACAACCACTAGGTCAAATTCAAACATATATTGCACAGACCATCTATGGAGTATACCCTTTCTATTTTGTTCAGATGAAGCGGCTGCCATCTTTGGGCTCTGGTTAATGCCCCCAAAGCTTAAAAATCTTCAGAAATCTCATTCTCATGAACCACCATAAGGAATGCCTTGATATTTGGTATGGAACATCCTTTGGTGTAGAAGATTAAAGTTTGTTCAAGGGAAGTTGGAAGATCAATATTTGGGCTCTCTGTGGGGCATATCCATTTTGGGCTCTCTCTGGGGCATATCCATTTTGGGCTCTGCCCAAAATTTCTTTTTCAAGAACCGGTGCACCAATTCAACCAATTTGGCGTGTAGTATAAGTGGGTCCTAAGTAATTGATTGATTCCCCCCCACCCCCACCCCCCCCCCCCCCCAAAAAAAAAAATAATTCACAGCCCTGTGGCAACCAGAGGGACTAAAAATGGGAAAAATGGAGAACTGTTATTTGGTGTGAAGCAACCTTAGGACTAGCAGAATGGAATAGTTAAAAAAACATTGCCCTTGGTTATGTTGGGGTGGGCAGTAGGAGACAATGAAAAAATGATGCCTTGGTTATGTTGGGGTGGGCAGTAGGAGGCAATGAAAAAATGATGAGTCAGCATTTTTGCAGTAATATTTTTCCCTATACAAATTGTGCTTCAGAATCTTTTCTATTATCAATCACTTATGTAAACAAGAGACAGGAGAAACTTCTGTCAGCTTTCAAATACACAAATTCTGTTATATACTCTCCCAAAAAAGAAAGTGTGCATGCTAAAAAATAACACTAAAAAAAGATATATATCATTTTCATTCATGGAAATTTTATTCAATCACAGATGAATCAATTTGTGATCAACACGAGGAATTTCATTACGCTACGACGAATACTCTTGGTGCCATGGAGAGTCAAAGACACTAAGGGTCAAACACAAAAGTCACACACTCAATATCTGGTATGACCTCCGTCTGCATCGGCTACTGCTGTGTATCTACGCCTCATGAAAGTGAACAAGTTAGCATGGAAGTGGGTTAGGGTAGGGTTAGGTTAGGGTTAGTTTAGGATTAGGGTAGGGTTAGGTTAGGCTAACCCTAACCCTACTCTACACCACTGCAGTCGAGCACGACGATGACGTGACGTCAAAATCGGATGAATTTTATTGGAAACGTTTATCTGATTCCAGTATGCATGTCTTTAATTTAACCCTCTCAAGACTGCAATGTGTGTTCCAAAGATTTTATTGATGCCATGATCAAACCCTTTCAATGCTGTGCACATATATATTTTTTTCTGGTTTCTTGAAAGAATTTATCTGATTCAGTATGCATATCTTTAATTTAGCCCTCTCAAGTCTGCAATGTAGGTTCCAAAGATTTTATCGATGCCATGATAAACCCTTTCACTGCTGTGTGCATGTTTTTTCTGGTTTCTTGAAAATATTGATCTGATTCCGTTATCAATATTTTCAATTTAACGCTCTCAGGACTTCAGTGTGGGTTCCAAAGATTTTATTGATGTCTTGATCAAACCCTTTAAATGCTGTGCACATATGTTTTTTCTGGTTCCTTGGAGAAAAAAATTGATCTGATTCCTGTATGAATATCTTTAATTTAACCCTCTCATGACTTCAGTGTATTTTCCAAAGATTTTATTTCATGTTGAACCCTTTCAATGCTGACACATATATGTTTTTTCTGGTTTCTTGGAGACAATTATCTGATTCCAGTATGCATGTCTTTAATTTAACCCTCTTAAGTTTGCAATGTGTGTTCCAAAGATTTTATTGATGCCCTGATCAAATTTCCAATGCTGTGCGCATATATGTTTTTTCTGGTTTCCTGGAAGAATTTATCTGATTCAAGTATGCATGTCTTTAATAATTTAGCCCTCTCAAGTCTGCAGTGTGGGTTCCAAAGATTTTATTGATGCCATGATCAAACCCTTTCACTGCTGTGCACATTTTTTTCTGGTTTCTTGGAAAAACATTATCTGATTCCTGCATGAATATCTTTAATTTAACCCTCGCAAGACTTCATGTGGGTTCCAAAGATTTTATTTCATGTAATACTGTTAATGAAAACCGTTTTTCTGATTTCTTAAAAAATATTTTAATCCCCCTCCCCCCCCCCCCCCCCCACCAAAAAAAAAAAATAAGCCTTCATAAATTCTCTTTCTATTTTTAGCTCAACTTTGGCGAAGCCAAATTTGAGCTTTTGTCATGGCCCGTCGTCCGTCTGTCCGTACGTCAACAATTGGATACGGCTCGGGCTAGAGGCCGTATTTATGAACCGATCTTTACGAAACTTCTTGGGTACCTTTGTTATGACCGTGGGACGAGAACGAGTGTTTTTGGGTGCAGTCCGAAATTCAAGATGGCTGCCAGCCGCCATTTTGTACCGACGATGCAGAAATCTTTTTTTTGTACAGAACTTTCATATGAAAGCTCTGATTTGAATAATTTTTTGTATGAATGTTTAGTACCATGGGATACATCACATATAATACGGGGTTTTTTCTTGTGCGTAAATTGTGCAAATTAGACTAATTTTGATGTTTTTTGGTGTTACTTTCAGCACTGTAAGTGCAAATGCCAATACGGCTCAGACTAGAGGCCGTATTTATGAACCGATCTTTACAAAACTTCTTGGGTACCTTTGGTATCACCGTGGGACGAGAATGAGTGTTTTTGGGTCCAGTCTGAAATTCAAGATGGCCGATGGCAGCCATTTTGTACAAAATTAGGTGCAATCAGATTTTTGCACAGAACTTCCATATGAAAGCACTGATTTGAATAATTTTTTGTGTGAATGTTTAGTACCATGGGATACATCACATATAATACAGGTTTTTTTCTCGTGCAGAAATTATGCAAATTAGATGAACTTTGATTTTTTCAGTGCGACTTACACACAGTAAGTACACATGTCAATACGGCTCAGACTAGAGTCTGTATTTATGAACTGATCTTCACGAAATGTCTTGGGTACCTATGTTATCACCTTGGGATGAGAACGAGTGTTTCTGGTTGCGGTCTAAAATTCAATATGGCTGCCAGTGGCCATTTTGTACCGAAATTAGGTCTAATCAGTTTTTTGTACACAACTTCTATACAGCTCAGACTAGAGACCATATTTATGAACCAATCTTTTCGAAACTTCTTGGGTACCTTTGTTATCACCGTGGGATGAGAGCGAGTGTTTTTGGGTGTGGTCTGAAATTCAAGATGGCCACCAGCAGCCATTTTGTACCAAAATTAGTGCAATCAGTCTTCTGTACAGAACTTCTGTATGAAAGTTCTGATTTGAATAAATTTTTGTATGAATGTTTAGTAACATGGAATACATCTCATATTGTAAGGGTTTTTTTTTTCGTGCAGAAATTATGCAAATTAGATGAACTTTGATTTATTCAGTGCTACTTACACAATGTAAGCACACATGTTAATATGGCTCAGGCTAGAGGCTGTATTTATGAACCAATCTTCACAAAACTTCTTGGGTACCTTTGTTGTCCCCCGACCCTTCGGGGGACTATTGTAATCAGCAGTGTCCGTCCATCTGTCCGTGCGTGCGTCCGTCCGTCCGTCACACCCTTGTCCGGATGATAACTTTAGTTTGGATGATTTTACTGAAACTAAATTTGGTATGTGTCTTTCTTGGGTGGAAATGCAGGTCAAGTTCGAAAATGGGCACGCTCCACTGATTTCTACTGGATTTATTCCCCTTTTTCGACTTAAAAAATACAGTTTTTGTGTTGTCCGGATGATAACTTTAGTTAGGATCATTTGATTGAAACGAAATTTAGAATGCCGCTTATTTGGGTGGAAATGCAGGTCAAGTTCGAAAATGGGCACGCTCCACTGATTTTTACTGGATTTATTCCCCTTTTTCGACTTAGAAAATACGGTTTTTGTATTGTCCGGATGATAACTTTACTTTGGATCATTTGATTGAAACGAAACTAAGTATGTGGTTTAATTGGTTGGAAATACATGTCAAGTTAAAAAATGGCCACGCTCTGCGAACAAATTGCATCCTAACAGCCCCTTGAATTTGCCATCTTGGTCGGGGGACCGGGGGCGTTGCCCTTGTTATCACCTTGGGACGAGAATGAGTGTTTCTGGGTACGGTCCAAAATTCAAGATGGCTGCCAGTGGCCATTTTGTACCAAAATTAGGACCAATAAGTTTTTTGTCACAAGTTCTATACAGCTTGTATTTATGAGCTGATCTTCACAAAACTTCTTGGGTACCTTTGTTTTCACCTTGAGACAGGAACGAGTGTGTTTTGGGGTGCCTTTGTTATCACTGTGCTATGAGAACAAATATTTTGGGGTTCAGTCAGAGCCACTCTGGGACTAAGATATCTTTTCTAGTTTAGCATCTGACTGTCACCCACCTTTACAATACTTTACCTATACATTTGTTACAGGCAACGCTCAGTATTTATGTACAGACCGTTACAATACTTTATATGTACCTTTGTTATCAGGTCATTACTTAGATGTTTGTCATTGCTGTGTAACATACTATACATGTCTTTGTCTTGACAAGTTGAGCTACAGTGTCATTGACACTTTCATATTTATTTTTGATGCTTTAACCATTTTCTCGCAGACTTGAATTTACTTGTGGCAGTAAAATTATGTTTCTCCAGTTTGAAATTTTTCTTACCTTTTAAAACCACTGGACCAAATTCATTCATTTATGGCACAGACCATCTTTGGAGTAAACCTTTTCTCCTTTGTTCAAATGAAGCTGCTGCCATCTTCAGGCTGGTGGAATTTACTTTTCTGATCTTTCTCCCCAAAATAACTGTATCCCTTGGGGTGGGGTTAATGCTCAATAAGCCTAAAATCCTTTTAAAATTCTCTTTTTATAAGCCACTTGCAATAAAGCTTAGATTTCTTGTTTGGAACTTACTTTAGTAATGCAGATTCACTTTTTTTCAAAGAAACTTGGCAAGTCAAAATTTGGGCCACACTCAAAATTTCTATTTTCAGGTTCCAAAGTGCAGATGTGAACCAAATTTGTCATTTAGTATATAACTGGGTCATAAGTATTTCATTTATACCAGAATTTTTTTTTCTTTTTCTTTTGGGTGGGGGTGGGGGGGGGAGGGGTAGTAGAGAGAACCACAGTAGTTGAGAACAAAAATTTTGTTCTGTTGTTTTTTAATACTTCACAAAACAGAGCTTGCTATGAAGCTTTCCTAGGACCAGCAGAAATGAATGGCCAAAAAAGTTGCCTTTGGTTGTGTCATAGCAAATCAAAAAATTGCTCTTGCCGCTGATCACTTACTGATACACTTATCTCTTTTGACAACTTGAGCTAGGTGAGCGTTTTAGGTTCACTTGAGCCTCTGGTTTGATTTTCGGGGTCTCCAACCTGTTACCATCAAGGGGTACAGGTCTGTTCTTTCGGATACCTTTTTGTATGTGGGAAAGCAACGTCTCAACACTAATCCGTACCACTACAATCTCTTTTGGCACTTTAGTTTGAAAAGGCCTAGAGTTTTGCGGAATCTTTCTTGGGTGCTGCTTTGCTGGGGGGGTGCAGGGGGGGGGGGGGGGGCGCCATTCAAACCGCTATCCCAGGTGGATATGCATTTTTTCACATACAAGATGTTTTTTCTGATGGCTTTTGCCTCAGCCAGGAGAGTTAACGAGCTTCATGCCCTCTCGGTTGATACTGCCTTTTTCAGGTGCTCTGCCAACAGTGTTACTTTTACCACTGATTGTTCCTTTTAGCCAAGAATCAGATACCAGAAACATCTCCTCCTATCTGTATCAGGGCTCTTCCTTCCATTGAGGGTAGTCGCCCTTACGCTGTCCGGTTCATGCCATTTGCATTTACCGGACACAGTTTATTAGAAAAGGCAGGAAGCAATTTTTTCTCTCCCTGATTCCTGGTCAACAGCAGATCTCTCCTCAGTCCATTTCTAGGTGGATTTGTCTTGCTATTAGTGCGTCGTAAGCTCATTTGGCGAGGGACGATGGTATTTACCAATCCCATTTCTGCCCATGATGTGCGTGCATTGTCTACTTCCTGGGCTTATGCTTACTTTGTCAAGTTGTCGGATGTTATGCAGGCAGCCTACTGGAGAAACACTTCTACTTTTTCCTTCTACTTTTATGCTAGAGGTTATGTGAACTTAAATACCAATAAAATAAAATAAATAAATAAATATGCTAGAGGTCACAAGCTCGATCCCTGTCTGGGACGACCCAAGTTGTGTCCTTGAGCAAGGCACTTTATCCTGATAGCCTACATGGGGGCATGACGACACTGTGTACTAAGGCGTACTGCACGTCGAAGGTGGATATGTCTTCAACCACTGTAACCCTGCTTGAGTAGAGCTTGAACAGAGTTAGAATGCTGAGGAGCTGACAGTTGCTCTTCTATGCTCGGTGGTTCTCTCGGAGTCCTCCGACTTCCTCCACCCGTAAAACTATCATGGTCATGATTAGCCATTGTGTATAAGTATGTGACCTTAAACACCAATAAATAAATAAATATAAATATTACAAGGAAAGGAAATTTCTTTAAAAATCTTCTTCTTCAGATTCACTGGTCAGAATCCTTTCATATTTGGTGTACAACATCTCTAGGAAGGTTAGATTTAAGTTTATTCAAATCAGGTCCCTGGGTTAATATTTGGGCTCCCTATTGGAGCTCAAGTTTTAACTTAGTTCAGTGTGAGGACATTTCTTTAAAAACCTTCTTCAGATCCACCAGTCAGAATTTTTTTATATTTGTTAAATATGAAGTTTGTTCAAATCCATTTCTTAGTGTTTTTCCATAAAATGTGCCTTCATGACCTCAATCCTTTATAGTGTTGATGAACCATGTCTAACTGAATGTGACCCCAATTACTTCTTTGAACTACTTTGTCAGCTGAGTGATTAAGGCCCCTTGGGGCCTCTTGTTTAGCTTACCTTGACAAAGTCAAGCTGAGCTTATCTAATTGCTCTCCATCCATCGTCCATTGTGCATCTATCGTCCGTCCATCTGTCAACACCATGTTTTGGTCTTCTGCAAAACCACTGGGCCAGGTCAAGGGAGAGCTTGTGTGAGTGATGGTTCCAAAGGGGCATTGGATTTTTGTTCAACTCAACATGTCCAGCCCCATAGGGAGGGGGTGGGGGAAACTGCTCTAAAATATTTTTTAAATCTTTTCATGAACTAGTGGGTACAATGACTTTATATTTGTTATGGAGCTTCCTTTTGAGGTGTAGAATCAGATTTGTTCAAACACTGTCCATGAAGCCATATTTGGCTTGGTAATGGTAGGGGTAAGATTTTTGGTATGTGGAATGTGGTATTATTGGGTCATAAGTACAAAAAAAAAAATTCACGCATCACTGTGGGAACCCCAAGAGCTAAAAATAGAAATATTTTCAATCGCTCATATTTCCCAAACCACATGGTAGAGAGAACTGATATTTGGTATGAAGCATCCTTAGGACCAGTAGAATTGGATGGTAAAAACAAATTACCATCGGTTAAGTTAGGGTGTTCTGTAGGGGTGGGGAGGGCATCGAAAAAATGCTGAGCCAGCATAATAGCAAAAAATTTTTAAAATCTTTTCTTTTTCTCCAGAACCAATGGTCAGAATCTTTTGATATTTGGAATACAGCATCCATGAAGGGGGGGGGGGGGGGGGGGGGGGGGGGGGGGGGGGGGGGGGTAGATACAAGTTTGTTAAATGAAGCCCATTGGCTCATATTTGGACTCAATAAAGGAGCCTAAATTTTTAACTTAGGACAATATGGGGAATATTCTTTAAAAATCTTCAGAACCACCAGTCAGAATCTTTTAATGTTTGGTATACATCATTGTTATGAGAGTCTGAATCAAGACTGTTCAAACCAAGTCCCTAGGTTAATATTTGGGCTTCCAAATTTTAACTTGGTGCAATATGGGGATAATTTTTAAAAATCTTCTTCAGATCCACCAGTCAGAATGCTTTCATATTTGAAATATAACATCTTGTGGGGGGAGAGGGGGGGGGGGGGGGTTCGGTGGACAGATTCAAATTTGTTCAAATCAGGTCCGTAGGTTAATATTTGGGCTCACTATGGTAGCCCAAATTTTAACTTAGTGCACTATGAGGAAATTTTCTTTTTCAGATCCACCAGTCAGAATGCATTCATATTTGGTATACAACATCTCTAGGGGGTTCAGATTCAACTTTGTTCAAATCAAGTGTCTGGGTTAATATTTGGGATTCCTATGGGAGCTAGAATTGGCCATGTAGCTGAAGAATTAGAAATTTTGTATTCAGTACCCTCTAGAGGTGTGTAACTAAGATTAATCCACATTATTCAGTACCCTCTAGAGGTGTGTAACTAAGATTAATCCACATAGGTTTTATCAAGTGGCTTCATAGGGGAGCTCCACTTTTTACATTATGATCAACAGAAGAAAGGCATGATGCTTGGACTATTTTAGTCACTCCTGAGAGGCTCAAGGATTGACTGTGTATCCTATGGAGATGGATTGCTTAATGTACATTCATTCTTGGACTCTGTTTTATATGAGTGCTTCAGGCCCCGTGGGGCCTCTTGTTTCTTGGTGCTTTTGCACCACTTTTTCTTTCCCAAATCGCTTGGGAAAGAACAAAAATGGAGTGTATACTTCCGAGTTAGGGACTTCCAATGTAGGGCAAGCCTGTTGTAAACAATTGTAGTAGGTAAAATAAGGAAGGAAATATACTATAAAATTAAAAAATTTTATTGAAAACTTTTTAAAGGACCGTCAATTTCAAGTTTGTGTTGGGTCTACATTATCTGATCCACACAAGCAAGCATTGGGGGCACTTCAGGGTAGTATTTTATCAATTACTCTTTTTCTGAAGAAATTTATTAGCATCATCGACACAATTGAGAATATGGTGGATTCTTAATTGCATGTTGATGACTTTTTAATTTGCTATAGCAGAAAAATATGAATGCTATAGAATGCAAACTTCAGCTGTGTAAACAGAATTCAAAAATGGGATACAGAAAATGGTTTTAAATTCTATAATTCTTTTGTAAACTTCCAAAACATCACCTTGAATTGAAAATGGATGGGAGTACCATTAAAGTTGTTAAAGAAGTGAAACTCTTAGGTTTGTTGTTTTACAGCATACTGAATTTCACTTCTCATTTAAAAAACCTAAGAGTTAGATGTAAAAAGGCGATGAATCCCCTCAAAGTGGTCAGTCAAAGTGGTCAGTAGCACTGATTGGGGTGCTGACCAAAAAACATTACTCAATCTGTATAGATCACTTGTTAGATCCAAATTAGATTATGACTGGGTGATTTACGGTTCTGCAAGAAAGTTGTACCTCAAACCACTTGATGCAATTGATAAGAGTGGAATTAGAATTAGCTTAGGTGTGTTTTGAACATCACCAATAGATTCAGTGCTTGTCGAAGCTGAGCAGCCTTCTCTTGAGAAGAGCAAAATTAAATTGTCAATTCAGTATGTTTCTAAACTATACTCACCCAAAAAAGAAAGTGTGCATTGCAGAAATTGATCAAACTCCAAAAAAATAATTTCGTAGGTGTAAAGAGTGTTAACCTGTTCATGAATAAGTTATATTGAACACAAAAACAGCTTTCCCCGTTAAAATTGCATTAACGTTAAATGACGTGCTGCACGTTTGTGAAAAGGCATGTTTTGCACGTGGAGAGTCTGAAAATTCATGCAGCAGTGTGAATCCTTGGGTATTTAAACACTAAATTAAGGCCTTCCTATCGTTCACATTCAAACTTGCGCTGCTGTTAAAATGACTCCACATTAGCATGCCAAGATTGACAGTGAATCAACGTCTCCTTGTCCTGGGCATGATTAGAGCTGGCAGAACACACAGAGAGGTTGTCCAGCATTTGAACTGCCACCGTAACACTGTAGACAGGCTAGTCCATCGACATGCACAACATGATGACGTTCGAGACCGACCCCGCTCCGGGAGACCCCGAGTTACCACCCCTGCACAAGATCGGTATATCCGTGTCGTCCATCTCCGGAACCGGCAACAAACGGCAACGACGACAGCCAGGAACATCCCTAACCTGAGACGGATACATCCTCAAACAGTAATCAACCGGCTGAGAGAATACGGCTTACGTCCTCGAAGACCTGCAATTCGTCCGATTTTGACGTTACGTCATGGCCCCGGCGTCATTCTACAGCAGGACAATGTAGTTAATGGTCATCAGGCCAGTTCAGTTGGAATACCCAATAAAAGTTCTATTTTTATCCCCCGCCGACGAAGTCGGGAGGGGGATATTGAAATGGTGTCTGTCCATCTTTTTGGCCATCCATCCATCTGTCAGTCCATCCTTCCATCACAAACTTTGTCCAGTTAACTCTTCCTAGAGTTTTCAATGGATTTTTATGAAACTTGGTCTGAACTATCAGTATCACGTATAGATGTGCATGTGGTTAGGAATTTTTGATCTGACAAATTTTTGTGTGGTTACAGCCCTTGGAAATAGAGCAAAATTTCCATCACAAAGGATTGTCCTCGTAACTCCTACATTTTTTATTGAAACTCTTAGGTTTGTTGTTTTACAGCATACTGAATTTCACTTCTCATTTAAAAAACCTAAGAGTTTGATGTAAAAAGGCGATGAATCCCCTCAAAGTGGTCAGTCAAAGTGGTCAGTAGCACTGATTGGGGTGCTGACCAAAAAACATTACTCAATCTGTATAGATCACTTGTTAGATCCAAATTAGATTATGACTGGGTGATTTATGGTTCTGCAAGAAAGTTGTACCTCAAACCACTTGATGCAATTGATAAGAGTGGAATTAGAATTAGCTTAGGTGTGTTTTGAACATCACCAATAGATTCAGTGCTTGTCGAAGCTGAGCAGCCTTCTCTTGAGAAGAGCAAAATTAAATTGTCACTTCAGTATGTTTCTAAACTATACTCACCCAAAAAAGAAAGTGTGCATTGCAGAAATTGATCAAACTCCAAAAAAATAATTTCGTAGGTGTAAAGAGTGTTAACCTGTTCATGAATAAGTTATATTGAACACAAAAACAGCTTTCCCCGTTAAAATTGCATTAACGTTAAATGACGTGCTGCACGTTTGTGAAAAGGCATGTTTTGCACGTGGAGAGTCTGAAAATTCATGCAGCAGTGTGAATCCTTGGGTATTTAAACACTAAAGTAAGGCCTTCCTATCGTTCACATTCAAACTTGCGCTGCTGTTAAAATGACTCCACATTAGCATGCCAAGATTGACAGTGAATCAACGTCTCCTTGCCCTGGGCATGATTAGAGCTGGCAGAACACACAGAGAGGTTGTCCAGCATTTGAACTGCCACCGTAACACTGTAGACAGGCTAGTCCATCGACATGCACAACATGATGACGTTCGAGAGCGACCCCACTCCGGGAGACCCCAAGTTACCACCCCTGCACAAGATCGGTATATCCGTGTCGTCCATCTCCGGAACCGGCAACAAACGGCAACGACGACAGCCAGGAACATCCCTAACCTGAGACGGATACATCCTCAAACAGTAATCAACCGGCTGAGAGAATACGGCTTACGTCCTCGAAGACCTGCAATTCGTCCGATTTTGACGTTACGTCATGGCCCCGGCATCATTCTACAGCAGGACAATGCCCGACCCCACGCAGCTCGTGTTGTTCAACAGTATCTGCAGCAACAACAAGTGGATGTTCTTCCCTGGCCTGCAAATTCGCCCGATATCTCACCCACTGAGCACATATGGGACGAAATGAAACGTCAGCTACGCCGGCTTCCCCATGCACCGTCAACGCTTGTGGAACTCCAAAGACAGCTTATCAGAATATGGAACAACATCCCACAACACTTCCATGCTAACTTGTTCCCTTCCATGAGGTGTAGATGCACAGCAGTAGTCGATGCAGATGGAGGTCATACCAGATATTGAGTGTGTGACTTTTGTGTTTGACCCTTAGTGTCTTTGACTCTCCATGGCACCAAGAGTATTCGTCGTAGCGTAATGACATTTCTCGTGTTGATCACAAATTGATTCAGTTGTGATTGAATAAAATTTCCATGAATGAAAATGATATATATCTTTTTTTAGTGTTATTTTTTAGCATGCACACTTTCTTTTTTGGGAGAGTATATTTGCTAATCCAACAAAACCTGCTTATAAATGTGTCTCGGCCCCTCAAAATGTTGAATTTTTTAACCGACACCAGAAACATATTCCTTCTTTGTGAATTAGAATTAAACCCCACATAGAGTCTGCCAAAATTGAATTGGATTTAATAAAAGAAAACCGTGAACCACACATTCCTCCTTGGCATCTTAAACAACCTTCAGTTATTTTGGACCTTGCTTCTACCAAAAAGTCTGAAACAAATTCTTTGCAGTTTAAGTAGAAATATGCTGAAATAAAGTCCAAGTATAGTGCTTACACAAGGATCTATACAGATGTATCTAAAGATGGTGACAAAGTATCATCAGCTGTATGTAGTTAATGGTCATCAGGCCAGTTCAGTTGGAATACCCAATAAAAGTTCTATTTTTATCCCCCGCCGACGAAGTCGGGAGGGGGATATTGAAATGGTGTCTGTCCATCTTTTTGGCCATCCATCCATCTGTCAGTCCATCCTTCCATCACAAACTTTGTCCAGTTAACTCTTCCTAGAGTTTTCAATGGATTTTTATGAAACTTGGTCTAAACTATCAGTATCACGTATAGATGTGCATGTGGTTAGGAATTTTTGATCTGACAAATTTTTGTGTGGTTACAGCCCTTGGAAATAGAGCAAAATTTCCATCACAAAGGATTGTCCTCGTAACTCCTACATTTTTTATTGAATTTTTACAAAACTTGGTCTGAAGAATCAGTGTCAAGTGTAGATGGCATGTGGTCAGGAATTTTCAATGGAACGAATTTTGGTTACAGCCCTTGGAAGTAGCAAAATTTCCATCACAAAAGCTTGTCCGCTTAACTCCTCCTACAATTTTTATTGGATTTTTATGAAACTTGGTCTGAAGTATCAGTATCAAATGTAGACGTGCATGTGGTCAGGAACTTTTGATGCGACAAATTTTACGTGGTTACGGCCATTGGTAATTGCAAAATTTCAGTCACAAATGCTTGTCCACTTAACTCCTTCTACATTTTTCATGGATTTTTAGGAAACTTGGTCTGAAGTATCAGTATCAAATGTAGATGGCATGTGGTCAGGAATTTTCAATGCGACGGATTTTGCATGGTTACGGCCCTTGGAAATAGCAAAATTTCCATCACAAAGGCCCGTCCGCTTAACTCCTCCTACATTTTTTATTGGATTTTAACGAAATTTGGTCTGAAGTATCAGTATCAAGTGTAAATGTGCATGTGGTCAGGAATTTTTGATGCGA
Organism: Pictodentalium vernedei; assembly: GCA_031216915.1. Taxonomy (NCBI): domain Eukaryota; kingdom Metazoa; phylum Mollusca; class Scaphopoda; order Dentaliida; family Dentaliidae; genus Pictodentalium; species Pictodentalium vernedei. The sequence goes on from CM062297.1 coordinate 611,812,910, forward strand.
TGATTTTTTGCATGGTTATGGCCCTTGGAAATAGCCAAATTTCCATCACAAAGGCCTTAACGCTTAACTCCTCCTACATTTTTTATTGGATTTTAAGGAAACTTGGTCTGAAGTATCAGTATCAAGTGTAGATGTGCATGTGGTCAGGAATTTTTGATGCGACAAATTTTACATGGTTTCGGTCCTTGGTAAGAGCAAAATTTCCATCACAAATACTTGTCTGCTTAACTCCTCCTGCATTTTTCATTGGATTTTTACGAAACTTGGTGTGCAGTATGAGTATGATGTGTACATGTGCATACGGAAAGGAAGTTTCTATTCAAAATTTTTTTTCCAGAGTTATATCCCTTGTTGAATTTGAATTTACCCAAATTGATAGTTTTGGGAAGATATCTTCAGTTATGATTAAAGAAATTAAATGATTTATCCTCTGCCGACAAAGTCTGGAGGGGGATATTGAAATGGTGTTCGTCCATCCATCCATCCATCCATCCATCCATCCATCCATCCATCCATCCATCCATCCATCCATCCATCACAAACTTTGTCTGCTTAACTCTTACAGTTTTCTGTAGATTTTTTACAAAACTTGGGTCTGAAGTATCAGTATCAAGTGTAGATGTGCATGTGGTCAGAAATTTTCGATGCAACAAATTTTGTGTGGTTACGGCCCTTGGAAATAGCAAAATTTCCTTCACATTTTTTATTGGATTTTTACAAAACTTGGTCTTAAGTATCAGTATCAAAGTGTAGATGTGCATGTGGCCAGGAATCTTTGATGTGATGAATTTTGCATGGTTATGGCCCTTGGTAATAACAAAATTTCCATCACAAATGCTTGTCCGCTTAACTCCTCCTGCATTTTTTATTGGATTTTTATGAAACTTCGTGTGCAGTATGAATATGATGTCCCGACGGGAACCACGGGAAGTGAAGCAGTGCCTATTCACTGCGGTAAAAAGGCTCTGTTTTATCGGTAAAATAGGACCCAGTCACCAATGCTTGGGAGGTGCAAACCCTCTCTAAAATGGGCAACATGGCTTATTAACTCTCACTCCTGCTTTTGAGTTGATACTCATGTTGTGGTCATGATTAGCCATTGTTCAAAAATATTTGACCTTAAACTCCAGTAAATAAATAATAAATAAATATGAGTATGATGTGTACATGTGTATGTGGAAAGGAAGTTTTGATTCAAATAATTATACCCCCACAAAATGAAGTATATAGGGGTATATAGGAGTCAAATTGTCTGTTGCTCGGTCTGTCGTCGTCGGTCTGTTGCACATGTAAACTTGTGGAGCAAGCCACTTCCACAGTTTTAGATGCATTTTCATGAAACTTCACAAAAACGATCAACTTGATGAGGGGAAGTGTGTGACATGATTTTTTTCTCGATTGAATTCAAGATGGCTGACTGGCGGCCATATTGAATTTTTACAAAATACCTGTGGAACGAAGTACTTCTACAATTTTTGCTGCATTTTCATGAAACTCAATATAAATTGATCGACATGAGATTCACCCAATTGGGTATTAAAACATCCTAGCATCGTTTTTCATTCATTGAGTGCTCAAATTCTCAGTAGATTTTGAGAAATTTATATTTCTTTAAACCCTAACCTAGAAACAATTGAATCGTTTATACTTCCGTTGCCATAGGTAGTGAGTTGCCTCCCTTGATGCACTCTTCATCACCAAAGTGTAAACTAATTACAGCTTGTTTACATTTCGTCCTGCCATGTTCAAAGACACAGCTACGATACAAGTATGCCTACTTTGCATAATCGCAAGAAGTGAGTATAGCAACAAACATGCCAAGAGAAACCCAGTAGGAGTGGTAAAACTACAAATTCTTATCACTGTCAAGGCTGTCAAAACAGCCGCCCATATCACCACCCGTCAACAAAAGGGCAAATGTATTGCCAAATCAATGATGTTCCGTTCTCTGTTACTGCTTGTACTTGCACTGGACGTTGAAAGTAACCCTGGCCCAGTTCAGGCAGAACAATACCTAGAAGGAAACACGACAATTTTCCCATGTGGTACATGTGAAAACCCTGTCACTTGGTCGTGTAAAGGCGTGCAGTGCGACGAATGCACGACCTGGTACCACGCTCACTGTCAAAACATTACTGACTCACTGTACGACCAGCTCGGAGATAGCAGTGGCACCTGGAAATGTGTCTTCTGCGAACACATAAATGAATCCAGCCAATCCATGCCAAGGTTAATCTCCCCTGAAATCTCAATCACTACACACAGTAGAAATATAAGCCAAACCAATGCAAATAACCTGTCCTTTCACAATATACACACCTCAACACCGAAACATACTAAATGTGGCAAACAGAATAATAATCTAACAACAAATAAGAAGAATAACATCAAACGATCACTAAAAGTTCAAATCATAAACTGCCGGTCAATCATTGAAAAGCAAAAGGAATTTGAAAATATGATCTGGTCAACCAAACCAGATATTTTTATTGGCACTGAGTCATGGCTTAAACCCAAACACTATACAAATGAGATTTTTAATACTGACCTTGGCTACAACATACATAAGCGTGACCGCCAGAAGCAAACCGGTGGTGGGGTCTTCATTGGTATCAAAGACTCTATCATAGCACAAGCAGTGCCAGATATACAATCAGACTGTGAAGACCTTTGGGTCAAACTGGAAATAACTGGCTGTAAGCCCTTAGCAATTGGTGCATACTATAAACCGCAAGAATTTGATATAAAAAGCTCCGTAGAATTCTCTAAATCTTTGGAAAAAGCCCAAAAGCAATACTCAAACATGTGGGTTGCTGGGGATTTAAACTTACCCAAGATGGACTGGGCTGCTATGGAACCATCCCAGGACTGTAAATACCCTTCATACTACAAAAGCATTATCGAAAATGTAAATGATGCCAACCTTACACAGATGGTTAACCAACCTACAAGAGACAAACACATTCTGGATCTCTTTCTAACAACCAATACCACCCTAGTTCAAAAGGTTACAATCTTACCTGGCATTAGTGATCACGATATCCCACAGATAACAGTCAATACATCACCTAAAACACGATACCAGACACCCAGAAAAATTCCTTTGTATAAAAAGGCAAACTGGGAAGGCCTGAAAAAGGCCATCCGTGATTACCATCTAGAGATGCTGAAGTCCAGTAAGTACACCATGCTCGCCACTGAAGAACTCTGGCTAAACTTCACATTGACCTTAAACAACCTATCGGAAACCTACATCCCATCAAAAATCTCCAGTACTCGAAATCACCTTCCCTGGGTCAACCAAGAACTGAAAAGGACCATCAGAAAATGAGACAGGGCCTTCAAAAAATTAAAGAAAAGTGGAAAACCAAATGACCACAAGAAATTCCTAGACCTCAAACACCTAGTTAGGAAGAAAACCAAAGAGGCCTACCAACAGTATATAGGGGATATCCTAAATACAAACCCGACATCTGACCGTCCCAATGCAAAACCCAACACAAAAAAATTCTACTCTCTTCTCAAACATTTCAAACAGGACTCTGCATCCACACCTCCCCTTAAATTCAATGACAGCTTACATCATGATGATGCTTCTAAAGCCACAGTGCTAAATAAACAGTTTCAGTCTGTCTTCGGCCCCAAATCACCGCTGTGTCTGTCATCCTACTGCCAGATGAAATTCAGAGATATGGACGACGCAAACCAAACACCCATACTGAAAGACACCCTACCCATTCCCCCAATGCCAAACATAAAAATAAGTGCCAACGGCATAGAAAAACTCCTCTCAAAATTACAACCCCACAAGGCCTGTGGACCAGATAATACTAAACCCCTGATTCTCAAGTCACTCTCAAAAGAACTGTCCCCAATTATAGAAATTATCTTCCAAAAGTCCATCGACGAGGGTATAACTCCAACCCAGTGGAGATCAGCAAATGTGGCTCCCATATTTAAGAAAGGCGATAGATCAGACCCAGCAAATTACAGACCTATCTCCCTGACATGTGTGCTCTGTAAAACTCTGGAGCACATAGTCTCCTCGTCTATCATCAAACACTTTACAGACCATGGCATCCTGTATCACCTTCAGCACGGCTTCAGAGAAAAGCGCTCATGTACTACCCAACTAATTATGCTTATAAATGATCTCTTACTCTCAACGTACAACAAAAAACAAACAGATTTAATATTATTGGATTTCAGTAAAGCCTTCGATAAAGTCAGCCATGAGAAACTCCTCTTCAAAATGCACAGATATGGAATACGCGGACAAACCCTAAAATGGATCAAAAGCTTCTTAGATAATCGTGTACAATCAGTCATTCTCAATGGCGTTGCCTCAGAACCCATACCTGTGTCATCTGGTGTGCCACAGGGATCAGTTCTGGGGCCACTTCTTTTCTTGGCCTATATAAATGACCTCCCTCAAAACATTCACTCAAAAGCCCGCCTCTTTGCTGATGACACTGCTATTTACCTATCCATGGCCTCTGCAAATGATTCAAAAATACTTCAAAATGACCTCAACACACTTGAAAAATGGGAAACAGACTGGAACATGCAATTTAACCCCTCAAAATGTCAAGTCATTAACATCACAAGAAAGAAAAAACACTTGGACACCAAATACTACCTACATAACACATTACTAGAAACAACCCCATCCACCAAATACCTTGGAGTAGATATCTCACACGATCTCTCCTGGAATACACACATAAATAGAATCACAAAAAAGGCAAATCAAACACTAGGATTCTTACGCAGAAACATAAAAGTAAAAAACCCGCAACTTAGATCCCTTGCCTACCAGACTCTAGTCCGCCCCCAATTGGAATACGCCTCTGAAGTCTGGTCCCCCTACACCCAATCCCAAATTGATCAAATCGAAACCGTCCAAAAAAGATCAGCCCAATGGGTAAAGTCTGACTATGGACGCACTTCCAGTGTTACAGATATGCTACAGTCCCTAAAGTGGCGCTGCTTAGACCTTCAGCGTATAGACTCCCGGCTCTCCCTCATGTATAAGATTACTCATGAATTAGTTGCCATTCCCGCTGAAGACCACCTAACCCCACAATCCAGAATACCCCGTCACAGTCACCCGTGGTGTTATAGACAGATTTCGGCCATCACTGACTATTATAAGTATTCATTCTTCCCCAGAACAGTGTATCATTGGAATAAACTCCCCCTGCATACCCCATCACTCCCCACCATTGAGCAATTCAATACGGCCATTAGTCGTATTGAATTAGACTCACCATAACTTGTATCCACCTGCTTTTACTTTTACTTTTTAACATGTACACTCTATTTTATTTTTGTTCTCCACTTTGGCATACTTCATTTTTACTTGTTACTAACAATCTTTGTGGCTGGCATGCCGATTTGTTCATGTCTAAGTCCTCGCGAGGGGTTCGACATTAATGGAAGATAGATAGATGATGAGTAGTGCGTGACATAAATTTTTTCCAGATCGTATTCAAGATGACCGACTGGATGCCATATTGGATTTTGCAAAATACTTGTGGAGTGAACTGCTTCCACAGTTTTAGTCGGATTTTCATTAACTTCACCAAAATGATCAACATGATGAGAAGCAGTGCGTGTCATAATCTTTTTCCCAATCGGCTTCAAGATGTCCGACTGGTGGCCATATTGTTTTTTTTTTTTACTTAGAAAAATTGACCCAGTCACCCACACTAGGCGGAATGCCATGGTGGGGGTATACCGGGCGACAGACCATCTCATTTTATTTTTGTGAAAAGAGTTGTAATGGCGTAGTCGTTCGCATAATTCACCCCAACAGGAGGCAACCAGCACAAAGTGGCTGTTTAAAAACAAAGTGCTAGCAAAAACAACGAATCACTCAAGATATGCATTGTGTGAATTGTGTGAATTAGAATTTATTATTAAAATTAACCACCGTATCAAAAGAATAAAAAATGTGAAGGTGACAGTTCATACATAAAAAGTCGAAATTGCTTATGGTTACAGTACACTCTTTTCCATTGAAACATTTGTTCGATTGAAATTTGCACTGCAATTTGCATTGAAAGTTTTTCTTTGAAAAGTTGTGTTCCAAGGGGGTTAAATGTAATAAGGCTATGATATAAATCACACATATAAGGATGGATAAAAATGGCAGGCCTTCTTTGCACCAATCGCACATGTCAATGTAAGATGGTCAGCAGAAATTGTCATTTTTCTGCACAGTGACAGTGTATTGGTATTATTACCCAGCATAGAAGGGAAGGGAGACAACTGTAATATTTTGTCATTTACCTTAGAAATAAATTAACCCAAATTGTTAATAATGCTTAAATAACGAAGGATATCAAAAACTTTTTTTAACTATGCTTTTCAGTTCAATTAGAGCATTCAGAAACCATGAATGACCCAGCTTCTTATGTGAATTTGAAATTTATTTTAAATACTTTAAATATTCTTTTTTCAAACAATGTACCTTTTCTAAAAGAGAAGAACACTCTCACAGTGGGTAATCCTAAATTCCAAATCCACTGCATTGAGGCAAATACAAAATCAACTGCATGGTAACCATTGTCATCACTGGTAAGGAAAGAGTTAGGGCATTCAGAAACCATGAAAGACACAGTTTTTGGCTCACCAACGATAGTTGTGTGAACCTATGGCATAGCCCTCATGTCGGCGGCGTCGGTGTCTGAGTCGGCATCCGGATTCATTCATTTTGAACTTTTGTGTGCAGGTTTTGATTTTTTTTTTTTTTTTTGCTTTTTAGTCCCCTACAGGAACCGTAAGGGGACTATAGGTTTGCACTCCGTCTATCCATCCGTCCGTCCATCTGTCTGTCCGTCCATCTGTCTGTCCGTCCATCTGTCTGTCTGTTTTTTATGTTACCACCTCTCGCTCCAACATGCTTTAAGCTACACCTTTCATATTTGGTACATGGATAAATGGTTCTGAGGGGATGATGCACGCTCAAATTTTTTTTTTCAAAATCCAAGATGGCGGAATGGCGGCCATTGTTGTTGTGTTTTTTTAAGCTTTTTTTTCTCTATTTTCATGTTACCACCCCTCCCACCAACATGGTTCAAGCTACACTTTGCATATTTGGAACATGGATAGAGGTTTGGGAGGGGATGATGCACGATCCATATTTTTTCTTCAAAATCCAAAATGGCGGCATGGTGGATAAATGGTTCTGAGGGGATGATGCACTGTCAATATTTATTTTTCAAAATCCAAGATGGCAGAATGGTGGCCATTTTTGTTGTGTTTTTTTAAGCTTTTTTCTCTATTTATGTTACCACCCCTCACTCCAACATGGTTCAAACTACACTTTTCATATATGGTACATGGATAAAGGGGTTGTGAGGGGATTATGCACATGCAATATCTTTTTTTCAAAATCTAACATCTGTCTGTCTGTCCGTCTGTCTGTCTGTCTGCTTTTATGTTACCACCTCTCCCTCCAACATGCTTTATATCTGGCACATGGATAGAGGGTTGTAATGGGATGTTGCACGTTCAATATTTTTTTTTCAAAATTCAAGATGGCAACCATTTCTGTTGTGTTTTTTAAGCTTTTTTCTCTATTTTATGTTACCACTGCTCCCTCCAACATGGTTCAAGCTACACTTTTCATATATGGTACATGGATAAAGGGGTTGTGAGGGGATTATGCACATGCAATATCTTTTTTTCAAAATCTAACATCTGTCTGTCTGTCCGTCTGTCTGTCTGTCTGCTTTTATGTTACCACCTCTCCCTCCAACATGCTTCAAGCTACACCTTGCATATTTGGTACATGGATAAATGGTTCTGAGGGGATGATGCACAGTCAATATTTATTTTTCAAAATCCAAGATGGCAGAATGGTGGCCATTTTTGTTGTGTTTTTTAAGCTTTTTTCTCTATTTTATGTTACCACCCCTCCCTCCAACATAGTTCAAGCCACGCCTTTCATATATGGTACATGGATAAAGGGTTGTGAGGGGATTATGCATGCTCAATATTTTTTTTTCAAAATCCAAGATGCTTATATACTTTAGTGTCTTCTGTGACAAAAACACCTTATGTCACAAAAGCGCCGTAGGGGACTAATACCACCTCGGTGGTCAAACACTTGTTTTTTATGTCTGCATGCTTTTCAGGGATAGTAATATTTTATTCAACCCTTTCCATGCTTAGTTACTTGAATTTTGGACTTTTGTGTACAGGTTTTTGACTTTTCCGTGCAGGTTTTTGACTTTTCTGTGCAGGTTTTTGACTTTTGTGTACAGGTTTTGAAATTTTGTCTTCAAGTGGAATTTTACCTTACTGGCATATTGCCATGGTGGTTTCCTTAACATTTCGGGGTATTTTTCTCAATTTTAACCCTTTGAAACAAATGTGATGCTTTTTTGATTTTTATGTGCAGGTTTTTGGGTTTGTCTTTCTTTTCTTCCAAGAAGGGGACTTACCTTGTAGCATATTGCCATGGTTCCTATTTTATGTTAGGATGCTTCTTGGGGCTATTTTTATATTATTTAACCCTCTAGCTGCGTATTTACTTTAATTTTGGACTTTTGTGTGCAGGTTTTGGACTTTTGTTTGCAGGTTTTGATATTTTTTTTAAGTGGAGTTTTACCTTACTGGCATATTGCCATGGTGGTTAATGTAATATTTTCAGGGTATTTTTTTAAAATTTTATCCCTTTGAAACAAATGTGATACTTTTTTTTTATTTACTTTTATGTGCAGGTTTTGAGGTTTTTCTTTCTTTTCTTCCAAGTGGATATTTTTCAGGTAGAGTTTCATCTTGCTGGCATATTGCCATGGTGGTTACTGTGACATTATCAGGGTATTTTTCTCAATTTTAACCCATTGAAACAAATGTGATACTTTGTTTTTTTTACTTTTATGTGCAGGTTTTGAGGTTTGTCTTTCTTTTCTTCAAAGTGGAGACTTACCTTGTAGCATATTGCCATGGTTCCTATTTTATGTTTGCATGCTTCTTAGGGGCTATTATTATATTATTTAAGCCTTTAGCTGCTCATTTTCTTTAATTTTGGACTTTTGTGTGCAGGTTTTGAACTTTTTTTTTTACTCCAGCCACCCCTTTACATTGGCCACCTTTTGGTGAGCCCAGGGTACTGATACCCCCTCTAGTTCTGTGCAGGGGGGGGGGGGGATTTTTTTCCCCCACAATTCGTCATGTTAGCTATTGTTGTATCCTCTATGTACATTTATTTTGACACGATGTCATATATGTTTTATGTTTTTTTCTGACTTCTCCCTCATCTCCTCTGACTTCTCCCTCCTGGCCCCTGACTTCTCCGTAAAGTCTCTGGAGGGAGAAGTCACTTCTCCCTAAAATCAGCTGCCAGGCTGACCCCAGCTTGCAGCCCTTTAGAACTTATCTTATGAATAAAATGGATGCTACCATTTTTTAGCTCAACTTGACAAAGTCAAGCTGAGCTATTGCCATCACTTCTCGTCTGTCGGCGTACGTAAGTATGTACATGTGGTCATATGTACATACGTCCACAATTTCCTTTGGCACACCTCACAAGTCGCATTTATGATCAGATTGCTTTGAAACTTGGTATGCTTGTTTGGGGTGACCTGTAGATGGGAGCTTTCGATTTTCTTCAGTTTCTGTCAAAAATTGTTTCTGCGGCCAACGTTCTTAGAACTTAGTTTAGTCAGACCTCAATATTTCCCTTTGGCACAGGCACACCCTACAGGGCACATTTATGATCGGATTGCTTTGAAACCTGGCATGCTTGTTTGGGGTGAACTCTAGATGGGATTTATCAATTTTCTTCCATTTCCATCAAAAAATGTTGCCGCGGCCAACGTTCTTAAAACTTAGTTTAGTCAGACCTCAGTATTTCCCTTTGGCACACCCTACAGGGCACATTTATGATCGGATTGCTTTGAAACCTGGCATGCTTGTTTGGGGAGACCTCTAGATGGGAGCTATCTATTTTCTTCCATTTCCGTCAAAAAATGTTGTTGCTGCAGCCAACGTTCTTAGAACTTAGTTTAGTCAGACCTCAATATTTCCCTTTGGCACACCCTACAGGGCACATTTATAATCGGATTGCTTTGAAACCTGGCATGCTTGTTTGGGGTGACCTCTAGATGAGAGCTATCGATTTTCTTCCATTTCCGTCCATCAAAAAATGTTGCCGCTGGCAATGATCTTTGAACTTATTTTAGTCAGGCATCAATATACTTCTTTGGCACACTGTACAGAGCACATTTTTGATCAGATCGGTTTGAAACTTGGTATGCTTGTTTGGGGTTACTTCTAGATGGGAGCTATCGATTTTCTGCTATATCTGCCAATAAATGTTGCCACTGGCAACGACCTTTGATGAACTTAGTGCAGTTATGCATCAAAATGCCCCCTTGGCACATCCTGCAGGGCACATTTATTATTGGATCACTTTGAAACTTGGTATGCTTGTTTGGGGTGACCTCTAGATGGGAGCTATCGATTTTCTTCCATTTCTGTCAAAAAATGTTGCCACGGCCACTGTTCTTAGAACTTAGTTTAGTCAGACCTCAATATTTCCCTTTGGCACACTCTACAGGGCACATTTATGATCGGATTGCTTTGAAATCTGGCGTGCTTGTTTGGAGTGACCTCTAGATGGGAGCTATTGATTTTCTTCCATTTTCATCAAAAAATGTTTCCGCTGGCAATGACCTTTGAACTTAGTTTAGTCAAGCATCAGTATATTCCTTTGGCATGCCCTACAGGGCACATTTATGATCAGATTGGTTTGAAACTTGGTATGCTTGTTTGGGGTTACCTCTAGATGGGAGCTATCGATTTTCTTCGATTTCCGTCAAGAAATGTTGCCACTGGCAATGACCTTCGATGAACTTAGTGCAGTTATGCATCAATATTTCGCTTTTGGCACACCCTGCAGTGCACAGTTTTGACCAGATCACTTTGAAACTTGGTATGCTTGTTTGGGGTGAGCTCTAGATGGGAGCTATCGATTTTCTTCCGTAAAAAAATGTTGCATAGAACTTAGTTTAGTCAAACCTCAATATTTCCCTTTGTCACACCCTGCAGTGCACATTTATGATTGAATTGTTTTGAAACCAGACATGCTTGTTTGGGGTGACCTCTACATGGGAGCTATTGATTTTCTTCCATTTTCCGTCAAACAACCTGGCAACAACCTTTGAACTTAGTTTAGTCAGGGATCAACATATTCCTTTGGCACGCCCTACAGGGCACATTTATGATCAGGATGGTTTGAAACTTGGTATGTTTGTTTGGGGTTACCTCTAGATGGGAGCTATCGATTTTCTTCCATTTCCATCAGAAATAGTTGCCATTGGCAACAACCTTTGATGAACTTAGTAAAAACTTAGTGTAGTTAAGCATCAATATTTCCCTTTGACACACCCTGCAGGGCACATTTATGATTTGATCGATTGCAAACTTGATGTGCTTGTGTGGGGTGACATCTATATGGGAGCTGTCGATTTTCTTCCATTTCTGTCCAAAATTGTTGCCGCTGACCTTTGAACTTAGTTTAGTCAGACCTGAATATTTCCCTTTAACACACCCTTCAAGGCACATTTATGATTGGATCACTTTGAAACTTGGTATGTGTGTTCGGTGTAACCTCTAGATGTGAGCTATTGCTTTTTTCATTTCCATAAAAAATTATTGTTGTTATCACCAGCCTTTGAACTTACTGCATTTGTGCATCAACTTATCCCTATTGCACTCTCTGCAGGGTATATTTATGAATTTCCATAAAAAAAACCTTGCCACAAGCAATGACCTTCCACTTAGTGCATTTGTGCTTTAACATCTTCCTTTGGCATGTCTCAGAGGGCACATTCATTATCAGGTTGTTTTGAAACTTTGTATGCTTATGCAAGGTGACAAAGGTAGGAGCTATTGATTTTCTTTTCATTTCCATCAAAAACTGTTGCTGTTAGCAACAATCTTTGAATTTATTACATTTGTGCATTAACATTCTTCTTTGACATGGCCTACAGGCCACATTTATCGTAGGATTGTTTTTGAACTTGGTGTGCTCATTAGGCAAGACCTTTAGATAAGAGCTATTGATTAGCTTTCATTTCTGTGAAAACTGTTGCCATTTACAAAAACCTCTGAACTTACTGCATTTGTGTATCAACATTCTTGCTTTAGCCAGTCTTACAGTTTACATTTAAAAATGCATGGATTACTCTGACGTTGTGCACACACAATGCTGTTATGTTGAAATTTCATCAAATAACATTGGTACCAATGATCTTCAATTTTGCTGTTTCATTTATAACTTACTTACCCCGTGGGAACCCCGGGAAATGAAGCAGTGCTTGTTTACTGTGGTAAACAAGCTCTGTTTCACAGGTAAAATAGGACCCAGTCGCTAATGCTTGGGGTGCACTTGACAATACACAGTTTGAATCAAGACCATCAACAGATTATTTTGGCCACATCACCATTAATGAGAATTATTTACTAAATCCACACCACCATAAACTAAAACTATAGCTCAAAATAGCCATTTGGCTGAGGATATCCAATAACCTCGGAAATGACCTTTTAATAGGAAACGAGACCATTGTGTCACCTACTCCATCAACATTTTACATGCTATATTGTTCAAACTTTGCACACATGGTGATCACCAATTGCCATTGTGCATGCGACAAGAGCAGGTACCTCCATTTTGTATTTCTAGAGTTATGCCCCTTTTTGTACTTAAACATTACAGTATTGTGTCGCCTTCTCCTTCAACATTTTACATGCTATATTGTTCAAACTTTGCACACATGTTGACCACCAACTGCCATTGTGCATGTGAAAAGAGCAAGTAACTCTCTTTTTCTATTTCCAGAGTTATGCCCCCTTTTAGTACTTAAAACATTACAGTTTTGTGTCGCCTACTCCTTCAACATTTTACATGCTATATTGTTGCACACATGGTGATCACCAATTGCCGTTGTGCATGTGACAAGGGCAGATAACTCCATTTCATATTTCCAGAGTTATGCCCCTTTTAGTACTTGAAACATTACAGTATTGAGTCGCCTTCTCCTTCAACATTTTACATGCTATATTGTTCAAACTTTGCACACCTGTTGATCACCAATTGCCGTTGTGCATGTGACAAGAGCAGGTAACTCTGTTTTATATTTCCAGAGTTATGCCCCCTTTTAATACTTGAAACATTACACTATTGTGTCACCTACTCCTTCAACATTTTACATGCTACATTGTTCAAACTTTGCACACATGTTGATCAGTAATTGCCGCTGTGCATGTGACAAGAGCAGGTAACTCTGCTTTGTATTTCCAGAGTTATGCCCCCTTTTAGTTCTTAAAACATTACAGTATTGTGTCGCCTACTTCTCAACATTTTACATGCAATATTGTTCAAACTTTGCACACATGGTGATCACCAGTTGCCGTTGTGCATGTGACAAGAGCAGGTAACTCCATTTTGTATTTCCAGAGTTATGCCCTTTCAGTACTTAAAACATTACAGTATTGTGTCACCTTCTCCTTCTACATTTTACATGCTATATTGTTCAAACTTTGCACACATGTTGATCACCCATTGCCATTGTGCATGTGACAAGAGCAGGTAACTCTGTTTTTTATTTCCAGAGTTATGCCCCCTTTTAGTACTTAAAACAATACAGTATAGTGTCGCCAACTCCTTCAACATTTTACATGCTATATTGTTCAAACTTTGCACACATGGTGATCACCATGGGTGTATGTTGCTCCGCTTGGCAGTGCTCTTATTTTAAAATAGATTCTTCAGGTCTAAAAATCTGATATCAGGTTGATTTATACAACATTTCTATTTTTTCCCAACTTACCAAAGTAACACAAGTGCCTTTTCCTCTTCTTATTCTCCTGGTTGGAAAAAGTAGGCAGATTTAGAAGAATCCTAAGAAAAACTTTAGGAGAGTATAAAAATGACTAAAAACAAAAAAAATAGTCAAACCAGGTTCACCAGGTGCCAGTTTGTGTATGATACACAAATCCTGGTAACCTGTATCCTAATAGAATTGCCACCTATTGTCCAATTCCCACCAAAACATTCGCAAGTCAATTTCCTCTTTTCCAACACAATGGCAGCATGGTGTTGGATTTTCTCTGCGATACTTTGGAATAAAACTGGTGGATTTGGAAGATTCTGGAGTAGAAATGGATTATTCTGTGCTTTTCGGATGTTATCTAGGTACCCCACAGGAGAATTCCAGAAAATTTTATTCAGGCAAGCGCTTTTAAATTTTCTTAGTCTATTTTCGTTGACAGAATGAAATTTTGTCGCCTATTTTCATGCAACATTTTTAGCTTAACTTGACAAAGTCAAGATAGGCTATTGCCATCACACATGCAGAAGTCTACGAGTCTGTTAGTCTGTCAGTCTGTTCACATTTTCTTTGTCATAGGCTACACCCCGTAGTTCTTGTCCGATCATCTCAATATTTCATGTGCATGTCCGAGGTCATGTCTAGAGAACATCCCCTTTTGGTCGTGATCGGTCAACCTTGATGGCTACATGAGCCCAAAACCTGAACACCTTCAGCACAGTGTACAGGTAGTATTTATGAAGGGATTTCATTGTAACTGGGTAGGATGACTCTATATAAGGTCCAGATGAGAACATCCCCTTTTGGTCTCAATCGGTCAACCGTGATGGCTGCGCAGGCCCAAAACCAGAAAAACTTACGTGTAGTCTACAGGCCGTATTTATGAAGGAATTTTATTGTAACTTTGTAGGATGACTGTATAATGTCTAGATGAGAACATCCTCTTTTGGTCGTGTTAAAGTGAACTGTGATAGCCGCTGGCGCACGTTACCTAGATTCTTTTAGCACAGTCTACAGCTTGCATTTATGAAAGGATTTCATTGTAAATTGGTTGGATGATAAGGTATAATGTCTAGATGAGAACGTCCTATTTTGGCCGTGAACGGTCAATCGAGAGGGCCACACAGGCACATGACCTAGGTTTGTTTAGCACAGTCTACAGTTCATATTTATGAAGCGATTTCATTGTAACTTGGAAGGATAGCTCAGTTTGAGTTTTGATGAGACCATCCTATTTTGGTCAGGATTGGTGAGCTGTTACCGCTGCCTGGTCATGTGACCTAGATTCCTTTAGCACTCTCTACAGGTTGTTTTTATGAAGGGATTTCATTGTAACTTGGTATGATATCTAGATGAGACTCTCCTATTTTGGTCATGATTGGTCAACCGTGTCCGCCAGATCATCACAGGACCTAGATTCCATTGGCAAAGTCTGAGTTATGTTTATGAAGGGATTTTATTGTATCTTGGTAGGATGACTTGTTTTGGAATGATTTTATCATAACTTGGTAACTTTGCTTGACATACTTTAACTGTGAGGGCCACATTAACCCAGGACTCAGTTCTTTAGCACAGTCTACACCTCAGATTATTCTTCTTGAAAACATACCATATAGGGAACAGCAATTAACATATTCTCAATTATCACAATTCTTGTCTTATTTCATAATCCTTTCATACAACATTGAATATTATCCTTTTCATCCAACTCTACACACAGTCAAGTTAAGCTACAGTGTCGTTGACACTTTCATTTACTTCATAATTGACATTTTAATTTCTATCATTTTGTCTCCACGATATAGCCTTAACTGCTGATGTGGCATTAAACATCAGTAAATAAATAGAAAAAATGGACAAAAAGATTGCATTTGGTTGTGTCATGGCAAATCAAATCATTGCTCTTGCTCTCTGTCCATCACTTTGATTATTATTACAGATATTATCTCTCTTCGAATAATAGGGCTCACAAAATGCCTAGGTACAATTTCTGTACATCACCACTCGACTCAAAATCACTTTCCTAGGTGACGCCCCATTGTTCTGACACCAGGAAATGGCCCTTGTAGCCTTAAAAATATCCCTTCGATTTAAAAAACTTACCCAGACAGATCCCGGATGCAGAATAACCCCAACACAGCCCGTCAGAGTGGACCACCCAGCTGTGGAAAGTGGCAACGGCGCTGTGATGTGAATGGCAACCACCGCTGTGATGTTCATCATTTCTTAACCCAAATGAAAATTTGTAAGTAAAGGTTTTTTTTTAAACATCGTTATACGTTTTTTTAAAAGTTTTTCAGTTGGTTCGTTCATCTGTATCATCTACATTGTTTTATATAATATTTGTTAAATACCTTCTAATTCAGATCTATCAGTCACTATCTTTTGATATACAGCATCCTCAGTAGACTGAAAGTCAAGTTTGTTCATATTTGACACCTCCCCTCCCCCCCCCCCCCCCCATGGCAACCCAAATTTTAACTTGGTGCAATATGAAGATGAAGAAATTTATTTGAAAACCTTATTCAGATATCTCTTGATATTTGATATACTGCATCTTCAGGGAAAAGATCAGCTTTAAGTTTGTTCAGATTAAGTCCCTGTAGTCATATTTGGGCTCACTGTGTGAGCCTGAATTTGAACGTAATGCAACATGCGGAATAATCTTTAAAAATCATCTTCATCAGACCCACCAGTCAGAATCCTCTGATATATGGTATACAGCATTGTTGCAATGTGAGGAATATTTTTTTTAAGTCTTTTCGGATCCATCAGTCAGAATCTTTTGATATTTGGTATGCAGCATACTTAGTGGGGTGAGATTCAA
The DNA here is from genome assembly GCA_031216915.1 of Pictodentalium vernedei. Taxonomy (NCBI): domain Eukaryota; kingdom Metazoa; phylum Mollusca; class Scaphopoda; order Dentaliida; family Dentaliidae; genus Pictodentalium; species Pictodentalium vernedei. Next base: position 611,829,587 of record CM062297.1, read on the forward strand.
GTTTGTTCAAATCAAGTCCCTGGATTCATATTTGGGCTCTTTTATGGAAGCCCAAATTTAACTTAGAAATATTCTTTAAAACTCTTCAGATCTACTGATCAGAATATTTTGATATTTGGTATACAGCATCCTTTGGAGGGTCAGAGTTAAATTTATTCAAATCAAGACCCCGTGTTCATACTTGGGAGTCCTTTGGGAGCCCAAAGGAGAGCTATATGCAAATTGAGAAAAATTCTTTATAAATCTTCTTCAGATTCGCCAGCCACAGTCTTTTGATATTTGGTATACAGCTTCCCTAAGATGGAGGGAGGGGGGGGGGGGGGGGGGGGGCAGGGGCAGATTCAAGTTTGTTCAAATCAAGTCCCTAGCTACATATTTGGGCTCTCTGTGGGGGTCTGAATTTAAATTAGTGCAATATGAGCAGTATTCTTCAGAAATTTTCTTCTTCAGTTTCACCAGTCAGAATCTTCTCATATTTGGTAGACACCATCCATATTGGGACGAGGTTGAAGTGTGTTCAAATCAAGACCCTGTGTTCACATTTGGTTTTCCTATGGGACCCTATGGGCAGCTCATAGTTACCATGGAAACCTTATGGGAAATCACATTTTCATCTTCTTCTCTGGAACTACTGATCTGATGTGAACCAAACTTGGCAGGAATGGTCTATCAGAGGTTCTGTACAATGTTCCTCATTTTGTTCCTGTTGGATGCAAAAAATGACTGCCAGGGGCATTCTTTGATTCTGATTGGTCGATTTTCAAAAGTTTTCTCCTCTGAAACTACAAGGCCAAATGTTTTGAAACTTCACATGATTGATGACTGTGACACCCTCTACCAAAGATCCTCATGTAATGTTGATGGGGTTGCAAACATGACCACAATTACGGCTCATAGTTACCATGGAAACTCTATGGGAAATCACATTTTCTTCTTCTTATCTGAAACTGTTTGACCAGTGTGAACCAAACTTGGCACAAATAATGTATGGAAAGTCCTCTGAAAACAATCATCATTCTGTTTCACTCACTTCTTTGATTAGAATAATTGAGGGATATGTAATTCTGCCAGGTGAGCTATTACAGGCTCTTTAGAGCCTCTTGTTTTCAGATCCACCATTCAGAATCTTTTATATTTGATATATAGCACTCTTATCAGGATCAGATTCAAGTTTGTTCAAATCAAGTCCCTGGGTTCATATTTGGCCTCCCCATGGGAGTGCAAATAGTGCAGTATGAGGAATAGTCTTCAGAAATCTTTTTCCGATCAACCATTCATTTGATATTTGATACACAGCATCTTGGGGTGAGGGGAGGGGGGGGGGGGGAAGATTTAAACTTGTTCAAATCAAGTTCCTCGATTCATATTTAAGCTTGCCAGGGAGGCCAGATTTCAACTTTGTGTAATATGAGGCATCTCCTTCATTCAGATGCACCTGTAAGAATCTTCTGATATTTAGTATATGGCATCCTATGGGGTCAAATTGAATCCTGTTCAAATCAAACTCCTGGGTTCATATCTTTATACTGTACCAATGACCCAGACATAGCTGGTGCTAACTCTTAAAAATCTAGGTCCAAACACAAATTTTGCCCCCAATCCCCAAAATTTGCATCTAAAACCAAAAGAAATCATGTCCTGAAGGACCTCCATACTTTGCCCCTACTGCGCATGCGCAGTGTCAAGGACGTTCCAAAATTGGCGCCAATCATCATTCTTTGTTTGGCCCTTCATCAGTCAACATCTCACTGATCTTTGTGCTTGTAAATCTCAGTTTAAAGGATGCCAGACACATAATTATTGGAGAAATGGTGGTTCTAAGGAGGATATAGAAAGAGGAGAGGAAAAAGGAGTGACAGAAAATAATCAGGGCTGTAACTTAAAATTTTTTAATGAAATTATGTTAAGTTGCCTATTTTCGAGGCATGGGCCTGTTGTTGTCATTCTTGTTATAAAGTTGCACTGCTTATTCAGTGTTTCCTCTCTCCTGGTCATCTAAGTCCCCCCTTGCTATTCTCCCATGCTTTTGGCATATTTTTGAGAAAGATCATTTCTAAATTCTCTTGGGAGAATTAGCTTGGTTACAGAATGAATTCTGTTATTTTCCCCATGTTTACGTTTTCACCCATGGGTGTTTAAACGTTGTGTTCTGCATCTACCATCTGATGTTCTGCAGATTCTCCCCTGGGAGTCTCTGTTTTGCATCAGATAGTGTGTAATTTTGATGACTGATTTCGGGCCAGTTTTGTCAGTGCCTGGAGTCATGTTTTCTGGTGTTTTTACACTATTTGTTTACATTGGCAACAGTCTCTTTTGAGGGGGGGCTGTTTGCCTTTGGAGTAGTTTATCTCACTATAAGATACATTATTATTATCCGTAAGTGTTGCATTAATTATTTAATATAATTTTAAAATTTTTGACCACACTTAACCTTGGGATCCATTGGGGCTCAACGTTACTTTTCAGAAACTTGGGCTTCGCTGAAAAAATATTTTTCAAAAATTATTTTGATTTTCAATTGTTTTTTCATTATTAATGGCTCATGTTATTATGTATCTTTGTGTTTAGGGGTTGGTGCGAGTACTAGGACTTGTTGACTTTTGCACAATGAAAGGTTATTGTTCAAATTGTAATAGGAAGAAATCTTCCTCTGACTTTCATGATCATTGTATTAATTGTAGTCAGTGTACTCGCACTAACTCCTATTCAATATGTCAATATTGGGATGACAAACATTGGAAACGTGTGTCACGATATGTTGTTAGTGGAGAGAGGGCTGTGCCGGCCCTTTCTCCGCAGGGTCAGAGGAACAAGAACAGGGTGATGTTTCCATGTTATCTTCCGCAAGTGCGCTTCCATCGTCACAATTGAATGCAGAGCTAGCGGCAAAAGTGCTCATGGAGATACGACAGTTGCCTAAGAGGTCCCTAGTAGGATCGACGGCGCTGTCGTCCGCTAGCTCACCCGGTGTAGCGTCCATTCACCGAATGGTTCGGCAGCTGGGTTCGTCCGATGCGGTCCAGGAGGAAATGTTGGGTGATGCGAGCCCTATAAACATTCAAGGTGCACACCCAGTGACGACGGATAGTAGGAGAGATCGGAGGAAGCCTTCTAGTCTGGTTCCTAGCTCATCCAGGTCCATCTGGACTGCGAGCGAGAGAGGCCCCTCTCTCGTACAACAACATCTGGGACCAGATGTTGTGGTACAAAATGTGTCGTTAGCGGAGCACACGTCCGTCGCTCGGGACGCTCCGTTGTATAGGCAGTCTGCTGAGACTGCTCAGGCTTCTTCTTCCTCTCACCAGCGCACACGACCGCACCTTGGCTACGTGACCGCCGATATTTTACCAGCTTCGCCGACCAGGGATTCTTCGGCGACCAGGTCACGCCATCCGTTAGCCAGGACACGAGGCCGGTTGACTCCGGACGTTCGCATAGGAAGAGTATGCCGGAGTCACTAGATGTGGAGCTGCCCTCGGCGAAGCAGCGAAAGACTGCGCCTCCGCAGGCCTTGATGTCGGACGTGCTTGCTCAAATAGCACAACTTATCGCAGCATCCCAGCAACCGACAGAAACGGTGTCGGATCAGGAATTATCCGACGGCGCTGGGTCGGTACGCTCCGCCGAAGCATCGGGTGCGGACGACCGGAAGCATCATGAGGTCCGACCAGATGGTGAAAGGGATACGGATGACTTGGAGTTATCCCTTTCGGAACAACATAAAGCTGCCATGGACTTCATCCGGCACTTTCTTCCTCAGGTTGTTCCGTCGGGCCAGACTGCTGCGGTACCGGACATGAGAATTATAGCGTCATTGGACACTGATTTCTTCGAGCGGTTCATGGACATCGCTCCTGAGTTTCCGTCTCAGTCCAATAATGTCACAAGGGCATTTGAATTATTGAACGACGCTATATTCAAGCTTGCTTCCAGAACAGGAAAAGCGGGTTTCTTGTCCGCCAATGCTCTTAACCTGCCTTTCATTAATGCAAGGAATAAATTCGATACGGCAGGACAGGGTATCCCGATAGTTCCTCTGCGTATGGACGACGAGGCGGAAGACTTAGAATTATCATTACCGTCGTCTACGTCTATCCCAACCGCGGTGTTGGATACGACTATTTCGTCTAACAGAGCCAGTTTAGATGCTTTATCTTACGCAGACCACCTTACAAAGGCGTTATCACTGCGTCTTCAAGGGAAAGAATTCCAGGATGTTCAATCCTCTTTAAGACTTCTTTCAAGGGCAGTAGCTTATTCCACGTGTAACTTCGCCCTTTCAGTGGCAAACTTGGAGTTGGTTAGACATGACGCAGCCCTAGCTATATCCACACTCGTGGATAGTAAGGTGAAGAACTCTCTCAGAGTCGCTTCGGTCTCCGGAGAACTTCTCTTCGATGGCAAGCTTTCTGCAATTTACGATAAAATTACTAAGAAAGCATCAGATTCTCTGCTGTTTAAGTCCGCTTCTAAGAAGTCGGACACGGCAGATAAGAGTAAGACAGGCACTTCTGGGTCTAATGCGCCCAAGAGAGGTTCCTATAGAGGTTCCGGTGCGTCCTCTTGGTCTTATTCAAGAGACTGTCAAGGCAGCGACTCTCGTGCGGGACGTCCTTCGGGCCGGGACAACCGGTCGGACGCCCCGAGGTCGACGGGACGAGGTGCGGGTCATGGAGGACGTGGTTTCTCCTCCCGCAGGCCTCGCAGGTCCAGGAGGTGATGGCTTCAACCTCTATCGCGTTCTGGTTGGCGGAAGGTTGTCGAGTTTTTCACAAGAGTGGGCGTCGATTACGGACGACCCTTGGGTGAGAGGGGTGATTTCGGAAGGTCTGAAAATATCCTTCAAACGAAAGCCTCCATTAACTCGAAGTCCAAAATGGACTCAACTTCCGTCAAATCCGCAGAAAAGAGACGCTCTGTTATCAGAGGTGCAGTCTCTTTTAATGAAGAATGTGGTAGAGGTCGTAGAAAACCAGGAAACACCGGGATTCTACAGCCATCTGTTTCTGGTTCCGAAACCAGATGGCTCGTTCCGTCCAGTCATAGTTTTGAGCTGGATAAACAAGCTGATCATCGCTCCGAGGTTTTATATGGAGACGATTCGATCGGTCAGAGCGAGTATTCGGGTGAATGATTATGCAACAAGCATAGATCTCAAAGATGCATACTTTCACGTCATGGTACATCCGACATTCAGAAAGTATCTACGCTTCGCATTCCTAGGAGTGGTGTATCAATTCCGGGCGATGTGCTTCGGATTGAACCTGGCACCCTGGGCTTTCACTCGGGTAATGAACTCGGTAATGATGTATTTCCGAGCTCATTCGTCTGCGGTAACGTCGGCCTACCTGGACGACATTCTTCAGAGGTACGGCAACGAGTTAACGCTTCAGAACGATGTGCAGAATCTGCTTCTATTGCTCCGACGTCTCGGTTTTATAATAAACGAGGAGAAGTCGGATCTGGTGCCGTCCAAGTCATTCACTCATCTGGGAATGAGCTTCGAGACGCACAACAATCTTGTTCGTCTGCCGTTAACCAGAGCGAAATTAGTCAGTTGTTACGCTCACTATTGTCTTCACGCAGACAAAGTCACAGCGAGGGAGTTCATGAGACTGATAGGTCTGTGCGGAGCCGCTGCGGATCTCATTCCGATGGGGCGGTTACGCACTCATCCTCTCCAAATTTTCTTGACTCAGAATTGGAGTGTGAAAATTCATTCGCTCGACATAGACGTTCTCTTGTCAGATCAAGTGAAACGAGAGATTCTGCCTTGGGCAAACATTCAGTGGTTAACTCAGGGAGTTCCGCTGCAGTTGCCGGATCCGAGTTTTACCGTTATGACGGATGCCAGTCAAACAGGTTGGGGTGCAACATTGATCCCAACGGATTCGAGATGCCAGGGTCTTTGGGATCCACAATTCCTAGGTAAGCACATAAACATCAAGGAAATGATGTCAATTTGGCTTGCGTTACGTCATTGGATGGACATTATTTACAAAGCTCATGTCCAAATCCTGTCCGACAATACGACAGTAGTGGCGTATATACGGAACCAGGGAGGCACTCATTCAGTTCCGTTATTCAATCTAACGGAAAGAATCCTTCTGTTTGCTCTAGAACATCAAGTTCTGCTTTCGGTCCGTCATATACCGGGTCGTCTGAATGTACTAGCAGACTCCCTTTCACGAAAGGGTCGCTTGTTGCCGTCGGAGTGGACTGTCAACAAACAAGTATTCAATCAGATTTGCTACCAATGGGAACGGCCAATGATAGACTTATTTGCGACACATCTCAACAATCAGTTGCAGACGTATGTGTCTCCATGTCCGGATCCAAGAGCATTTGCAGTAGACGCTCTGTCGATCCCTTGGGACGGAATGATAGGATATGCGTATCCTCCAACGCCATTGATTCAGCAAGTATTGCTAAAAATAAAACAATCTCAATGCAAGATTCTGTTGGTAGCATCTCTGTCTCCACAGAGACCGTGGATAAATCTACTCAGGTGTCTGTTGTGGGACCTACCGCGAAAGCTTCCTCCACGGGAGGATCTTCTTTCGCAGGGGAAACCGCGTCAACTTCATCACAACCCGCAAGGTCTCAACCTTCACGTTTTTCCGTTGTGCGGTCCTTCTTGCATGGCAAGCACTTTACAAGACGAGCAGTGGACGCGATTTCTAACTGTAGGAGGACCTCCTCTTCGCTAAACTATGCGGCTAAGTGGAAGGTCTTTCGTCGTTGGTGTAGGGATCATTCTGTTGATATTTTTTATCCCTCCATACCAGACATTGCAAACTTTCTAGTATACTTGTTTGACGAAATCAAACTGCAGCCTGTTACTATTAAGGGTTATAGGTCTATGTTATCTGATACCTATGCACATCATGATAGTTTACAAATTGGATCTAATGTCTCTTTATCTAAGTTAGTTAGAAACTTCTCGATAAATAGACCCAGAACTCTTAGGTTAATTCCTAAGTGGAATTTAGCTTGGGTTCTTCTTAAACTGAAGGAAAAACCATTTGAACCTCTTGGGACAGTAGATTTCAAATTTTTGTCTTATAAGACAGCTTTTCTCTTAGCTTTCTCTTCTGCTAGAAGAGTCGGTGAGCTTCATGCACTGTCGGTGGATGATTCTCATTATCGTAGTGTCGGGAACACTATCACCTTCACTACTAATGTGGGATTTTTAGCTAAGAATCAGGCTCCTAATAAATATCCGGAACCTATTGTTATTAAGGCCCTTCCGTCTTCAGACGGGCGTAGGCCTTTACTCTGTCCTGTTAGAGCGTTACATATTTTTAAACAGAGATCTCAGTTTATCAGAAAGGGACGGAAACGTTTCTTTCTGTCTCTGATGCCTAATAGAAAGGACATTTCAGTCCATTCTATTGCTAGATGGATTCAATTAACTATCCGTACTGCTTATGAAAATTTATCTTCTCAGCAGTCTGTGCTTAAGATTTCGGCTCATGAAGTAAGAGCTCTTTCTACATCTTGGGCTTACGCAAATAGTATTGCTATTACAGATTTAATGAAGGCTGCTTATTGGTCTCAGCCATCCACATTCACGAATTTTTATCTCAGAAATATTGAGTCCATTTCTGGAGACCTGCATTGTTTAGGTTCGTTATCTGTTGCTCAGAATGTCGTCCTCTAAACAGTTGCAACTATAGTTATGCAAAATTTCTGTTCCGGCAGTGACTCCGTCCAGCTGTCCTCTTCGCTCTGGGCTATTTGACCCAGGGCAAGGGGAAGGGGGGGGGGGGAGGGTGTTCCCTTAGATCACCTGCTTTATAGTGAAAAGCAAGGGAATTCCTCCTCCGAAGTCAGTATTTCTGAGTCGTTTCCGGGATGGTTTTAAAGTGTAATATTAATGTTAAAAATTCATTCATGTCATGTTTTTAAAGTGTAGCTCGGTGTGAAGCATTTGTATATGTCAAGTGTCAAACGGGCGTTAATATACAATCCTCGGACACTTTTAAAGAATATAAAGAGTCTCAATTCTCTGGACTAACTTTATTTATTGGCTTACTTTAAAAATAATTAGTATAAAGGGTTATACAGGATGTTAATAGAGAACATGAATGTTATTATGCTCAATTATGAAGGGTATTGTATCTTTCTAATTTATCATAAAATAAGAAAGATACATGTAAAGCCTAATACTCCTTTTCTCCTTGAGGGGTTGACTCTATATTATATAGTTGAGCTTATTGGATTTTCCTCTATGTCCTAGGCCCTCCAGCCTTTTTACTACTCAGCTATGTCTGGGTCATTGGTACAGTATAAAAATGTTAAAAAATTTATAGTAATTTATATATTTTTTATACTTACCAATGACCCAGACGGGGATGGCCCTCCCAAGAGTTGGGAACTCATACCTCCCCGCTGAGTACATAGCGCTGACCAGGCACTGCTTGCAAGAATGGTGATTGGCGCCAATTTCGGAACGTCCTTGACACTGCGCATGCGCAGTAGGGGCAAAGTATGGAGGTCCTTCAGGACATGATTTCTTTTGGTTTTAGATGCAAATTTTGGGGATTGGGGGGCAAAATTTGTGTTTGGCCCTAGATTTTTAAGAGTTAGCACCAGCTATGTCTGGGTCATTGGTAAGTATAAAAAATATATAAATTACTATAAATTTTTTAACATTTGGAACTCCCAATAGAAGCCCATATCTTAACTTCTTCACATCCACCTGCGAGAATCATTCAATATTTGGTACACAGCATCTTTAGGGGTTCAGATTGAAGTCCCTGGGTTTTCTTTTTTAGCTTCCTGTGGGAGCCTGAATTATAACAAAATTTCTTTAAAAAATCTTTTTCTTCAGATCCACCAGTCAGAATATTTTTATATTTGATTTATACAGCATCCTTGTTGGAAGGGGCAGGAAGTCAGATTCAGACTTGTTTAAATCAAGTGCCTGGGTTCATTTTTGGGCTTTGCAGTGTTAACTAGCCATGGATGCTGAATGTGACATGCCTTGACTCTTTAAGTGACTTACTCAGGTGCCCGACTTGAATGATTCTAGAGAATCCCTTTCTTTTACAGTGTTAGATGGATTAGGTGTAGATTTGTGTTTGTTGCTGTGATTTCTGAGCTTTATTGGTGTCTATCTATTGAATGACCTCTTACAAAATTGGACAGAAATTTATTAACCCTTTACCCAACGTAACAGCCAAAACCGTTAAGCGCTATTCACAAAAATCGCCAATTAATTTTCATTATATTTTCATTTTTTGTCTCAAAAACATAGGTTATGACCCCTCTTTGGAACAAGCTCGTCGAGCTCATTCCAAAGAGGGGTCACAGCCTATGTTTTTGAGACAAAAAATAGTTATTCAAGAATTTTGTTTGCAATTGTCGTCTTCTTTTCAAGTTAGGTAAAGGGTTAAAAAAAAAAACATACAAAAAAATCTGTCTGTTTATACTCTTTCATTTGGGGACATTTATTTATTTTGGGACATTGGTTACTGCTTTGAATTTGGATTTAAAGGCCTATATCAGTGTGTGTAATGAAAAGCTTGGGGCCATCTACAATATATTGTTCTTGTTTTTCAGGGAGTAAGTGCTTATGATGCTTTCAGACAATATCCAGATATCTACAATAAGGTCCAGGCTTTGGACTCTGAAATGTCAGGAGGAACAACTGCCACTGTGTGTCTTATCTACAGTAATAAACTTTATGTAGCCAATGTTGGTATGTATCTAAAATTGGGATAAACTTAATCCTTAAATTCTTAGATTAGTTTTTATAATAAATACCGTAGATACATGTACACTGATGCAGGTATCTCAACACTTTTTCTCCAGCCCTGTACAGACAGCAAACAATGATGTAAAAACATTGTCTAGATAAATGCAGCCTACCAGTAAAGTTCTCAAATTAAGAATACATGTTGGGGCAACTTTTTCAACTTGAGGGTTAATGAGGCTGCTGAATTATGAAAAGGAGATCTTGCGGGAGACCTGTTACACTTTCTCTCTCACAGAAGTTCTTACTTAAATATTTGTCCTTTTTGAATATTTGATAACTTTTTTTGATTGTATAAGGCAGCATTGTTCTTCATGAGTATACAGTACAAATCAATTTAACTTGTAGTAAAACTGTATCTATTCTCCGGTTACAGCTCCATATATTTCCTTCAGATAACTGCAAGGTTTATTTTCTTTGCGCTCACAAATATGTAACAATGTAAATGCGATATTCTTCCATTTGGCAAACAAAATAGTGGCTCAAGAAAAATGGTTTACAAAAGTTAGTAAACGAAATAGATACAGTACTCTACAAATGAAGTTGAAAAATTCAAGTCAGAAGAATGACATAATCGACATGTATGCTCAACATAAGCATTAGCTTCTAATCAGTGTGGAATTGAATTCCACCTTGTTATGTCCCTCCTGAATGGCTTTTAGTAAAGATTTGCATAGAGTCGTACATTACAGATTATTTCTGATAGTAAACAGCTGCATACAGTTGTACATTACAGATTATTTCCTATAATAAAGAGCTGCATACAGTCATACATTACAAATTTTTTCCCACAGTAAAGAGTTGAATACAGTCGTACATTACAGATTATTTCTGATAGAAAAGAGCTGCATAGAGTTGTACATCACAGGTTACTGCCTACAGTAAAGAGCTGCATACAGTCGTATATTAGAGATTATTTCTGCTCAGCATGTTTGCTGCTCCAGCTCCACTACTAGTGGTTGAATTAAAATATTTTCAGGTGTGCTTCTACCTTATCATATGGGAAGAGACCACATGGTGGAATTAATGTCCTCGCCCGAATATGAACAGAGTTATTTACCCTTGTTTCACATTCATACATTATAGATTATTTCTGTCCAACATGTTTGCTACTCAAGCTCTACCGCTAATGGTTGGTTTAAAATAGTTTTTGCTGTGTTTCTATCGAATCATAGAGGAACAGATCCTGTGATGGAATTTATGCCCTGAAATATGTACAAAGTTATTTGCTCTTGTTTCATGCTTTGTATTAAAAAAATATGTCCATCTACTATGTTTAATACTCTATCAGTGTCACTGTTTGTTTGTTTGTTTGTTTGTTTGTTTGTTTGTTTGTTTGTTTATGGAATAAAGTGAATAGTTACACCATTCTGTCTTGGCATGGGGGAACATATTTCAAGAAAAGATAGTTGATCTCACTGAAATGTTTTCTGAGTTATTTCCATTTGACTAATTTAGGGGTTCATCAAAAAATTTGTCCAGCATGTTTGAAGCTCTAGTTCTGCCACTATTTATTGCATTCAAATAGTGGTGGTTCCTTATAGGGGAACAGATCCCATACCAAAACATATATCCTTGTCTTGATATTTATAGAGTTATTTCCCCTTGGTTCAGGTAATGTATTTGTTTACTGATTTGGGTCCCGCCGACATTCGGCGGAAGCCCTATAGTTATCACGCTCTCCGTTCATCCATATGTCCATCAGCATATTCCTGTATTGTACTATAACAATGCATCTATTGACCAATTCTCATAATATTTATAGACAATATTGAAATTGATCAAACGATGCTCCCTTTTGTTTTTGATGGTTTTCAGTTTTTTCTTTGCACAGTTATGGGACTTTAATCTTTTAATTCGATTTTTTGAATGTCATATGATAACTCAACAATGCTTTCACCAAATCTCTTGAAATTTGGTAGCAGTGTTAGAATCAGTAAAGGCAACACCTCTTTACATTTTTTACGATTTTTAGGTTTGTTGTTCTGGAGTTATGGGACTTTAATTGTAAAAAAATTGACCATTTTTTCACATGTCATTTCATTACTCAAGTTTGACTTTGCAGGTAATTTATGTACACACTATTGAGATTGATCAAACAAAGCGCCCTTTCAAATTTCGACAATTTTCAGATTTGTTGTTCCAGAATTATTGGACTTGAATTGTCAAAAATAGAAGTTAGGTCATCAGTGTTGAAGGAGTAGTGTGGACTTGGAAAATTTCTGACCTGTATTGCTATACTTGATTGCAGACCACCACTGGTATCCTAGGGCTTTCAAATTTCATTTGTGTGTTATTTACTTTAATATAAGTAACATAAACCCTTGACCAGACAGTTTTTACAGATTTTGGAGAATTTGAATACGCTGTTCAACATTTTTTCTTGGTTTAGACTGAAGAAAAATTCTGACCTGTTTTGCTATACATGAATGCAGGCAACCACTAATTAACAAAGGTTTGATGAGGATGAACCCAATGTGTTCCATTTATAAGCCTGAAGATATTGTATGGGATACTGTTGGTGAGCTGATGGAGATGGACCACCCCTCCCCTCCCCTCCCCTCCCCCACACTCCCCCCCCCCCCTTGTTTCACTTGTCATGTCGGTCAAAAGTTATGGAACTTTAAAAAAGAAGGGGTATTTTCAAAATGTTGTACAATAACGCAAGTTTGCTTTGACATTTTCTTTTTAAATGACATTCGGTTTTGAGAGACCAAGAAGAGCATAAACAGTTAGTTTTTGAGACATCGTACAATAACACGAGTTTGCTTTGATGTGTTTCCATTCAAATACTTGTCAGCTTGGAGCTACATTTTCTTGGTCTTTCCTTTCATAGTGTACTTTCTTTCAAAGTATATTCCCCAGCAGGGCCTCTGCTGATATGTCAGTTTTCTAGTTAGGGTTTATCGACACTTTTGACAGTCAGGGTCACCTCATGTCAGACAGTTTTATACGTGGAAGAAGCCAGAGTACCTGGAGCAAACCGCTGAGCATCAGCGAACAACAGTCAGACTCCCCAACGTCCTAACTCCACACAATGGCTTTGCATTGGTTGAAAACATGTGCACTATCGACGTGCAGTATGCCTTAGTACACGGTGCCACTGTGTCCCCACATGGGCAATCAGAATGAAGTGCCTTGCACAAGGACCCAATGCAGTTACCCCTGGTGGGGATTGAACCGTGAACCTTTCGCATTGAAGTCTAGCGCTGTAACCACTGAACCACCACACTCCCGGATTCATACTATAATTTGAGAATGGTTTGTTTGCATGTCTCATTGTTCCACATTTTCTCCCACAGGGATGGTCCATTTCTTCACCAAACTTGGCACATGGATTATGTGAACCTCAAAATTGCCACTGAGGGATTGGATTTCATGTCTCTGCAGTAAAAATATAGAAAATACATGGAAATCCCCCAAACTGTTGAATTGTTAGTTCTTTTCTCCTCATGTGGAGGGTCCTATTCTCATCAGTCTTTGGTCATGATGTTCATGGCCCACAGGAGGGGGGGGGGGGGGTGAATTTCTTTGCTGTAAAACAAAGACAAGAGTTCCACATCGCCCATGTGGATGGTCCAATCATCAGCAACCTTGGCTAACAAGTGTACATGGATCTCAAGATTGCCACAGGGTGTTGAATTTCCTTTCCCTACAGCGAAACAAAGTCTATACACTCCCTCATAGGTGTATGCGTAGTATTAAAAATATATCCATCCTATGCATAGTATTAAAAATATATCCATCCTGGCCATACTTTGGAGGGCATATGCCACACTTGGCATTGCACTTGTTTTAATTCAGAATTGTAAAAAAGTCAGATTGAGTGCCGTACTTTTTTGCCAATTTTATCAACCAAAGTTAAATAGTTTATGACAGCCCCACTGAATATTTTTTATCAGAATTTGTGTATCAACAAACATTCAGGTAACAAATAACTTAACAGGTACACAAAACACAGTCACACAGAGATAAACATTCCTTGTCACTTTGGCCATCCCGTTTTGTACCAATATTACGAATATTGGAAAAATTTCAAACATGTTTTCCCCTCAACCAACTGAATATAAAATTTAAGTTATCTTTGAAGCAAAAAGGAAGTGTGGACTAAGAAAAGCTTGTACAAAGTACTGAGAACAACTGAAAATGTCTTTTAACTATTTACTCATAAAAAACATCTAAGTGAACACATTACAAGACAGTGTTTTCCGTGAAACTATAAAAGCTTATGAGCACTTTGCAAACAAGGGAATATTCATGCCCTAATGACATGAGAAACCCAAGTCAATTCCTCTCAAAGGAATCTTCGTTCCATATGTGTACTCCCCATCACTCAGTTAACTTCAACATTCTCTTACACTTTGCCTCTGATCGATCATGATTTTAATTGCAGATAACCTATAATCTGAATAGAATCAATCTATGGTACAGTAATGGGACTTTATAATAATAATAATAACACTTTGGCCAGCCGCTGATTTGTCGCGGTTCTCGGACGAGAAGGCCTTGGTTACCCCTGAACTCCCAACTGCCTCCCTGTTCCCACGCTTCTCCTCTCCTCCCAACATTCGGAGATGAACTGCTTGATGACATCCCTTTATAACAGATACCAGCAGAGTAGAATTTCCATACACTGTGTGTATGTGGAGAGGCACATTCCATTCAAGACCCCTTTGGTCATGTGACTGATATGTATGCACACAGCATTTTCGTTGTTTCTTTGTCCTTAGAAACAAACAGTAACAGCAGAAATGGGTGTGTGGGGGAGGGGGCTTTCAGATCATGGTTATCCCTCGGCACCTAGTTGATGAACAAAAATTTACCCATGGATGTTTTCCACCAATAACAGCATACAGGAGATAGAGACACTCATCTTTTGATTGTAATCATGTGGTCTCATTGCCTTACTGAAAATTAAGTAGCTTCTGGATGTGCTATTGAAATGTCACTCACTTTCCAGCCCACTCATAATTATTTTTTCCAAAGTAACACAATTGCTTCATCCTTTTCTTTTGCTCTCTGTTGGAAAAATAGATTTAAAAGAATCTTAAGAAAAACCCTAGGAGATTATAAAAATGACTAAAATCAAAGAAAAATAATCAAACCGGGTTTACCAGGTGCCCATTTGTGTATGGTACACTAAACCTGGTGAACTGCATCCAGAACCATAGAGCAACCCATTGTCCAATTCCCGCCATAGCCTAAAATTACTTAGTCTATTTTGTTGATGAAACAAATTTATGTCACCTTTTTTTTTCCCAAATTAACAAAGTGACACAACTTAGCCTTATCCTTATCTTTAGATGCCTTGGTTGATAAAGAATACAGATTTGGAGTTATTCTAAGCAAAACTGCTTTAAAAAAATTATAAATATATCAAAAGACGAAAGAAAAAACCAAACCCGTTTCACCAGGCGCTGATTTGAGTGGGTATGCAAAACCTGGTGACCAGTATCCTAATATGAACTGTCATCTATTGTCATTTTCCGGCCTAAACATGCGCATGTCAATTTCCTCTTTATCGTCTCGGGATAAAGCCATGATCCCTCTCTGTGTGCCTATTTCATCATGAAGTACCAGGTTTGGAGACTTTCAAGGAGTCTTTGTGGATGTTCCAGGATGTCTACAACTTCTGTAATTCACTACTATGAAGATTAGGACAAAAAAGTCTCAGGAAAGTGCTTTTAAACAAATTCTTTGTTTATTGAGGTTAAAAGAAGTGATTTCTTGTCACCTATTTTTTCCCAACTTACCAAAGTGACACAATTTAGCCTTATCCTCATCCATCTTTAGATTCCTCAGTTGACAAAGAATGCAGATTTGGAGTTATTCTAAGCAAAACCACTTTGAAAAACTATAAATATGTCAGAAGGCCAAAAAACCCCTCAAAAACCCGGTTTCACCAGGTGCCGATTTGCATGGGTACGCAAAACCTGGTGACCAGTCTTCTAATATGAACTGTCAACTATTGTCTTTTTTCAGCCAAAACATGTGCAAGTCAATTTCCTCTTTATCATCTCAGGATGAAGTCATGATCTCTCTCTCTCTCTCTCTCGGCCTGTTTTTCATGAAGTAGCAGGTTTGGCAACTTTCAAGGAGGCTCTATGGATGTTCCAGGATGTCAACTGCTATAATTCACCACTATGAAGATTTGGACAAAAATTCCTTAGGAAAGTGCTTTTAAAAAATTCTTTGTTTATTGAGGCCAAACGAAGTGATTTCTTGTCACCTATTTTTTCTCAACTTATCAAAGTAATGCATAATGCCGAATGTTCCTCTGTACTACCAGTTGAAAAAGAGTTCAGAATTTAGAGTTCCTATGAAAATTCCCCTCAGGAGACTATAAAAATGACCTCACATGTAAGTGGTGTTGATACTAACACTCACTCACTCTCATCATGAATCAACACCAATAGCTTACAACACGTACAGGTTTGTGGTCAGGAGGTTCCCACT
This sequence comes from Pictodentalium vernedei, assembly GCA_031216915.1. Classification (NCBI taxonomy): domain Eukaryota; kingdom Metazoa; phylum Mollusca; class Scaphopoda; order Dentaliida; family Dentaliidae; genus Pictodentalium; species Pictodentalium vernedei. Next base: position 611,845,803 of record CM062297.1, read on the forward strand.
CCGTACCCTGACACTTACCGTTGTACTAATACTACAAAATGTGGAAGAAATGGAAGTGTGAGCATTGTGTCTGGTAAGAGTGCAACACAAAGAGCTAAAGCTCTTTCAGGCTCACATTCTGAGGTGTTTTTCTCTTGTGAAAGCTTCTCAGGTAGGTCAGAGCTCACAAGCTTCATATGTAAGTGGTGTTGATAATAACACTCACTCTCATCATGTATCCACACCAATAGCTTACAAAAAGTACAGGTTTGTGGTCAGGAGGTTCCCACTCTGTACCACAGAGTTTACCGTTGCACTAATACCACAGTAAATGTGGTTGATCGACATTAGACCTCTTTACACATTCCCTATATCAAGTCTGTTTCATTCCATAATTCTGTTCAAGCGTTCGCTTTTCACTAATCTCAGTCATCTGTAATCCAAGTTGATACTAAGACTCACTCACTCTCATCATGTATCAACATCAATAGCTTACAACAAGTACAGATTTGTGGTCAGGAGATTCCCACTCAGTACTCTGACGCGTACTGTTGTACTAATACCACAGAATTCGTGGTTGATCGGCGTCAGACCTCTGTACACATTTCCAATATTAGGTCTGGCCCATTCAATTGTTCTGTCCAAGCGTCGTCCTCTCAATCTGCCCCATGTACCAGTTGCTTTGACGGATCTGACGTAGCGTCTCTATCTTCAGATTTCAATCAGTTGTCTCAATATGGTCACGCTTCTGATTTGCATGGGCAATTTTATCAGCAATTTTCTAGTTTCGCTTTCTTTAATAGAGATTTGCCTGCTTCTAGTCAGCGTTCAGTCTCTTTTAGGTCTCCGATTGCAGACTGCGCTGATTTCAGCTCTTCTGATATCTACACTCTAATTGCTCAGATGTTCTCTTCTTTAGTCGAATCTCTTATCTCATTTAAGAGACCACTTGAGAAAACTGTAGATTCGGCACCAAAAAGGATCGCGTTGCATATTCTGATACTCCTGTTGCGACAGCTCCTCCTAACGATCTAGACACTTATAACATTACCGCTGACGAAGAGGGTGACGATAGTGATGATTTCACTGAGGATTCAGCTAACTGACTCCCCTCAGATTTAGCAGAATCTTTGCATTTTGTGTTTAGACATGTTCCGGAGATTATTCCTGATGAAGAACCTCCTATTCTTAGAATGTCCAGAGTCAATTGACGATCAACCTCTTCTGTTTCTCATCCTTCTACTCTGTTGAGGCCTTTTCAGACTCCTTTAGTTGTCGACACCTTTACATCTATTGATACCCAGTTACCTGCAAAGGCATCTAATCAGGATGTTTAGCGACTATAAAAAGATACGATTATAATTTTATAACGTGTGCAGATATGAAAGGTGCTGGGTGGGCAATACCACCCCAGCACCCCCCACACCCTCCCCCCCCCACCCACCCCCCCCCCCAAAAAAAAAAGATAATAAAAAAATGTGCAGACCTGTCAGAAACTTTTCTAGGTTGTATGACAAAGTCTTGATTGATGCTCCATTTGATGTTTGGTCTTTCTAGTGATGTATAATAAGCCTCACAAACCAGGTTCTGTACCCCTCTGTAACAATGTGTTCAGCGAACCTGGGTACACATAATGATGATGGCATTTTTTTTCAAAACATGAGGAAATTTCTAATTTTTGGTTGGTATGTTGCAAAATGTCTCAACTGGAAGGGACTCAGACCTTTCCCCAAACCAAAATAGGTGTGTAGAACTCTGAAAGTAAACATTTTGCTTTCATCATTTATCATTCACAGGTGATACCAGAGCTTTACTTTGCACAACAGATGAAGCAAATGTTCTACGGGTAACTCAACTTACAGAGGACCATGTTGTGACCAATGAAGATGAGGTATACCGTCTGTCTCAGATAGGTTTGGATGCAGAAAGGCTTCAACAATTCAGAACAATGGGGACAACCGAGAACTCTCGGTGCATTGGTGATTATCATGTCAAAGGAGGTTATAAGGATAATCATATTCTCAGGTAAAATACAAGCATATATAATAACAGATTGTTCATTGGTTATCACAACTTGAACTGCTTTTCAGTTTATTATGCTCCTGACTTCTGAAGGAGGATTTTGGGGTATTAGTGGAGACATCCATTTGTCCGTCTGTCTGTGTATCCATCTGTCCGAACAAACGTTTTGGATTGTAATTTCAGCCGGATTTGGATATCCTTTTTTTAACTACATAGAACACTGAGTTATTTGGTGTGAAGCCGCAAGTGCCTCATGAGGCACAATATGTTAACCCCTATTTTAACTCTGCTGTTAGTGGGGAATATTTTTAAATAATCAGTTGTATCCACAACTCCTGGCTTCATTGATATGATATGTGGTATAGTCGACTTTGTTGGTTTATATTCAAGTTTGCTTGAAGAATATTTCTCCATCTCTGTTTGGTTTGTTTACGATGTGAGGGAATTCACATCAACCCACCATAACCCACTTCTTCTTCTTCTTGAGATCCACCTGTTAGAATGCTTTCATATTTGGTATACAACACATCTAGGGGGTGGGGGGTGGGGGGGGGTGGGGGCAGATTCAAGTGTGTTCAAATCGAGTGCCTGGGTCAATATTTGGGCTCCCTATGGTAGCCTGAATTTTAACTTAGTGCAATATGAGGAAATTTCGTTATAAATATTCTTCAGATCCACCATTCAGGATGCTTTCATATTTGGTATACAACATCCTTGGGTGGGATTCAAGATTGTTCAAATCGAATGCCTGGGTTAATATTTGGGTTCCCTCTGGGAGCCCAAATTTAAACTTAGTGCAATAAGCAGGGAGGGGGCAGGGGCAGGGAGGCCGGAAAAAAATGCATGAACATAGGGGGAAATTTTTATTTTGTAGATTTTTTGATCCACCCACCCTTTCCTGTATATTTTTTACATGACATTTTGGGGGACACACCCCCTTCTCATACATTTTATATACAAAACTTTGTCACTCGAGCACTAACTCCAAACGCGTAATGCACACTGATTCAATGCATATTTTTATATGTCCAAACATGTTTCCATTTACTCTATGAGTTCAAGACTTTCCAGATTCACATCAGTTCACAAAGACACATCACTGAAAAGCTTGAACCACATGTGGACCCGTGTATAATAGGTACACATTTGGTAGTCAGTTTGTTAATGCACAGGAGTTATGGCCTGGCTGTTCATACAGACATTTTAATACTATATTGATGTAGCAAATTCTAAGGAATTTGTTTTATCCTTATCTTGAGGTGTCTGTGTGGATGAGCTTGTTAGTTCCTCCAGTGGTTGGTGGATTCCGTAGGCCATACAGTGGATCTGTCTGAATAATTCTACCTTCATCTTGGGAACTAACAACATTGTGATATAGACATCATATAGCCATAGTTGTTGAAAGTGATGTAAAACCCCAATCAAACCAGATCAGACAATTGAGACAAACTGAATGTGTAGCTTAATATTCTTACAAATCTAGTTTCTCAGTGTTTACCTTGCGAATGAAACTCAATTATTCTTTTTCCAAGAAACCTTTGATTTTAAACCAAATTTAAATAAGCTTTTCCTGATTTTATTAGCTTAATTGTTGTTAGTCTGTGAGTCTGTTAGTCTGTTTACATTTTCCTTTAGCACAGGCTACACCCCGTAGTTTTTGTCCGATCGTCACGAAATTTCATAAGCAGGTTTGAGGTCATGTCTAGATGAGAACGTCCCCTTTTGGTCGCGATCGGTCAACCGTTATGGCTGCCTGAGCCCAAAACCTGAAAACCTTCAGCACAGTCTACAGGTCGTATATATGGAGGGATTTCGTTGTAACTTGGTAGGATGACTCCTTATAATGTCTTGATGAGAACGTTCCCTTTTGGTCGTGATTGGTCAACTGTTATGGCTACAGGGGTTCAATACCTGAAAACCTTTAGCACAGTCTACAAGCCGTATTTATGGAGTGATATCATTGTAACTTGGTAGGATGATTCCATATAATATCTAGATGAGAACGTCCCCTTTTGGTCGCGATCGGTCAGCTGTTACGGCTACAGGGGCCCAAAAACCTTTAGCATAGTCTACAGGCCATATTTATGAAGGGATTTCATTGTAACTTGATAGGATGACTTGTTTTGGAATAATTTCACAGTAACTTGGTAACTTTGGTTGACATACATTAACTGTGAGGGCCACATTAACCCACCCCTCAATTCTTTAGTACAGTCTACACCCTAATTATTTTTATTGAAAACATAGCATACAGGGAACAGAAATGAACATATTCTCAATTATCACAATTCTTGTATTTCATAATCCTTTCATAAACATTGAACATTATCCTTTTCATCAAATACAGCACACAGTCAAGCTAAGCTACACTGTCATTGACACTTTCATCTGATATACAGTGATATGCACTTCGAACAGTTTAGTTTCTGTAAATCATGGCATATGCAGGCATATGTGAGCACTGTGCCTGTTGTGCCCATAATTAATTTACTACTGCTTACACTGTAACCGTGTATATGTTGCAAATATTGGTTGAGTAAATGGGAACTTGTTTTTTTTCTGGCTGAAGCAGGGCAAACCTTGTGTTTTTGTTTTTGTTATCGCATCTGCATACCAGGATAGCGATCAAAAAGACTTTTTTGTTTTTGTTAAATCAGACTTCTTTGTTTTTGTTGAAATCGGGGGACTATTCATTATGTGTACACTCCATACGAAAAAATTATCCAAAAATCGACTGAGTGTGTTATGCATAATTACATAATGTCAGACATCCACTCACTAATCAGTGTTGATTGGACTGTATTGGGAAAAGATTCGCCAATTAACATATTAATTTCTGTTCACTAAATCATTTTTTTGTACCTGATACATTTTGTTTGAGAATTTTGTACATCAAATAAAATCTTTAAAGGTGAAAATCGGTTCGGTAAATCACGTTATTTTGTGTGATAAATTTGACCCCAAAAATGAGAATTTCGTCGATCACGTGCAACAGTGTTGCCCTTCCGTCAATTGGATGTACATTGCATGAAATATTCTGAAGTCATTGGAGACCGGCGAACAAACTCAGTATTAAGCCTGTTTTTCAACCGACACCAAATACTTGTTCTATTCCTTAATTTCATTTCAAAAATACAGATGAACCGTTACGAGAATGAGTGAAGACAAGATCATTTCGACGGAGACAATTCGACCTTCAATTATACAGGGGGGGGGGGGATCCAAATCAAATCATATATCAGCGAAAATTTTATTTTAATATGAAAACAAATCGAAAATCTCACGAATTAACGAACAGATTTTTTCAATTCCTATATTAAACCGCAGTACAGAGTTCTGGAAATGAAAGATATGGCATTTGTATCTGAATATTTTATTAAATGTAGGTTTTAGAAATTTTCTGACTGAACAATATAATTGCTAATCAGGGACAGTCTCTGAAAGATTTTTCTCGCGAAACATTAATTGGCTATGTAATCCTTCTCACGTGACCGCACTAAAACAGATTTTCATACCCGGTCATTTCTACACAAATGACGGGGTATTAACAAGTGCGGTTTTGTATGCAATGTACACGTAATGTAAAATAGCCTTTGTCCGTCCATGTGTGTGTCCATGCAGGTGCCTTTGGTTTCTCAATGATAACTTTAATTGGTATTGGTACGTAGGTGTATCAACATGAAATACAAGTCAAGTTCGAATAAGGGTGTAGTCTGACAATTTTTGCCAGAGTTGTGCACCTTTTTTCACAAAATTCTTTTTTGGGGGGGTTTCCCAATAATTTTTTTCCGCTCCTGCAATAAGAGGGAATTTCTTTAAAAATTGTCTTCTCCAGAACCATGTGTTAGAATCTTTTGATATTTGGTATACAACATATTTATGGGGTGGGGAGTGCTCGAATTCAAGTTTGTTCAGATCTAATCACTGGGTTAATATTTGGGCTCTCTTTTGGGGAGGAGGCATTGCAGTGGCATAACAATCCTTAGGAAGACCTATGATAATAATCATCTCACATGGACACTAGAGTTAAAATAATTTCATGACTTCATTCCTCTGTAGTGTTGATGAATCATCACTAGCTGAATGTGACCCAAAATACATTTTTTAACCACTTTGTCACGAGAGCGATTAAGGCCCCTTGGTGCCCCTTGTTCAATAAAACTTTGTTAACTGAACAGCTAGTTCAATCAAAATTTTGTAAAAAGTATTATTGAGTTTGTATTAAATATATGTTGGAATTTAAAAAAAAAAAAAATTGAATTGCATAAGTATCAAGGAAACCCACTACCACTGAATATGAAAAGTAATTTCAATATCCCATTTGTCTTAGGTGCCTGATCTAAAAACTTGTTATTTGCTTGAGAAGAGAAACAAACTGGCTAAAAAGATGCCATCATTTGGCTTTTGTTACACAGTATAAGGACCACTATTTTAATACTCTTGATAATTGGAAAATACCAGAAGAGTTTTTTGTGTTCACATTTCTGTTTTACAGTTATACATGTTTGTTCAAATCAAGTTTTTCAAGTAAACTCTAGGTTTGATGTACTGCTACACAACAGAGTACTTTAAAAGGTAAAATAGGAAAAAGTTCAAATTTAGTATTTTTACTGAACTGAATAGTACAGATGTTAAATACCTGACATAGAGCAATCTAAAATGAGCAAATATTTTATCCATAATGTCATGTTGACGACTTACACCAAGTACTAGGGCCCTGCAAAGCTTTGTGATTCGATTTGAATCAAATCTTTAGCTGCCATTCGATTCAATTCAAAAATGGCTGTTTGATTGGTTTTCCTTCGAATTCTTTCACTGGAATTTTGCTTGGTATCAGTCATCTTAGTCCTCTCACAAAACAAATAGCTGAGATATAAATTGTACATAAATAATGTTGAAAATAAAGACTGAATGTAATGTCTGCTATATTAACATAAAAAGCATCTGTACCTATGCCACCATCCATGCTAATTCCAGTTTCACTAGTCACTACCACTTCTGAAAGCAAATTTAAAGTTCTCAAGCAATATCGACGATTAGCTCACGGTTGTTACGGATAGCCCCGTGCAGTGCTCAGTACAGAATTCTTGCACCCGTTTCTGTTTTGAACAAAAATCCTTACTGGGTAATATTCTAACTGCATCATCAAGGCATGCCTTGATGATGTAGTTGGAATATTTTATCGGCAAGCCAGAAAATAAGCAGACTGTCATCTGCAAAATGAGGTCCCCAGAGGGTGAACTTAGTGATGCAACCCTGCATAGAAGGGTTGCATCACTAAATTTACCCTCTGTGAACCACAATCTGAATCAGGGTCTCAAAACTAAACCGAAAGAGGTACCCAGAGGAAAAATTGGCCCACTGTATGGGATAGCATCAGCAAATTCACCCTCTGGGGACCTCATTCTACAAATGTTAGAATGCTTATTTTCAGGCCTGTTTATCGGTTGGGACTTCAAGACGCCTGTATTCGATTTGAGGTTCGATTCGATTTCAAATAATGTACTTGATTCGATTTGAATAAAAAATATGTGATTTGCATGGCCCTACCAAATATCTAAGCTCCTAATAGTATCTGATCTGTACCATTTTATATAGATATTGTAGTTTTGGGAAGAGAGATATCAATGGTCATTTCCTTCACTTGAATGATTGATACAGCAAACAGCTGAACCCAAACAAGCAATAAATATAACTTCCCTTGTGGGAACACCAGGAAGTGAAGCAGTGCTTGTATACTGTGGTAAACAAGCTCTGTTTCACTGGTAAAATAGGACCCAGTCACTAATGCTTGGGGTGCGTTTCATCTAAAATGGGCAACATGGGGTCTAAACGATTGACTGACCTTGACTTTATCTCCATGTTGTGGTCATGATTAGCCATGGTGCAGAAATATGTGACCTTAAACACCAATAAATAAATATAACTTCAGTTCTTTTAACTCCAGTACTATGCTAAACACAAAAGATATTTACCCTGACTAAATCAATCAACAAGAAACTCTTCCTCCCCACATCCACTAACACACTCCCTGTCACTCCCGCTCCCCCACCATCTGTACAGACAATTTGATCCAGGTGAGCATTTAGGCTCACTTGATCCTCTAGTTAGGGGGAAAATCTGCCCCAAATGGGGGACTTGTAATATGCAAGTTTTATTCTCGCATAAGAAAATTACCAAAAAATAGTTTAAAGAATGTTTTCTCCTATGAGAATAAGACCAGCAAATTGTGAAAATCCCATCTCAAGAATATACAGCCTACCAAACGAGTGTCTTCCCAAAGTTGATCAGTTGCTTGTACCCTTCTACCAACCCTTAATCTCCCAGCTTTCAACTTTTAACTGAACATGAATGGTTCTAAAATCGGCATAAATTAAGTTGTCAATCATGAAAAGATTTATCCAGAAGTCAGATTAAGGTAGCCCAATTTTACGGATATATCTTGTTGGCTTGAAACCTTCAGATCAGTTTGTTGGAAAAATATTGTTATTTGTTGGTTACAGAATCTCAGAAGAGAAAGTTGCAATGTATTGTTCTGCTTTCAACATCAAATACCTGTAAAATGGTTGAACTTCAGGTAGAATGTAACAAAAAATTTCATACTATTTGTTAAAACATGTACCTGATATATTCAGCACTTTTTGTTTTACAATAATATGTCCGTCTAGTTAGTTTAGAAGCATGTGGGTAACTATATTATGTAAATAAATGGATGTCTGTTCTCAGTAATTGAAATTTTTATACTGTACCAATGACCCAGACATACCTGGTGCTAACTCTTAAAATTCTAGGGCCAAACACAAATTTTGCCCCCCCAATCCCCAAAATTTGCATCTAAAAGCAAAAGAAATCATGTCCTGAAGGTCCTCCATATTTTGCCCTCACTGCGCATGCGCAGTGTCAAGGACGTCCCGAAATTGGCGCCAATTATCATTCTTTGTTTGGCCCTTCATCAGTTAACATCTCACTGATCTTTGTGCTTGTAAATCTCAGTTTAAATGATGCCAGACACATAAATATTGGAGAAATGGTGATTCTAAGGAGGATATAAAAGGAGGAGAGGAAAAAGGAGTGACAGAAAATATTCAGGGCTGTAACTTAAAATTTTGTAATGAAATTATGTTAGGTTGCCTATTTTCGAGGCATGGGCCTTTTGTTGTCATTCTTGCTATGAAGTTGCACTGCTTATTCAGTGTTTCCTCTCCCCTTGTCCTTTAAGTCCCCCCTTGCTATTCTCCCATGCTTTTGGCATATTTTTGAGTAAGATTACTACTAAAATTTCTTGGGAGATTTAGCTTGGTAACAGAATGAATTCTGTTATTTTCCCCATGTTTACGTTCTCACCCATGGGTGTTTAGACGTAGTGTTCTGCATCTACCATCTGATGTTCTGCAGATTCTTCCCTGGAAGTCTCTGTTTTGCATCAGATAGTATATATTTTGGTAACTGATTTCGGGCCAGGATTGTCAGTGCCTGGAGTCATGTTTTCTGGTGTTTATACACTTCTTGTTCACATTGGCAACAGTCTCTTTTGAGGGGGGCTTTTTGCCTTTGTACTAGTTTATCTTATTACAAGATACATTATTATTATTCGTAAGTGTTGCATTAATTATTTAAAATAATTTTAAAATTTTTGTCCACACATAGGCTTGGGATCCATTGGGGCTCAACGTTACTTTTCAGAAACTTGGGCTTTGCTGAAAAAATATTTTTTCAAAATTTATTTTTGATTTCAATTGTTTTTTCAATGTTAATGGATCATGTTATTATGTATCTTTGTGTTCAGGGGTTCGTGCGAGTACTAGGACTTATTGTTGTCTTTTCACAATGAAAGGATATTGTTCAAATTGTAATGAGAGGAAATCTTCCTCTGACTTTCATGATCATTGTATTAATTGTAGTCAGTGTACTCGCACTAACTCCTGTTCAGTATGTGAATTTTGGGATGACAAACATTGGAAACGTGTGTCACGGTATGTTGTTAGCGGGGAAAGGGCTATGCCGGTCCTTTCTCCGCAGGGTCACTCTAGTTTATCAGTTTCTATTTCAGAGGAACAAGAACAGGGTGATGTTTCCATGTTATCTTCCAAAGGTGCGCTTCCGTCGTCACAATCTAATGAAGAGCTAGCGGCAAAAGTGCTCATGGAGATATGCCAGTTGCCTAAGAGGTTCCTAGTAGGATCGACGGCGCTGTTGTCCGCTAGCTCGCCCGGTGTAGCGTCCATTCACCGAATGGTTCGGCAGCCGGGTTCATCCGTTGCGGTCCAGGAAGGAGTTTTGGGTGATGCGAGCACTATAAACATACTAGGTGCACACCCAGTGACGGCGGATAAGGGGAGAGATCGGAGGAAGCCTTGTAGTCCGGTTCCTAGCTCGTCCAGGTCCAGCCGGGCCGCGAGCGAGAGAGGCCCCTCTCTCGTACAACAACATCTGGGACCAGATGTTGTGGTACAAAATGTTTCGCAAGCAGAGCATACGTCCGCCACTCGGGACCCTCTGTTATATAGGCAGTCCGGAGAGACTGTTCAGGCTTCCTCATCCTCTCAGCAGCGCACACGACCGCACCTTGGCTACGTGACCGCGGATATTCAGCCAGCTTCGCTGATCAGGGATTCAACGTTGACCTGGTTACGCCATCCGGTAGCCAGGGACAAGAGGCCGGTAGACTCCGGACGTTCGCATAAGAGAAGTATGCGGGAGTCAGTTGATGCGGAGCTTCCGGCGGCTAAGCAGCGAAAGACTGCTACTCCGCAGGCCTCGATGACGGACGTGCTAGCTCAGATAGCACAAATTATCGCAGCATCCCAGCAAACGACAGAATCATTGTCGGATCAGGAATTATCCGACGGCGCTGGGTCGGTACGCTCCGCCGAAGCATCGGGTGCGGACGACCAGGAACATCATGAGGTCCGAACGGATGGCGAAAGGGATATTGAGGACTTGAAGCTATCCCTTTCGGAACAACATAAAGCTGCTGTAGATTTCATCCGGCACTACCTTCCTCAAGTTGTTCCGTCGGGCCAGACTGCTGCGATACCGGACAAGAGACTGATAGCGTCATTGGACACTGAATTTTTTGAGCAGTTCAGAGACATCGTCCCTGAGTTTCCGTCTCAGTCCAATAATGTCACAAGAACATTCGAATTATTGAACGACGCTATCTTTAAGCTGGCTTCCAAAACAGGCAAAGCTGGTTTCTTGTCCGCCAATGCTCTTAACCTGCCTTTCATCAATTCAAGGAATAAATTCGATACGGCAGGACAGGGCCTACCGAGAGTTCCTCTGCGACTAGACAACGAGGCAGAAGACTTGGAATTGTCATTACCGTCGTCTATGTCCATTCCAACCGCGGTGTTGGATTCGACAATTACGTCTAACAGAGCCAGCTTAGACGCTTTATCATACGCAGACCACCTTACAAAGGTGTTATCACTGCATCTTCAAGGGAAAGAATTCCAGGATATACAATCCTCATTAAGACTTCTTTCAAGGGCAGTGGCTTATTCCACGTATAACTCCATCCTTTCAGTGGCAAACCTGGAGTTGGTTAGACGTGACGCAGCCCTAGCTACATCCACACGCGTGGATAGTAAGGTGAAGAACTCTCTCAGAGTCGCTTTGGTCTCCGGAGAGCTTCTCTTCGATGGCAAGCTTTCAGCAATCTATGATAAAATTACTAAGAAAGCTTCGGATTCTCTGCTTTTTAAATCCGCTTCTAAAAAGTCGGATTCAGCAGATAAGAGAAAGACAGGCACTTCTGGGACAAATACGCCCAAGAGAGGTTCCTATAGAGGTTCCTTTGCGTCCTCTTGGTCTTATTCTAGAGACCGTCAAGGCAGCGACTCACGTGCGGGACGTTCTTCGGGCCGAGACAACTGGTCTGACGTCCCGAGGTCGATGGGACGAGGCGCGGGTCGTGGAGGACGTGGTTTCTCCTCCCGCAGGCCTGGCAGGTCCAGGAGGTGATGGTTTGAACCTCTATCGTGTTCCGGTTGGCGGAAGGTTGTCGAGTTTTACAGAAGAGTGGGCGTCGATTACGGACGACCCTTGGGTGAGAGGGGTGATTTCGGAAGGACTAAGAATATCCTTCAAACGAAAGCCTCCATTAACTCGAAGTCCAAAATGGACTCAACTACCGTCAAATCCGCAGAAAAGAGACGCTCTTTTATCGGAGGTACAGTCTCTTTTGATGAAGAACGCGGTAGAGGTCGTAGAAGACCAGGAATCACCGGGGCTCTACAGCCATCCATTTCTGGTTCCGAAACCAGACGGCTCGTTCCATCCAGTCATAGATTTGAGCTGGATAAACAAGCTGATCGTCGCTCCGAAGTTCTATATGGAGACGATTCGATCGGTCAGAGCGAGTATTCGGGTGAACGATTATGCTACAAGCATAGATCTCAAAGATGCGTACTTTCACGTCATGATACATCCGACATTCAAAAAGTATCTACGCTTCGCAGTCCTAGGAGTTGTATATCAATTCCGGGCGATGCTTCGGATTGAATCTAGCGCCCTGGGCTTTCACTCGAGTAATGAACTCGGTAATGATGTATTTCCGAGCTCATTCGTCTGCGGTAACGTTGGCCTACCTGGACGACATTCTTCAGAGGTACGGCAACGAGTTAATGCTTCAGAACGATGTGCAGAATCTGCTTCTATTGCTCCGACGTCTCGGTTTTGTTATAAACGAGAAGTCGGATCTGGTGCCGTCCAAGTCATTCACTCATCTGGGAATGAGCTTCGAGACGCACAACAATCTCGTTCGTCTGCCGTTAACCAGAGCGAAGTTAATCAGTTGTTACGCTCGCTATTGTCTTCATGCAGACAAAGTCACAGCGAGGGAGTTCATGAGACTGATAGGTCTGTGCGGAGCCGCTGCGGATCTCATTCCGATGGGGCGGTTGCGCACTCGTCCTCTCCAAATTTTCTTGACTCAGAATTGGAGTGTGAAGATTCATTCGCTCGATACAGACGTTCTCTTGTCAGATCAAGTGAAACAAGAGATTCAGACTTGGGCAAACATTCAGTGGTTGACTCAGGGAGTTCTGCTGCAGTTGCCGGATCCGAGTTTTACGATTATGACGGATGCCAGTCAAACAGGTTGGGGTGCAACATTGATCCCAACGGATTCGAGGTGCCAGGGTCTTTGGGATCCACAGTTTCTAAGCAAGCACATAAACATCAAGGAAATGATGTCAATTTGGCTTGCGTTACGCCATTGGATGGACGTTATTCACAAAGCTCATGTCCAAATCCTGTCCGACAATACGACAGTAGTGTCGTATATCCGGAACCAGGGAGGCACTCATTCCGTTCCGTTATTCAATTTAACGGAAAGAATCCTTCTGTTTGCTCTAGAACATCAAGTTCTACTTTCGGTCCGTCATATACCAGGTCGTCTGAATGTACTAGCAGACTCCCTTTCTCGAAAGGGTCGCTTGTTGCCGTCAGAGTGGACTCTCAACAAGCAGGTATTCAATCAGATTTGCTACCAATGGGAACGGCCAATGATAGACTTATTTGCGACACATCTCAACAATCAGTTGCAGACGTATGTGTCACCATGTCCGGATCCACGAGCATATGCAGTGGACGCTCTGTCGATCTCATGGGACGGAATGATAGGATATGCGTATGCGCCGTTAATTCAGCAAGTGTTGCTAAAGATAAAACAATCTCAATGCAAGATTCTGTTGGTAGCATCTCTGTCTCCACAGAGGCCGTGGATAAATCTACTCAGGCGTCTGCTGTGGGACTTACCGCGAAGGCTTCCTCCATGGGAGGATCTTCTTTCGCAGGGGAAATCGCGTCAACTTCATCACAACCCGCAAGGTCTCAACCTTCACGTATTTCCGTTGTGCGGTCCTTCTTGCATGGCAAGCATTTAACAGGATGAGCAGTGGATGCGATTTCTAACTGTAGGAGGACCTCCTCTTCGCTAAACTATGCGGCTAAGTGGAAGGTTTTTCGTCATTGGTGTAGGGATCATTCCGTTGATATTTTTGATCCCTCCATACCAGATATTGCAAACTTTCTAGTATACTTGTTTAACGAGATCAAACTGCAGCCTGTTACTATTAAGGGTTATAGGTCTATGTTATCTGATACCTATGCACACCATGATAGTTTACAAATTGGATCTAATGTCTCTTTATCTAAGTTAGTTAGAAACTTCTCGATAAATAGACCCAGAACTCTTAGATTAATTCCTAAGTGGAATTTAGCTTGGGTTCTTCTTAAACTGAAGGAAAAGCCATTTGAGCCTCTTGGGACAGTAGATTTCAAATTCTTGTCTTATAAGACAGCTTTTCTCTTAGCTTTCTCTTCTGCTAGAAGAGTCGGTGAGCTTCATGCACTGTCGGTGGACGATTCTCACTATCGTAGTGTCGGGAACACTATCACCTTCACTACTAATGTTGGATTTTTAGCTAAGAATCAGGCTCCTAATAAATATCCGGAACCTATTGTTATTAAGGCTCTGCCGTCTTCAGACGGGCGTAGGCCTTTACTCTGTCCTGTTAGAGCTTTACGTATTTATAAACAAAGATCTCAGTTTATCAGAAAGGGACGAAAACGCTTCTTTCTGTCTCTGATGCCTAATAGAAAGGACATTTCGGTCCATTCTATTGCTAGATGGATTCAATTAACTATCCGTACTGCTTATGATAATCTATCTTCTACTCAGCAGTCTGTGCTTAAGATCTCGGCTCATGAAGTAAGAGCTCTTTCTACATCTTGGGCTTACGCAAATAGTGTTGCTATTACAGATTTAATGAAGGCTGCTTATTGGTCTCAGCCATCCACATTCACGAATTTTTATCTCAGAAATATTGAGTCCATTTCTGGAGACCTGCATTGTTTAGGTCCGTTATCTGTTGCTCAGAATGTCGTCCGCTAAACAGTTGCAACTATAGTTATGCAGGCTTTCTGTTCCGGCAGTGTCTCCGTCCTGCTGCCCTCTTCGCTCTGGGCTATTTGACCCAGGGCAAGGGAAAGAGGGGGGGGGGGGGGGGTGTTCCCTTAGGTCACCTGCTTTATAGTGAAAAGCAAGGGGATTCCTCCTCCAGAGTCGTTACCGGGATGGTTTTAAAGTGTAATATTAATGCTAAAAATTCATTCATGTCATATTTTTAAAGTGTAGCTCGGTGTGAAGCATTTGTATATGTCAAGTGTCAAACGGGCGTTAATGTACAATCCTCGGACACTTTTAAAAGAATATAAAGAGTCTCAATTCTCTGGACTAACTTTATTTATTGGCTTACTTTAAAAATAATTAGTATAAGGGGTTATACTGGATGTTAATAGAGAACATGATTGTTATTGTGCTCAATTATGAAGGGTGTTGTATCTTTCTAATTTATTATAAAATAAGAAAGATACATGTAAAGCCTAATACTCCTTTTCTCCTTGAGGGGTTGACTCTATTGATATAGTTGAGCTTATTGGATTTTCCTCTATGTCCTAGGCCCTCCAGCCTTTTTACTATTCAGCTATGTCTGGGTCATTGGTACAGTATAAAAATGTTAAAAAATTTATAGTAATTTATATATTTTTTATACTTACCAATGACCCAGATGGGGATGGCCCTCCCAGGAGTTGGGAACTCATACCTCCCCGCTGAGTACATAGCGCTGACCAGGCACTGCTTGTAAGAATGATAATTGGCGCCAATTTCGGGACGTCCTTGACACTGTGCATGCGCAGTGAGGGCAAAGTATGGAGGACCTTCAGGACATGATTTCTTTTGGTTTTAGATGCAAATTTTGGGGATTGGGGGGCAAAATTTGTGTTTGGCCCTAGAATTTTAAGAGTTAGCACCAGCTATGTCTGGGTCATTGGTAAGTATAAAAAATATATAAATTACTATAAATTTTTTAACTTTTGATGGATTTTGATGGCATATTCTTTGATCTTTGATTTTTCCACAAGGTTATAATTAGCCTTAATAGTCAAGTCTCAGCTCCCACTTTTATAGTGTGATCACAGGGCATGACTGACATGGGTTTTAAATGGAGTCTGAGTGTACAAGTAATGATACAGCCGCAAGCCTATGAATCTGGTGGCTTAGCAGTGATTCCTAGTCAAGTCTTCACCACCTGTAGAAGATTTGACTAGAAACCACTGCCAGGATAATTTCTCAATTGTTTGCTCGACTTCTTCATGATAACATGTTGGTGCACCCAGTTTGAGGTTAAAAAGCAGAAGTTCAAAATCACAATAGACCCTCAGGGTCAAATGTTATGTGATTCTACAAATGATATTTACTTCACTTCACTTTTTCAGATTATCTGTTGGGAGTCTTAGTATCTTCTGACATTAATTTCACTGCTATGAGTTTCAAATTTTATCACTTGTGTTTATTTTTAAATTTATGAAAATAACATGCTGTTAAAGACTTTTGGTGCGATTGATAATTTTTCTGTCAATAAAACCATGCATGGACCAAAATGAAAAGACTGTTATAGTTCATTTTTATTAAAGTTTGCATGCAAAACTCTGGGAATCAGGAAAAACATTTATTTCATAATTAAATGTTTGAACTGAGATAACCATTTTAAGTCACTGTTACAGTGAACAAACAAACAAATTTACTTTTCTTCCATAAATAACTGAATAATATTACGGAAATCCTGGACTGACATGCGAGATATGACATACAACATATGCCATAAAATACCCATTGGCCAATCCAAATGATGCTTTTATTCTGACTTGCACAGATGTTTGTTTCAAACAGTGATTCAGGAATAAAATAATATTATAAAATAAGTATAACTGGATTTTATATTATTTTCTTCCTGAATCATTGTTTGAAACGAGCCCCTGTGTCATGGTGGGAAGGACACCTGTGGCATTGGAGTAGACTCATTCTCTTCATCACTGTTCGTTGTGCCTAGCTAGGCCATGGGCGTCGACAGGATATTGTAAAAGGGTTTGACTTTGATGAAAAAGGTACACCGAGGGTACGGCAGGAGCCCAAGGGTATCCAACTTATTTGGACCTTGATTCTTTCGGGCCTTGGTTTGTTCAGACCCTGGCTTTTTAGGCCCTCCAGCTCATTCGGTCCTTGGCTTTTTTGCCCCCTTGGTGAAGGAATTTGTTGTGATTGCCAAAGGCTCAAGCATACTAGAGGGGGTGAGACATGTCCCGCCCAGGAAAATGTTTATATTTAGTATCATATGGAGCTCTCTGGTGGACCTTTGGTAATTTATTAGCATTCTTCGCTTTTGAATAAAACGTAAAAGGGGGTTCGTTCTGAGCCTGACTCCCCCCACAATCTTCCATCCCACCTGGTGGCACCTATGAGTACTAGGGGGTATACAGAATATACCGCAGCATCCGAGCCACGTAGCAGCGAGATGGAAGGTGAGCACAAGAAGGGGACACCCCTCTCGCTGGAGGGTGGGGGGCACCCCCAGAAAAAAAATAAAAAATTCGAAACAAGTGCAATTTCGTTGACTCTGAGTCTGTATGTGTTCACAATTTATAAGTTGTGAAGGCATCAATAATTAGGCCACATCACCTGGGGGGATCACTCAGGGTTTTTTTTTTGGTGGGGGGAGGAAGCTCCTCCCATGGCTATGCCACTGGAAATAAGACAGTACCCAAACGTCCATCATTACCCAGACTTTTGGGTGAGCAGATGGAGGTAAACTCCCATAGGAACCAGACTTTGGGAAGGAGCAAATGTTTTCTGAGCAAAATTTCGACACCATTCCAAACTGCATATATAGTAGGGGTATGTAATGGAAAGGAGATGGAACTGTGAGCTTTTTGTTGAAAGCTTTCCTCAAGAAACGGTTGACGTTGTTATTGAAGTCAGCATGATGCGCGCTCGGCGTCATTGAAATGTTGACCACTGTTGTTGTCCACTATACAATCTAATATGACTTAAGGGTGATTGGGCTACTTGTACTGGAGCGATATCATAGTATAGAATAGGCATTATATACCACTGTAGGTCCTGTTAGCTCTTGGTACTCCTAATCAACCTAATGCTTCATGTTATCCCATGACTGGTTTTGGTAGTACGTAATGTAATGCTTGTGTGGCTAGTATTGTGACGTGGGGTGAGAGTAATGCATGGTTGTCTGGTGCGGTAGTATAGGGTGTACAGTTTGCACTCCTGCTGGTTCAGTGTTAGCCCTTGGTACTACTATCCATCTAGGATGGTGTGCTGCTCTGGGTGATACATGATGCTAGGTCAAGCAGTAGAGTGGAGTGGAGTGGGGTGGGGTAATGGTTGGTTGTCTGAGGCAGTAGTATATGGTGTACGGTCTGTACCCCCAGTTAGTCTACTGCTAGTATTTGGTACTTCTAACCCACTGAATGTATTTTACCATCGGGGTTGGTATAGGTAGTGTGGAATGCTAGGTTACGTGGTATTACAAAGTAAGTTTAGACGATAGTATGGGATGTACGTTCTGTATCCCATAGGTCTACTGTTAACCCTTAGTACTATAAAACTGCCCGATGGTTTGTAATGTCCCATGGATGGTTTGCAATGCTAGATCATGCTGTGGTGTATGCTTGGTTTCTGGTTTCGTAGTAGAGTATGGATGGCCTTTTGACATTCTAGGACTTGGCCGAGGGGAGAGGTTGTGGTCTGAGATAGTTAGCAAGCCTATAGTAATGTTACAAGTCAGTAGTAATGGTACAAGGTTGTACCACCTGCTTCCGCCATGTTTCAACTATCTGTCCTATCATTATCCTCTATTGTATTCACCATTATTATAGTGTTCTACCAGTCTTGTGACGGGTGCTCCGTCTAGACTGCTGCCGGCCTCGGCTACAGTTACAGCTTCCTCCGCTACGTTACAAAAGCACACACGACCGCATGCTAGCTACCCGACTTCAGATATCCAGCCAGCTGTGTGAAGACGGAACCAGTCTTCGCCCATGAAGTCTGACCATCCGGTAGCTAGTGATTCGATGCTACGATCATCGGGACATTCGGAGAAGAGATCTATCTCTGGATCTTCGTCCCAGGAGCAGCAAGTGAAAATACAGTAGACCACTGCTCCTCAAGGTTTGGTAATGGATTTGCTGTCGCAGATTGTGCAGCCGATCGCAGCATCCCAACAAGTGCAAGAGCAGCCTCCTGCAGATTCCAGTGGAGAGCTACCGGATGGTGCTGGGTCGGTCCAGCCATCTCCACATGCAGATGCAATGGACCGAACGTCACAACTGAATCAGTCGGATGGTGAAAGGGACAAGGAAGAGGTTTCCCCTTCCCTTTCAGAACAGCATATGGTAGCGATGAATTTTATTTATCAATACTATACTGACTTTGTTCCACCTGATCAGCAAGCTGCGACTACTAGAGAGAAACCACTGTCGTCTCTGAAAGCAGATTTCGTGTGGAGGAAAGAGAATGTTCTTTCCTTCCCAAACAGTCTTGACAGGTGCCGGAGGCCTTCGGTCATGTTAACAACGCCATATTCAACCTCTCTAGTGCTAAGAGGAAGGCAGTTTCTTATTGACATCTTCCATAAATATACCGTTCCTTGGACCACGTTCATTTAAAACGGTTGGAGAAGATTCCAGAGAGCTCCCTCTGCGTTTAGATGAGCAGGCCGGGGATGTATATATGTCCCTACCTGTATCATTCAGTATACGATCGGAAGTGATGGAATGTGCTATTTCATTCAATAGAGCGAATCTGGACGCGATGTCCTATGCAGATCACCTCACCAGAGCTATGGCGCAACGTCTTAATGGGAAGGAATTTGAGAATGTTTGTTCCTCACTTAGAGTTCTTTCCAGGGCAGTCATGCATGCCACGTACAACTCTGCCCTGACGATGGCAAGTAGGGAGTTGATCAGATGTGATGCTGCCCATGCGTCATCATCACTTATAGATGACAAGATGAAAAGCTCTCTCCAAATCGCTCTGTCTCTGGATATACTCTATTTGATGACGAGCTTTCGTTAGTCTATGAACAGGCTACAAGAAAGGTTCCAGTACACTGCTATTGAAGTCGGTGTCTCATCAACACGCTTCAGCAAACCAGGGTAAGCGAGGCCGTTCTACTTCAAATCAGCTAAGGGAACTCCTCGTGAGGGTACTATAAACTCTGTTATACTTACACCAGAGGTCATCAGTATAGTGACTCGGGAAAGGGGCACAGGTCTGATCCAGACTATAGGTCAGACGTAGTTTTTCCTTCCGTAAGCCTTGTTAGTCATACAGGTGATGAATGAGACCTCTATTGCTTACAAGTTGATGGAAGGTTATCAACTTCGCAAGAAATTGGATTTATGTCACGGAAGATCAGTGGGTTAAAGTGTTGTCTCGGAAGGCCTACGGCTATGATTCCGAACAAAACCCCCACTTACAAGATGTCTGTGTTGGACAAATCTTCCGGCGGATCCTTTCAAAAGGGAGTCGCTCCAAGTAGAGGTACAGGCTCTCTTCTTGAAGGAAACAATATAGAGGTCGTCGAGTATAGACTTCTGTTGCTTTCCACTTAGCAGAAGGTTATCAACCTCACAAAAAGTGGATGAAAATTGTGGAAGATCAGTGGATGAAAATGTAGTCTCGGCAGGCCTGCGGCTATCAGTCCAAGCAAAGCTCCACTTACAACAAGTCTGTGTTCGACAAATCTTCCGGCAAATTCTTCCAAGAGAGTCTCTCCTTGCGGAGGTATAGGGTCTCCTATTGAAGAAAAGCAATAGAGGTCGTCAAAATATTCTCCAGGTTTTTTTTCAAATCACCTGTTTTTCATCCTGAAGTCGGACGAATAGTGCATACCATAGATAGGCTGAGACAGCTGTCTTGTTTGGAATAGAGCTGTTAGATGGAATAGGTACGTCTTTTCCCTCTCAGTGTTGTATTCCTTGGCGTCAAGACGTTTAATGTCATTGTGGACGCCATAGTAGCCTTATGTACTGTTACAGCGGTCTTTTCTTAGCGGCTAGTATTTTAAGTCTCCATTTAGTGAGCTTTCAAGGCCGAAAGTGACACAAATATGTCTTCTAGTAGATGAAGACTCATAACTGCGTAGCTACCTTGAGATTACTGTCTCTTTAGGAATTACAGATGTTAGAATAGCGGTCTGTCATTCCCTGTCTTGCATGACGATGGTTGTAAGTCTCCGTTTAGTGAGCTTTCAAGGTCGCTAGTTACACCGAGGTATCTGTCTTCACAGAAAGGAAGACTTCTAGCTACGTTAGCTAGGCTCTGAACGCTGTCTTTTGGGAATAACACCGATAAAGGTACAGTGCTTTTCGGTTTGTTTTCCTAGGTGTCATAGACTTGTTTACACCATAGTAGCCTAACTAGAATCATGAGCGAGATTTTTTATCAATGTATTGAATTTATTATCTCTTGGGACTGCTGTCTCTTTGGGAATTTAGGGCTCTTAAAATAGCGGCTTTTCATTCCCTACCTTGTGCGACGATAGTTGCAAGTCTCCATTCAGTGAGCCTTCAAGGTCGCAACTTGCATCGATATATCTGTCTTCACAATGATGAAGACTTATAAGCTATGGCTAGTGTTGTAAGTCTCCTTTGTGAGCTTCTAAGGCCGCAGTTATCTGCCTTTTATTGTCTTCACGTATATGAAGACCTTTTGCTGCTTCAGCTAGGCTGAGTTCATTGTCCTACAGGGCATGATACTGTATGTTAAAGGAGGTTATTCTCTTCCTACCAGTATGGTTTGGTGTTAGTTATATGAGGCGATAACCTCTATTGAAGACGCCACATTTACCTACTGTGATTATGTCAGTATGGTGTATTTGTCCATCAGGTCCCTCTCCGTCCTTAGTGACATTATGGAGTCAGTCAGACGTGAGGGAGCCCTGCAGATCCTATGCTATTTGATGACTAACACAAGAGCGATTCAAGTAATGCGGGTGAGGGGGGTTCGATATGAATTTTTCATCGAACCCTCCCTCCCCCTGCCAATGTGTTAAGAGGCGATTACATGGCAAGACGTAGGTTTCTTCCCGTAAGCCTCGTATGCATTTAAGTGTATACATGCCCTTCATGTCTTCTCGATTGGTGGCTGGGTCATGTTCTAACGGCAACCTCATGGGCACATCCACTTTTTAGTTGGTTTGTTTCTTGTTTGTTCATTTTTAAGTCATATACGAGCATATGATTCATTATCAATAAAATTGCTAGCCTTCTTGTACCTGTATGGCTGACATGTCAGTTATCTGGGAGACATTCTCAAATGTTGGGATTAGTTCACTCTGGAAAATTTCTCTCAGAGCGTTCTGGCATGTTCTTACGACGTATGAGTTTATTACTCAGTTAACTGCATTTTAACATCCCATTATTCATTCAGTTTTCTGGTTACACTTGTATTACTTGGTCATACTGTAGATACAGGCTGTATTCAGATGAGTACATACAGGATTTCATTGCCCGTGTGCATATTATGTGTATTTATTAGGCAGACACATTATTGTACACATTATATAAATTCTAGCTCATGAGAATTTTGGGGCTATTTGGATCAGTTATGGAACTGCCAACAGGCCGTCTATGCATATGGTCTCCATTTTTGGCATCATTATTCGGAGTAGTATATTCTTTCTCTGAACAATCAATGGTTGTTACGGACCTAGGAAAAAATGAATTATTTCAGGGGCGGTCGGTGATGAGTCTGTTAATCATAGCTCATTCCATGTTCTAAATCCAGGTTTCTTGAAGATACAGTACACATTTTCGTATATTCGAACGGTTCCTTGGAGTGTTATCCAGGTTTCTTGAAGATACAGTACACCTCGTATATTCGAACAGTTCCTTGGAGTGTTATTATTGGGTTGCCTGTAGGTTGCCTTAGAAGCGTGTTTGCTCTTCAGATACTTTCCACTGATATTCAATTGCACAAGTGTATGGTCATACACTTTATATCACCGGTTTTCATCCAATCTACGTATTCCGACTCCGGTATACGTTAGAAGCATGCTCTGTTAATTACCGGGATCGCCACAATAGCTTTAGCTTCTGAAGTGGCGTTAAGCACCAATAATTAATAATAATTAATAACAAGGTGCTTATTGGGTGAATATATTTGGATTATTTAGCATCGCTTTTCTCTGATTCCAGAGTGCTCCCATCTTTGTTTTGAAGAATATTCCTTCAAAAAAAAAGGAGTGGTGGGATTTTTCTTCATCTCATCCAGCTAGATAAGTGTGTAACTATGAGTGAAACTGTTTTGTCTAGATTATTACTGATCCTTGATACAGCTTGTTTATTATTTATATATGGCGTATGCTTGTGGGGGTTGATCTCTCACTCTCAAATACACTATCATAATTTAAGGGACTTAGTCCGGACTAGCCTTAAATTGGGGGCTTGTTACACACATTTAGCATAATTTTTCGTGCTAAGATTACGGAATTACTTGGATTGGCTCCTTATTTATGATATGTCTTCTCTATTATTGTATAGAGAGTCATACATGTAATTCCTTTTAAGTTTAATTTCCTTTCACCTTGGAATGCAGGCGTAGGAGCTTTATTTGGTCTGCTAATTCTTAAGTCCTAGGCCCTCCGCCTTTTTACGATTCAGCTAGTCTGGGCCATTGGTTATTGGTATAAAAATATAAATTTCAAGTAATTTGTATACTTTTGTATACTTACCAATGGCCCAGATGGGGATGGCCCTCCCATGAGAGTATGCTCATCTACAAAGAATGATGTTGGGGCCAATGGGGGCGCGGTGGTGTTGCGGTGACCAGTTCTCATCAGATCACCGAAGTTGAGCAACGTCGAGCCCAGTTTATCATTGGATGGGTGACCGTCGGAGCGATCAATTCACTTAACCCAGATTGCCCACGTTAATGCCTTGTACTAAGGTGTACTACTCGTCAATGGTACACATGTCTTCAACCAATCTAAACCTGCCTGTGCTGCAGTGCGGAGTTACGATGTTGGGGAGTTGGCAGCTTCTCGTCGTTGCTCAGTGGTTCTCTCTGGGTACTCCGGCTTCCTCCACCCGTAAAACTGTCATGGTCATGATTAGCCATTGTGCATAAGTATATGACCTTAAACACCAATAAATAAATAAATATTGTTGGGGCCAATTCCGGTCTCTTCCTGACCACTGTGCATGCACAGAGGGTAAAGTATGGAGGGCCAGATAGGACTTTTAATTTTCGGTATTGTATGCAAATTTTGGGGATTGGGGGTTCAAAATTTGTGTTTGGCCCTTGATAATATCGAGTTTGCACCAGCTAGTCTGGGCCATTGGTAAGTATAAAAAATATATGGTACAAATTACTTTAAATTTATCATTTTTCAGGTATTTTCCTTTAAATCTGACCATGGCTGCTGTGAAACAGCCATGACAAGATTTTATGAAAAATTGATTTATATTTATGTATTGGGGTTTAACGATACTTTTGACAGCCAGGGTCACCGCATTTATTTATTTATTGGGGTTTAATGATACTTTTGAGGGCCAGGATCACCTCGTGTCTGGCAGTTTTACAGATGGAGGAATTCGGGGTACCCGGAGAGAACCACCGAGCAACTGTCAGACTCCCCAGCATGCTAACTCCACACAAGTAGGGTTAGCATTGATTGAAGACAAGTGCACCATCGACATGCAGTACGCCTTAGTACACAATGCAACCGTGCCCCACATGGGCAACTGGGATTAAGTGTCTTGCCCAAGGACAAAACTCAGTTCCTGCAGGTGGGATTCGAACCAAGGACCTTTCAGCTTGCATCCTTCATCTCTACCTACAGAGCCTTCCGAAATATTCATTTAAATTCATATCAAGAAATCATTGGTGAAAAAAATCCATTTAATTTAAAGGGAGAATATTTGATTAAATATGCCCAAATTTATACATATTACAGTGGCAAAATAAATTTGGTCTTGGAAGGAATATCTGCCAGCAGCATTCAAAGAGTTAATGTTTGCATTAGATGGCAAAAATGATAAAGTACGTTGTGATAAGAAATGGACTGGACTTCCTGGTCGCGTTTCATATGGCACACTATCTTGTATGTTGTATGTCATATCTCGTATGTTGCGTGTCATATGTTGCATCTCGTGTGGCGTATCTCGTATGTTGTATGTTGTATCTCGTATATCACATCTCGCATGTCGTATGTTGCATGTCGGTCCAGGAATTCTGTGTAATATGGTACAAATATTTTTTTTCAGTGCTGCAGTCTGTGAGCCAATTATTGCTGAACCATATGTCCATGATGGAATAGAACTGGACAACTCCTGTGCCTTCCTAATTGTCATGTCAGATGGGTTGTATCAGGCATTACAGGCTGCTAATGGTACAGATCGTGTCAATGCAGAAATTGCTTCAATGGTTGCTGCAGAGTTTTCTGTTCAGTCAACTTTGAATGGTGTTGCTCAGGCTGTGGTAGACAGAGTGGTAAGAATACATCATGATGCATTCATGATGGGAACACCAGAAATCAAGCAAATTTGTCAAAAAAGGGGTGACATCACATTGCTTGTGAGGAACTTTAATTATCCACTTCCAAATAGTATAAGTAGCCCAACACGAAGTGGTGGTAATTTTCAAACAGGAGTTCCAACACCCTACTATCCAACTCCTCCCAAACCTGGTCCCGTTACAATTCCACCACCTTCTGTTCCTTCTTCATGGTCTCCAAATTCAGAGGATACTACACCTGTCGAGGAAACTCCAACACCATCATATACCTCCTCTGGAAGTCCAAGTGGATTTTATCACAACACCAGTACAAATGTGACAGGTTCAACCAATACAGGTACATACACAAACACAAGTTCAACCCAAAGTAGTGATGAAAGTAGACTGTTTCAGCATAGATTTAACTCAAGATCTAAACTGGAGCTTGATGAAAATGGTAAAATTGAAGCATACGTTGACTTTTCTGAATTCTACCAAGCTATAGCAAAATTAACAGAAGAAGAAAGAGCCATTTTTAATACTGAGACAAAGCCCAAATCTTCATATGATTCAATATCTGAAGAAATTGACAATGTTTCTGCTTCAGAAATATAAACAATTTTATAACATGTTTCATGTTCAAAGGATTCAGTTCAAGTTGACCTTTCTGACATCTTCTGGAATATCTTTGGAAGTGTTTGTTTAGCCTACTTGATTGAAAGGCTGGATGAGTGCCTTTGCCATCACTTGGTGACTGTTGCCTGTATCCATCAGCTAGTGCTAAAGTATGGGGTGCCATCCCTCTATTTATTCCTTATTTAATGATATCATTTAATGAATCAGTGATATCACTATTTCATTTAATGATATCACAAATTATTTAGTGATATCACAAAATGATTTAGTGATATTACTAATTCGATTTTGTGATATCACAAAATGATTTTATGATATCAATAATTCGATTTAATGATATCACTTAATGTTGTCAATTTAGTGATATCACTTATTCGATTTCATGATATCACTAAATTATTTTGTGATATCACTAAATATGAAAACGGTATATCAGCCCATTCATTACCTGATTTAGTGATATCACTAAATCGACAACATTTAGTGATATCATTAAATCGAATTATTGATATCATAAAATCATTTTGTGATATCACAAAATCGAATTAGTGATATCACTAAATCATTTTGTGATATCACCAAATTGAGTGAATTGGTGATATCATAAATTTGATTTAATGATATCACTAAATCATCCGATTCCATGCAGTGATGACACGACCATCGCTGTACATATCATAAAATCAATTTTGTGATATCATAAAATAGTCGGAATTAAATGATATCATAAAATCAATTTGTGATATGACTAAATCGATTTAGTGATATCACTAAATCATTTTGTGAGTGATATCACTGAATTCATTTAGTGATATCATTAAAATCCAAGTGATTATACATATCAATAATTTGATTTTATGATATCACAAAATATTTTATGATATCACAAATTATTTATTGATGTCACAAAATAGTATCTTCCACACTAATTATTGATATCACAAAATGATTTAGTGATATCACTAATTCGATTTTAATGATATCCTTAAATCATTTTATGATATCACTAAATGGATTTTGTGATATCACTAAATAGAACGGAATTATTGATATTATAAATTTGATTTAATGATATCATTAATTCATTTAATGATATCACTAATTCATTTAATGATATCATTAAATAGGGAATAAATAGAGGGATGGCGCCCCATACTAAAGCAGTTAGGGAATCTCAAAACTGATTAATTATTTAGTTACAGTATGTGGAGAGTGTATTATCACTAAATCACCCACAAAGTGAAGATTCCACCCAAGCAATAATTGCAAATGTGTTGCAGGGTTCCCCCAGAATATTGAAAACAAAATTCAAGGACTTTCAAGGACCTTTTTGAAGAAAATTCAAGGATATTCAAGGACCGTCTCGAGGCTGAAACGTCCTAAGGCCAAAACGTCCCAATGGCAATACCCCCTTTACAATAAGTAGTCAATTGTACCTCGGTTCACAAGTTGTGAACCGAGGTAAAATTTACTACTTATTGTTTGTCAAGCAAACAGGTGCACACGTTTTCATCACTGTGGCAACTGTTTCATCTGCTATGAAAGCCCTCATTTCAGTCGCATCTGTATCCACCCAAGATCGGGCAAGTGCGAATGGTTTCATGTTTGGGTTTTTTTCAAAGTATTGTTTGGCATATAAATTTGTTTGCGAAGTGCACAGTTCAATAAAATCATTGTCAAAAAATTTACTGAAAATGTCCAACTCACGCTCATTGCCATCCACAGAAAACTGAATGCCCGTGGGCTCGTCAAATGTTTTTAACCATGGGTGGTGGAACGAATCCCCCAAATTCAATGTTTTGTCAACATGAACACACATGCTTGATTGATCAGCTGATTCGCCGGCATTTACATTTTCTTCCAAATTGCTTTCACACGACTCGAATTCGTCTTGACGAGTCTTTATTGATATTTCTTATGAAAGAATATCCAGGAAAACCGTCCTCATCCGAATCAGAATCCTCGATAATGTCATAGAAAGTTGATAAATTATTTTCAATTGATGACACCATTTTCCAAACAAAGTCGAACTGGGACGTTTTGTCCCCCTGTCAGACAATGTATTGGAACATGTGTGTTACTTTATATGGAAACTCATGACGATTCTGGTGGAAATCAAAAGGTTTTCATTGGTTGTTAAATATAATTCGACCAAGGAAGCCCCCTCTGTACTAATAAACATGAGCCGACCGAGTGCTAAGAGTTAATTAATATTAATAACACCTACTTGTTCGGACTTGTCAACAAATTTATTCGTTCCTTTTCGGACTGCTATTATGCTTGTGATAAATTGGCAATCAAATTCAAGGACATTCAAGGACCTTTTACTGATATACCTCGTTTTCAAGGACTTGAAAATAGCGTTTCAAATTCAAGGACATTCCAGGTTTTCAAGGACCCGCGGTTACTCTGTGTGCAAAGCATAACAAACACAAGCAAAGTTCCAGCCAATGGACCTCCGGGTTGAACCCAGAGGTCCATTGGCTGAAACATTGCTTGTGCTTTTTTCCATATGTGCAGAATTTGAAAGGAATACTTTAGGTGATAACTCCACTCCACGGGTGATTTAGTTACAATCCACTCTCCACGTACTGTATAAATGTTAGAATAATGATTTAACGCATGATATTTTGGATGAAAGAATATGCATATGTTAGAATGCTGAACCACGATAATAGAGTTATGACGTATAGGGAAATATTTTGTACACAGGAATATGGGACATTCCATTGTGTTAAACATCACAGGGTATATTAAAATAGACTACTCAGAATCCCTGTGGGAACCCCGGGAGGTGAAGCATTGCTTATATTCTGTGGTAAACAAGCTCTGTTTAACTAGTAAAATAGGATGCAGTAACCAATGCCTGGGATGGAAGTCCTCTAAAATGGGCGACACGGCTATAAACAATTGGCTGTACTTGACTTTATATCCATGTTGTGCTCATGAATAACCATTGTGCAGAAATATGTGACCTAAACTTAACTATTCATGGTAGTTCATAAGTATAAGTGTGAACAGTTTTTAAGTCACCTGACTTTTAGTCAGGAGAGCTATAGTGATCACTCACCGTCCGTTGTCCATCGTCCGTGAACATGGTATTTGCATCTTCTCCTCCCAAACCGCTGAACCAATTTAATTGATATTTGAGATAATAGTTTGTTATGACATCGCAATTTGATTTTGTTCAAATCAAGTTGCCTCTCCCTTTGGTAGGGCCACGCCCAAAAAGTGTGCCTAAATCTTAAAAAATCTTCTTCTCATGAACCAGCAGTAGCAGAGACTTGATATTAGGAGTGCAGCTTCCTTTTGAGGTGTAGACTCAGATTTGTTCAAGAGAAGTTTGTTGGGCTATATTTGCCGTTGTTATGGGAGAGGCAAGAATTTTTGCCCCTCCCAAAATTTCTATTTTCCAAACCGAGAGGCAGATTTGAACCAAATTTGATATGAGGGCTTATTGGGTCATAAGTACTTAATCTATGCCCAAATTTTTTTTCCCGGCACCCCATGGAAACTGCAGGAGCTAAAAATAGAAAATAATTAAAACACCCTTATCTCCAAAACTGAGAATTCTTATTTGGTGTGAAGCTTCCTTAGGACCAACAGAATGGAATGGTCAAAAAAAATTGCTATCGGTTTTATCATGGGGTACTTTTTTGGGACTTTGAAAAAGTGCTGAGTCAGCATTTTTTAACACTGTGGGTAATGGGAAAAACATTTAAGACTACTTTTCTCCCAAACCACTGCTCCAAAAGCTTTCAAATTTCACATGTAACATCTTTGGAAGATTGTTTCACATGTTTATTGAATCAATTCCCTGGGTCCATATTTGGTCTCTCTATGGGAGCCCAAATGTGTTGGGGTCCCGATTGGACTCAGAAATTTTGGACCAAAATCCGGAAATTAGTTTTTTTGTTTTTTATGCGTTTTGGTCAATTTTAAGACAAAATTTATTATTTTTTTTTACACTGAAAATTTGGGGTCCAGGTGGGACTTGGAAATTTTGGACCAAAATCCAAAAATTAGGGTTTTTTTTGTTTTTTATGCATTTTGTTCAATTTTAAGACAAAATTTTTTTTTTTTTACACTGAAAATTTGGGGTCCGGGTGGGACTTAGAAAAGTTTGGACCAAAATCCAGAAATGAGTTGTTTTGTTTTTATGCATTTTGGTCAATTTTAAGACAAAAAAAAAAATAAATTTTTTTTGCACTGAAAATTTGGGGTCCGGGTGGGACTAAAAATTTGGGCCAAAATCCGGAAATTAGTTTTTTATGCGTTTTGGTCAATTTTAAGAAGAAAAAAAAATTTTGGTCTGAAAATATTTTGTTTGGGACTTCGAAAAAAAATCTGTTTTTATGCGTTTATCTCAATTTTGGGACGTAAAAGTGCAGGAACTGAAAATAGAAGGAAAATTCTGTGTATTGTGTGGGCACAATCGCTTCATCTAGTTGGTATATGCTTTTCTTAGGAGGGACATATGCAGCTTATTCAAGTCAAGTCCCTGGTTTGATATTTAGACTACCATGTCAGGTGAGCACCCTCAGGCCCCCTGTGGCCTCTTGTTAATGGAAAATATTCGTTGGTGTAATCTTTCTTACCTGAGAACAAGAAATTAATACACTAGTAACAAAAAAACCATTGGTTGAGTTTCCAAAGTTTTGTTTATGTAATGTTCTATCAAATGGTTTTTTATCATGATTGTCATTGATCTGAGAAAATAGAGTTGTATTCACAGGAAGAACTGTTAACCCCCCCCCCCCCCATCCTTCCCTCCTGTACTAATGTGTTTAAGCAATTTACTGCCTTGTTCTACACTTGTGTGAGTAACAGTAACACAAACGGGGTATTGTGTTGCTGTTATCTTGTTTAACTGGTTGGGTGCGGGAAGCCACGATCGTGGCTCTCCTGTAAAGTGCGGGGAGCCACGATCGTGGCTTTTGGTAATGTGATTTTATTGACCCTTGTATTTACATATAAAACACAATTAATAGCGCCCGGTTTGAAACGGTTGGTGTATATAAGATTGACCACTGGTAAGTTCACCAGATTGCGCATGTGGAAATGACCAATGGTCTGTGTTAAGCTAAATTAAATGATTAAATTTTCACGTAATTTTTCATAAAAACAAAATGGGAAATCCCCAATTTGACCCAAGTTTGTTTGCTGTTGTAAAAAATTTTCGAATGGGGTGTTCTGTAAGAGATAGAAATAATTTTAAACTTGTCAGTTTTAGTACATCCATAGTTAAATAAAACAATGCATTCTTGTGTGAATATCCTGTTTTGATGATTTAGTTGTCATTTTTTTAATTGTAAACTCGGAGAATGAAAGTTGAAACGCACGTGCGAATTCTGTCCCGGATATTTTGGACTATTTTTAGCAGTAAATAACAAGACAAGTTTTGTCCATAAAAGTTGTTAAAATCAATAATTTTAGTAAATTTTATTGTTATCCGAATAAATATGATAGGGGGTGGATTATTTCATCAAAAACAATACAGAATTCGAGAATTATCCAGACGGAAGTGAAGGTCGAAATCTGAGTTAATTTATGCAGGAAATTTGCAATGGCGTCATTGCACTGTTCAAGTCTGTTGTGCCTGTTTGGCATTCATTCACGCATGTTTATTCATGCATTAAAAATGCAGAATTGACATGTCCAATGGAGAACACAATAAAAGAAAGGACCCCCTCCCCCAATGCCAGGAATGTTATGTAAGATACATTTTTATTTAATTGAAGAGAGCCAGCCGTCTTGTTTACAAATACAAATTACAATACAAATTGTGTCAAACACTTGTACCGGCATCAGAATCCAAGGTAAATTGTCAACAGTTCTTTTACACTGCCATTCAGATATATCATTTAAAAATATGTCGAGATGCTCGCCCCCACCCCCACCCCTCATACTTTCCTGGGTCTTGTGTATTTTGAAAGAGTGAATAACCCAATGAAGGCCCTGTGAATACTTACACTTGTTCTCAAGGCACTTGGATGTTTCGCCCCTGGGAGTGGGCCGTTTCAGCCTCTACTCTAGATGTTTTGGGTCACATACCATGTGCCGTTCTTGTACAGTACCTTCTCATATAAGTTGTAGGATAACCACAATAAAATTGTGTCGGAACTGTTGGCAAAAATAAGAGATAAGTTGATAACCCAAATTTTTTGTGGTTATCCAACATATTTGAGGAGGAACTGTGTGTGTATCTGCAGGTTAGCACATGCAGGGTCACAACCTGTTATCCTACAACTTATTTGATTCATTCACATATTTTACCTGTAATTTACCTGTCATAATATGACAAGTTATTATGCTAGTGTTATTTGTACAGGATATGTGCCAGGGCAGTATCTTGTGGGACTCCAATAAAAAAAAAAAAATCATAATTTTTTTTTCTTCATTTTTCACCTGGTTGCTAATTAGCTTTCTGGAACACCTGTAACACACCTGTAATGCAACCATCTTCAAACAATAAAATGTGGCCTCTGCCTTTGATAATGAAGTTTCAACTGTTTGTGTTAACATATATCCTGGTAGAACTTTTCAATAATGGTTACAATAATTTGCGATTATTTTTTCCATTAACCTGTTTGCTCATTTAGTACAGGTAATACAGTGGAGCCCACTTAACTGGATATCTCTTAATTGTATATCCCTGTTAATTGAATATAATTTTCAAACACAAAACCATTTACCATACCTTCAGAACAGATTTGATCTGTTAATTGCATATGGGTTGTAGAGTAAACTCCTGTTAATTGTATATAAATTTTTGTAATATGTCGAAAAAATTACTGTGACATGCACCAAATTCCCCTTATTTATCAACCTTTTTGGCCTCACTACTTCCAATACAGGCATTTATTCTATTATATCTTGTTTGACAGAGCTCTAATAATAATAACACTTCGGCCGGCCGCTGCTTTGTTGCGGTTCTCGTATGAGAAGGCCTTGATTACCCATGTTCTACCAACTGCCTCCCTATTCCTGCGCTTCTTCTCTCCTCCCAACACTCGGAGACAAACTGCTTGATGACATCCCTTGCCCCATTCTTCCCAGTCTCTCTGATTAGTATATTAACCCTCTCCTTTGAGTTGCCCCCTAACCACATGTCCTTCATTCTCCCATCCCACTTCTCCATTATACTCCCCGTGAATCTTGTTCTTTTAGACTGGTATTTTGGGCATTCTATAAGAAAGTGTTCCAGGGTCTCCACCACGCCCACATTACACATCTGGCACTCCTTTTCACTGTTTTTCCCAATTTTTCCCCTCAGCTCCAGGGACCGCAACCTCAGCTTGAACAACAGTGACCCCCCAAAGGTGCCATCAAGGTACTCTTCAAAACCAGGCTTCTCTTTATCACGCAGGCCACCCAAAGATCTCTTTGATTTGACCCCCTCTCGCCAATTACGGTTACAATCCTCCATGACCCTGGTTTGCCCCAACGTCAAGGTCCGAGATCTCCATTGAGTAGTTTTCTACTAGCTCCCTCACTTGGACCATCCACCCCGTCTTGATATTTGAGTTGAAAGTTCTCAGGAACATTACTTTACACCATCGGCTATCGGGGAGATTTACCAAATATTTAAGATAACCGAGTTTCAATAGGTCTATCCTGTCCTTGATCCTCATCCATCCAAGCTCACCCCTGATTGCTTCTAGTGCTGCGGCATTACTCGAGCCTGTTATCCATCGGCCTGCATCGTTCTGCAGGATTTCCAAGCTCTTAACAGCTGTCTGGTTTAGGGGTACAACTTCCGCAGACCCACCATTTCCCAAATGGTTTTCCCCACAAAAACCTTATTGAAACTGTTTCTCCCTATAAGTTTCATTTGGTTAAGGATTCGCTTCCCCTTCAGAATCAATTTATTTGTGTGGTTTCGGTAGATGCATCTTCCTGTGATGTTTATATTTACCCCCAGGTATTCATAGTCACTGGTCTCTCCTACACTAAGAAGTCTATTGCTACCTTCCGGAATGCAGAACTCCCCCACTCTCCACCTTCGAGTGGGGTCCACTTTGCGGCCCACGGGTATAACTTTGCTCTTCCTTTCATTAAGTTCGAGTCTCCATGCTCCCATATTTCCCAACAATTCCCAGCATCTTCTCTAACCCCTCTTCGCTTTCTGACACTAGCACCATATCATCTGCAAAAAATAGCCCTAGGATCTTCAAGTCACCAACTGCAACCCCCTCGTCGCTATGCAGGAGTTCATCTCCTAAACCTTTGATGTACAATGCAAAAAGAATTGGCGAAAGGATACACCTCTGTTTTAGGCCTATCTCCATAGGCACACGTTTTGTTGTAATGGTACCCAGGCTAAGTTCACTCTGTACATCTTTATATAATGCTTTCATAATCCCAACAAACTTGCCCCCCCCCCCCCCCCCAAGCCCAGAGCCTCCAGCTTGCGCCACATACCCTCCCTCCATACTCTATCATATGCCTTTTTGACATCCAAAAAGGCCATGAACATCTTTTTCTTTTTTGCTTTCGCGGATTCTATCATTTGGGATAGCGTGAAAAGATGGTCAGTGACTCTCCTTCCCTTCCTGAAGCCATTCTGGATTTCTCCCAAAAAACCCTTCTCCTCAATCACCTCTAATCTCCCATACAGGACTTTACAAAAGACTTTTCCAATGTTGCTGCTGACAGAGATCCCTCGATAGTTATCCAAGACGTCTTTTTCCCCCTTTTTGTGAATAAATGTCACTTTACTTTCCCTCCACTCCTTTGGGACCTCTTGTTTTTCTATGGCTAAATTGAATAGGGCAGTTAGGCTTTCCAAGAGTTCCTCTCCCCCTTTTTTGATAAACTCGTTAGGAATTTCGTCCACCCCTCCCGCTTTTCCATTCCTCAATTTTGAGATCACCCTTCGCACCTCCTCAGTTTTGATTTCGCTGCACACGAAGTCCGAGAGATTTTCCTTGACCTGGTTCGGACACTCAGTTGGGTTCCCCATGCCTCATCGCTTCTCGTTTACCTTTTCCCAGTGCTTGACTAGTTCTAATGCGATTTGATTTCACTCTTCTGTAACTTTGCCATCTACTTTAATGCTCTGTGGGTTATTCCCTTTGTTACGTTTGTTCACCCATTTCTAAAATACGCTCGAACTCAACCCCCCTGTTGTTCTTATCGTCCTAATAAGACTGCTATTTCGCACTCTCCAGTTGTCATCTTTAATCCTGTTTACTTTATTTCGTGCTTGTTGGTATTCTTCCTTTGCTACCATGGCCTCATTGCTTTCCACCCCCTTAAGTTTTCTACTTCTCCTGTATGCAGCACATTTAGCTTTTCTAACCTTTATGACACTTTTCAGTTCTTCATTCACTCTACCCAAGTTCCTGTGTTGGCACCCTAATCTTTCCTACACTTTCCTTCCCTGCCTCCACTAGGCTCGCAACTATGGCGTCGGCCATCTTCTGGACACTACCCCCCTTGTGTACAGCTGCAAGCTTTGGTTTCAGTTTTTCTTCGAACTTCGCCCAGTCGGCATCCTTTTTGAGTTCCCAAACCTCCTTGAAGCTTCCTTTCCTTTTCTCTAGGTTTTTGGCCCTCATCGTCACTGTAATCAAGTTGTGATCACTATCCAACTCCATTTTGCTCTCATCATCCACTTCTACCCTTATCACCTCCCTCCATAAATTCATATCTGTGAGAATGTAGTCAATTATTGATTTTCTGTCGTTTCTCTCCCAGATCCATTTCCCCTTACATCTAGCGTCCCTGTTCAGAATCTTCAGACCGAGCTCATTTGTGAAGTTCAACAGCTTCCTTCCATTCCTGTTGACTTTCTTGTCCCCACCCTCTATGCCTTCTTCCTTATCACCTATGTGTCCATTAAAGTCGCCCATCAGAATTAAAACCGAGCCCCCTGTTTTCTAGTTCAGTGATATTGGACCTTAGTGTTGAGTATATCGAGTCATTCCACTCGGGTTTACTTCCCTCCATCGCACAGTACACAATCCCAAGGGCAATACTTTTGTTTCTCAGACTGATCTTTACCCATCCAATTTCTTTTGACACCTCAGCCGAGGTGATGATATCTTCCAGATCTGTGATCAGCGACGGTTTTAAATCCTCTTTAATGTACATGCCTACCCCCCCCCCCCTTTCTGCCCCTCCGTTCGCCCTACACCTATCCACACACATCCGCTTACTTGGTCTACCCGTTCCTCGTGTCTTACCCACGTCTCGCTTAAGCCCATGACATCAAACTCCTCTGCCTCGATCAGTGTAGCAATTTCACTTACTTTCCGGTGGAGACAACCAAACCCCACCCCTTCCAGTCAAGTGACAGGTGACGTAAGATGA
The DNA here is from genome assembly GCA_031216915.1 of Pictodentalium vernedei. NCBI lineage: Eukaryota > Metazoa > Mollusca > Scaphopoda > Dentaliida > Dentaliidae > Pictodentalium > Pictodentalium vernedei. The sequence goes on from CM062297.1 coordinate 611,882,119, forward strand.
GATCATAATGAGAACCCGAAAGAAGGTCCCGAAAGCACATGACTGCTACTATCAGATTATTTGCTGACCAAGAACATAACCCGATATAGCAGAATAATAACCTGATATATCAGGATAAGTAAGCTGATATATCAGGATAATAACCTGGTATATCAGGTTACGTAAGCTGAAATATCAGGTTATGCAAGCTGATATATCAGGGTACTAACCTGATATATGAGGGTACTAACCCGATATATCAGGATAATAACCCGATATATCAGGATAATAACCGGATATATCGGGATAATAATCTGATATATCAGGTTAATAACCGGATATATTAGGTTACGTAAGCTGAAATATCAGGTTATGCAAGCTGATATGTCAGGAAAATAACTAATCAGAAAAATACTATCTATCTTGATATATCAGGATAATAGCCTGATATATCAGGTTACGTAACCTAATATATTGGGAAAATAACCAGATATATCAGGTTAGTAACTGAAGGTGGCGCTCCAGAGCTGCCATAGTACGAATCCCACCTGCGGCAACCGCGTTGTGTCCTTTGGCAAGCCACTTCATCCCAGTTTCCCACGCGGGGGCACGGTGGCGTTGTTTACTGCACGTCGATGGGGAACGTGCCTTCAACCGCTGTAACCCTAGTTCTGCCGAGTTAGTACGTTTGAGAGCTTGGTGGTTACTCGCCACCATTCAGTTGTTCTCTCCGGATTCTCCAACTCGTCCTCCACACATAAAACTGTCCGACACGATATGACCCTGGCTGTTGAAAGTGTCGTTAAACCCCAAGTAAATAAATTGACCAGCGACCTTGATTTCGATTACCGGTAAATTGCGAATTTATGCACTGGCAAAACCAAAACTGTTTATGGGTAATCGGGTAATCACCTCGAAGACAATGCTTTTGCCTTTTCCGATTTACTCGGTATCTGGTGTCGAATGCAACGTTAAATGATATGGCAGGAATAAAACAAAAACAAATCCTAGTTTTTAAAAATACCCTTCCATGTGTACGTAATGTGCGACATGCTGACAACATAAATACCAGTACCATTCAATGTAACTTATGATGACTAGTGGGATAATATGCCATTTTATTTTACCACCAAGTGACTTTGACCAATCAGCTTCCGTTATCCCCACTAAAAATGTGCCTGCATTCGGTTGAAGCCCATCGCTCCTGCTAAACCTCTTGTTTTTGTGTACATAATTCCCCGTCTCGATAATTATCCAGTATAATAAAAGCAAAGCGAGCGGCGACTCACGAGAAATACCGCCCCGCCCCCTTTCTGGTTCAGCCATCTGAATGTGATTAAATTAACCCTTTACCCAACGAAAAAGACAAAACCAGCCAGCATTATTATATAAAAATCTCCATTCAATTTCAAATTTTATTTTGTTTTCAATTTTTGTCTCAAAAACAAGCTTATGACTCATTATAGCATCGTACACAAAAGAAAACTGAAGTTATTGCACGCAAATCAAAAATCTAATTATAGTAACAGTGACTTTGACCTATAGACCCCAAATGCAATCCCAACGATCGACACCTCAAATGCAATCACAATATGAAGTTATAGCTTCGTACACAAAAGAAAAGTAAAGTTATTGCACGGAAACCAATAACAGTGACCATGACGTTTGACCTACAGATCCCAAGAGCAATCCCAATCTTCACCCAATTACACGCAGCCTATCTGTGAAGTATTACATTATAATGCAAAGGTTTTGCATTATAATGCCAAAGTTTTGCGTAATGACGCAAAAGTATTATGTAATAACTCAAAACTATTGCGTTATAACTCAAAAGTTTTGCATAATAACGCAAAAGTTGGCGATAAAAACACAAAATTCTTTTTTTTCCCTGTTGACCGTAATCGGCTTTCGTAAGAACCATTCTTCGTTGTTTTCTGTTCGATGATTATTTTTAAAGTGCGTTATCCCCACAAAACATATTTCTTTAGATTAAATGCCCTTTCGCATATTTATTTAAATGTTTATTCACCACAAAACAAGTTTTAAGCTTTTGCACTGCTGAAAATCACAGTAGCCTACACATGTTGTTCATTTGAATTTCCTTGTTACCTGGCATGCTGATTGAGGTATTAGTAAAAATTTCACCTGTGGAGTGGCAATTCGCTACAAAGGCATCATTGAATTTAACCCACGCCTGTGAAACTCACAGTTGAGTAACTGTAGGCCTACAGACCGGTTTAATTTGGGAGTTCTGTATTTTTCTTTGATATGGTTGAGATAGTAGATGTGTGCGGGTTAGTATAGAAGCACCGGATGGCATTAAAACATTATGAAACATATTACTTATGCGTTCTGCCTAGGTGTTGTTAATATCTTGAAACTGTTGGATGACCCATCAGTCGCTCAGGTATGCTATGGAAAGTGAAAGTGGTGTTTTGATAGCGGATAATTTTTTACCTGTGTTGGAAAAACGTGTTATTTTCTTCCATTGAATTGTGACAGATTATCGGACCAGAGAGGATAAGAATACTGGGTAGTGGGACAGAACATTATCAGTGTGTAGGTCTAACTGTTGGTACATGTGGACGATGGACAGAGGGGAGCGGCTGCCGCTGTCCGGGAAATTTCAGCAGTTTTGAAAGTGCTCCACAATGGTGCTTGTTACCCTTTATTCAATATTCTGCTTCTTTTCCTGCACAAACTTCCCACTAGGATATTAACGCCATGGTCATAAAGATGCTGAACCACTTTATTTATTCTATCAACAACATCATTTAATTAAACACTAATCATTCAGCTTGTTTGTTGACATAGTCAGTGCAGTCCCAACAGTCACTGTTAATCATTACCAACCATTATTCTTTATCTCATTCACCTTTTTCCGTGCCAGTTCATATTCTCCTTTCATTAGTCTCGTGTCATTGTTATCCACCCCTTTAAGCTTCCTACTTACAGAAGAAGTAGGAAGCTTAAAGGGGTGGATAACAATGACACGAGACTAATGAAAGGAGAATATGAACTGGCACGGAAAAAGGTGAATGAGATAAAGAATAATAATAGGAAGGAGCACAATTGCAGTCTTGCCAGAACAATAAAGAAAACGGGGGGTTCGAGCTCAAACGTATTTTGGAACTGGGTAAATAAACGGGGGAAAAGTAGTGTGCAGAGTATCAAAGTGGATGGGGAAAGTACAGAAGATAAAGGCCGTATCGCTTCAGAGTTAGTCAAGCACTGGGAAAAGATAAACGATAGGCGATGGGGCAGTGGGTCCCCACCAAAAAGAAATACACTGGTGGAGGAGAACCTATCCAATCGTGTATGTAGCGAAATAACGGCAGAAGAAGTGCGGAACGTGGTCTCGAAATTAAAAAATGGTAAAGCGGGAGGGACTGATGAAATTCCGAACGAATTCCTCAAAAATGGAGGGGAGGCACTTATTGAAGTCCTGACAAACCTTTTCAACCTGGCTCTGCGAAAGCAAGAGGTCCCCAGAGAGTGGAGGGAAAGTAAGGTGTCGTTCATACACAGAAAGGGGGATAAGGAAGTTCTAGATAACTATAGGGGGATATCAGTTAGTAGTAACATCGGAAAAGTATTCTGTAAGGTCATATACGGTAGACTAGAGGAAGTTATTGAAGAGAAAGGTTTTTTAGGAGAAATTCAAAATGGTTTCAGGAAAGGACGAAGAGTCACTGATCACCTATTTACACTCACCCAACTGATAGAATCAACAAAGGCTGAAAAGAAAAAGATGTTTCTGGCATTTCTAGATGTGAAAAAAGCGTACGACCGAGTGTGGAGGGAAGGTATGTGGCGAAAGCTCGAGGGCATCGGACTGGGGGGTGACTTTGTGGGAATCATGAAAGCACTGTATACAGATGTGCAAAGCCAACTCAGTCTAGGGAGTATCACTACAAAACGAGTCCCTATGGATATAGGCCTCAAGCAGGGGTGTATCTTTTCACCGATTTTGTTTGCATTGTATGTTAAAGATTTAGGGGACGAACTAATTCAGAGTGCGGAGGGGGTAAATGTTGGAGACATACAGATACCAGGCTTATTCTTTGCGGACGACATGGTGTTAATGTCTAGAACTGAACAGGGGCTAGAGAAACTGCTGGAAATTGTTGGTAGATATGGGAACACTTGGCGGCTCGAACTAAATGAAAATAAAAGCAAGGTAATACCCGTTGGACGCAAGGTAGATATGACGAAGAGATGGAGAGTGGGGGAGTTCTCAATCCCCGAAGGGGAAAGCAAACAAATCACTGTAGGAGAAACGGGAGAGTATGAGTATCTAGGGGTAAGCATAAATATAACGGGAAGAGGGGTGTACAGAAATTACTCAGCCAAACTGATTCTGAAGGGGAAAAGAATTCTGAACCAACTAAAACTTTTAGGGAAAAATAGTTTCAACAAGGTCTTTGTGGGGAAAACACTGTGGGAGAGGGTGGGTTTACCAAGTATAACGTATGGCACGGACGTGATTCCATTAAACCAAACCGTTATTAAGAAGTTGGAAAATACTCAAAATGATGCCGGCAGATGGATAACAGGGTCGAGTAATGCTGCAGCTTTGGAAGCAGTAAGGGGGGAGCTTGGGTGGATGAAAATCAAGGACAGGGTAGATTTGGGAAAACTGTGTTACTTTAACTACTTGAGAAACCTGCCTGACAACCGGTGGTGCAAATTGATGCTCGATACCATTTGGAATTCTAATATAGAAACGGGGTGGTCAAAACATGTGAGGGAACTAATGGACAATTACTCTATCGAGGTCACAAACATAGAAGTAGGAATGAAAGAAGGCAAAAGGTTTGTCAAAGAGAGAGTCATGGAAGATTGCAATCGAAACTGGCGAGCAGGGGTTAGCGTGAAAAGATCACTGCAGGGGTTACAATATAAAGAAAAGCCAGCTTTTGAGAAGTACCTAGATGGCACCTTTGGAGGGTCACTGCTGTTCAAACTGAGATCAAGATCACTGGAGCTTCGGGGAAAAATTGGGAGAGATGGGGAAAAGGGATGCCAAATGTGCCACTCTGGAGTAGTGGAGACCCTGGAACATTTTCTCTTGGAATGCCCACAGTATATACCTCATAGAATAAAATTTACTGGAAGAATAATGCAGAAGTGGGGTGAAGAAACAAAGGATAGATGGCTGAAGGGGGACACGAGGGAGAGGGTAGGAATGCTTATTGAAGAAATTGAAAAAGAGGAAGTGAGGGACACTATTAAGCAGTTTATATCTGAATGCTGGGAGGAGAGGAGGGGAAGAGGGGGTGGGGTGCAGGGGGAATGATGACCTTCTGTTATGAGGACCGCGACAAATCAGCGGCTGGCCAAAGAGTTATTATTATTAATCATTACCAACCAGTCAAGTGTGAAAGTCTGTTTACAGATTGACTGGAGTTATAATTAGCTGTCCACCCGTGACTGGGTTGTTAATGGACTGTACACATAATGCATCAAATATTTTCCCAATGTCACCAATAAAGATTTAAAGAGGGTCGGAGAAATTTTACAACCCTGCCTGACCCCGGTTGTCGATAGTACCGGAGGGCAAAAGTTCTTTGGTTTTTCTTGTTGTTTTTTTGGCTATATGATAACTTGACTGATACAAGGACGATAAGGTTTAAAACGTTGCTCCACTGATTCCTATTGTAATTTGTTGAAAAGTATAGAACGATCTATGGTGTCGAATGCCTTCCTAACATCTACAAAAACAGCATACTATGATGGTTTTTTTTTAATTTCTTGTATTTGTGTATTGCTGTTTTCAAGATAAACATACCATCAATCGTGCAATATGTCATCTGCAATTTCATTTGTAGATACCCCAAGTATTTAGTAGAATTAAGGATTTTCTATATTTATTTGGAGGTGGTTGCCAAGGCTCCACCAGCCTGCTTCCACCTCTCCGTGGCCATGCCACTGTATTAGTTTTGGCCTCCGTGTTTGAATGCAAATGGCAAAATATGCGTATTTTTTTAAGTACAAAAGTTTCAGTGAATTTTCACACAAGAAGTAAAACGACTTTGCTTGCCAACCCAAATACCAGAGCAAAAAATTAACAAAATTCGTCGGTGATGCGTCGACTATTTCAATTAGATGCGAGTAAGACGCGTCAGCGACGAATCTCCATCCAACTGAGACGAATCTCCGTTGGTGATGCGTCTGAAATATGTGTTTGAAATAGTCAACGGATTTTTGACGCGTGGAATCTAATACAAGGTGCGGAAACAGACGAGCGCTACCGATCAGCCGAATGCAAATCATAATGTTACCAATTGCTTGCAACAACATGGCAAATTAGCAACCAGCAGGTGAACTATTTGGTGCAGCGCCATTTCAGTCTCGAGTACAATGGTTTCCTGTATGCTTGTAAACACAACACACGTGGGTACTCACTAAAGTGCACCTCAAATATTGTCCGAAGCATGTGAAGTTTCGCGTGAATTAGAAAAAAAAAATAACCACGGAAGATTTATTTTCCACAGGCGAACAAAGCATCCGTCTTTTGTTATTTTATTGTGAGAATTGACGTGATATATAAGTGAAAGTTAGAAACTGTTCAACAGAAGGCAGAAATATTTGGAAAACCAGATGCTAATTTTACTTTCCCTGTTATTCACATAAAAATTTACTATTACGCACCCCTCCACTCAAACATTTTACAAGTATAAATATCTAGATTTCAAGATTTCTTGCCTGATGTTCCCCATATCGGGCATATGGGGCAGGTTCCACTGGATCATGGTTGCAGCGTGCTGAGGTGTATACCATGTCGACGGTACATACGCCTTCAAGTATTGCTAACCCAGCTTGTGCTGAGTTGTGGATTAACATGGGGGGGGGGGGGGGGGGGGTATGACTGAATTTTTTTTTTAGGGGGGGGGGGGGTGGACAGGTAACACTGGATTACAGTTGCAGTGTGCCGAGGCGTATACCACGTCGGCGGTACATACGCCTTCGACCATTGCTTGTGCAGAGTAAGTAGCTGTGATAGTTACTCGCTCCGATCAGTGCATTTCGGGATTTTCCGGCCTCACCCGTAAAACTGTCCGACACTGGCTTTCGAAAGTGTCTGTGCGCCCCAGAAAACAAACAAATAAATAAAAAAACATCGCGCCCTGGGTGCAAAAACAAAATGACCGAAGGAACCTAAAGTATGCCGGTCGACCACGATTGGCTGATCAATTAGATTTGACGCAACGGTGATGCGTCTGTATATTTCAAAACTTCTCCATGTCGCATCAGCGACGGATTTAATACAATGAATAGCAGTGAAGTCGACCCACGTTGAAGTCGTCCCAAATAAGTGATCTCGACCCAAAAAAGTGAATTCGACCCGAAGTGATTTCGTCCCGAAAAAATTATCTCGACCCACTTTTAAAATTTATTTAAAGCCATCTCCATCCCTATCTAAAAGTGTCTTGGTTACTGTTAGAAATTTTTGTAACTCAATAGAAGTGGAATTTATCCTTTTAAGACCCTTGTCCGTGTTCGTTTATGTTTTACTAGCTAACTTATGAAAAAAGACAGCTTGGGACATTCCGCTGTTGGTATGCGTCAATGATATATGAAAAGCGGCTAATTACTTTAATGTTTCATTCGATAAAAAAGGATGGTCAGCAGTAACTCACTTTGATAGAGCAATCCCTTTGTTCTGTCCTTAACACAACAACTGCGGCAACTCACTTTTATCGGTTTGTTTGTTTTGTATAAACAGAACTAGCGATATATAAGCACAGATAAATTCCATTTTTTTCTGTTTATAGACTGGTAGATTATATGAAAACGGCGTTCAGTCAAAATGAAATAGGAACCGCGCTATTACTCGACGTAGAAAAAGCGTTTGACCCTGTCTGGCACAGTGGCACGAGATACAAACTAGCTAAAATGGGGCTACCTACCAAAATTCTAAGGATCATATCATCATTTTTATCTGATCGAAAAATCAAAGTGAGGGTCAACCGCGAAGTGTCAGACGAGGTAAAACTCGAAGCGGGCACTCCACAGGGTTCGGTCCTCAGCACGCTTCTATTTATAATATATGTGAATGACATTGACAAAGTAGGGAAGAACCATGTTGAACTATCTCAATTCTCAGACGACAAAGGAATGTGGACGGCCAGTAAGTCTCGAAACATAATACAAAACCGCCTGCAGGATACCATCCGCGAGCTGCAAGACTGGTGGGCTCTGTGGCGCATCAAGCTAAATGCCACGAAAACACAAAGAATCTTATTCTATAAAAAGCAAAGGAAAAAGCTGTCCCTAATATTGAGCTTAAGCTTTACGACCACAAACTTGAAGCTAGTAATGAGGCCACGTTTCTGGGATTCACCCTGGATAGCAGTCTCAATCTAAACAATCACGTAAACTCCGTCACTGTCAAAGCCACTAAACGCATCAATTTCCTGAAAATGATTAGAGGTAAAAATTGGGGACCCAATAAAGAAGTTCTCAAGCTTTACAAATCATAGAAACACCCAGTACTAGAGTATAGGGCCATAATAACGAGTGACCTGAATAAAACCAGCATTGAAAAACTACAACGCGTTCAAAATTATGCCCTGCGCGTGGCACTATGCAAACCCAAATGGACACCGATAAAGGAACTTCACGAGCTAGCAAAAATAGAAACTATTGATACGCGATTAAAAGACCTACAAAGCAAAACCCCCAACAGACTCCAAGATGGTGAATTAATGGTTGAGCTGAACGAACACCGATCCCTTAACAGAAAAACAAAATAAGGACTGCCTCGCAACTCTGCTGAAGCGCGACTGAAATGCGTTTAATAAGACCTATATAACAAAACCCTCCACATACTCCAGGATAGTGAATGAATGGTGAAGCTGAACGAACACCGAACCCTTAACAGAAAACCAAAATAATCCACAGTAAATTAAAATTACTAAATAGAATTAAACTGCGTGGTGTCAGTGAGGATTGCCTCGCTACTCATTGAGATCTTTAGGATTCAGTCTGTGAGGATTGCCTCGCAACTCTGCGTGTGGGGAGTGGGCTCCGAAGAAACACATCCCCTACCCCATTTATAGCAACAATAGTCACAATACACAATAGCGGATACCTATCTTTTTACCTATAACTGTTCTAATAACATTCTCAAATTTTCTTGCAACACTCTTATCAAGAAGACGCATGGAAATGGTAGACAAAGCGTAGGAGGAATTGGTGCAACCTACCTTTCTGTTAACATACACAAGAAACCACCAAACACCAGGCAAGGATTGAAACAAGCTTGTCTGGCTGGGGACGAGTGTAAATTTTATATAAATAAGCATTTGAATAGAGATTTAACAGCCCTTTTAAGGGCTTGAGGGTCCCCAAAACTTGATCCCAACCGCCAAAGAACTATGTCCGAATCGTCCATAAACATGGTCCGAATCGTCCATGAACATGGACCGAGTCGTCCATAAGCATGGTCCGAATCGTCCAGAAATCTGGTCCGAATCATCCCTAGATCTGGTCCGAATCGTCCAAAAAAATCTGGTCCAAATCGTACATGGTCCGAATCGTCCATAATCCAAATGTAGAAAATATATTCAAAGGTTGTTTTCTCTTGGTAAGTGGGATTATTATCGAAACAGTCGAATGCAGCACCATCGAATGCTCTATATATTCCATCACTATAAATTAAATAATGATGGAATATAGTGCATTCGATGGTGTTAATGAAAGGGTATATTTTCCCTACAGTTAGAAGCAAGTCCTTTTAAAAATGGCCTAGATTGGATAAAAGCCGTGAACAATCTGTGTTTCCTCTGGTCGTGGCTGGGGGGGGGGGGGGGGGGTGGAGGGGAGCGGGGTTGGACACAGTGACAGGGCTAAGCATTGTTATGTGGAAAAAAATAAGGAGACACGAGTCATGTTTATCTTTACTAATATTTTATTCTATACTCATCGTGGTTAAACTACATCATAGCAGAACAATAAGAAAATATCAACAGAACGTAAAAGAATAAAAGTACAAATAACAATAAAATAGAATAGCACATTAATGCTGAAGAGTGAAGTTCATTAACATTAAAGAGTCGTCTTCCTTTAATCACGCAGCTACCTTGAAAGTTCCATCCATAAACCAAACTTTTGATCTCCCCAAATGTTCTAATTGAAAATCGGTAGCAAGAATTATGTATCGCTGATCATCAACAACAATGTCCTTTTTAAGAAACCCATCTGGTATGAATGATTCGTCCAAGATAAAGTTAAGGTCTTTAGGATGTTTTGGTCGGAGCTTTTCTCTAGCTCCATTTGCTGATCGAGCAAGCTGATCTAGTTTGGGAAGTGACACATTTTCATTTTCTACTTTGCTCAAAGCCTGTCTTGCGAGTAATCGCCGAGTATACCTGAAGATACAAAAAAAAAAAAACATCACCTCTTGCCGCATCCTTGACAAAGGCTCTCGCTGAGCATGTGACTGAGAAAGACAGATCACTTGGAAGAATGTGGGGGTTCGGCCTACGACAGAAACTATTAACACCTTGCTGCGTAACTGTAGCATAACACTTTTTAGAAGATCTACTGCTGCATATCCACGAAGCTGCAACAACAGTTTTACGTTTCAATGCATATTTGAAACACTGAGAATCAACTAAAATGTCTGCTCCTCCCTTTGAACCTCCTTTAAAGATTTCGTATGTGGTTGGTTGGTCGTTGATTATATTATCTGGAACCGTTTCTTCCTCAAGTGACTGCTCTACTGCTGGTTGTATGTCATCAACGGGAAGTAATACATCAAACGACCCTTCTTCTGGTATAACATCCGTCTCCATATCCGACTCTACTGTGTTGTTACTAGACTGGTAACATTCTGGGCAGACCCATGTTATCGTGTCACCATCTCGCTGTTGCTTCATCATTCTCCTGTAGACATCTCTGGTTATTCCAGTGCCACAAAGCCTGTGTCTCCATTGGTTGCAGAATCGCATTGCAAAGCATCTTGCCGACGTCGAACCTCTTTGGTACAACCTGCATGAGCACGAGTATTCAATGAGAATATCCATCTTCAAGTGATGAAATTCCAGCTTGGTTCGGCGGTAGTCTTTGAAGGAGATAGAAATTACTGGAAACATACTCAAACAATTGCAGCGTCTTTGGAGTACAGGTAGATGTGATTTTACCAATGTACACAAAGTGGCGTCGGCAAGAAGAAAAAAAACCTGTAATGATAATGATTTCGAGAGGTTGTTGTCAACACAAATCCTATTCATTTCAATTAATAAGGCTCTGAGTGAGTGATGTCAACTACAAACGACGCTGTTTTGATAATAATCCCACTTACCAAAAGAAAACAACCTTTGAATATATTTTCTGCATTTCAAACGCAACATTTTTTTGAGAACATTGTAATACATTTGTAATGGTGCGAATCGACTTATGGTTGGTGCGCATCGACCGAACCGACGGTACCAATCGACTTTTTGGATGGTACCAATCGACTTTCGAGATGGTTCCAATCGACTTCACGGTTGGTGCCAATCGACTGCTCGATGGAACCAATCGACTGTGGTACCAATCGCCCAACGATTTCGTATATGGTTGGTTGGTCGTTGATTATATTAACTGGAACCGTTTCTTCCTCAAGTGACTGCTCTGCTGCTGGTTGTATGTCATCAACGGGAAGCACTGAATACATCAAACGATCCTTCTGGTATAGCATCCGTCTCCATATCCGACTCTACTGTGTTGTTACTAGACTGGTAACATTCTGGGCAGACCCATGTTATTGTGTCACCATCTCGCTGTTGCTTCATCATTCTCCTGTGGACATCTCTGGTTATTCCAGTGCCACAAAGCCTGTGTCTCCATTGATTGCAGGTATCGCATTGCAAAGCATCTTGCTGACGTCGAACCTCTTTGATACAACCTGAGCACGAGTATTCAATGAGAATATCCATCTTCAAGTGATGAAATTCCAGAAAACGTCACGTGTTATATAGAATATTATTGGCAAGGTTCGGCGGTAGTCTTTCATTACGTGTACAGTCCATTCAAAATATTCTCTCCTCTCCACTGGTCGATTGCATAATAGCGTGTCTAAAAATAGGATAAGCTAATTGGCTTTGAGGGGAACTTTTTAGTATCCATGGTAATTACTTCAACAACAACAAGTGCAGTTGTCAATGATGATCTTATGGACAATCATCTGTGTTGACTGATTTTTGGGACAAATGATTTTAACAAACAATACTTTATTAAGCAATTTCTTTTATTAATGATATCTGACTTTAATGCTTTCTCTACAAACATTTGCACACACGAATAACAGGATATATTGTTTGCTCCCCAATTTTTACTTCTGATCATCTTCAGAAAATTGATACGTTTAGTAGCTGTAACCGTAATGGCGTTTACATGACTGTTTAGACTGAGATTGCTATCCAGCATAAATGCCAAAAATTTTACCTCGTTGCTTGCTTCTAATTTGTGATCTTACAACTGGAGATCAATAATGGGGACTCATTTTTTCTTTGCTTTTTAAAGAACATAATTCTTTGAGTTTTGGCGGCATTGAGCTTTATTGCGCCACAGGGCGCAAGATCATGAATGGTATCCTGCAGGCTATTTCTAATTATGTTTCGGAACTTACTGGCCTTCCACATGCCTTTATCGCCTGAGAATTGCGATAGTTCAACACAGTTTTTCCCTACTTTGTCTATGCCATTCACATATATTGGGGGACGCGGTGGCGTTGCGGTAACCGGTTCTCGTCAGATCACCGAAGTTAACCAACGTCGAGCCCGGTTAATTATTGGATGGGTGACCGTCTGAGCGATCACTTCGGACTCCAGCGTTGTGTCCTTGGACAAGGCACTTAAGCCCGTTTGTCCACATGGGGTCACGATTGCGCGGTTTACTAAGGCGTACTGCACGTCGATGGTACGCATGTCTTCAACCCATCTAACCCTGACTTTGCTGCAGTGTGGAGTTACGATCTTGGGGAGCTGGCAGCTGCTCGTCGTTGCTCGGTGGTTCTCTCCGGGTACTCCGGCTTCCTCCACCCGTAAAACTGGCACGGTCAATATTAGCCATTGTGCATAAGTATATAACCTTAAACACCAAAAAATAAATAAATTCACATATATTATGAAAAGAAGCGGGCTTAGGACCACTCCCTGTGATGTTCCCGCTTCAAGTATTACTTTCTCTGACACTTCGCGGTTAACTCTCACCTTGATTCTTCGGTCAGTTAGAAATGGTGATATGATTCTCAGAATTTTAGTGGGTGATCCCATTTTCGATAGTTTATAGCCATTGTGCCATACCGAGTCGAACGCTTTTTCTACATCCAAGAAAAGCGCCGTTCCTATTTCGTTTGGACTGAACGCTATTTTCATATAATTGACCAGTCTGCATACGTGTTCGATTCCCTCTTTCTGACACCTGTACTCCGAAAGAATCTGCACTTGGGGATGCGATGTGCATCCCATAAGTGGATAGATGTAGGTCTTCTGTTTCTCGTACTCCTACCGCTCGTAGTGGATCGATGGCTTCTCAGTTGGTCTTCCTGACCAATGCGTGATCCCCAGACAGGGTGTCGTTTCGCCCTGAAAGGTGGTGGACCTCCTCATTGGCCTTCTCTATCCTCTTCTGAAATTGTTTGTGTAGGGTGTCAGGACTGGTTGCGCTGTTTTCGATTTTCTGGGTAAAACAAACAAACGAGCCTTTTCAGGGCCACCAAACCTACCACCACGTTCCGAATGAGTTTTCGCTAATGTGCGTTTTCGTGGTAGGATTTTCCATAGCGGTTAGGGTTTTCGGTGTGGCACCGGGCATCAAGACCAAAATCGTCCTCGCTAATCGTTGTCATTGGTTTTCCAGGATGTGGCTTGAGGCTTGCGTGGAAACGCCACAACAGGGGCAGGTCCATGGAACGAGCCCCTGTCGCGGTGTTTCCCACAAACCCATACACACTTTCTCACACAAAAAATTCTGTGGGTACCTGCTTGAATAGAAAATAGGTGGATTAGTATGTAGTCATGTTTACAAGTGAGTATAGGTGAGATGATCCATTTCCACCCCGAGTGGTTCATTGCCTGTTTTTTCGCCTGCGGTTTCTTTCTTGATGGAGGCAGTCCAGCAGCGAAGTGTTTTTACTGCCTGCATCCACCATGGCACGTTTGAATTTAACGGGTACCTATTTGGATTTTATTTGATTTTGCCTAGTCGAGCCGAGATTTCACACACGCATTACTAGTTTAGCCTGGTGGAGGGAGCCCATCCTGTCAATGGTCACAGGGAACTGTCTTCACTGCCTCAATTCACCATGGTACGTTTCAATTTAACGGGTACTTGCTTAGATTTAATTCGATTTTGCATAGTCTCCCCGAGATTTTGCACACGAATTATTGGTTTAAGGGGATTGAGTTTGTGTGTGGACATGACAGAGTCCGCACAGATAGCATGCAAGGCTGCAGACAGTCGCATGGCATCCGTGCGGACTCTGTCCTGTCCGGCACCGGTAGACTGGAGTTTAAGTTACTACGTAAGTTCTGTTTTATTTCTAGCTAGTCGCCATCTCGTTTTTTCCGGCAGGGTCGAGATTCTTTCACCGATTAATTCGATGTTGCCTTGCTCATGAAGGCTAGCTATGCTGGTGCCCCACGGGGCTCCGAGAGCCGTGCGTGAGGCATAATTTTGAACTCTTTGGAGCTTGGTCATATTAGTTTTGGAAATATGTTCGGTTATGATGGCCCTGTAGTCCATTACTGGGCGTACAAAGGCTTTATAGAGTTTGAGTAGGGTCTTTCAATTAGCGCCCCAGTTGGCGCCGCAGAGTTTCCTCATTAAGTGAACCCTTTTGGTGGCGTTGCCTGTTGTTTCCACTAAATGGGTTTTAAATTTTAGATTTTCAGCTAAACTTGATAAAGTCAAGATAAGCTATTGCCATCAGGCGTGCGGAAGTCTGTTAGTCTGCGAGTCTGTTCACATTTTCCTTTGGCACAGGCTACACCCCGTAGTTCTTGTCTGATCGTCACGAAATTTCATATGCAGGTTTTGGGTCATGTCTAGATGAGAACTTCCCCTTTTGGTCGCGATCGGTCAACCGGTATGGCTGCCCGAGTCCAAAACCCGAAAACCATTAGCACAGTCTACAGGTCGTATTTATGAAGGGATTTCATTGTAATTTGGTGGGATACCTCTGTACAATGTCTAGATGAAAATGTCCCCTTTTGGTCATGATCTGTCGACCGTGAGGGCTGCCCAAGCCCGAAACCCAAAAACTTTCAGCACAGTTTGCAGGTCATATTTAATATGTAGGGATTTCATTGTAACTTGGTAGGATGACTCCGTATGATGTCTAGATGAGAACTTCCCCATTTGGTCGCGATCTGTCAACCGTGATGACTGCCCGAGCCCAAAACCTGAACACCTTTTGCACAGTCTACATGTCTTATTTATGGAGGGATTTCATTGTAACTTGGTAGGCTGACTTCATATAATGTCTAGATGAGAGCGTCCCCTTTTGGACGCGATTGGTCAACTGTGACGGCTACAGGGGCCCGAAGTCCGAAAACATTTAGCACAGTCTATAGGTCACATTTATGAAGGGATTTCATTGTAACTTGGTAGGATGACTCCAAATAATGTCTAGATGAGAACGTCCCCTTTTGGTCGCGATCTTTCAGCCGCGATGGCTGCTCGAGCCCAAAACCCGAAAATCTTTAGCATAGTCTATAGGTCGTATTTATGGAAGGATTTCATTTTAACTTTTTAGGTTGACTCCATATAATGCCTAGATGATGACAACCCTTTTGATCGTGATTGGTCAACTGTGACGGCTACAGGGGCCCGAAGCACAAAAACCTTTAGCACAGTCTACAGGTCATATTTATGAAAGGATTTCATTGTAAATTCGCAGGATCACCCCAGATAATGCCCAGATGTCGATGGTGCGCATGTCTTCAACCAATCTAACCCTGCCTGTGCTGCGGTGCAGAGTTCAGAGTTACGATGTTGGGGAGCTGACAGCTGCTCGTCGTTGCTCGGTGGTTCTCTCCGGGTACTCCGGCTTCCTCCACCCGTAAAACTGTCACGGTCACGATTAGCCATTGTGCATAAGTATGTGACCTTAAACACCAATAAATAAATAAATATAAATAATGCCCAGATGAGAATGCCCCCTTTTGGTCGCGATCATTCAACCATGATGGCTGCCCGAGCCCAAAACCCGAAAGTACAGACTACTGGTCGTATTTGTGAAGGGATTTCATTGTAACTTGGTAGAATGACTCAGTATAATGTCGAGATGGTGACGTCCCCTTTTAGTTGCAAGCGGTCAACCGTGGTGGCTACTCAGGCCTGAAGCCCGAAAACCTACAGGCCATATTTATGAAGGGATTTCATTGTAACTTGATAGGATGACTCGTTTTGGAATAATTTCACTGTAACTTGGTAACTTTTGTTGACATACGTTAACTGTGAGGGACACATGCATTAACTGCGAAGGCCACATTGACCCACCCCTCAGTTCTTTAGTACAGTCTACACCTCATATTATTTTTATTAAAAACATAGCATACGGGGGACAGAAATTAACATATTCCCAATTATCACAGTTCTTGTCTTATTTCATAATCCTTTCCTAAACACTGAACGTTATCCTTTTCATCAAACACAACACACAGACAAGTTAAGCTACAGTGTCATTGACACTTTCATTGTCTCTTGTTATGCCTAGGAATTTTGCTTCGTTTTGTGTTTTTATTTCAGTTCCGTCTATTTTTAGTTTGGTAGTTGGACAGGAGGCCCTACTTGAAAACGTGACCATTTGTGTTTTAGTGGCATTTAGTTTAACTCTCCATTTGGCACACCATATTTCCAGATCGTCGACAGCTTCTTGCATTTTTTCCTGACAGTTGCTGGAATGCCACAGGTCCACATACCAATGTCATCGGCAAACCGAGACATGTCAATTAATTAGGCTTTCCCAAACCCAGTTTGGGAAAGACTATTGTTATTCTTCTTTTTCAAAATTTTTCTTCTCTATTTTTTTTTTTTTTTCCTCCCTGAATTTTGACTGATGAACTGCTCGAAAACAAGTTGTACGATTTTGATCAAATTTGGCACACTTATGTAATGTCATAAAATCTAGTGAAATGCGGTATCGTCATATCTGTGAAAACGCGTATTTTCAAAATATTCTGCCAAAACCTTCAAAATTTCACCATTTTCCGAATGTCTCAAAAGTGTTTACAATTATTTCACTCAAATTTTCCACACATTTACAGCATGATATGATACACCACAATCACCACTCAGATTTTTCAACATTAACCCCCACTGGCCAAAAATGACATGAATATAGATTTCTTCTTCAAAATTGACCAACTTCAAGGGCAAATTTCTCTAATTACAAAGTAGTTGTAACAATTATTTTGATATGGCTAGATGCAACATTGATTGTGGAAGAAAGTTACTGTTTACTTCTTAATCTCAGATTTAACACTCAAGCACAATGAGGGCGAGAATAAGAGTACCGTTTGAAAATGCCAAAATTAGCCATCTTTGGTTGCTTTTTTCTATCATTTTGGAAAGGGTTAATTTAAAAAACTTTTCATGTACGTATTCACAATTGACTATCGGGCATATTTGCTGTTGTTAGTTTGGTTGTAAAGTTTAACCCTATCCCATTCTGGTTGCATAAAAGTAGGTACCGTCCAAAAAATTTCCAATTTTTTCAGAATTTGGTAAATTTAGATGGCGATTTACTCCATTTTTAATTGCTTGAGCTCTGAATGTTTTCTATAGCTGCTTGCAGCAGTCAAAGTATGACAAATTTTGTTCTATATGTTATTATTAAAAGTTTAACCCTTGACAGATTTGAGACTACCCATAAGGGTACTGTCAGATTAATTGTTATTTTCGCCAACGTTTACACGCACTTTCACAGCACTGGAGCCATATTGTCTCAAGACCCTTTCCATGAGAGGATTGGGCCTTCATTCAAGAACAATTTTGCTGTTATATATTTTATTCAAAGATTTAACCTTCACCCAGTTTTCGGGCCTTGAATTTGAGTGCCCTAAAATTCCTCATAAAATTGGCTAATTTAGAGCTCACTTTTCTTCCATTTTCGAAAGGAATATCGAAAAATGATTTACATGTTCTTATTTACAATTGCCTACCGAGCATATTTGCTGTTGTAAGTTTGGTTGTAAAGTTTAACCCTATGCTCTTTCTGTTTGCATAAAGATAGGTGCAGTCCAAAAAAACTCTCGTTTTCAGAATTTGGTAAGTTTAAGTGACGATTTACTCCATTCCTAATTGATTGATCGCTGAACGTTTCCTATGGCTGTATGCAGCAGTCATAGTATGATAACTTTTGTTTTATATGTCATTATTAAAAGTTTAACCGTTGGCAGATTTGAGACTGCCCATATGGGTATGGTCGGAATAATTTTAATTTTCATAAAATCACTGAATATTGATAAGCGTGCAGTGGTAGTTTGGAATAGAATATCCGAAAATGCTTTCGAAATTCGGATTCACAGTTCAATTCCAAGAATATTTTCTGTTATAAGGTTGCTGTAAAGTATAACGCAATCCCTGTCTCAGATGCATAATGGTAGATGCCGTCGAAAAAAACTCATTTTTCAGAATTTCGTAGGTTTAAGTTACAATTTACTCCATTCCTAATTCATTGAGCGCTGAATGTTTTCTGTGCCTGCATGCAGCAAGCATAGCATGACAACTTCTGTTTTATACGTCATTATCAAAAGTTTAACTCTTGGCATATTTAGTAGTTCCCATGTGGGTATAGTCGGAATAATTGTTATTTTCGCAAAATCAATCCCTGAATATATTGGTAACCGTGCAGTGGCCTTTCAGTGGTGCTACATGAAGCCGCAAATAGTTAAGGTTGAAAAGTTCATCAAATAGACAAATATAATACCTAACTCAGCCGGTGATAGGTAAATAATGAATGGAAAAGTCGTTGAGTTGAGAATAAAGTAGGGATGAATTGTGCCCTCGGTTTCCACCTGATCCACGGTATTTCCACGCGGTCTCGGCACTTGACAAAGATACTAAACTGTCGGGCAGAGACAGTAGGAAACATTCTGAGAATTTCAAGTTGCTGCCTTGCATGATCGGGACATAATGGGAATATATCCGTCATTGTTTGTGTCGGATATATTGCAATTATGTCCCGATCACTTCACCCCGACTGTCCGCATGGGGGCACCATGACGCCGTGTACTAAGGCATACTGCACGTCGATGGTGCGCATGTCTTCAACCAATCTAACCCTGCCTGTGCTACAGTGCGGAGGTACTATGTTGGGGAGCTGGCAGCTGCTCGCCATTGTTCGGTGGTTCTCTCTGGGTACTCTGGCTTCCTCCACCCATACAACTGTCACCGACATAATATGACCTTGGCTGTCAATGTGTCGTTAAAACCTAATAAATAAATAAATCCAGTACCAGTTTTGCTCGTACAAATATTATATCGTACCGTCAGACAAAATTCATTTTCTGATTAATTTCGTACTTTTCTGTACTCACCTTCCCTGAGTAAGATTGGTATACCAATCTCAGATTTAACCCTCAAGCACAATGAGAGTGAGAATAAGTGTACCATTTGGAAATATCTAAATTATCCAACTTTGGTTACTCTCTACTATCATTTTGGAATGGGTTAATTTGAGACACTTTGCTTTGCTATATGCAGGGATGTTTAATCAATAAATCCGGCTTTAGTTATGTTCTGGGACTTAATGAAACATGTGCTTTGGCCACTTAAAAATAGCACTGTCTGCAAAAAATGACTGAGTGAATACTCACTTGACCAAAAACAAAAAGGAAAGAGCTCTTTGAGCTTTTCATAACTGCTTTCAAAAATCAATGGGGAACAAATTTTGTGTTATATGTTTTGGTGTTCCATGTTATCCAACACCAGTTTGGTCGTACAAATATGAATATCGCCAGGAAAGAAAGCTCATTTTCTCAGTGGTAGACTGTTTGACTTCTATGATAGAAGTCCCGAGTTTGATCCCTATCTGGGACGACCCACATAATGTCCTTGGGCAAGGCACTTTATCCCGGTTGCCAACATGGGGGCACGATGATGCCATGTACTAAGGAGTACTGCATGTCAATGGTGCACATGTTTTCAACCGCTGGTACCCTGCTTCAGCGGAGCTTGAACATAATTAGAATGTTGAGCTGACAGTTGCTCGTCGATGCTCGGTGGTTCTCTCTGGGTCACGATTAGCCATTGTGGATAAGTATGTGACCGTAAACACCAATAAATAAATACCGTCAGGGAAACCCTCAGTGAAATCCTTCTGTCAATAAATAGCAAAGTAGTAATGTAATGCAAGAAATATTAACAAGCTGTTCAACATCCCTTTAATCAACTCATTTTGACTTGAACTGTACCCCCCACTGTGTATACTAGCTCTTTAGATGGTTTAAACCATATCAAATAAACAAGTAATTTGTGTATGACAGTAACTCATATTACATGTATTTCATTGTATTTGAAACAGATATGTTGGAAAAATTGTGAAATCATGGAGTAGGAAGCTTACCCTCATTTATTGACAAATCCCACACATTCACAAACAGAGAGAAAGATTGAGAATAAATTAATTATTGATATTTAAGGTCACTTTCAGCATCTACAGCTATATCATGACCATAATATAGGTATTTATTCAAGTCCAGGTATTCATTGCGTAGGCGTACAGGGCTATTTTTCAGGGGGGGGGGGGGGATGAACCGTTTTAGCTCGAAAAAGTTGAATCTCAGGAGGAAATGCCAAATGTGGGTATGGGAGGGAGGGGAGCGGGGTCTCCCTCCCATTGTGTACCTGGAGAGAACCACCGAGCAATGGCAAGCGACTCAGACTCCCCAACATACTAGCTCCACAAAAGCAGGGTTAGCATTGGTTGAAGACAAGTGCACCCTCAAAGTACTCTTAGTATACATCGCCATCATGTCCCCCCCCCCCCCCCACCGTCCACGTGGGAAATTAAATTGGGATGAAGTGTCTTGCTCAAGGACACAATGTGGTTGCCACAGGCGGGATTCGAACCAAGGACTTCTTGAATTGCAACAGTCATCTCTACCTTCTGAGCCACCGTGCTCCCTCCCGTAATATGCAGTAACAGAGCTCTTCATGTGTACTTGTGTGATTGTAAATGAATAATATTAACGTGGATACGGCTCCACTGAATCAATTTGTACAGTATAATGGTCAGTTTACTTGCAACTTCAAAGTGATGAGATAGGAAAACAACATTTTGTGTGGAAAACCAAAATGTTTTGTGGTCATTTCTGGCAACTAAATTATCCGAAATTTTCTGGCATATTGGCCGAAAAATCGGCTCCTTCCTGACTCAGGAGTGGGTTGGGGCACAGTCCTTCATGAAACCCCGGCCCGTACGTCCATAATTCATATGTACTATTTTTTTCCAAAGCACAAATGACCTCGCTTGTTTTGCTTTCTATGAAAATATTCTGTAATAATTGAAGAGCAAATTTTGTGTTAAATGTTTTGGTGTCCTGCTGTATCTCAAATATCTGTTTTGGCTGCATAAAAACTAGTAACATCACAAAAAGTTTGGTTTCCACTAAATTTTCTGTTTTCAAAACTGATCGATAGTTTTGTGTACAATACAGTTTGCCTTTTCACATTAAAAAGTTGGGAAAGCCCGTAATTTGTCCAACAAATTACAATTCTCTAGTTGGTTATGTCGGATTTCTATGTCGTTCGCGTAAATTATATACAGGGGGGGGGGGGGGGGGGGGGCTAAGTACCGATTCTTGGGGGTACCCGCCTCGAGTTTGACTCCGGGTGAAATTTCATTTTTGACTTTAACTTTAATTGTTCTGTCCGCAAGGAAAGATGACGGAAGTTTGACAAGTTTAATAGGAAGTTTTAGGTCCTTATGGAGTTTATATCTTAGACCATTGTGCCAAACTGAATCAAACGCCTTCTCCACATCAAGGAAGATGGCCACCCCTGTATGTTTAGCTTTCAGAACGTTTTCGAACGCGCTCACACAGGTTGAACACATGTTCAATGCCCTCTTTGTTTTGGTGGTATCCTTTCTGTCTATCCTTGAAGAAGTTTTCAGATTCCAGATGATCCCTAAGTCTGGAGGTTAACGAGGCTTCAAAGAGTTTTCCGATACGGTTTAATAAGCTGATGGGGTGATAGCTTGTCGGCAGGCTACTGTCCATGCCTTGTTTGGGGATCATGATTCCTACTGCGGATTTCCAACTCGTGGGGAAGTACCCTGTTCTTAAGCACCTGTTATAAATTGAAGTGAGTTTTGTGATAATTATATCCGGACAGTTTTTAAAGATTTTGTATGATATAGTCATCCTCACCCGGTGATGAGGTTGATTTTCATTTGCGGAGGAGGTGTTTTATTTCCGAATCTGAGAAGGGGAGACTAGATCGTGATTATAGCCCGTTTCGCTTTTGTTACCAAGAGCAGGTTTGATGAATATGTCATCGTGTCTGTTGATAAATTCATCTATCTGTTCTTTCTAAACTTTATCGAATTTTGGGCCCTCTTGGGTACGGCGAGCTTTACTGAGAGTTTCCGCGAATAGATCTGCATTTGCGATATCGTCTTTGGTCATAGTCGCGTCAGGCTTTCGAAGATTTTTGTGGTTGTCTCTGGAAGAATTTTAACCGGTCAGTCTTTTAAATGATTTCCAGAATTTACGGGCATCTCTTTGCGCGTTAAGACTGTCAGTCGCAGATTCCCACGCCTTTTGACTTTCCATTTTTACGGTTTTCTTAACTTCGTTGTGGGCTATATTAAATTGGTGTTTGAGCTGAGTTTTACGGTCTGGGTCTTCTTCCTTTTTCCAATATCTGAAGAGTCTACGTTTCTCCCAAATTAGGCCTCTTGTTTCTTGTGGGAGCTTCAGTTTGAAGGTTGCCTTCTCTTCGAGTGGACAAACTTCATTTAAAGCTTTCGTTATGGTTTCCTTAATGTTTTTATACATTCCTCATTTATTTCTTGGGGCGTCTTAGGGGTTGTGACCTGTCAGTGTGGTCATTTCTACGATATCTCTGAACAGTGACCAGTTGGCTCTGCTAATATCGCGTTTGAGCTTCATTGGGAGTTTTTGAGGGCATTTGCTGCTAGAGACGGTGGGGTGTATAGGAAGGCGGTCGCTTCCAATGTGGTCTCCCACTCTGAAATTTTCAATTTTACTTGCGAGATTATTGGTGACTATCGCGAGATCCAGTATCTCCTCATAGTCTGGGTTTACGGCAGAGTGGTACGTAGGTTGAGTTATGGAAAGATCAAATTCTTCAATTATATCAAACTGGATGTCTCCATTTTGGCTGCTTTTTTCAGCACCCAAAGGAACGTGTTGTGAGTTTAGATCGCCGAGTAGAATAACATATTTATATTTTTCTGAAATGTAACGGAAAGTGGCCGGGTTTCAGGGTTTTGCGATGGTTCGTTGTACAGAGATATGATAGCATGAGGTTTGTCATTCATCAATATCCCTATACCCACAACCTCTGCTTCTAAGTGGTCGGTCGTTATTACGGAATACTTTAGGTTATTTTTTATGAGAAGGGCTACTCCACCTCCCCATTGGGGCATACGGTCGCGTCTAACTATTGAGTATCCGAGAATTTTGAAGTTATAAGATGGTTTTAACCAAGTTTTCATTAATTGAAATTACATCCGGTGATGTTTCATCAATGTATTGAATCAAGTTGATGTTTTTTGTTTTGCACACTTCTAGTATTCGTGTGCTTTAATTTAAGCGGTTGGTCTTTCCCCATAATTGGGTGATAGTTAATGGCGGCTTTGTTTACTGGGTGGGTAGTTGGTTTATTGGTTTTAAAACATCTTGATTGCGGCTTCGATCATTTTCCCGGAGATTTGTTTCGGGGGAATTTGCTGGCTACTTCACGAGCTGTTGTACAAACATCTTCAACATTATATGGCAGTGTTTATTAAGACATTTGCTTACAATGGCGGTCGTTAAGGTGGTAAAAGTTTCGGGACAATTAATTTTCTCGGGATTAGTATATTGATTGGTTTCAAGTGGTAACTTGTTTACAGCTACTTTATATTTGGGATACCCTCTATAGTTACTAGGATGGGCTCCATCACAGTTTGGACAACTTAGTTCTTTTGTGGAGACTCCTGTACGCTCTTTGCCATTTGTTAAAAAAATTGATTGATTCGAGATAGCTGCGAATGAAATGTTCTGCGAATTTTTTTTTCTTATTCTCTGTAGTGAGGATTTGTGGGATGTCACAAATATTTGTTCCGACGTCTCAATGGTTGGTAATAATTAATGGCAGGATTACGGTCATGTCGGTGTGTCGAAAACAGAAAAACACTCCGAGGATTAAAATGTCGTATTATTGACACCCTTTCGACACTTTCGTCTGTCAAATTAATAATTTTCTTATGGTTATGCATTTTTGAACAAAATAGTTTTCTTTTGATTGATTCAACTCTTGCCTGTTCGACATTTAATTCTACGAATTCGCGCGGTGTGATTTTTTTGTCAGGTCGAGCTGATAGCATGGTTATTGGTTACACTTGGTATTTCCCCAGTGCTATAGGTAGTAACGCAAACCGGGTTTGTCACCCCTAGTTTAGCACTGAAAATCAGGGGTGATGGAAACCCACGTGAGCGGCCATGTTGTGACGTCATCCCCATATCGATACGTGGTGTTAGTGCGCATGCGCAGCGCGTGTTGTTAGGGTGATACTTGTTTCCGTCGTCCATGTTGTATACTGGAAGCCGCCATCTTGGTTTCTATGGTAGCAAGTGGTTGCTATATTACTTAAAACCTTCTTATAGGATGGGGGTATGTTCGGAGGGTGTGTTCGATTGAATAGGAGTAATTTCCCGATTTGAAGAATTACCACAAACAACCAGACAAGTTTTCGTCTACCTGGCCATGTTCCTTTATCCTGGTGTATACTCCAGTAGAGTAGAAGAGCCTATCAGCTGGAACAGCTTTGTTTATTATTACTACATTTAGCTTCTCTGGTCTGTTCTTGTTAGTTCTGACCCTATTCCAAGTACTCTTGTTGTTCCATTTATCTATCACCCAATCAGTTGCCTTTACTGGCGCTAACTAACAAATAAGATTGCTTGATTTCCCATAATCTGCATGCAGAGTTATCTCCCTTCTGTATAACAAAAGCCTTTTTCATTCCCAAAGCCAAGAATCTAAAGAGTTGTTACTGATAAACCATTGCTCGAATGACTTGAAGCTCATCGAGCAAATGAGCTATCGAGCAATTGCTTGTTCGAGTGACTCTCACATACGACTCTTAGCCTCATTTCAGTATTTGAGGATACCTCAGGCCTGGTATTGTATTATTTGGGGGTACCTTTCGAGGATATCTTTCGAGGATACCTTTTAAAGGATACTTATCTAAGGATACTTATCTAAGGACACCATTACCTATTTGGCCCAACTTTCTAGGCCACCACAAGACATACCTATCCCAAATATCCCTTATTAGCTATCGAACAGTTACTGAAAAGTAATTGCTCGAACGACTCGAAGCTCACCGAGCAAATGAGCTATCGAGCAATTCCTCGTTTGAGTGACTTGCACATACCGCTCGAATGACTCGAAGTCGTTCGAGCAGTATGTGCTATTACCTATTTGGCCCAACCTTCTAGTCCACCACAAGACATACATACCTATCCCAAATATCTCTGTTATAAGCTATTGAACAGTTACTGAAAAGTAATTGCTCGAACGACTCAAAGCTCATCGAGCAAATGACCTATTGAACAATTGCTCGTCCGAGTGACTCGCACATACTGCTCGAACGACTCCAAGTCTACCGAACAAATGAGCTATCAAGCAATCGCTCTTTCAAGTGACTCGCACATGCAACTCTTAGCCTCATTTCAGTATTTGAGGATACTGTGGCGTGGCCGAGCTCTTCTCTGAATAGAATAGGATGCAACCCCACCCTCACAAATGGGCGACGAGAAATGGTAGAGTTTGTTAGATTTGTAGGCGGGGTCAATGCCCGTGTCTCTCTGGTTGCCAGGTTTACTTCAGCCTGGTTAATGGCTAATTGGCATGGAATGAGTTGTTCTCTCATTCAACTTGGTTACACACTCTGCTCAGTGGTTATGCCTGATATTGGTTTCACAATGCCCTGCTCATCAGGCCTATTCTGTCAACACTGAAAGCTGCAACTTGGGCGGGTATTAGGACTGTGTCACCTTAGGATTACTGGGTCACGATGGATCACCGGGTTACACTGGGTTATGTTGGGTTGAACTAGGTTATGTTGGTTTACACTGGATCACTGCCCACGATGGGTCACTGGGTCACATAGAGTAGATGGATGAGAACAGACATTAATTAAAGAAAGGTATTTATTGTAAGAGGTGAAAAGTGTACTTCATATTCAATTTACAGATAATATCTTAACCCATGTGCAATTAAACTCTTTCAACTGGCCAACTCTGCGATTGTGACCCAGACAGATAATTAATGAGATGGATTGTGGAATGTGATTACGATTGGGCTAGTTCAGATACCTAGTCCTGTCAACGTCGATAAAGTACTAATTACATACAGACAGTTTTAACAGCAACAACAACGTGATAAAATATTAGAAAGAAAAAACTTTACAGTCCCCCAGTAAATCAACATGCCGAGCGCAGAGTTAACCTTCTAATTGACGGTCTGAGAGCTCCAGAAATTCCCTACATAAATATTTAATTAGCCATGCTGCGTTGGTTATAAATAAACAATCGCCTATAAATGTGTGAATACGTTCTCGACTGGTCAGTTGTTAGCTTCGGTCGAATTCATCAGGTTCTGAACGTCAAAGTACCTTCAATGAAAGTTATTTGTTGTTGTTTTTATTTGGCTGCTTATTGAGCTGCTTGTCTTCTGCTCGTTGGGTCACCCGGGTCGCTTTATTCGGACGGTACGGCTTTTTATAACCCAGTTCTATTTTCTGTTCTGTCTCTAAAATTCCTGCGTTGACTTTTCTCAGCCCCTCAGTATCCTTGAGAAAAAGATGAAATTGATATAATTGAATATATACACTGATTAGATCTCTGATTTGAAACGAACTGACATAAAGTATTTGAGTTTTAATTTGTTGATTGGATTGATTTATTTAATCATGGAATTTCTTCTGCCATGATCAACTATTAGTAACACTGATCTAAGCTGGTGAAGTTTTTCTGTATATTCTCTACTCCATTGTTCAATTTTATGTAGAAGTGGAAGAGTTAGTAGAAGGATTGATGACACTAAATCAGAAGAACAGTCTAGTATTAGTTCGGTTAGTAGAGAAGTGTTAGGAGTTATGATTTCAAAGGCTTCTGTTGAGATGATATTTTTCAATTTCATTTAGGGCCTATTTTAGTAATGAAGTTTTGTTTATTTTGAAAATTCTCACCTCTGATATTCCTTCAATTCAAATTAAATATACACAAAATGTACATCAAAATGAAGGTTGGGATGTATAGAACACGAAACACATGTGTAATCAACTCATAGAGTCGACTGCAGGCACCACTGGTTCCTGGAAGTCTGCTGCCGTATTCGCACCAGAACTGATAATTTAATAATATTTCACGAAAACAACTTGTGGCCAAATGTGCTTTACATATCCAAGAACAAAGCTAGGGGATAACAATTCTTCAAAACACTGCGACAGAGCTGCATTGGGGAAAATTCCAAAGCCTTTGATTTTGTTTACGTATGAGTATACTTTCGATTTCCGGTCGACGTCTTCGGGCTGAAAAAGCATGTAAAAACAACGCCGTCTAAAATCAAATAATGAAAAAGATCGCCTTCATACAGTATACTGTTATTAGATTGAGATTACACAGTTGCCATATTCAATGCAAGGTATCATGATATCTGTTGAAATTTCTTAGAATTACGATTTTGTTTTTCAATGGAAATTCGTGGTAACGAGTCATTACGTGTACACTCCATATAAAACCGCACTTCGCGTACCCCACTTTTTGTGTAGAAAAGTGGGGTACCCAAGTGCGGTTAGGAGAGAAGCATTACATAATCAATTAGTGCTCGACGAGAAATTTCTTCCAGAGTCTGAACCTGATTAGCAATATTAGTCTTCAGTCATTGAATTTCTAAAACCTGCATTTCATAAAATAATGACATAAAAATATTATATCTGTCTTTTCCAGATCATTGTACCCCGGAATAATGTCCGCTTTTAAACAATTCGCCCAGTATTTTTCGAGATATTTAACTTGTTTCCGTATTAAAATAAAATGTTTTGCCAATATGTCATTTGGATTCCCCCCTGTATAATTAAAGGTAAGTTTATCGCCATCGAACATGATCTTGTCCACCTTCATTCTCGAAACATTTCATCGAGACATTTTTAAATAAAATTACCGAATAGAGGAAGTATTTTAAAATAAAACAAATTCTGTGCGTTGCTATGTTTTTTTAGAACAATAATGTGACAGTCTCGGCGATACATCCTGTCTTTACGAAGTGCGGCCCCTATTTTTCAGACTCGGAATCATTACGAACTCGGCATATGATTTAATATCATTGCAGATAAGCTGCTTCACGTTTACCTCAGTAATTATTTTTGACGAACTAAATTGAGAATGAAACAGAATTAATAAATAAATCCATCTGCACCTTCCGGTCATTTTCGTAACAACTCGGGTGGATTTTTTCAAATTACGTTCAGTCTTCGGAATCATGAAATTTTAGAAGAAGAGACATACGAATCATGGCCTACGGTAAACAAATTTATAGTGTAGTTTAGGAAGTGGAAGGCACCCACAATGGGATTTTCTTGTCAACTTCCAATATCTGAAAAAGGCATGAAAAATTGGTGGCGTCACTGGGGGCCGGGGAGGGGTAGGTATTTGCCCCTTAAACACAGATTTTGCCCACATTTGCTTCCCACGTCCATAACACACACACACACAAACTCTCTCTCTCTCTCTGTCTCTATCCCCCCCCACCCCACCCCACCCCCGTAACCATGGCGTATTCACGCCTCCCGTGAGTCAACGATCGACAGTATAATCTCTCCACTTTTAAATCTGATCCGCCGCGCCTGGAAAAATTCTCCCTTAAAATTTTATATATTTTCCTTTTTTTACAGCTTGTGGCCCTCATTAACGGGGGAGGGGAGCATTCCAATGAGGGGCCATAAACTATGTGACTGAAACAAAATATGGAAATTCACTAAATTCACAACGCCAATGGCCGAATTTGGCCAGCACTCAGGCTATACAAAAATCTGCATTCAAATTTTATTATGTTTAAGTTTTTGTTTCAAAAACATAGCTTATGACCCTTCATTGGAACGAGCTAGTGGATTTCGAGTCTTTCCATTGAGGGGTCCCAAGCTCTGTTTTGAGACAAAAAAATTCAAATGTTTAGTTGTTATTAAAGAATTTATCTTGCAAGTGCCGCCTGGTCCTGTAGGCGGGTGGAGACTATTGGATCACCGGATTTATCTTCCTAGCATTTGGTACGTTTTTTCTTGAAAATAGTATGTTTATTTTCGTGGCTGGAAACTGGGTAGACTGATAACATTTTGGCCAGACGCTGTCGTCTGTATGTTGGTGTTTTGGTAATAATAATTCTCCCCAGCTAGCATGGGTTTCTTTTCAATAGATGCTTCAAATGCTTCGGCCCTTTGACAGATTAATAAGTAAATTAGCCTTAGAAAAGGTGTTGAACATATGACATACCAGTATACAATTATGCTCAATTAGTTACTTCTGTTCAGTGGCGTGTTAAATTAAATCCTTTGTTTGTTGTTAATCCCCAAGAAAATGTTAAAAGAAACGAAACACTTGCTATGTTTCATCATATCACATCCCCCAAATATAAAAATATTCACAGGAAACATTTTTAAAATCTCCTGAAAGTTAGTGCTTGCGCGGTCTCGAGTCCAATGATATTAGCTACAAATAAGAGACTTCATTAGTTGAAACTTTGGATATTTAGTGCTTAACACGATGTCTTGATCAAGTAGTCCAATAATATTAGCTATGAACACGCGTCTCATCAAGCTTTATTTATTTTTTATTATTTGTTGCTAATATTATTGGTGGACTGTTTCATTATCCACATCATAGTATGATGCCGCAACACTACCACCGAGTTAGGGTGAGAACGGTTTGAGTTTCGCCGAATTGAATAGAGCATGCGTTTTGGCCCTAATCTTTTCAAAATCAGCCCCCCTCCCCCTCCAAAAAAAAGAATGGGAGCCAAAACTCGTTTTATCACCAATATCAGTCACCGCTGATATGACCGATTCCCCGGGTTGAATAAGATGTCACAACGTTGTTCTCATGACCATAAACTCAAGTAATGTATTCCTGGGTGGCGTCATTTCGTTCCCGTGGGGACACACTTCATCGATCGGAATGGTCCCGAGTTGAATTATGATACCGTGTTTTGAAGTAGCTCCAGGAAAAAGATGAGAGAAGCATGGATCGGGTTTACCCAAATTGGATCTGATCCGTGTTTTGAAGATAATCTCCCACGGGTTTGGGGTTCCATAGCGGCTGTCAGATAGAATAAAAAATGTGTTTTAATTTTTACATTTGGGGGGATTATCATGTTATATCCCGGGCGAAAAGCAGATAAATTGCCAGTATGTTCAAAAAGAAAAATGTGTAGTTATCTGTACCCGTCCATTTCGGTTGAGAATCAGAATGTTTTTTTCAACAACAATGACCTTGATTAAGCGAGTTCAGACTATTTTATATCATGTAAATCCAATAGATGGAAGAGCCACACTGCTTCACGGGATCGTCAAAATTCACATTTTTTAAAAAGATTTATTAGAACACAAAACGTGAATTATTGGACCGATTTTCACATTTAAAGGATTCTTTTGATCCAGAAAATTCTCTCCAAAAATATTTCGGGCACAGAAAAAGGATTTAGTGAAGAAAACTTATTATGTAAATTGCGAGGTGTTTTCCCAATCAACACTGATTAATGAGTAAATAACTGCTGTTATATAATCTTACATAACGCACTCAGTCGACATTGGAATAATTTTTTTATATGGAGTGTACACGTAATGGGTTTGCGCATGTCTGTCGAGCATGGAAACCATCTTCAATAAAAAATGCAGACAGTGTTGTCCTTTTCCAAAATGCAGTCCTATCGCTGTATTCGAAAGTGTTTTAAATGCCTAGCTTTGTTCTTGGATATATGAAGCACATTTGGCCACAAGTTGTTCTGATGAAATATTATTTTATTATCAGTTCTGGTGCGAATACGGTAGCAGACTTCCAGGAACCAGTGGTGCCTACAGGCGACTCTATGAGTTGATTACATATGTGTTTCGTGTTCTATACATCCCAACCTTCATTTTGATGTATAATTTGTGTGTATTTAATCTGTATTTAAGGAATACGAGATGTGAGAATTTCAAAATAAACAAAATTTCATTACTTTTTTTGGCCCTTACATGCTTTTTCTGCCCGATGACGTCGACCGGAAATCGAAAGTATTCTCATACGTAAACAAAATCAAAGGGTTTGGAATTTTCCCCAATGCAGCTCTGTCGCAGTGTTTTGAAGAATTGTTATCCCCTAGCTTTGTTCTTGGATATGTAAAGCACATTTGGCCACAAGTTGTTTTCGTGAAATATTATTAAATTATCAGTTCTGGTGCGAATACGGCAGCAGACTTCCAGGAACCAGTGGTGCCTGCAGTCAACTCTATGAGTTGATTACACATGTGTTTCGTGTTCTATACATCCCAACCTTCATTTTGATGTACATTTTGTGTATATTTAATTTGAATTGAAGGAATATCAGAGGTGAGAATTTCAAAATAAACAAAACTTCATTACTAAAATAGGCCCTAAATGAAATTGAAAAATATCATCTCAACAGAAGCTTTTGAAATCATAACTCCTAACACTTCTCTACTAACCGAACTAATACTAGACTGTTCTTCTGATTTAGTGTCATCAATCCTTCTACTAACTCTTCCACTTCTACATAAAATTGAACAATGGAGTAGAGAATATACAGAAAAACTTCACCAGCTTAGATCAATGTTACTAATAGTTGATCATGGCAGAAGAAATTCCATGATTAAATAAATCAATCCAATCAACAAATTAAAACTCAAATACTTTATGTCAGTTCGTTTCAAAACAGAGATCTAATCGGTGTATATATTCAATTATATCAATTTCATCTTTTTCTCAAGAATACTGAGGTGCTGCGAAAAGTCAACGCAGGAATTTTAGAGACAGAACAGAAAACAGAACTGGGTTATAAAAAGCCGTACCGTTCGAATAAAGCGACCCGGGTGACCCAACGAGCAGAAGACAAACAGCTCAATAAGCAGCCAAATAAAAACAACAACAAATAACTTTTATTGAAGGAACTTTGACGTTCAGAACCTGATGAATTCGACCGAAGCTAACAACTAACCAGTCGAGAACGTATAATCACCCATTTATAGGCGATTGTTTATTTATAACCAACGCAGCATGGCTAATTAAATATTTATGTAGGGAATTTCTGGAGCTCTCAGACCGTCAATTAGAAGGTTAACTCTGCGCTCGGCATGTTGATTTACTGGGGGACTGTAAAGTTTTTTCTTTCTAATAATTTATCACGTTGTTGTTGCTGTTAAAACTGTCTGTATGTAATTAGTACTTTATCGACGTTGACAGGACTAGGTATCTGAACTAGCCCAATCGTAATCACATTCCACAATCCATCTCATTAATTATCTGTCTGGGTCACAATCGCAGAGTTGGCCATTTGAAAGAGTTTAATTGCACATGGGTTAAGATATTATCTGTAAATTGAATATGAAGTACACTTCTCACCTCTTACAATAAATACCTTTGTTTAATTAATGTCTGTTCTCATCCATCTACTCTATGTGACCCAGTGACCCATCGTGGGCAGTGATCCAGTGTAAACCAACATAACCTAGTTCAACCCAGCATAACCCAGTGTAACCCGGTGATCCATCGTGACCCAGTAATCCTAAGGTGACACAGTCCTAATACCCGCCCAAGTTGCAGCTTTCAGTGTTGACAGAATAGGCCTGATGACCAGGGCATTGTGAAACCAATATCAGGCATAACCATTGAGCAGAGTGTGTAACCAAGTTGAATGAGAGAACGACTCATTCCATGCCAATTAGCCATTAACCAGGCTGAAGTAAACCTGGCAACCAGAGAGACACAGGCATTGACCTCTCCTACAAATCTAACCAAGTCTACCATTTCTCGACGCCCATTTGTGAGGGTGGGGTTGCATCCTATTCCATTCATAGAAGAGCTCGGCCACGCCACAGTATCCTCAAATACTGAAATGAGGCTAAGAGTTGCATGTGCGAGTCACTCGAAAGAGCAATTGCTTGATAGCTCATTTGTTCGGTAGACTTTGAGTCGTTCGAGCAGTTTGTGCGAGTCACTCAGACGAGCAACTGCTCAATAGGTCATTTGCTCGATGAGCTTTGAGTCGTTCGAGCAATTACTTTTCAGTAACTGTTCAATAGCTTATAAGAGATATTTGGGATAGGTATGTATGTCTTGTGGTGGCCTAGAAGGTTGGGCCAAATAGGTAATAGCACATACTGCTCGAACGACTTCGAGTCGTTCGAGCGGTATGTGCAAGTCACTCAAACGAGGAATTGTCCGATAGCTCATTTGCTCGGTGAGCTTCGAGTCGTTCGAGCAATTACTTTTCAGTAACTGTTCGATAGATTATAAGGGATATTTGGGATAGGTATGTCTTGTGGTGGCCTAGAAAGTTGGGCCAAATAGGTAATGATGTCCTTAGATAAGTATCCTTAGATAAGTATCCTATAAAAGGTATCCTCGAAAGGTATCCTCGAAAGGTATCCCCAAATAATACAATACCAGGCCTGGGGTATCCTCAAATACTGAAATGAGGCTAAGAGTCGTATGTGAGAGTCACTCGAACAAGCAATTGCTCGGTAGCTCATTTACTCGATGAGCTCCAAGTCATTCGAGCAATGGTTTATCAGTAACAAGTCTTTAGATTCTTGGCTTTGGGAATGATAAAGGCTTTTGTTATACACAAGGGAGATAACTCTGCATGCAGATTATGGGAAATCAAGCAATCTGATTTGTTAGTTAGCGCCAGTAAAGGCAACTGATTGGGTGATAGATAAATGAAACAACAAGAGTACTCGGAATAGGGTCAGAACTAACAAGAACAGATCAGACAAGCTAAATGTAGTAATAATAAGCAAAGCTGTTCCAGCTGATAGGCTCTTCTACTCTACTGGAGAATACACCAGGACAAAGGAACATGGCCAGGTAGACGAAAACTGTTGCATAGATAGATAGAAGCAGAGAATTCTGAAAGAATTCGAAATAGTACAACTTGTCGGGTTGTTTGTGGTAATTCTTCAAATCGGGAAATTACTCCTATTCAATCGAACACACCATCCGAACATACCCCCCATCCTATAAGAAGATTTTAGGTAATATAGCAACCACCTGCTACCATAGAAACCAAGATGGCGGCCTCCAGTATACAACATGGACGACGGAAACACGTATCACCCTAACAACACGCGCTGCGCATGCGCACTAACACCACGTATCACTATGGGGATGACGTCACAACATGGCCGCTCACGTGGGTTTCCATCACCCCTGATTTTCAGTGCTAATCTAGGGGTGACAAACCCGGTTTGCGTTACTACCTATAGCACTGGGGAAATACCAAGTGTAACCAATATTATTTATTTATTTATTTATTGGTGTTTAAGGTCACATATTTTTGCACAATGGCTAATCATGACCACAACATGAGTATCAACGCATGACCAGGGGTGAAGTGTAACCAATAACCATGCTATCAGCACGACCTGACAAAAATCACACCGCGCGAATTCGTAGAATTAAATGTCGAACAGGCAAGAGTTGAATCAATCAAAAGAAAACTATTTTGTTCAAAAATGCATAACCATAAGAAAATTATTAATTTGACAGACGAAAGTGTCGAAAAGGTGCCAATAATACGACATTTTAATCCTCGGAGTGTTTTTCTGTTTTTGACACACTGATATGACCGTAATCCTGCCATTAATTATTACCAACCAATGAGACGTCGGCACAAATATTTGTGACATCCCACAAATCCTCACTACATTTAATAAGAAACTAGATGGTGCCATTTGTGTGCGAAGCACACTATAGTATATCCCCGCATTTGCACTTTCCTTTTTGGTTAGTGCAGGATACAGACTTGGATAAAAAGGCTTCACGCATGTGTGTGATTTAAAATGATAAAACAGTATTTAATTTCCTTCTGAAGACTCACATGTGAAACTACTTCAATATTTCAAACAAGATACTTCACCCAACATGATGTATAAAGGGTAGTGTTCTGATCACATCATTGTCACATGATTGAAAAACCACTTGGACCCAAATCAAAATTCCAAAACCTTCATGCACATCTACAGATGCTATCTGAACATGTTAACATGGTTTAAACGTTTCAAATTCAATACCTTAAGAGCCTTTGAGCGGACAAAGATTTTCTGAGGGTAAAAGTGGTTCCACTGGAACCACTTGGACCCAAATGAAAATTCCAAAACCTTCATGCACATCTACAGATGCTATCTGAACATGTTAACATGGTTTAAACATTTCGAATTCAATACCCTAAGAGCCTTTGAGCGGACAAAGATTTTGTAAGGATAAAAGTGGTTCCACTGGAACCACTTGGACCCAAATCAAAATTCCGAAACCTTCATGCACATCTACAGATGCTATCTGAACATGTTAACATGGTTTAAACGTTTCGAATTCAATACCCTAAGAACCTTTGAGCGGACAAAGATTTTCTAAGGATAAAAGTGGTTCCACTGGAACCACCTGGAACAAAATCAAAATTCCGAAACCTTCATGCACATCCACAGATGCTATCTGAACATGTTAACATGGTTTAAATGTTTCGAATTCAATACCCTAAGAGCCTTTGAGCGGACAAAGATTTTCTGAGGGTAAAAGTGGTTCCACTGGAACCACTTGGACCCAAATCAAAATTCCGAAACCTTCATGCACATCTACAGATGCTATCTGAACATGTTAACATGGTTTAAAAGTTTCGAATTCAATACCCTAAGAGCCTTTGAGCGGACAAAGATTTTCTAAGGATAAAAGTGGTTCCACTGGAACCACTTGGACCCAAATCAAAATTCCGAAACCTTCATGCACATCTACAGATGCTATCTGAACATGTTAACATGGTTTAAACGTATCGAATTCAATACCCTAAGAACCTTTGAGCGGACAAAGATTTTCTAAGGATAAAAATGGTTCCACTGGAACCACTTGGAACCAAATCAAAATTCCGAAACCTTCATGCACATGTACTGGTGATACCTGAACACATTAGCATAGTTTAAACATTAATGCAAGTGAATGTAACACCGGACGGACGTACGTACGGACGGACGGACGGACGGACGGACGGACGGACGGACGGACGGACGGACGGACGGAGATAACGACAATATCCCCGACAATACCCTAAGATGCTATCTGAACATGTTAACATGGTTTAAATGTTTCAAATTGAATACCCTACGAGCCTTTTAGCGGACAAAGATTTTCTGAGGGTAAAAGTGTTTCCACTGGAACCACTTGGACCCAAATCAAAATTCCAAAACCTTCATGCACATCTACAGATGCTATCTGAACATGTTAACATGGTTTAAACGTTTCGAATTCAATACCCTAAGAGCCTTGGAGCGGACAAAGATTTTCTGAGGGTAAAAGTGTTTCCACTGGAACCACTTGGACCCAAATCAAAATTGTGAAACCCTCATGTACATCTACAGATGCTATCTGAACATGTTAACATGGTTTAAACGTTTCGAATTCAATACCCTAAGAGCCTTTGAGCGGACAAAGATTTTCTAAGGATAAAAGTGGTTCCACTGGAACCACTTGGACCCAAATCAAAATTCCGAAACCTTCATGCACATCTACAGATGCTATCTGAACATGTTAACATGGCTTAAACGTTTCGAATTCAATACCCTAAGAACCTTTGAGCGGACAAAGATTTTCTAAGGATAAAAGTGGTTCCACTGGAACCACCTGGAACCAAATCTAAATTCCGAAACCTTCATGCACATCTACAGATGCTCTCTGAACATGTTAACATGGTTTAAACGTTTCGAATTCAATACCCTAAGAGCCTTTGAGCGGACAAAGACTTTCTAAGGATAAAAGTGGTTCCACTGGAACCACTTGGACCCAAATCAAAATTCCAAAACCTTCATGCACATCTACAGATGCTATCTGAACATGTTAACATGGTTTAAACGTTTCAAATTCAATACCCTACGAGCCTTTGTGTGGACAAAGATTTTCTAAGGATAAAAGTGGTTCCACTGGAACCACCTGGAACCAAATAAAAATTCCGAAACCTTCATGCACATCTACAGATGCTATCTGAACATGTTAACATGGTTTAAACGTATCGAATTCAATACCCTAAGAACCTTTCAGCGGACAAAGATTTTCTAAGGATGAAAATGGTTCCACTGGAACCACTTGGAACCAAATCAAAATCCCGAAACCTTCATGCACATGTACTGGTGATACCTGAACACATTAGCATAGTTTAAACATTAAGGTGATTCTAAACTGAAGATTGTAGTTTGAGTGGACAGGTCGAAAACATGATGTTTTTTTCATCACTTTTCAATAGTAATGGTTATTTAATACATGAATGATTGCTTCCTACCTAATAGATTACAAAAATGTGATAAAAATTTTTAAAAAAAGAATTTACTCACCAAAAAAATGCTTTTGAAAATCCCTAACTCACGGTCAACTTCCTGCCACAAAAACTTAAAATATGAATCTCACATTGAAGAATATGTTTTCTATGTGCACTAGAGAACAACAGTTGAGTCATAACTTTTTAAAAAATAAATCCAATTGTATGTTTATTTAATTTTTTGATGGACCACTGCATGCACTGGTCCAGCCATTTTTGCACAGGGAACTATTTACAGTTCAAAAGTATGGCACACCGCACTAATCAGTAATCTAGTTGACCGCCCCTGGAAATATTAGCCATACAAGTGATATATCTGTTCTGCCCTCTTCCACAAGTAAAACTGTCTTGACATGAAATGACCCTGTTGAAAGTGTATCGTCAAATCCCAATAATAGAAAATAAAAGACTGCGTGGCCACACCTCCCCCCCCCCCCCCCCCCACAAACACCACAAAAAATTGAATTTTTCAAAATTGAAAAAGAGACATAACTCTGGCAAAAATTGTCGGATCAAACCCTGATTTGACTTGACCTGCATTTTATGTTGCTGAACCTACACAACAAATTTTATTTGATTCTGCCAATTACAGCTCAAGTTATTGGTTGGAAACTAAAAAAAGGAGTTTTCAAAGTTGAAAAAGTGTGACACTGGAATCACCTACCAGGACTACATGCAGGCTCGAAAGGAAGTTATGGAATTGAATTCCGCCAATAAGTCATATCGATTGACCAATACTTCCAGTGCTCAAAGTATAAAATATTCGTCCAATTATTGAAAAAATCTGATAAGGTGGTTAATGTATAAAAGTGTTTTTAATGTGTTAAATGCCATGTTTTGGATCATGAATAAACTCATGTTGTGTCAGAAATCTACCTTGTATTATTTTTTTTGGTGGGAGTTGACCCGTGGCGACTTGACCCGGTAGCGAGTTGACCCGTTCCCAAAAATTTGAAGCTCGATTGTGCCTTGTGTGTGTTGCCATACTTCACTTTCGTGGAGAATTTCTATGCAACGACTAATAAAATAATTTTCTAGAGAAAAATTTCATGTTCACACTTCTGTCATATTTTATTTGTGATTAGGAGGTCTAGTGGGGTGGATAGACAGAAAAAAATATTATTTTTCGCACTTTGAACAAGCGTCTTACCAACGCATGTGGCTTTCCGGTGACAACAACTTCGATCAACAAACACTTGCAGGCATGAGTCTTATAGCCCACAGATTATTCGAAATTATCGATGATCTTTGTGGATTGCAAACAAATTTAATGAAATGCATCGTTTACAATGATTCGCAATGTAAATCACACCAGATCGCAAAATTAGGAGCATTATTTCTGGAACTCACCGAAACCAGACCGAAACGGGGCCGAATGACAGACCAATAAAGTTAACCATCAATATTACATGACGAACAAAAGTTCCCCCGATTTGCGATTAAAAGAAGTGAAAAAGCAACCAGTTTACGAATATTTCAACAACGAAAGAATACAACATGGGTTTCTAATTCCACTATATGTCACCGTTTTGTTAATTAAAGAAAATTGAAATTTTTGTTCTCTATTGGTAATTTTGGCGCTTGAATACAAACTAATGGCAAGGTCGATCCATGTAAACAAATTAATTGCTTCAGTTGGTGAGGGAAGAATATTTACATAGAACAGACAATCAATGCAATTTGCCTCTATTAGTCTGCCTCCCTTGAGATATATCGACAATCAGAATTTCAGCAGTGGCATTGTCACGAGAATTTACGGGACATGTGGCGAGATCTTTTGTCGCAATGTTGCCCACAACCTTCAGTCTTTTGAATTTCCCACCGTAAACATGGAGGACACTTTTGAGACTGAAACGACCCAGGTTGACAACGTGCTAAGTCCTATCTTCGATGTGTTTTATTAAAAATTAAGACTCAACTGCTGCAGTACATTATTGATAGTTCACATCGGTTGTTCATTGGAAGGTGAGGCGTCTCGCTATTTTTTGAAAACCTGTCCACGCCATTTCCGACTTTTTGACAGTACACATTTTCTAATGTCTCCAAATGACTCGTAAATTTGTTAAATGCATATGTTGCGGATCCCATCACGTTCTATGTGACATGACCATTCCCCCCAACCCTGGTATCCAAGGGCAAGGCTGTTTCGTTG
This sequence comes from Pictodentalium vernedei, assembly GCA_031216915.1. Taxonomy (NCBI): domain Eukaryota; kingdom Metazoa; phylum Mollusca; class Scaphopoda; order Dentaliida; family Dentaliidae; genus Pictodentalium; species Pictodentalium vernedei. The sequence goes on from CM062297.1 coordinate 611,922,055, forward strand.
CCAAGTTATTGTTCAATGAAATGTTAACATGTTTCTGTGTTTCTGGCTTCCATGTTGGAAGCCATGACTTTAGAATCACCTTAATGCAAGTGAATGTAACACCGGACGGACGTACGGACGGACATACGTACGTACGTACGGACGGAGATAACGACAATATCCCCGACGAAAGCGGGGATAAAAAAAAAAAAATTCGCAGAACATTTCAACCAATCAATATACTAATCCCGAGAAAATTAATTGTCCCGAAACTTTTGCCACCTTAACGACCGCCATTGTAAGCAAATATCTCAATAAACACTGCCATATAAACGTTGAAGATGTTTGTACAACAGCTCGTGAAGTAGCCAACAAATTCCCCCGAAACAAATCTCCGGGAGAATGATCGAAGCCGCAATCAAGATGTTTTAAAACCAATAAACCAACTACCCACCCAGTAAACAAAGCCGCCATTAACTATCACCCAATTATGGGGAAAGACCAACCGCTTAAATTAAAGCACATGAATACTAGAAGTGTGCAAAACAAAAAACATCAACTTGATTCAATACATTGATGAAACATCACCGGATGTAATTTCATTTAATGAAAACTTGGTTAAAACCATCTTATAACTTCAAAATTCCCGGATACTCAATAGTTAGACGCGACCGTATGACCCAATGGGGAGGTGGAGTAGCCCTTCTCATAAAAAAACAACCTAAAGTATTCCGTAATACCGAACCATCGCAAAACCCTGAAACCAGGCCACTTTCCGTTACTTTTCAGAAAAATATAAATATTTTATTCTACTCGACGATCTAAACTCACAACACCTGTCCTTTGGGTGCTGAGAAACAGCCAAAAATGGAGACATCCTGTTTGATATAATTGAAGAATTTGATCTTTCCATAACTCAACCTACGTACACCCCTGCCGTAAACCCAGACTATGAGGAGATACTGGATCTCGCGATAGTCACCAATAATCTCACAAGTAAAATTGAAAATTTCAGAGTGGGAGACCACATTGGAAGCGACCGCCTTCCTATACACTCCACCGTCTCTAGCAGCAAATGCCCTCAAAAACTCCCAATGAAGCTGAAACGCGATATTAGCAGAGCCAACTGGTCACTGTTCAGAGATATCGTAGAAATGACCACACTGACAGGTCACAACCCCTAAGACGCCCCAAGAAATAAATGAGGAATGAATAAAAACATTAAGGAAACCATAACGAAAGCTTTAGATGAAGTTTGTCCACTCAAAGAGAAGGCAACCTTCAAACTGAAGCTCCCACAAGAAACAATAGGCCCAATTTGGGAGAAACGTAGACTCTTCAGATATTGGAAAAAAGAAGAAGACCCAGACCGTAAAACCCAGCTCAAACACCAATTTAATATAGCCCACAACGAAGTTAAGAAAACCGTAAAAATGGAAAGGCAAAAGGCGTGGGAATCTGCGACTGACAGTCTTAACGCGCAAAGAGATGCCCGTAAATTCTGGAAATCATTTAAATGACTGACCGGTTAAAATTCTTCCAGAGACAACCACAAAAATCTTCGAAAGCCTGACGGGACTATGACCAAAGACGATATCGAAAATGCAGATCTATTCGCGGAAACTCTCAGTAAAGCTCGCCGTACCCAAGAGGGCCCAAAATTCGATAAAGTTTAGAAAGAACAGATAGATGAATTTATCAACAGACACGATGATATATTCATCAAATCTGCTCTTGATAACAAAACAGAAACGGGCTATGATCACGATCTAGTCTCCCCCTTCTCAGATTCGGAAATAAAACACCTCCTCCGCAAATGAAAATCAACCTCATCACCGGGTGAGGACGACTATATCATACAAAATCTTTAAAAACTGTCCGGATATAATTATCACCAAACTCACTTCAATTTATAACAGTTGCTTAAGAACAGGGTACTTCCCCACGAGTTGGAAATCCGCAGTAGGAATCATGATCCCCAAACAAGGCATGGACAGTAGCCTGCCGACAAGCTATCACCCCATCAGCTTATTAAACCTTATCGGAAAACTCTTTGAAGCCTCGTTAACCTCCAGACTTAGGGATCATCTGGAATCTGAAAACTTCTTCAAGGATAGACAGAAAGGATACCACCAAAACAAAGAGGGCATTGAACATGTGTTCAACCTGTGTGAGCGCGTGCGAAAACGTTCTGAAAGCTAAACATACAGGGGTGGCCATCTTCCTTGATGTGGAGAAGGCGTTTGATTCAGTTTGGCACAATGGTCTAAGATATAAACTCCATAAGGACCTAAAACTTCCTATTAAACTTGTCAAACTTCCGTCATCTTTCCTTGCGGACAGAACAATTAAAGTTAAAGTCAAAAATGAAATTTCACCCGAAGTCAAAACTCGAGGTGGGTACCCCCAAGAATCGGTACTTAGCCCCCCTCCTCTATATCATTTACGTGAACGACATAGAAATCCGACATAACCAATTAATTGACATGTCTCGGTTTGCCGATGACATTGGTATGTGGACCTGTGGCATTCCAGCAACTGTCAGGAAAAGATGCAAGAAGCTATCGACGATCTGGAAATATGGTGTGCCAAATGGAGAGTTAAACTAAATGCCACTAAAACACAAATGGTCACGTTTTCAAGTAGGGCCTCCTGTCCAACGACCAAACTAAAAATAGACGGAACTGAAATAAAAACACAAAACTAAGCAAAATTTCTAGGCATAACAAGAGACAATGAAAGTGTCAATGACACTGTAGCTGAACTTGTCTGTGAGTTGTGTTTGATGAAAAGGATAACGTTCAGTGTTTAGGAAAGGATTATGGAAATAAGACAAGAATGGTGATAATTGGGAATATGTTAATTTCTCTCCCCCGTATGCTATGTTTTTAATAAAAATAATATGAGGTGTAGACTGTACTAAAGAACTGAGGGGTGGGTTAATGTGGCCTTCGCAGTTAATGCATGTGTCCCTCACAGTTAAGTATGTCAACAAAAGTTATCAAGTTACAGTGAAATTATTCCAAAACGAGTCATCCTATCAAGTTACAATGAAATCCCTTCATAAATATGGTCTGTAGACTGTGCTAAAGGTTTTCGGGCTTCAGGCCCGAGTAGCCACCACGGTTGACCGCTTGCAACTAAAAGGGGACGTCATCATCTCGACATTATACTGAGTCATTCTACCAAGTTACAATGAAATCCCATCACAATCACGACCAGTAGTCTGTACTTTCGGGTTTTATTATCAGTTCTGGGGCGAATACGGTAGCAGACTTCCAGGAACCAGTGGTGCCTACAGTCGACTCTATGAGTTTATTACATATGTGTTTCGTGTTCTATACATCCCAACCTTCATTTTGATGTATAATTTGTGTGTATTTAATCTGTATTTAAGGAATACGAGATGTGAGAATTTCAAAATAAACAAAATTTCATTACTTATATAGGCCCTTACATGCTTTTTCTGCCCGATGACATCGACCGGAAATCGAAGGTATACTCATACGTAAACAAAATCAAAGGGTTTGGAATTTTCCCCAATGCAGCTCTGTCGCAGTGTTTTGAAGAATTGTTATCCCCTAGCTTTGTTCTTGGATATGTAAAGCACATTTGGCCACAAGTTGTTTTCGTGAAATATTATTAAATTATCAGTTCTGGTGCGAATACGGCAGCAGACTTCCAGGAACCAGTGGTGCCTGCAGTCGACTCTATGAGTTGATTACACATGTATTTCGTGTTCTATACATCCCAACCTTCATTTTGATGTACATCTTGTGTATATTTAATTTGAATTGAAGGAATATCAGAGGTGAGAATTTTCAAAATAAACAAAACTTCATTACTAAAATAGGCCCTAAATGAAATTGAAAAATATCATCTCAACAGAAGCTTTTGAAATCATAACTCCTAACACTTCTCTACTAACCGAACTAATACTAGACTGTTCTTCTGATTTAGTGTCATCAATCCTTCTACTAACTCTTCCACTTCTACATAAAATTGAACAATGGAGTAGAGAATATACAGAAAAACTTCACCAGCTTAGATCAATGTTACTAATAGTTGATCATGGCAGAAGAAATTCCATGATTAAATAAATCAATCCAATCAACAAATTAAAACTCAAATACCTTATGTCAGTTCGTTTCAAATCAGAGATCTAATCAGTGTATATATTCAATTATATCAATTTCATCTTTTTCTTAAGAATACTGAGGTGCTGCGAAAAGTCAACGCAGGAATTTTAGAGACAGAACAGAAAACAGAACTGGGTTATAAAAAGCCGTACCGTCCGAATAAAGCGACCCGGATGACCCAACGAGCAGAAGACAAACAGCACAATAAGCAGCCAAATAAAAACAACAACAAATAACTTTCATTGAAGGTACTTTGACGTTCAGAACCTGATGAATTCGACTGAAGCTAACAACTAACCAGTCGAGAACGTATAATCACCCATTTATAGGCGATTGTTTATTTATAACCAACGCAGCATGGCTAATTAAATATTTATGTAGGGAATTTCTGGAGCTCTCAGACCGTCAATTAGAAGGTTAACTCTGCGCTCGGCATGTTGATTTACTGGGGGACTGTAAAGTCTTTTCTTTCTAATATTTTATCACGTTGTTGTTGCTGTTAAAACTGTCTGTATTAGCGGGGGAGGAATTCGCTAGAATTGTGCACTTGGTGATACCTTCCTGAAATTTGGCATGATGTAAGGGTAGGCATCAGAGATTTCAAAATCGATCGGCTACAAGTTGGCACCATCCTCTAGCCACCACTAGCAGCGAAATCCAAAATGGCCGCCAAGCGGATCGAAAAAAAGCTATTTTCGCCGATCGCACAACTGAAGCTCCAAACCTAACACCATACATGTGCTGTAATTGATGTGAATGATGGAGTGAAGCCCTTGGAACAAGTTGGGGGGAAGATTAATGGATAATGGGATCAGAATTTCCGTCGATGTGTGCGTCTGTGTGTCTGACTGTCAGTATGATCGTCCGTCCGTAGATAAATTAGTGTTGAATGTTTCTCGGGAATGCAATGGTCAAATGAACATGGTATGAGAGATTCCTGTCAACACATGAACAAGGGTACTCGATAGTATGCAGCAGTGGGGATACTTGGACATTTGATAATCCAATTAAAGTGACAGTCTATTCTCAACTTCCGGCATTTTCGATAGATTTATTTTCTAAGAAAATAAAACTATCAAATTTCTAGAGGAGTTCTGGTTCAATCTCAACACCATAGCGACACGTCTGCCAGCAAGGGCAGTGCTGGAATGAACTCGGGATGCATTAGTTCCCGTTGTTAATTATACAATGTTATCTTGCCAGTATAGAACATTGGCAAAATGGGACTAGAAGGGGTGAGTGTATGTTTGCAGTCATTCGAGGTACAGGAATATTTTTTGACTACAAGTAGTATTCTTCATTTTCGGCCAGTTAAGATGTGGTGTGTTCCAAGTCAGGATTAATGTTGCCGACACTTAATGCCCATCCCTCATGGTATGCTACTTTACCAGGGATATAGAGATATAGCCACCACTGGGAGCCAAAACATGACCTTTGATGTCGATGAGTGGTCGAAATGTTTTAGCGAATAACTTATCGAAATATGATCCGGTATGGCAATTTGATACCTTACGTTAGATTTATTAGATCAACTCAGGTATGGATTCATTGAGACATGAGTGCGCTACAAGATGAAGGATTTCCAAGTTGATTTGCTATGGAGTAGGAACTGACTAGTCACATGTGGCCTATGGCCAGAGAAAGACAAGGATACCATAGATGAACACACGGGTGAACGAAGGTATCAACTGTTGTACAGAGGCAAAATAGTTGGGGATATTGTATCATGCTATGCATGAATTAACACCGTCTTGTGCAGTAAATAACAGACTATTTTCCGAAATCTAAAACTGTATTCCTATACCCCGGACAATGTAGCAAGCCACATGGGATGAACATTTGTTAGCAAAATCAACTCAACTAGAAACATGACATGTGTTAACTGGCCGAAAATGGAAAAAAAAATACCAGAATAGGAGATGACTGGTCCTAACATGACAGTATACTACTCAATATTGTTACAACAGCCACCTTCACACTTACACAAAGGTGTGCACCTTAATCCAGCTTTCAAGCATTTGCAATTGCCCTTGCAGGCCTTGGCACAACTACAGTGGAGCATCAGTGCACATGCAGCACTTGCGTCTCCTAGGTGAGTCCAAAATGGGACCAGAATATTGAGACGTGGATTCCACTCCCATCCGTACTGTGATGGGTCTGGCACACATAAGTGTTTCTGCAGAGCACGATGCCAAATGAAAGATGACACAAGAATTACCCTTTTTACATGTTGATACAGAGCTGCTTTGGTGGGCGGGATGTTTTCCATAGACTTAAGGCCATGTGTGAACATATGCCGTCTCGCATCATTGACACGTGTACTGACACAACTGTTACTGTACATCTGTATGGTGAGTTTTTCGATATGCTGCATATGAGGGGAATCCTCTGAAAAGACTTGCGGATTCTCAGTCAATTCTATCATCATTTCAGTTGATGCGGGAAAATTCATCCATGCATTCCATCCTGTCTTCTTCCCAATGCCGAGCATGCTGGATGTTACATCACAACCTGTGAAGGCGTGGAAGAAAGTCAGGGCCTTACAGTAATCAGGTCCAAGTTGTGAAGCTATCTCATGAATTGGCATATCTTTATATGCCTTTCCAATTCCAAACCCAATCCACAGCTCACTGAGTCCAAGGTCACGGAATGTTGCGAAATGGTGCAAAGACAGAATGACGACATCAGAATCAACCGTGCGAAGAAAAGCTATTTTGTGACCTTGTGAGACTGCATGGTTGAGATGAAGCATCATGCGCGTGTCTGCTTCCTCGTGGTTCGATGGAGATATGTCACATAAGCTAACATCCTTATTGCATAGTACATATTCTCCTGATGTCGTTAACAACTGGTACTCGGATGTTGATGTTAATTTCAGCAGTTCAGCAGACAGGAACTTGAAAAATTCGTCTTTATTCTCACTAACTTTCAAGAATGCCTGCCAATTCTTCCCTTTAGGTAAAGGGACGTTCTCGGACACCCGTATCAACCTAACTGCTGTCTCACCGAGGCGTTTTGCTCGCGTCTGATTCTTCAAACTGCCTTCGGGGTAACAGTCATAGATCGCATCAACCCTTGTGGTGTTCGTGTTAATCAGAGATTCGATGTATGGCAATAATTGCAATCGAGCATATTCTCCAAACAGATCCGCTTTCTGTGGTTTGATTACATGGACTACAGCAGGCATATCCAAGATGACAACTGAAGCTTGTCTAGCTGCTGAATTCTTCCCTTGTGCAGGAATAGCTGGTAAACAATTGAGAATTTGAGATTTTGTCCCACTCCGTAGCTTACCTCTATCGGATAATGCTGGCGGATCACGTGCATTCTCGTGCATGAAAAACTCATCCATGTTTGAATCAGGCCGGGCTTGCAGTGAAACGAACATCTGGGTAACTATTGCGGCAGTTGCTTTACTTGACATGAGTTTGTCTCGGCCTTTGTCCAGGTTGGCTGGGGGTGGGTTAAGGAAGGTATATATATTTGCCTTGGGAATAACATCATTCAGGGGTACGGTGCATTCCACAAGCCTTTCCTTCAAGAAAGTGGAATATAAATGCTTGCCCCTTTCGGGTAATGACCGTAAACTCTTACTAACTTCGGGGTCCATATATTCACCAGTATCTAATGTCACCAGCTGACCACTAGTTTCATCATAAGGGTTGATAATGAGTCCCTGATTCACCAGATCGAGGAGAGATTTCAATTGATTCAGAAATTTTTTCTGCTCTGATACCGAACTTTCCGGGTGTTCCGTGTTATCTGATGATGTTGTGTGGAAACTTGCATATTCATACTCATCTATAACACGCAGAACTTCTGACCTTGAAAGCTCAATAACGACTTTCTCTTCAGCCTGGCCATAGAGACCTTTTGGACCACTGTCTTCTTTGAGTAGTTGGATACTATGTTCTTGGCTCTGATCTAAACCCATCATACTGAACTTCCTCTCACTACGCTGGACCACAAAATGGCCTTCCATGAATTTGTTGTGGATTGAAGGATGCCGCCTGGGTAGCTGAGACATGTCTCTCAGAAATACGGGGACCCACCGACAATAATTTGTATGTCCTAGGGCAAAAAAGTAACTGCACAACTCATCGATAGAACACAGTGTACCAGGCCAGTTACCGATTCGTTGGTTCCGAACGAATTGACAGCTTGTCAAGAGAAAGTTCCGAACGATTTCACCCCAATAGCGCGCAGTTGGAGATTGTGAAAGAATCCTCTGTTCCCACATTTCAAATGACTCATGGGGCCCAGTCTGCTGACAGTAAATCTCATAAGCATTCTTTCTGAGGATCTCAAGCCAAGCTAGAGTGAGAAGATATGCCTGTCGCGTCCTCTTGACATGTTTCCCACCAAGTAGGGATGATGCTACACCGGGTGTGAATATCTTTGCGAGGTGAAACATTCGCTCCCAACCAGAACCACCCATAAGCTTACCACCAGCTTCTTGGGTGCACATTTCAAGATGCAGGAATCCAATCATACACACCATTCGATCCTCACCTATCTCCTCTGGGAACAGCCATTGACATTTTTTCTGCCTGGCATACAACGGACAGTCACCTTCAATGACAGGTATCTGGCCGGGGTTTACGAAAGCAGTAGCTTCCCTGACCACATACATAGCATGCTTCTGCATACTGAGTGAGTCCGCTTTCTGCTCACTGAAAACAGGGAATACCCCAATAACTGCACGAGGTTTGACATTGTCTTGATCTTCATGTTTTGAAAAGAAGCCTGAAAAGGTCACAGGGACTTCATCAAGCTGCCAGCTGCCATCAACCTTCCCTTTATTGCTGATCTGTGACACATGAGACAACCAGTCATTCTCTCCCACGTTCAAATCTGCATATTCATTGGGCCGTACATTACATTCATCTGGAGATTCAAGCCTGATGTCCCCACCAAAGTCTTCAACGAAAGGAACAAATGCATAGTCGTCTGGGAGTTCAATTTGTGTGTCTTCTGGAACATCTAAACTCAGTGGTGGGGGATCAGTACCCACATTGTCCCTGCTCAGTTGACCAATGAGTGTGATGGACGTACCATGCATATCAGATCTACCAGATACATCAATGTTATCAGTGGTTCCTATCGAGAAAACATTACGTTTGCAGTTAGCTGGGACTACAACACCTTCGTTCTTGAACCGCAGTGAAACAGCTCTCGCGAAACTCCTGCGAACATCCATTACGCGATCATAAGAGACAGAGAGTCCCATTTGATGAAAATCTCTGATAAGATTTTTCATACGATCATGGGCATGCAACTTCAAACCCACATAAAGAGGCATTGGAGTTTCTCTGTCACGTCTCTGGTGAACATTTTGTGCATGTTCGGAGCGTTTCGCTGAATTGCTGATCAACATCTGTGAAATAGTACAAGCCACTCGAGTCTTGGCATTAACAGTCTCATCATCGCCTAAGTTCTGTATACTACATGTGCCCTCAAGTAGAACTCTAAGAAGAGTCAGGAGTGAGTTGGGTACAGGCTCGCTCAAGCAATAAGATGAAAATGATCCCGTGAAAGGAGCTTGAGATATGAGTATGTGTTTACGCAGAAGAAGACCCACATCAACTATCTTTTTTGCCTCTTCCTCAGACACTATACGAGTTAAAGATTCGGACAACAAGGAGCCAACTCGAAACCTACTTGAAATAAACACATCTCTACCCTGTGTGAAGGCGTCCCAGCCATCGCCCAATTTCTGCAACAAATGTTCTTTGAATCGAGTGGAATGTATTTCTTCACTAAGCCAATCAGAACCGACTTGCTTCAACCTCCGACTGTACAGATTCTTGAGATCGACAAGCTTCATCGCGGAATCGTTGTGTTCAACAAATGTTATGAGCTCTGCCATAACGAGAGGGTCATAGGGCAGGCCTGACGCGGAATGTTCGGCGTTCTTCGACTTTTTAGATTTAGCCGCTCGTGCTTCATTGGCAAGCTTACAATAACAGGTTTTGTGATAGTAAAGATCACTAGCAGCGGAATCAAATGCTGCATTGACCCGAGAAAAAACAACCCAGTTCTCGGCTTCCTTTGCCATAATTTTGAGTTTATTGTTATCAGACATTGATCTGCAAATAGGCTCACTGCTGTCACCTTCGCGTTTGTGACAATAAACACACTGGGGCAGTTTCCTGTCACAGCCAGATTCAAAACTTGTCCGTGTTCTTTTAGGACTCAGCGTGGAGCAGGATGCCACTGCCTCATTTCGCTCTCGCTTGTGTAGCACGCGCTGTACGATGTGAGTCCGAATACTGTCACGGCATGTCTTATGATATATTGCCTTATTCGTCAACAGTGACATCGACATACACTCATCACTCTCTCTCATCAAACAATCAATGGTCAAATTATATGGAAGCTCAACGCCATTATCTAGGAAGCGCGTTATGTCTTCCTCAATAGCTTTATAGGCGTCATGAAAACGAGATTCTCTATACGGACGCATCAATTTCTTGGAACTGTCTTGCTGGCAAAAGCAACAACGTTCCCAGTCAGTACTAGTCCGTACACGAAGAGGATTCTCACTCATTCTGTGAATGATTTTTGTGAACAATCGCGTTCTCGAATTAATTTCGACAGACAAATCAGAATTGCTTGCGGAATTACGCCAAACAAGAGATTGTATGGCAAAGAGACTGCTTCATAAAGAGCGTTGTTTCTCCGGGATCAGCGTCATTCAGGTTTGCCTGAATGACGCTGATCCCGGAGAAACAACGCTCTTTTCAAGTTCCAAGAAATTGATGCGTCCGTATAGAGAATCTCGTTTTATTCTACATCATCTCCCACGTCTGTTTCCAACACGTGCGTGGATCAGAGTTCACTTTCGCGCCCTTACAATCGGATGTATAGTCGGTAGACCGTCGAAAAGGAGGTTCCCTTCAGCCGCTGGCGGCCATTTTGGATTGTGCCGCTACTGGTCGCCACCGGTCGGTGTCAACTTGTAGCCGATCGTTTTTGAGAACCTCATAGCCTACACTAACAGTGTGCCAAATTTCAAGAAGGTATCACCAAGTGCACAATTCACCTGTATGTGACGAATTCCTCCCCCGCTATATGTAATTAGTACTTTATCGACGTTGACAGGACTAGGTATCTGAACTAGCCCAATCGTAATCACATTCCACAATCCTTCTCATTAATTATCTGTCTGGGTCACAATCGCAGAGTTGGCCAGTTGAAAGAGTTTAATTGCACATGGGTTAAGATATTATCTGTAAATTGAATATGAAGTACACTTCTCACCTCTTACAATAAATACCTTTGTTTAATTAATGTCTGTTCTCATCCATCTACTCTATGTGACCCAGTGACCCATCGTGGGCAGTGATCCAGTGTAAACCAACATAACCTAGTTCAACCCAGCATAACCCAGTGTAACCCGGTGGTCCATCGTGACCCAGTAATCCTAAGGTGACACAGTCCTAATACCCGCCCAAGTTGCAGCTTTCAGTGTTGACAGAATAGGCCTGATGACCAGGGCATTGTGAAACCAATATCAGGCATAACCATTGAGCAGAGTGTGTAACCAAGTTGAATGAGAGAACGACTCATTCCATGCCAATTAGCCATTAACCAGGCTGAAGTAAACCTGGCAACCAGAGAGACACAGGCATTGACCTCTCCTACAAATCTAACCAAGTCTACCATTTCTCGACGCCCATTTGTGAGGGTGGGGTTGCATCCTATTCCATTCAGAGAAGAGCTCGACCACGCCACAGTATCCTCAAATACTGAAATGAGGCTAAGAGTTGCATGTGCGAGTCACTCGAAAGAGCAATTGCTTGATAGCTCATTTGTTCGGTAGACTTTGAGTCGTTCGAGCAGTATGTGCGAGTCACTCGGACGAGCAATTGCTCAATAGGTCATTTGCTCGATGAGCTTTGAGTCGTTCGAGCAATTACTTTTCAGTAACTGTTCAATAGCTTATAAGAGATATTTGGGATAGGTATGTATGTCTTGTGGTGGCCTAGAAGGTTGGGCCAAATAGGTAATAGCACATACTGCTCGAACGACTTCGATTCGTTCGAGCGGTATGTGCAAGTCACTCAAACGAGGAATTGCCCGATAGCTCATTTGCTCGGTGAGCTTCGAGTCGTTCGAGCAATTACTTTTCAGTAACTGTTCGATAGCTTATAAGTGATATTTGGGATAGGTATGTCTTGTGGTGGCCTAGAAAGTTGGGCCAAATAGGTAATGGTGTCTTTAGATAAGTATCCTTAGATAAGTATCCTATAAAAGGTATCCTCGAAAGGTATCCTCGAAAGGTATTCCCAAATAATACAATACCAGGCCTGAGGTATCCTCAAATACTGAAATGAGGCTAAGAGTCGTATGTGAGAGTCACTCGAACAAGCAGTTGCTCGATAGCTCATTTACTCGATGAGCTTCAAGTCATTCGAGCAATGGTTTATCAGTAACAAGTCTTTAGATTCTTGGCTTTGGGAATGAAAAAGGCTTTTGTTATACACAAGGGAGATAACTCTGCATGCAGATTATGGGAAATCAAGCAATCTGATTTGTTAGTTAGCGCCAGTAAAGGCAACTGATTGGGTGATAGATAAATGAAACAACAAGAGTACTCGGAATAGGGTCAGAACTAACAAGAACAGACCAGAGAAGCTAAATGTAGTAATAATAAACAAAGCTGTTCCAGCTGATAGGCTCTTCTACTCTACTGGAGTATACACCAGGATAAAGGAACATGGCCAGGTAGACGAAAACTTGTCTGGTTGTTTGTGGTAATTCTTCAAATCGGGAAATTACTCCTATTCAATCGAACACACCCTCCGAACATACCCCCCATCCTATAAGAAGGTTTTAAGTAATATAGCAACCACTTGCTACCATAGAAACCAAGATGGCGGCCTCCAGTATACAACATGGACGACGGAAACAAGTATCACCCTAACAACACGCGCTGCGCATGCGCACTAACACACGTATCGATATGGGGATGACGTCACAACATGGCCGCTCACGTGGGTTTCCATCACCCCTGATTTTCAGTGCTAAACTAGGGGTGACAAACCCGGTTTGCGTTACTACCTATAGCACTGGGGAAATACCAAGTGTAACCAATAACCATGCTATCAGCTCGACCTGACAAAAAAATCACACCGCGCGAATTCGTAGAATTAAATGTCGAACAGGCAAGAGTTGAATCAATCAAAAGAAAACTATTTTGTTCAAAAATGCATAACCATAAGAAAATTATTAATTTGACAGACGAAAGTGTCGAAAAGGTGTCAATAATACGACATTTTAATCCTCGGAGTGTTTTTCTGTTTTCGACACACTGACATGACCGTAATCCTGCCATTAATTATTACCAACCATTGAGACGTCGGAACAAATATTTGTGACATCCCACAAATCCTCACTACAGAGAATAAGAAAAAAAAATTCGCAGAACATTTCATTCGCAGCTATCTCGAATCAATCAATTTTTTTAACAAATGGCAAAGAGCGTACAGGAGTCTCCACAAAAGAACTAAGTTGTCCAAACTGTGATGGAGCCCATCCTAGTAACTATAGAGGGTATCCCAAATATAAAGTAGCTGTAAACAAGTTACCACTTGAAACCAATCAATATACTAATCCCGAGAAAATTAATTGTCCCGAAACTTTTACCACCTTAACGACCGCCATTGTAAGCAAATGTCTTAATAAACACTGCCATATAACGTTGAAGATGTTTGTACAACAGCTCGTGAAGTAGCCAGCAAATTCCCCCGAAACAAATCTCCGGGAAAATGATCGAAGCCGCAATCAAGATGTTTTAAAACCAATAAACCAACTACCCACCCAGTAAACAAAGCCGCCATTAACTATCACCCAATTATGGGGAAAGACCAACCGCTTAAATTAAAGCACACGAATACTAGAAGTGTGCAAAACAAAAAACATCAACTTGATTCAATACATTGATGAAACATCACCGGATGTAATTTCAATTAATGAAAACTTGGTTAAAACCATCTTATAACTTCAAAATTCTCGGATACTCAATAGTTAGACGCGACCGTATGCCCCAATGGGGAGGTGAAGTAGCCCTTCTCAAAAAAAACAACCTAAAGTATTCCGTAATAACGACCGACCACTTAGAAGCAGAGGTTGTGGGTATAGGGATATTGATGAATGACAAACCTCATGCTATCATATCTCTGTACAACGAACCATCGCAAAACCCTGAAACCCGGCCACTTTCCGTTACATTTCAGAAAAATATAAATATGTTATTCTACTCGGCGATCTAAACTCACAACACGTTCCTTTGGGTGCTGAAAAAAGCAGCCAAAATGGAGACATCCAGTTTGATATAATTGAAGAATTTGATCTTTCCATAACTCAACCTACGTACCACTCTGCCGTAAACCCAGACTATGAGGAGATACTGGATCTCGCGATAGTCACCAATAATCTCACAAGTAAAATTGAAAATTTCAGAGTGGGAGACCACATTGGAAGCGACCGCCTTCCTATACACCCCACCGTCTCTAGCAGCAAATGCCCTCAAAAACTCCCAATGAAGCTCAAACGCGATATTAGCAGAGCCAACTGGTCACTGTTCAGAGATATCGTAGAAATGACCACACTGACAGGTCACAACCCCTAAGACGCCCCAAGAAATAAATGAGGAATGTATAAAAACATTAAGGAAACCATAACGAAAGCTTTAAATGAAGTTTGTCCACTCGAAGAGAAGGCAACCTTCAAACTGAAGCTCCCACAAGAAACAAGAGGCCTAATTTGGGAGAAACGTAGACTCTTCAGATATTGGAAAAAGGAAGAAGACCCAGACCGTAAAACTCAGCTCAAACACCAATTTAATATAGCCCACAACGAAGTTAAGAAAACCGTAAAAATGGAAAGTCAAAAGGCGTGGGAATCTGCGACTGACAGTCTTAACGCGCAAAGAGATGCCCGTAAATTCTGGAAATCATTTAAAAGACTGACCGGTTAAAATTCTTCCAGAGACAACCACAAAAATCTTCGAAAGCCTGATGCGACTATGACCAAAGACGATATCGCAAATGCAGATCTATTCGCGGAAACTCTCAGTAAAGCTCGCCGTACCCAAGAGGGCCCAAAATTCGATAAGGTTTAGAAAGAACAGATAGATGAATTTATCAACAGACACGATGACATATTCATCAAACCTGCTCTTGATAACAAAAGCGAAACGGGCTATAATCACGATCTAGTCTCCCCCTTCTCAGATTCGGAAATAAAACACCTCCTCCGCAAATGAAAATCAACCTCATCACCGGGTGAGGACGACTATATCCTACAAAATCTTTAAAAACGGTCCGGATATAATTATCACAAAACTCACTTCAATTTATAACAGTTGCTTAAGAACAGGGTACTTCCCCACGAGTTGGAAATCCGCAGTAGGAATCATGATCCCCAAACAAGGCATGGACAGTAGCCTGCCGACAAGCTATCACCCCATCAGCTTATTAAACCGTATCGGAAAACTCTTTGAAGCCTCGTTAACCTCCAGACTTAGGGATCATCTGGAATCTGAAAACTTCTTCAAGGATAGACAGAAAGGATACCACCAAAACAAAGAGGGCATTGAACATGTGTTCAACCTGTGTGAGCGCGTTCGAAAACGTTCTGAAAGCTAAACATACAGGGGTGGCCATCTTCCTTGATGTGGAGAAGGCGTTTGATTCAGTTTGGAACAATGGTCTAAGATATAAACTCCATAAGGACCTAAAACTTCCTATTAAACTTGTCAAACTTCCGTCATCTTTCCTTGCGGACAGAACAATTAAAGTTAAAGTCAAAAATGAAATTTCACCCGGAGTCAAACTCGAGGCGGGTACCCCCAAGAATCGGTACTTAGCCCCCCCCCCCCTCCTCTATATCATTTACGCGAACGACATAGAAATCCGACATAACCAACTAGAGAATTGTAATTTGTTGGACAAATTACGGGCTTTCCCAACTTTTTAATGTGAAAAGGCAAACTGTATTGTACACAAAACTATCGATCAGTTTTGAAAACAGAAAATTTAGTGGAAACCAAACTTTTTGTGATGTTACTAGTTTTTATGCAGCCAAAACAGATATTTGAGATACAGCAGGACACCAAAACATTTAACACAAAATTTGCTCTTCAATTATTACAGAATATTTTCATAGAAAGCAAAACAAGCGAGGTCATTTGTGCTTTGGAAAAAAATAGTACATATGAATTATGGACGTACGGGCCGGGGTTTCATGAAGGACTGTGCCCCAACCCACTCCTGAGTCAGGAAGGAGCCGATTTTTCGGCCAATATGCCAGAAAATTTCGGACAATATAGTTGCCAGAAATGACCACAAAACATTTTGGTTTTCCACACAAAATGTTGTTTTCCTATCTCATCACTTTGAAGTTGCAAGTAAACTGACCATTATACTGTACAAGTTGATTCAGTGGAGCCGTATCCACGTTAATATTATTCATTTACAATCACACAAGTACACATGAAGAGCTCTGTTACTGCATATTACGGGAGGGAGCACGGTGGCTCAGAAGGTAGAGATGACTGTTGCAATTCAAGAAGTCCTTGGTTCGAATCCCGCCTGTGGCAACCACATTGTGTCCTTGAGCAAGACACTTCATCCCAATTTAATTTCCCACGTGGACGGTGGGGGGGGGGGGGGGGGGGGGGACATGATGGCGATGTATACTAAGGGTACTTTGAGGGTGCACTTGTCTTCAACCAATGCTAACCCTGCTTTTGTGGAGCTAGTATGTTGGGGAGTCTGAGTCGCTTGCCATTGCTCGGTGGTTCTCTCCAGGTACACAATGGGAGGGAGACCCCGCTCCCCCTCCCTCCCATACCCACATTTGGCATTTCCTCCTGAGATTCAACTTTTTCGAGCTAAAACGGTTCATCCCCCCCCCCCCCCCTGAAAAATAGCCCTGTACGCCTACGCAATGAATACCTGGACTTGAATAAATACCTATATTATGGTCATGATATAGCTGTAGATGCTGAAAGTGACCTTAAATATCAATAATTAATTTATTCTCAATCTTTCTCTCTGTTTGTGAATGTGTGGGATTTGTCAATAAATGAGGGTAAGCTTCCTACTCCATGATTTCACAATTTTTCCAACATATCTGTTTCAAATACAATGAAATACATGTAATATGAGTTACTGTCATACACAAATTACTTGTTTATTTGATATGGTTTAAACCATCTAAAGAGCTAGTATACACAGTGGGGGGTACAGTTCAAGTCAAAATGAGTTGATTAAAGGGATGTTGAACAGCTTGTTAATATTTCTTGCATTACATTACTACTTTGCTATTTATTGACAGAAGGACTTCACTGAGGGTTTCCCTGACGGTATTTATTTATTGGTGTTTACGGTCACATACTTATCCACAATGGCTAATCGTGACCCAGAGAGAACCACCGAGCATCGACGAGCAACTGTCAGCTCAACATTCTAATTATGTTCAAGCTCCGCTGAAGCAGGGTACCAGCGGTTGAAGACATGTGCACCATTGACATGCAGTACTCCTTAGTACATGGCATCATCGTGCCCCCATGTTGGCAACCGGGATAAAGTGCCTTGCCCAAGGACATTATGTGGGTCGTCCCAGATAGGGATCAAACTCGGGACTTCTATCATAGAAGTCAAACAGTCTACCACTGAGAAAATGAGCTTTCTTTCCTGGCGATATTCATATTTGTACGACCAAACTGGTGTTGGATAACATGGAACACCAAAACATATAACACAAAATTTGTTCCCCATTGATTTTTGAAAGCAGTTATGAAAAGCTCAAAGAGCTCTTTCCTTTTTGTTTTTGGTCAAGTGAGTATTCACTCAGTCATTTTTTGCAGACAGTGCTATTTTTAAGTGGCCAAAGCACATGTTTCATTAAGTCCCAGAACATAACTAAAGCCGGATTTATTGATTAAACATCCCTGCATATAGCAAAGCAAAGTGTCTCAAATTAACCCATTCCAAAATGATAGTAGAGAGTAACCAAAGTTGGATAATTTAGATATTTCCAAATGGTACACTTATTCTCACTCTCATTGTGCTTGTGGGTTAAATGTGAGATTGGTATACCAATCTTACTCAGGGAAGGTGAGTACAGAAAAGTACGAAATTAATCAGAAAATGAATTTTGTCTGACGGTACAATATAATATTTGTACGAGCAAAACTGGTACTGGATTTATTTATTTATTAGGTTTTAACGACACATTGACAGCCAAGGTCATATTATGTCGGTGACAGTTGTATGGGTGGAGGAAGCCAGAGTACCCAGAGAGAACCACCGAACAATGGCGAGCAGCTGCCAGCTCCCCAACATAGTACCTCCGCACTGTAGCACAGGCAGGGTTAGATTGGTTGAAGACATGCGCACCATCGACGTGCAGTATGCCTTAGTACACGGCGTCATGGTGCCCCCATGCGGACAGTCGGGGTGAAGTGATCGGGACATAATTGCAATATATCCGACACAAACAATGACGGATATATTCCCATTATGTCCCGATCATGCAAGGCAGCAACTTGAAATTCTCAGAATGTTTCCTACTGTCTCTGCCCGACAGTTTAGTATCTTTGTCAAGTGCCGAGACCGCGTGGAAATACCGTGGATCAGGTGGAAACCGAGGGCACAATTCATCCCTACTTTATTCTCAACTCAACGACTTTTCCATTCATTATTTACCTATCACCGGCTGAGTTAGGTATTATATTTGTCTATTTGATGAACTTTTCAACCTTAACTATTTGCGGCTTCATGTAGCACCACTGAAAGGCCACTGCACGGTTACCAATATATTCAGGGATTGATTTTACGAAAATAACAATTATTCCGACTATACCCACATGGGAACTCCTAAATATGCCAAGAGTTAAACTTTTGATAATGACGTATAAAACAGAAGTTGTCATGCTATGCTTGCTGCATGCAGGCACAGAAAACATTCAGCGCTCAATGAATTAGGAATGGAGTAAATTGTAACTTAAACCTACGAAATTCTGAAAAATGAGTTTTTTTCGACGGCATCTACCATTATGCATCTGAGACAGGGATTGCGTTAAACTTTACAGCAACCTTATAACAGAAAATATTCTTGGAATTGAACTGTGAATCCGAATTTCGAAAGCATTTTCGGATGTTCTATTCCAAACTACCACTGCACGCTTATCAATATTCAGTGATTTTATGAAAATTAAAATTATTCCGACCATACCCATATCGGCAGTCTCAAATCTGCCAACGGTTAAACTTTTAATAATGACATATAAAACAAAAGTTGTCATACTATGACTGCTGCATACAGCCATAGGAAACGTTCAGCGCTCATTCAATTAGGAATGGAGTAAATCGTCACTTAAACTTACCAAATTCTGAAAACGAGAGTTTTTTTGGACTGCACCTATCTTTATGCAAACAGAAAGAGCATAGGGTTAAACTTTACAACCAAACTTACAACAGCAAATATGCTCGGTAGGCAATTGTAAATAAGAACATGTAAATCATTTTTCGATATTCCTTTCGAAAATGGAAGAAACGTGAGCTCTAAATTAGCCAATTTTATGAGGAATTTTAGGGCACTCAAATTCAAGGCCCGAAAACTGGGTGAAGGTTAAATCTTTGAATAAAATATATAACAGCAAAAAATTCTTGAATGAAGGCCCAATCCTCTCATGGAAAGGGTTTTGAGACAATATGGCTCCAGTGCTGTGAAAGTGCGTGTAAACGTTGGCAAAAATAACAATTAATCTGACAGTACCCTTATGGGTAGTCTCAAATCTGTCAAGGGTTAAACTTTTAATAATAACATATAGAACAAAATTTGTCATACTTTGACTGCTGCAAGCAGCTATAGAAAACATTCAGAGCTCAAGCAATTAAAAATGGAGTAAATCGCCATCTAAATTTACCAAATTCTGAAAAAATTGGAAATTTTTTGGACGGTATCTACTTTTATGCAACCAGAATGGGATAGGGTTAAACTTTACAACCAAACTAACAACAGCAAATATGCCCGATAGTCAATTGTGAATACGTACATGAAAAGTTTTTTAAATTAACCCTTTCCAAAATGATAGAAAAAAGCAACCAAAGATGGCTAATTTTGGCATTTTCAAACGGTACTCTTATTCTCGCCCTCATTGTGCTTGAGTGTTAAATCTGAGATTAAGAAGTAAACAGTAACTTTCTTCCACAATCAATGTTGCATCTAGCCATATCAAAATAATTGTTACAACTACTTTGTAATTAGAGAAATTTGCCCTTGAAGTTGGCGAAAATAACAATTATTCTGACAGTACCCTTATGGGAAGTCTGAAATCGGCTAAGGGTTAAACTTTTAATAATAACATATAGAACAAAATTTGTCATACTTTGACTGATGCAAGCAGCTACAGAAAACATTCAGAGCTCAAGCAATTAAAAATGGAGTAAATCGCCACCTAAACTTTCCAAATTCTGAAAAAAATTGGTGTTTTTTTTGGACGGTACCTACTTTTATGCAACCAGAATGGGATAGGGTGAAACTTTACAACCAAACTTACAACAGCAAATATGCTCGGTAGTCAATTGTGAATACGTACATGAGAAGTGTTTGAAATTAACCCTTTCCAAAATGATAGAAAAAGCAACCAAAGATGGCTAATTTTGACATTTTCAAACGGTACTCTTATCCTCGCCCTCATTGTGCTTGAGGGTTAAATCTGAGATTAAAAAGTAAACAGCAACTTCATTCCGAAATCATTGTGTGCATCTATCCAAACCAAAATAATTGTTACAACAACCTTGTTATTAGAGAAATTTGCCCTTGAAGTTGGTCAATTTTGAAGAAGAAATCTATATTCATGTCATTTTTGGCCAGTGGGGGTTAATGTTGAAAAATCTGAGTGGTGATTGTGGTGTATCATATCATGCTGTAAATGTGTGGAAAATTTGAGTGAAATAATTGTAAACACTTTTGAGACATTCGGAAAATGGTGAAATTTTGAAGGTTTTGGCAGAATATTTTGAAAATACGCGTTTTCACAGATATGACGATACCGCATTTCACTAGATTTTATGACATTACATAAGTGTGCCAAATTTGATCAAAATCGTACAACTTGTTTTCGAGCAGTTCATCAGTCAAAATTCAGGGAGGAAAAAAAAAAAAAAATAGAGAAGAAAAATTTTGAAAAAGAAGAATAACAATAGTCTTTCCCAAACTGGGTTTGGGAAAGCCTAATTAATTGACATGTCTCGGTTTGCCGATGACATTGGTATGTGGACCTGTGGCATTCCAGCAACTGTCAGGAAAAAATGCAAGAAGCTGTCGACGATCTGGAAATATGGTGTGCCAAATGGAGAGTTAAACTAAATGCCACTAAAACACAAATGGTCACGTTTTCAAGTAGGGCCTCCTGTCCAACTACCAAACTAAAAATAGACGGAACTGAAATAAAAACACAAAACGAAGCAAAATTCCTAGGCATAACAAGAGACAATGAAAGTGTCAATGACACTGTAGCTTAACTTGTCTGTGTGTTGTGTTTGATGAAAAGGATAACGTTCAGTGTTTAGGAAAGGATTATGAAATAAGACAAGAACTGTGATAATTGGGAATATGTTAATTTCTGTCCCCCGTATGCTATGTTTTTAATAAAAATAATATGAGGTGTAGACTGTACTAAAGAACTGAGGGGTGGGTCAATGTGGCCTTCGCAGTTAATGCATGTGTCCCTCACAGTTAACGTATGTCAACAAAAGTTACCAAGTTACAGTGAAATTATTCCAAAACGAGTCATCCTATCAAGTTACAATGAAATCCCTTCATAAATATGGCCTGTAGGTTTTCGGGCTTCAGGCCTGAGTAGCCACCACGGTTGACCGCTTGCAACTAAAAGGGGACGTCACCATCTCGACATTATACTGAGTCATTCTACCAAGTTACAATGAAATCCCTTCACAAATACGACCAGTAGTCTGTACTTTCGGGTTTTGGGCTCGGGCAGCCATCATGGTTGAATGATCGCGACCAAAAGGGGGCATTCTCATCTGGGCATTATTTATATTTATTTATTTATTGGTGTTTAAGGTCACATACTTATGCACAATGGCTAATCGTGACCGTGACAGTTTTACGGGTGGAGGAAGCCGGAGTACCCGGAGAGAACCACCGAGCAACGACGAGCAGCTGTCAGCTCCCCAACATCGTAACTCTGAACTCTGCACCGCAGCACAGGCAGGGTTAGATTGGTTGAAGACATGCGCACCATCGACATCTGGGCATTATCTGGGGTGATCCTGCGAATTTACAATGAAATCCTTTCATAAATATGACCTGTAGACTGTGCTAAAGGTTTTTGTGCTTCGGGCCCCTGTAGCCGTCACAGTTGACCAATCACGATCAAAAGGGTTGTCATCATCTAGGCATTATATGGAGTCAACCTAAAAAGTTAAAATGAAATCCTTCCATAAATACGACCTATAGACTATGCTAAAGATTTTCGGGTTTTGGGCTCGAGCAGCCATCGCGGCTGAAAGATCGCGACCAAAAGGGGACGTTCTCATCTAGACATTATTTGGAGTCATCCTACCAAGTTACAATGAAATCCCTTCATAAATGTGACCTATAGACTGTGCTAAATGTTTTCGGACTTCGGGCCCCTGTAGCCGTCACAGTTGACCAATCGCGTCCAAAAGGGGACGCTCTCATCTAGACATTATATGAAGTCAGCCTACCAAGTTACAATGAAATCCCTCCATAAATAAGACATGTAGACTGTGCAAAAGGTGTTCAGGTTTTGGGCTCGGGCAGTCATCACGGTTGACAGATCGCGACCAAATGGGGAAGTTCTCATCTAGACATCATACGGAGTCATCCTACCAAGTTACAATGAAATCCCTACATATTAAATATGACCTGCAAACTGTGCTGAAAGTTTTTGGGTTTCGGGCTTGGGCAGCCCTCACGGTCGACAGATCATGACCAAAAGGGGACGTTTTCATCTAGACATTGTACAGAGGTATCCCACCAAATTACAATGAAATCCCTTCATAAATACGACCTGTAGACTGTGCTAATGGTTTTCGGGTTTTGGACTCGGGCAGCCATACCGGTTGACCGATCGCGACCAAAAGGGGAAGTTCTCATCTAGACATGACCCAAAACCTGCATATGAAATTTCGTGACGATCAGACAAGAACTACGGGGTGTAGCCTGTGCCAAAGGAAAATGTGAACAGACTCGCAGACTAACAGACTTCCGCACGCCTGATGGCAATAGCTTATCTTGACTTTATCAAGTTTAGCTGAAAATCTAAAATTTAAAACCCATTTAGTGGAAACAACAGGCAACGCCACCAAAAGGGTTCACTTAATGAGGAAACTCTGCGGCGCCAACTGGGGCGCTAATTGAAAGACCCTACTCAAACTCTATAAAGCCTTTGTACGCCCAGTAATGGACTACAGGGCCATCATAACCGAACATATTTCCAAAACTAATATGACCAAGCTCCAAAGAGTTCAAAATTATGCCTCACGCACGGCTCTCGGAGCCCCGTGGGGCACCAGCATAGCTAGCCTTCATGAGCAAGGCAACATCGAATTAATCGGTGAAAGAATCTCGACCCTGCCGGAAAAAACGAGACGGCGACTAGCTAGAAATAAAACAGAACTTACGTAGTAACTTAAACTCCAGTCTACCGGTGCCGGACAGGACAGAGTCCGCACGGATGCCATGCGACTGTCTGCAGCCTTGCATGCTATCTGTGCGGACTCTGTCATGTCCACACACAAACTCAATCCCCTTAAACCAATAATTCGTGTGCAAAATCTCGGGGAGACTATGCAAAATCGAATTAAATCTAAGCAAGTACCCGTTAAATTGAAACGTGCCATGGTGAATTGAGGCAGTGAAGACAGTTCCCTGTGACCATTGACAGGATGGGCTCCCTCCACCAGGCTAAACTAGTAATGCGTGTGTGAAATCTCGGCTCGACTAGGCAAAATCAAATAAAATCCAAATAGGTACCCGTTAAATTCAAACGTGCCATGGTGGATGCAGGCAGTAAAAACACTTCGCTGCTGGACTGCCTCCATCAAGAAAAAAACCGCAGGCGAAAAAACAGGCAATGAACCACTCGGGGTGGAAATGGATCATCTCACCTATACTCACTTGTAAACATGACTACATACTAATCCACCTATTTTCTATTCAAGCAGGTACCCACAGAATTTTTTGTGTGAGAAAGTGTGTATGGGTTTGTGGGAAACACCGCGACAGGGGCTCGTTCCATGGACCTGCCCCTGTTGTGGCGTTTCCACGCAAGCCTCAAGCCACATCCTGGAAAACCAATGACAACGATTAGCGAGGACGATTTTGGTCTTGATGCCCGGTGCCACACCGAAAACCCTAACCGCTATGGAAAATCCTACCACGAAAACGCACATTAGCGAAAACTCATTCGGAACGTGGTGGTAGGTTTGGTGGCCCTGAAAAGGCTCGTTTGTTTGTTTTACCCAGAAAATCGAAAACAGCGCAACCAGTCCTGACACCCAACACAAACAATTTCAGAAGAGGATAGAGAAGGCCAATGAGGAGGTCCACCACCTTTCAGGGCGAAACGACACCCTGTCTGGGGATCACGCATTGGTCAGGAAGACCAACTGAGAAGCCATCGATCCACTACGAGCGGTAGGAGTACGAGAAACAGAAGACCTACATCTATCCACTTATGGGATGCACATCGCATCCCCAAGTGCAGATTCTTTCGGAGTACAGGTGTCAGAAAGAGGGAATCGAACACGTATGCAGACTGGTCAATTATATGAAAATAGCGTTCAGTCCAAACGAAATAGGAACGGCGCTTTTCTTGGATGTAGAAAAAGCGTTCGACTCGGTATGGCACAATGGCTATAAACTATCGAAAATGGGATCACCCACTAAAATTCTGAGAATCATATCATCATTTCTAACTGACCGAAGAATCAAGGTGAGGGTTAACCGCGAAGTGTCAGAGAAAGTAATACTTGAAGCAGGAACATCACAGGGAGCGGTCCTAAGCCCGCTTCTTTTCATAATATATGTGAATTTATTTATTTTTTGGTGTTTAAGGTTATATACTTATGCACAATGGCTAATATTGACCGTGCCAGTTTTACGGGTGGAGGAAGCCGGAGTACCCGGAGAGAACCACCGAGCAACGACGAGCAGCTGCCAGCTCCCCAAGATCGTAACTCCACACTGCAGCAAAGGCAGGGTTAGATGGGTTGAAGACATGCGTACCATCGACGTGCAGTACGCCTTAGTAAACTGCGCAATCGTGACCCCATGTGGACAAACGGGGTTAAGTGCCTTGCCCAAGGACACAACGCTGGAGTCCGAAGTGATCGCTCAGACGGTCACCCATCCAATAATTAACCGGGCTCGACGTTGCTTAACTTCGGTGATCTGACGAGAACCGGTTACCGCAACGCCACCGCGTCCCCCAATATATGTGAATGGCACAGACAAAGTAGGGAAAAACTGTGTTGAACTATCGCAATTCTCAGGCGATAAAGGCATGTGGAAGGCCAGTAAGTTCCGAAACATAATTAGAAATAGCCTGCAGGATACCATTCATGATCTTGCGTCCTGTGGCGCAATAAAGCTCAATGCCGCCAAAACTCAAAGAATTATGTTCTTTAAAAAGCAAAGAAAAAATGAGTCCCCATTATTGATCTCCAGGTGTAAGATCACAAATTAGAATCAAGCAACGAGGTAAATTTTTTGGGATTCATGCTGGATAGCAATCTCAGTCTAAACAGTCATGTAAACGCCATTACGGTTACAGCTACTAAACATATCAATTTTCTGAAGATGATCAGAGGTAAAAATTGGGGAGCAAACAAAGATGTGCTTCTCAGGCTTTACAAATCATTTATATGCCCTGTACTAGAATATGGTGCCATAATAACAAGTGACCTCAGCAAAACCAACATTAATAAGCTGCAGAAGGTTCAAAATCATGCCTTGCGCGTGGCACTATGCAAGCCCATATAAAGGAACTTCATGAGCGAGCAAAAATAGAAACTATCGAAACACGATTAAAAGACCTACAAAACAAAACCCTCAACCGACCCCAAGGTAGTGAACTAATGACTGAGCTGAACGAACACCGAACTCTTAACAGAAAAAGAAAATAAGTTTCTGAAAATTAAAATTTTACAATAGAATTAAATTGCGTGGAGTCAGTGAGGATTGCCTCGCTACTCATTGAGAACTTTAGGATTGAGTTTGTGAGGAGTGCCTCGCAACTCTACAGAAATGCGATTTAATCGCGATTAAAAGACCTATATAACAAAACCTTCAACAGACTCCAAGATAGTGAATGAATGGTAGAGCTGAACGAACACTGAACCCCTAACAGAAAAACAAAATAAGCCACAGAAAATTAGAATTATTCATTAGAATTAAATTGCGTGGAGGTGTTGCGGAATTAAGTGAAAGTCTATCGATCTACGATAGGGGGCGCGGTGGCCTTGCGTTAACCGGTTCTCATCAGATCACCGAAGTTAAGCAACATCGAGCCCGGTTATTCCTCGGATGGGTTACCGTCTGAGCAATCGATTCCGACTCCCGCGTTGTGTCCTTGGGCAAGGCACTTAACCCCGATTGTCCACATGGGGGCACGACGACTCCGTGTACTAAGGCGTTTTGCACGTCGATGGTGCGCATGTCTTCAACCAATCTAACCCTGCCTGTGCTGCAGTGTGGAGTTACGACGTTGGGGAGCTGGCGGCTGCTCGTCGTTGCTCGGTGGTTCTCTCCGGGTACTCCGGCTTCCTCCACCCGTAAAACTGTCACGGTCATGATTAGCCATTGCGCATAAGTATGTGACCCTAAACACCAATAAATAAATAAATATAAATCGATCTACGATCGTAAGTTCGGACTCAGATTGTTGTGATTACTGAGAGAACTACGAAGCCCCATCAGCCCGTGGCGTTTTGTGATTCCTTACCAGACGATATCAGACACAGGCTCCAGATTCTGGGTTCAGGTTGGTTACCTCATGAACTTGTCGTGTTCAACACAACGAAGACCAGATCACCTCTTATCTACGATTTTTATTAAACAGAATGTACATTCTCACCGCGACTACTGTTGTCTCTCGCATGTATATACAACAACTTTCATTCAAGACCAGTGGCGGAATCCATATTTTCTACTACCAGGTGGGTTCGTACTCGTCAGGAGCCCAAAGACAACTTCCTAAACATCCAGAAATCGGTGCTTATATCCACTAGATTTTTTATGTCAAACCTGATCACGTGACTACCAGTCAGCGGAATAGTTAGGGAAAGCCTCCGTGAAGTGGTAGTCGCCATTGTTAGACACTTGTACTGCCATGCAGACTGTCGGCAATCTGCATGCAATCTATGGAGTGGTTGTTCCACAAACACATTCCGCCGGGGTTCTGTTAACCGGGGAATAGTGTGGCCGAATTACAATTCTGCAACTTCAGCATCATGTGATGCCCGTTTGTTCTGGGAGTGTGATTTATGGGTTGATGACAGCTATGACAGTTCAAATATTACCAATTCGGAGATTTCCGCCCGTGATATTTAACAAATAAAACTCGACTACCAGCGTAATCTCTGATCAGTTCTTCCACCGAGTATAGGTCAGTCGAGTGAAGGTCAGAGTATTTCTATACTCTGACTGTTAGTTTATCCAATTCTACGAATATCGGCTTTAAGGAAAATTAGCAGCAATAATATGAGTCCCATTCAAACTAATAGAAAACTGTCCTTTTACTTCTATAATTTTCATGGAAGAGCTATAGCTCATCTTTCGAGCTTGATTAACCTCTGTGGACCCACTTCGCAACATTCCTCCCTAACCGGATCAAAACCCAGAGGGACTTGATCATACAGAAAGGAAAACGGTTAGCGAAGAGGGAACACGGGGTGAATCAACGTAGTCATGTTATCACAGATATCTATAGGGGAATGGATGGCGCTCGCTAAATGAAAAATTCAATTATAGTGCACAACCTCTTGTGCTTATACTGCAGGAGTTCCGCCCTCCTGCATACCATTTGTACCACCACAACGTCAACTACCACATCGGTTTCCGAGGAACATAGACTACTCATACAAGAGTAATTTCACAACGGCACAAGGTCAAATTCGTGGGGTTTCAATCGCTCTCTCCACTTCACATCCATGCGATATGCTTGCTGGACATGTCTTTGACGGTGAGGCCATGTCAACCCACGTCTGACCGCAGACGAGGTGGACCTTTACGTGACAACGAGGACACATGAAAGCGTGCACTTCCATGTGAATGTCCTCTAAACAAAAACAACAATGTCCGGTAAAACCATTCGTACCTTGCTTGTATGGTCTTGTTTGTATTCGAATTTGATGGTTCTCGAGAGCTGTATTCAGTAGTTTGTACTGGGGTTAAGCTTTCTCCCACTCCAGTGTTTCATAAACATTCCTCCAACCATAAGTCGATTAGCGCCACTACAAATGTATGACAATGTTCCCCAAAAAATGTTGCGTTTGAAATGTAGAAAATATATTCAAAGGTTGTTTTCTCTTGGTAAGTGGGATTATTATCAAAATAGCGTCGTTTGTAGTTGACATCACTCACTCAGAGCCTTATTAATTGAAATGAATAGGATTTGTGTTGACAACAACCTATCACAATCATTATCATTACAGGGTTTTTTTTTTCTTGTTGCCGACGCCACTTTGTGTACATTTGTAAAATCACATCTACCTGTACTCTAAGGACGCTGCAATTGTCAGAGTATGTTTTCAGTAATTTCTGATCTCCTTCAAAAACTACCGCATAACGTTATAAGGGCTTTTTATGTTCTTACCAACGTCTATTTGTGTCCATTGGTAAAATCACATCTACCTGTGCTCTAAAGCCGCTGCAATTCTTCGAGTATGTTTCCAGTAATTTCTGATCTCCTTCAAAGACTACCGCCGAACAAAGCCAATAATATTCTATATAACACGTGACGTTTTCTGGAATTTCATCACCGTCCCACACAACGTGGAGGCGGAGTCGCTCTCCTCATAAGGCAGGACTTAAAATATAAAACGATATCAAGCGATCATCTCAACGCAGAGGTGATTGCCGCTGAGATTGAACTAGATCATAAAAAAGTTGCCGTAATCTCATATTATAATGAACCGAAAAAAAACAGTTGACAGCAAAGTCTTTGAATTCTTTGTGAAAAATCACAAACACTGTATTTTCTTAGGTGATTTCAATGCCAAACATCAGGTTTTCGGATGCAAAAAAAACGAAGCCCAATGGCGACGCTCTCTTCAATATCATCGAACAATTTGATCTTTTTGTATTAAATAACGACCACGACATTACTCACGTCAGTAACAACACCCTCCACCAATCCGACATCCTTGACCTAATTATAACCAGTAAATCACTAACTAATCAAATGCAAGACATATATGTGGGGGACGATGATTTAGGTAGCGACCACCTGCCTGTTCATGCTACATTACACGGTTGCAGCGGACCCGTAAGATACCCCACAATGAGGAGGAGGAATCTATCCAAAATTGACTGGGACCTCTTCAGAAAAATAATTCAGGTTAAAATAAACAAGAACGACCCAATGAATACCTGCGAGCTCGAGCAAGCATGTGCCAATCTCAGTGAAGTCATTAACAACACTCTTGATGAGATTTGTCCCAAACAGACAGTTAAATCGCGGGCCAACAGAATAACTGAAACCACACTCCAAATAATAAAACAAAAAAGAAAGGCTTTCCGTGCATACAAATCAGAAATACTTCCAACTAAAAAGGTCGGACTTAAAGCCGTGTATAATCGCCTCCACGGCGAAGTTAAAAAAGCAATAGCAAACGACAATCGCGTGAGATGGGAAAAAGCAACGGAAAATCTAAATGGACTCAGGGAGACTAAAAAGTTTTGGGATACTTTTAAAACCCTCACTGGACAAAAACATAAAGACGCCAACAGTAAGGCACTAAAGATCAACGATGGAACTATGGCCCTGGATGACAAGGCGAAGGCTAGCGCCTTTGCTGAGCTCCTTAAGAAATATCATCGTCCACATGAGGGCGATAGGTTTGATGACGAGTTCAAAGAAAAAGTAAACAAATTTGTTCAAGACAACAAGACAACGTTTAACGATGCCAACTTCAGCCAAACGCCCGAGGACGGGGATGGCCATGAACTCACGGAACCAATAAGCAAAGAAGAAGTGGCTAACATAATTAAAAAATGTAAGTCTTCTTCTTCCCCAGGAGGGGACGAGGTCTCATACAAAATCCTGAAACAATGTCCCAACACTTTTTTCGGTAGACTCACTAACCTCCTAAACTGCTGTCTCTCGAGTGGATACTTCCCAAAATGTTGGAAAGTAGCTACAGGAGTCATGATACCCAAACCCGACAAGGATTTGAGCAACCCAGCTAATTACCGCCCAATCAGCCTACTCAGCTGTATTGGAAAAATTTTCGAACGGATTCTCACGACTAGACTCCGAGGCCATCTCGAATCAATCAGCTTTTTCAATAAGTGGCAAAGGGCATGCAGGAGCCAAAGAGAGGG
Organism: Pictodentalium vernedei; assembly: GCA_031216915.1. Classification (NCBI taxonomy): domain Eukaryota; kingdom Metazoa; phylum Mollusca; class Scaphopoda; order Dentaliida; family Dentaliidae; genus Pictodentalium; species Pictodentalium vernedei. The sequence continues at coordinate 611,952,789 of CM062297.1, forward strand.
AATCGAGCATGTTTATAGACTGGTAGATTATATGAAAACGGCGTTCAGTCAAAATGAAATAGGAACCGCGCTATTACTCGACGTAGAAAAAGCGTTTGACTCTGTCTGGCACAATGGCATGAGATACAAACTAGCTAAAATGGGGCTACCTACCAAAATTCTAAGGATCATATCATCATTTTTATCTGATCGAAAAATCAAAGTGAGGGTCAACCGCGAAGTGTCAGCCGAGGTAAAACTCGAAGCGGGCACTCCACAGGGTTCGGTCCTCAGCCCGCTTCTATTTATAATATATGTGAATGACATTGACAAACTAGGGAAGAACCATGTTGAACTATCTCAATTCTCAGACGACAAAGGAATGTGGACGGCCAGTAAATCTGGAAACATAATACAAAACCGCCTGCAGGATACCATCCGCGACCTGCAAGACTTGTGCGCTCTGTGGCGCATCAAGCTAAATGCCACGAAAACACAAAGAATCACATTCTATAAAAAACAAAGGAAAAAGCCTGTCCCTAATATTGAGCTTAAGCTTTACGATCATAAACTTGAAGCTAGTAATGAGGCAAAGTTTCTGGGATTCAACCTGGATAGCAGTCTCAATCTAAACAATCACATAAACTCAGTCACCGTCAAAGCCACTAAACGCATCAATTTCCTGAAAATGATTAGAGGTAAAATAGGGAAGCCAATAAAGAAATTCTCTTCAATCTTTACAAATCATATATACGCCCAGTACTAGAGTATGGGGCCATAATAACAAGTGACCTGAATAAAACCAACATTGAAAAACTACAACGGGTCCAAAATCATGCCTTGCGCGTGGCTCTGCGCAAGCCCACGTGGACATCGATAAAACAACTTCACGAGATAGCAAAACTAGACACTATAGCAATGCGCTTAAAAGATCTTCAAAGCAAAACTCTAAATAGACTTCAAGACAGCGCATTAATAATAGAACTCAATGCGCATCGCGTCCTCAATAGGAAAACTAAATAATCTGGGGCATGTCTATCGAAAGGGTTAAAGATTACATCATTGTGATGGGGTGAGCCAGGCATTCTGTGACCTAAATTTAGAACTGGCTGCGGGTGACACGATACGCACGAAAGCTTGCCTCTGTTACCAGTGGGAGTTGCAAACAGCGAGGAAAATCTCCACCTGCTGCCGGGTCTCCCCTCCCTGAGATATAAATCTCGGGGAAAAAATGCTGGCTTCCCCATCCAAAAGGACGGAAAAGTTGTAAATTAAAAACCGAATTGCTCTAATTTCCAGCTCTCTATCTTTTCTACCTCCTCTATCTCATCAGACACACGACCAAACTGAATGACAAACTATGAGGGATTGAAACAATCCTCAAGCAAAGATATGCAGAAAACCTAACAAGACCAAGGCAAGGATTGAAACAATCTTGCCAGCAAACAGCCCTTTTAAGGGCTTTTTTTTTTTTTTTTTTTCGTGGGTGGGGAGGATGTTGGAGGTCATTTGGAATTCCCGAAGGATAACCAGATGCCTCAGAATCACATACGGCATCCTATCTCCCAGAAGGCTTGATGGATGACTCCCGGTTTTTTCAAATTAAACTGTTGGAGCTTTCTCCATTCCTTTTTTGTAACCGCTATGGTCATATACCGGGGCCGCTACCAAACAGGCGTTGCTGTTTGGTTTTCTTTTCCCTTTTTCCCTTAAAATTGCCATCGCACAACATTATATTCTGGCTCGCCACCATGGCGGGACTCAAACCTCTACCATCGCCAAGCTGGAACCGAATAGAGCCCACTCTCTAATAGTCTTAATGACGTTGAGGGTTTGGTCTTTGACAATCTATCACTCCAATGCAAACTGCCGGGAATTCTAACCGCGTGCATACCCCTTCAGGCCCCATTTGAGGCAATAGGAAAGCTAGGCCTGTGTGATCCAAGATCCAAGTGAAATAAAATAAGGCTAACCGGGTCGCAAGGGATTTGTAAATCCCACATCGTCCCTGCGCGCCTTCGGCGCGCTAAAACCTTTCATTTCATTCGAATTTCATCACTTGAAGATGGATATTCTCATTGAATACTCGTGCTCAGGTTGTATCAAAGAGGTTCGACGTCGGCAAGATGCTTTGCAATGCGATTCTGCAACCAATGGAGACACAGGCTTTGTGGCACTGGCAGCGATGTCTACAGGAGAATGATGAAGCAACAGCGAGATGGTGACACGATAACATGGGTCTGCCCAGAATGTTACCAGTCTAGTAACAACACAGTAGAGTCGGATATGGAGACGGATGCTATACCAGAAGAAGGGTCGTTTGATGTATTACTTCCCGTTGATGACATACAACCAGCAGCAGAGCAGTCACTTGAGGAAGAAACGGTTCCAGATAATATAATCAACGACCAACCAACCACATACGAAATCTTTAAAGGAGGTTCAAAGGGAGGAGCAGACATTTTAGTTGATTCTTAGTGTTTCAAATATGCATTGAAACGTAAAACTGTTGTTGCAGCTACGTGGATATGCAGCAGTAGATCTTCTAAAAAGTGTTATGCTACAGTTACGCAGCAAGGTGTTAATAGTTTCTGTCGTGGGCCGAACCCCCACATTCATCCAGGTGATCTGTCTTCCTCAGTCACATGCTCAGCGAGAGCCTTTGTCAAGGATGCGGCAAGAGGTGATGTTTTTCTTGTATCTTCAGGTATACTCGGCGATTACTCGCAAGACAGGCTTGAGCAAAGTAGCAAATGAAAATGTGTCACTTCCCAAACTAGATCAGCTTGCTCGATCAGCAAATGGCGCTACAGAAAAGCTCCGACCAAAACATCCTAAAGACTTTAACTTTATCTTGGACGAATCATTCATACCAGATGGGTTTCTTAAAAAGGACATTGTTGTTGATGATCAGCGATACATAATTCTTGCTACTGATTTACACTTAGAACATTTGGGGAGATCAAAAGTTTGGTTTATGGATGGAACTTTCAAGGTAGCTGCGTGATTAAAGGAAGACGACTCTTTAATGTTAATGAACTTCACTCTTCAGCATTAATGGGCTATTCTATTTTATTGTTATTTGTACTTTTATTCTTTTACGTTCTGTTGATATTTTCTTATTAGTTTAAACAATATTTATTTGAATTTGTTATCTGTATACATTACACAGTGGATAGTAAAAAAAGCATAATACGGAATACAATAGTACACAAAATAACATAGATATACGAAGAATTAGGTTGCTATGTAAAGAATGGATTCGACAGGAAGCGGAAAGCTTATGTGGGTCGTCTCCCTTGCTAGTTTATCAGTTACCCAAGCAGGTGGTATATGTAAGTAAGTCAATAGATCATCTCACATATCGTAACCCGTGATCTCCCTATCTTCGTACACCGGATTAACCCTTCATCCAACGCAAATAGAAGTCTACGGGTGTAGAGAAAAAATTCGCATTAACCACCGGATTTTTCAGAAGCAGCCCGCGACCGCAGTCGGAACGAGCTCGACGACCTCGCTCGGAAGATGGTCACAAGGCTTAACTTCGGAAATGAACTTAATAACATAGTAAAGTTTGAAAGACATGCTATTTGGAGCAGTGACCGATATTGATCATCACGAGAGGTGAAGGGGGGGGGGGGGGGTGTAGAACACTGGGAAACGATATGTGAGAGTGTTTAAACTACAACATGATCTGGAAAGGAAGGCTATTAGGAGAATTAGGTGGAGCAAATCTCAGCCAGTTTGGATAATTAATGCATTAAGTACACTCTAGAAAGGCGTAAGTGGTTAGTTTGTTTCCTTTAGTTCATTTAGTGGGAACGTATGAATACAGAAGTACTAGTGAAGGGCGCAGTCGTGGCGGCGTTGGGGTGCAAGGGAAGTTGGCAGGTGTGAAGGGGCATATTCGTTCTGTTAATCTAGTAGGGTAATAATGTTGTCCGATAATATGGTGATATTAAGTGCTTAAATCATAGACAGTCATTGGAATCGCTTGCTTGATAAAATGAAGTCATGTACCACTTCAAAGATAAGGCGGTTGTCTTCGTAATTTAAAAATTCTGAGCCAAAGAGAAGTGTGGATAGATCTACGTCGAAGGGGAGCAGGTTAATTGAATGATTACGTGCATCTGAGAATATTGGGCAATGAAATAAAAAGTGATCAGGAGTCTCATGCTCGCCACACTCACATAACGGGCTTGGTGATAAGTGATTATCATACAAGTGTAGATTAAGGTTACTACATTGCAGGCGTAACCTGCAGTGAAATATTTGAGCTGCGCGAGATTTCGCGTTGCTATAAAACCTTGGAGGCCGTTGATTACCATCATTTAGGAAAGACTTGAAATTAATCAATGACGAGTTCTCGCGGACAGTCAGGGGAAGATTATTCCATTGGTCAGTGACGCTGGGAATGAAGGAAGTCTTGTACAGTTGAGTCCGACAAAAAGGGACTCGGTGATTTTGACTTGATCGGGGGCTGAGTGGTGGATTAGTCGAAGAGGCAAGTGGGGGTACTTTGTTGGAGATGTATGGAGGTGACATGCAATGATACATTTTGATAAACTGAATTAACTTATGTTTGCGACGCCTTTCTTGCAGGGGGTCCAATCGCGTTTCAGAATAGAGTAACGACTTACTAGCACTGATGGTTGCCCCCGTAATGACCCTTGCTGCCGCAATTTGAATTTTTTTCCAGTTCCGCCGCTTTGGTTAAGGAACAGTTATCCCAAACAGTATCTGCGTATTCAAGCAAGGGCCTAATAAAAGCAAAATATATTTTTTCTAAAACACCACGATCCAAGTTAAATTTGTGCCGCCTCAGTAAGTCCAAACGAGACCAGGCTTTAGAGCAAATATGGTCGATGTGATCGTTCCAAGTACACGTGCTATTTAGAATCACTCCTAAGTGTTTGTGGTTGGAAACTTCACATATCTGAGAACTGCCTAAGAATAAAGGTGGATGTGAGATGGGGCTACTTTTACGCGATAATAGCATACTCTCTGTTTTGTTGGGACTGAACTCCACCAACCATGTTTTAGCCCAACGGTCAATTGTCGCCAGATCATGCTTGATTAAGGTCGAGGCTTGTTCAGGGTTCTCTATAATTAAGTATAAGGATGTATCATCTGCAAAGAGGCGTATACTGCTCAGTAACTCTTTGGTTATGTCGTTAATGTATATAAGAAACAATAAGGGTCCAAGAATCGACCCTTGCGGAACACCGGCATTGATGGTCCTCCATGAAGATGTCTCCGACGATATCACAACCCGTTGCAACCTATCGGTAAGATATGATTTTAAGAACAGCAGAAGATCACCCGAAACGCCAATACTCTCCAGCTTGTTAATTAGACCAGCATGCCATACTTTGTCAAAGGCCTTACTAACATCACAGAAGACAACCCTAACTTCTTTACCTTCATCAAGTGCACGACAAAATTCATCATATATGTCAGACAGTTGGAGAACAGTTGAGTCACCAGGTGTAAAACCTGACTGAAATTGACTAAGAATGTTGTTGTCAATTAAAAATGTCCACAAACGTTTGAATATACATTTTTCAAGAAGTTTACCAACACAGCTGATCAGTGATATTGGGCGATAGTTTATAACAGAATTTGAGGGTTGTTTCTTCAGAATTGGGGAGACGTTTGCTTTTTTCCATAGTGACGGAAAGTACGAGTTGTTCATTAATATATTGAATAAGACCGTGAGTGGCTCGCATAGGGAGGATTTACATTCTTTGAGGAGACGCGGACTTATTAGATCTGGGCCAGACGCCTTGGACACTTTTATCGACTTCATTGCAGTACATACTTCGCTACAGTGTAGGATGATACTATCAAGACTTTGTGGAGTATGGACTGGCGGGCCTGGTAGAGAAGCATCCGAATCATCAACAGTTGAGATAGAACTGAAGTATTCATTAAAAACGTCAGCTTTCTCAACATTTGATGAGTATATTTTGTTTGAGTGGATGAGAGTCGGAATTCCTCCGGCGTTATTACTGCCGATGAATGTTTTCAGGGTCTTCCACCACCGTGATGGTGGGGTTTCATTGCCCCTTAGAGTGGATTGTACTTTTGACAAGTATAATGCTTTGGCCTTCCTGATAGCCGATACAATTCGTTCCGTTTCACTTTGTATTTCGCACAGGCATGTGGAAGATCGGTGCGTTTCGCAATACGATACAAGCGTTTTCTCTGTCTGATAAGTAATCTTATTTCGTTATGCATCCATTTCGGTTGGGCAATTCTCGTGGTAATAAATTTGTTAGGTATATGGATGGATGCAGTATCGAGTATTTGGTCGGTAACATTAGAAACTATAGTATCTAGGCATGGATTATCAAAAAGAGAGTTCCAGTCGACGTTAGCGAAGGCTTCATTCAACGATTCATAATTACCCTGGGAGTAGAGCCATATCCTCCTCTTAAATGAGATAGGTGCTGGTTTCAAAAATTCAATCTCGACCGAAATTGGACAGTGGTAGCGGATCATGTTTGGGATAATTGGTTCGAGGACCTCACAAGTTTTCATGTTGATTGTGTCACTAAGAGCAAATACATCTAATAATGTAGCCGACGTCTCGGTAAAACAAGATGGCTCACACACAACTTGTCTTAAATTGAAGTAATGCAATATTTCAGAAAAGCCACTCCTTGAGGGAACCACATGGTTGTCATTGAAATCACCTGTGACGATTAAGTCGGCAATTAACGTGTCTCTAGCTTTTTCAATAGATGCTGATATAGCTTCCCATATTTCTGTGGGACTGTTGGGCGCTCGGTAGAATACCCCCAAAAATAGTGATCTACTCCGCTTTGTAAATACTTCTGCCCATAAACATTCCGTATTCAAGGTGTGTAGGTCCGGTCTTGGTCGAAATGAGATACCGTCTTTAATGTAAATGGCGACCCCTCCTCCCCTTGTCGAGCGGTTAAATCTCAATGGTTCTTGGAACCCATGGAGGAGGACATCGGATGTGGGATCATTACTATGCATCCATGTCTCAGACAAAGCCACAATGTCAAATGATGCGAATTCACATTGAATGATATCTAGTTTGGGTTTTAGACTCTGAATGTTGAGATGGACAATTTTTAAAATATTCAGGTTGCGATCCGATTTGGAAGAATTTGGGCCGGGGTTAGATTCAATGTCACCGGATAATAATAAGCTTACAACTACATAGAACAGAGCGGTGACAAGGAGGGTTGAGGTCACTACTTTCCGTGTAATCACAGCCTTGGAGACGTTCACGTTCCTATTAGGATATGGGATATCATCCAGAGGATTCAATAAATGAGAGGTAACAGACTCACTGTAGTGACTAAAGTGTGAAGCAACCATGGCAGTGAAACTTTCATGCAGCCCAACGCCACTAAGACGCAAGAGTAAGTAAGTTAAGATTCAAGAGAACGTATCTTTTGACAGGCGATGCTTTAAGCTATTACAATAAACTGCAAAACTGAAAGTGCCTATCCGAGCACGATATGATTCTAGGGAACACATAATAAACTGTAACCTGTTGATGTGTGTAAATAGTTTTTGCCACCAACAAAATTATATTGAAACTGGCTTAGCAAAAGAGGCTGAGGTGTAGAGTAAGAGAATAGGATAGCTGTAGTGAAAAGCAACATATGCATATGCCATTAAGAAAAGGAGTTCAATATATACAGGATAAGTATAAAATGTTTTTGTATAAGTCGGGGAGATGAGGTCTGCTTAAATGAGGTTAAGAATTTTTTACTTGGATGATGTGGATGTTTCGTATGTTAACACATCAATTATCAAATGGGCGAGACAAAATGACTTTTACTGAGGTATTCTAAAGGCAAGGCGTGAGACCCCAAAACAGTGTATATGAAAGGGGGAGGGGTGGATGAGGAGTCTTTGATCAATGTCCTAAGATGAGTTGAAACGTCGGTGAGTTTCATAGCTTAACAACTTAACAACTTGTTGATTTGTTGTCGCATCGATGGCACAGGTTGGCAGAAAGAGAGAATGCCACATGATACAAGTTGCCGACAAGTAGCCCTTACCCAACGCATATAGGAGATGGCACTTTTAATAACAATTCGGTGTAGCATTAGAAGTGATTTCACCTTTATCCCCAAGACACATCGAATAGCCCCTCGAGGGATCGAGCTCATTGTGCTCGTTCCAACGAGGGGGCTACACGGTATATCTCGGAGGAAGAAAATAGGAACGTATTTAAATTTAAATGGTGATGATTGTAGGTTGCGTTGATCATTCAGACCACGGCGTTCGTGAATACATCGTATAAAAATTAAATACATCGTTCGCCAAATTCACTGTGCCTCGCTCGAGTAAATGTTCAGTTAAAATGTTCAGTTAAAATTCCTCGGCCAATGATTTCACCCCATGCCCCGAGGGCACATCTCATGACCCCTCGATGAAACGAGTTTAATGGATTCACTGCAATGAGCCCATTACCCCTCGGTGAAACGAGTTTAAAGGATGCATTGCAATGAGCTGCCAAACGCCATGTTCCCGAGTCAAGGACTGAAACATTAATAAGAGTATGAGGGCATTACATTTACAACTGACACCGGCATATGATGAAGAGAATCGGAATATCGTGGCGATTCGATGTACAGATTACTGGAATTTATGAACCTCGCTCATCAACTCGATCGATGTCTTCTGCAATGTTACTTATTGTGAGTTGGCATGAGATATCTACCACGTTTGAGGTATATTGTTGGCTTTGTCGGCTTAGAGAACAAAAATCACATTGTGAAACCCAGACAAGGTCAGGGTTGAAGTCCGATCGTGTGCGAAGACGGGTGGTGGTGTCATTGACGTGTTTGGATCGGGGGTGGTTAGTGGTACGGATTATCTTATTTTACAACCTATAGAAGAAAAATAGAATTGTAGACACTAGCGAATGACGCCTGTCTTTAACCGGCAATTAAGATTTTATAGAACAAATGGGGTCAAGGCGGAGATAAAGTTTCGGCCGACTCACGAAATGATCACGATCCGATCGAAATTTTCAGGTCGATTTAGCCAGTATAACACTGGATGTTGATGGCGTGGAGAGTAGGCGGGGTGTAGGGGCAATCTTGATATTGAATCAACACGTCAAGTAACACCACATACACACGTCTGTTCGTCAGAAGGGTATTTATAACGATCAGATTGCAATCGGAACGTGATACACTGTTCACCGGTAGATCGGGATTTCGTAAACTGAGTATTACAAGACCAATATTGAAATATTTTGAAGCCATGGCCGAAGCAGAGAAAAGTATTTAAGAACTTCATCGAGATTTAGTATTAGACCGCGACTGGCCAGGGAGGTATTATTGTTAAAATCTAAATCCAAACTTGGTCATTCTCAAGTCCATATACGCACATATCCATATTGAGCTTGAACCATGACCGAAGCCGTGAACAAGGCCTGGGTAAATTTTGAAGCCATGACCGAAGCAGAGAACAAATTTTAGGAACTTCATCGAGACTTAGCATTAGACCGCGACTGGCCAAAGAGTTATTATTGTTGAATTCTAAATCCAAACTTGGTCAATCTCAAGTGCATATACGCATATATGCATATTGAGCTTGAACCATGACCGGAGCTGTGAACAAGGCCTGGGTACGTCAACGAGACTTAGCAGTAAGATCTAAGCCCAAACTTGAACACTCTCAAGTGCATATACGCATAGATGCATATTGAGCAAACAAACTAGATGGACTTGGCAGTGAACATGAAGAAGATAGAGATGTCGTAATACTGTAAGTAAATTAGGTTCGAGGGAGGAACTGAAATAATCTTATCTGTTTTAAGAGTTAGACATTTTCTGTTGACCAAAAGGGTAGAGCGCAATAGGCGTTAAGACTTCCGGGTTGTCTCTTTCTCAGTTTGGACGCGATTCGAATGCAACATAATTACTTGATTGGACATATGGCAGAATTTCGATAAAGATATAAGATATTATAAGGTTAACATCTAAGATGGATGCTACTCATTAAATAGGCGAGATTCCTCACAGTTGCAAGTATGAAAAGCACACAGTGATTCTCAAGCGGATCGCAATCCAGTTGCAGTCCGATCGAAACTCACCATCTGCCATCGTAGTTTTCAAAATTGTTGTGGGAGGGATGTAGAACTGTAAGGCAAACAATCTAGGCAAAATTCATCGCGGTTGTGCGGACGAAGAGCAGACAGTGATTTTCGACCGGATTGCAAACCAGTCGCAATCCGATCAAAACTCACCATCTCCCTTGTAATTTCAAAATTGTAGGACGATTGTTAAATTTGAAACTCTACCCACAAATTATAACCTGTGATGCATTGAGGTCAATGTTCTTAAAAAGGACATTGTTGTTGATGATCAGCGATACATAATTCTTGCTACTGATTTACAATTAGAACATTTGGGGTCAAAAGTTTGGTTTATGGATGGGACTTTCAAGGTAGCTGCGTGATTAAAGGAAGACGACTCTTTAATGTTAATGAACTTCACTCTTCAGCATTAATGTGCTATTCTATTTTATTGTTATTTGTACTTTTATTCTTTTACGTTCTGTTGATATTTTCTTATTGTTCTGCTATGATGTAGTTTAACCATGATGAGTATAGAATAAAATATTAGTAAAGATAAACATGACTCGTGTCTCCTTATTTTTTTCCACATAACAATGCTTAGCGCTGTCACTGAACCCAACCCAGCTCCCCTCTACCCCCCCCCCCCCCCTCCCCGCCACGACCAGAGGAAACACAGATTGTTCACGGCTTTTATCCTATCTAGGCCATTTTTAAAAGGGCTTGCTTCTAACTGTAGGGAAAAGATACCCTTTCATTAACACCATCGGATGCACTATATTCCATCATTATTTAATTTATAGTGCTGGAATATATAGAGCATTCGATGGTGGTGCATTCGACTGTTTCGATAATAATCCCACTTACCAAGAGAAAACAACCTTTGAATATATTTTCTACATTTGGATTATGGACGATTCGGACCATGTACGATTTGGACCAGATTTTTTGGACGATTCGGACCAGATCTATGGATGATTCGGACCAGATTTCTGGACGATTCGGACCATGCTTATGGACGATTCGGACCATGTTCATGGACGATTCGGACCATGTTTATGGACGATTCGGACATAGTTCTTTGGCGGTTGGGATCAAGTTTTGGGGACCCTCTCACAGACACACACCCTCAAGCCATTAAAAGGGCTGTTAAATCTTTATTCAAATGCTTATTTATATAAAATTTACACTCGTCCCCAGCCAGACAAGCTTGTTTCAATCCTTGCCTGGGTTTGGTGGTTTCTTGTGTATGTTAACAGAAAGGTAGGTTGCAACAATTCCTCCTACGCTTTGTCTACCATTTCCATGCGTCTTCTTGATAGAGTGTTGCAAGAAAATTTGAGAATGTTTTTAGAAAAGTTATAGGTAGAGAGAAAGATATGTATCCGCTATTGTGTATTGTGACTATTGTGTGATTCTTGCTATGAAAGGGGTAAGGGGTGTGTTTCTTCGGAGCCCACTCCCCACACGCAGAGTTGCGAGGCAATCCTCACAGACTCAATCCTAAAGATCTCAATGAGTAGCGAGGCAATCCTCACTGACTCCACGCAGTTTAATTCTATTTAGTAATTTTAATTTACTGTGGATTATTTTGGTTTTCTGTTAAGGGTTCGATGTTCGTTCAGCTTCACCATTGATTCACTATCCTGGAGTATGTGGAGGGTTTTGTTATATAGATCTTATTAAACGCATTTCAGTCGCGCTTCAGCAGAGTTGCGAGGCAGAATGATGAGGTCAGTCGAATCCAGTCTTTTATAAGACCATTTTCGGCATGTATAAACGAATGAATGTAATGAGATCAAGCCACACAAAGTGTGTTATAGAGAGCATTGTTGGTAAATAAACATGTGTACTTCGCAAGAGGTACAAACAAATTCAGCGTATATGTTGATACAGTTCCAGGGTACCTGGAACCAGTGTGTTAAGTGCTGTATAAACATTTTTCTATTCAACTACCCGAGAGTCATTATAGTTTTTATTCAGCGTCGGATCTTGTCAGTTCATTTTTTTTATTGATTGTTTTAGAATTTCTAAAGAACATCAACCAAAAAACCGACTCCGAGCCCGAATCATGCAACGTACCGTCTGATAATTTGGTCCAAATGGCTTAGAAATATGCTCCATACCGCCCCAAAACTTGATCCCAACCGCCAAAAAACTTGGTCCGAAACACCCATAAACATGGTCCGAATCGTCCATAAGCATGGTCCGAATCGTCCAGAAATCTGGTCCGAATCGTCCATAGATCTGGTCCGAATCGTCCCCAAAAAATCAAGTCCGAATCGTACATGGTCCGAATCGTCCATATACCCTAATTTTCAACCGCAACATTTTTGGGGGGTGAAGTGTTTGGGGGTTCTATATATATTACAATTGAGTTGTAAATAAATGAAATTTATTTATAGAGACTTTCGACGTATTACAATCAACTTCCGCTGCTCGACTCTCGGTCGTACACAATTCACGGAACACAGTAATCATGTCAAATGAAACGGATCAACTGATAATAATAATAATAATAATAATAATAATAATAATAATAATAATAATAATAATAATAATAATATAGAGTTTTTGTATAGCGTAAAACCAAGTTGTGCTCTAAAACGCTTTACATGGGAAAAAAAAAAATAAATACATTCAAGCTCCCTATTATACGCATAAAAGTAAACAAACAGATCAAATCTAAGTAGCTCAAACCTCGTAAGCCTCTTGATACAGGTGGGTCTTAAGATTTGTTTTGAACTCATTTAAACTTCTGGAAGACCGGATATGTGTTGGCAATGAGTTCCAGAGTCGTGGACCTGCGAAGGAAAAGGCCCTACTGTTCACCAAGGTAGAACGGGAAAAAGGAACATGTAACCGAAGCTGTTCGCATGAGCGGAGATTCCGCTTCGATGACTGAACAGTCAAAAGGTCTTGAAGATATTGTGGAGCAGATCCATTAATACACTTAAAGACCAAAACCAGAATTTTGAAAGTGATACGTTGTTGAGCAGGGAGCCAATGCAGCTTTTGAAGCAGTGGGGTTATATGATCATAGCGTCTGCATCCTGTAACAATACGAGCTGCAGTGTTTTGTATTTTTTGCAGCTTAGAGATAAGTGATTGTGGCAAGCCTATAAGGAGTGAATTAGAGAAATCCAAATGAGCAGAAATAAAGGCATGAACGAGCCTTTCCAATGATTTTTGATTCATATAATTTCTAAGATGTCCAAGAATTCTAATGTGCATAAAACAGCGCTTGCAAATTGCATTAATATTTGCTTCCATCGAAAGACGTGAATCAAACACTACCCCAATGTTGCGAGCACTGTTTGCTACTATTTGTTTTGAATTTCTAAAGATTTAATCTGCAAATTAGAAGGAATTTCGGTGCGAGATATAACCAACACCTCTGTCTTATCGTCATTCATTTTCAACCTATGACTAGCCATCCAGATTCGTACCTTATTAACACAGTTTTGCATCATATCTACTGAATTCATTGAATCAGACTCACTAAGTGCATTGAAAGACGCATACAGCTGAGTATCATCGGCATAGAGATGATGTGGAATGCCTTCAGCCCACAACATTTGGCCTAATGTTGCAGTATATAATGTAAATAATATGGGGCCAAGAATTGAGCCCTGTGGAACACCACGTATAATGGATTTACTATCTGATTTTGACCCTAAAATAGATATTTGTTGCTCTCTCAATGAAAGGTAAGATTCAAACCATTCCAGAACTCTTCCTGCTATTCCCAGTTGACGTAACATCGACAGCAGCATGGAATGATTTACCGTGTCAAAAGCTGCCGAGAGATCCAACAAGACCAATAGAATAGACTTACGGTGACCTAATGAACATATTACGTCATTACAGACTCTCAAAAGGGCAGTTTCGGTACTGTGGTTCGGCTGATAAGCCGATTGATATGGTTCCAGAAGATTATTACTTTGGCGGTAGTTCTGAAGTTGTTCGGCTACCACCTTTTCTAGAACTTTCGCTACAAATGGTAAATTTGAAACGGGCCTATAGTTTTTCAAGATATCGGGATCAAGAGAGGCTTTCTTGATAAGTGGAGATACCAATGCTAATTTAAGGTCTGATGGTACATGACCTTCTTGGAGAGATGCCCGAATAATGCTAGCAACAACTGGAGATACACAATCAATTGATGCTTTTACCAGAGATGCAGGCATGGGTCCAGCCCATTAGTTTTGCTAGGACTTGACAAGATGAGCTTCTTCACCTCAGATTCACTCACTTGTGCAAACGTGGACCAACTAGAATTAATAGACTGAACATCAAAAGTGGGAACAACTGTACTTTCAATGCTCTTATCTATCAACTCCACCTTATTTATAAAATAGTTTCCAAAGCGGTTGGCCAACTCTAATACTGATGTATGCTCTGGAAATATACTAATCTTACGATTTCCTAAGAGGTCATTGGTGACCGAAAAGAGCCTAGTGTCTTACTGTCGGTACAAAGATCAATACGCTCATTGTAGTATGAGCGTTTAGCAGCCTCAATTAGCCGATTTGTGATTATTTTTTATCTGCAAAACATTTCATGGTGAATTGTTAACTTTGTTTTGTTAAACAGTCTCTCTAATCTTCGTCGATTTTGCTTATTTTCTTTTATTTCACTTGTACACCATCTGGCATTTTCGTGAACTCTGAAAGTTTTAACCTTCAAGGGGGCATGATGGTCTAAAAGTTGAGACAACACAGTGTTATATTGTTGAACGATGTCGCTTGATCAGCTATAAAACTAGAATCCATTACAGGGGAACATTGTCATACAGTTGTAGTGGTGCGAATCGACTTATGGTTGGCGCGAATCGACCGAACCGACGATACCAATCGACGTTTTTGGATGGTACCAATCGACTTTCGAGATGGTACCAATCGACTTTACGGTTGGCGCCAATCGACTATCCGATGGTACCAATCGACCGTGGTACCAATCGACCATTCCCCGACCCGCTCCTTTTGCAATTTCGGCTTCATTCATTAGGAAGGGTAAGATAATGCAACTAAATTAATTTTAAAATGCTTGAAATTTAATAACAAAAAAAATCTTCAAATTGTTAGAAAAATCGAGACACGTCGGCCCCCAAAATCGGGACAAGTTGGCCGAAACGGGGCCGAGTTGTCCCGAAAAAATGGCTAGGAGTGATTGTCACGGAACCGAAACAACTGTGATATTCCGCAATTATCATTTCGTTGCCAACTCCGAGTTTCCAACTGCTCTATTAATTTTCTTGGTGTAAAGATGAATTGAACTAGAAATAGTTTGATCCGGTCTTGATGATGCATTGAATATTCCAATTTACATTTTGAGGAACCAGACGTACCTGGGATCGGGAAGTTTCGTCCCTGGGAGATTTCGTTCTCGAGAAGTTTCGTCTCCGGGAAGATTCGTCCCCAGTTAGTGGGAAATTTCGTCCCCGGGAAGTTTCGTCCTCAGTACTTGTTGAGTAATCATAAGCTTAGGGCTGGCGTGGGATTGTAAGGTATATGGACAAGTAATAGTATCTTGATTAATCACATTTTATTCAATTTTTACTCAATGGTTTACAGGTCAAAAACGGATAACAACAAAATATACAGTAAAAACATAACACGAAAATACATGGTAAAATAAAAACACCAATAATTTGTCACAAAAAAAATTTAATGAACATGCAGACAATATTTTATACGAGGAGTTGATTCACGCAAGCAGTGGCAAGTTCATTAAATTTCTTTTGTGACAAATTATTGGAGAATGTCTGTTACATCTAACAAAGTTTCATTTGTATTTTAAATTCTTTGTCTTATTACTTCTTTCTCTGGCCCAGGCGGTAGACTTTGTTTACCTCCATCAAAAAGTCTGTTGTTCTGATGTCATTATCTCTATATCTCATCCAAAGCTGGCCTATCGCTTTGTCAATTGCTGTGTATTTCCTCCTTATTTCGGTTTCAGGTCTTGAGCCTCTACAGACAGCTGGACATGTTCTGCTTCCTGCTGAAGCACCATCACTAGCTTGTAAAATGACAGTCTAGTTCCCTTGGCATTCATCCTACGGTGCCAAGCTGAAAGTAAAAAAAGGGGGTGCGCCTTTATACCGCAGGTCCCCGATTTTACCGCAGGCTACCGCAGGTCCCTCAAAATTACCGCAGGTCCCTTGTTTTGCGGGGTATTATCTTTGTTTTAACTAATAGTTCGAGGCAACTGTCGTCTCGTTGATATTTGGGGGTATTTTACACCAAAAATCAATAATAACGGAGCATATTTTTCCATTTACGCTATATAAACAACATAAACTTATCACGCTCTTCGTGTCAAAACAACGTGTGCAGACCTATAAAACGACTGGTGTTTTGACAAGATTAATTTGACCTGAAACTAATGTGTGAAGGTTCGTCGATACGTTGCAAGATTGCCTGCAGAACTTCTTCATAATCGCTTCGTCGTACATGTACATTTTGATTAATTGCGATTATAACGTTTCGTTCAGTTTCTTGTGACATATGAAATTTTAAATTGTAAATTCTTAAATTGTAAATCGTAGGTCTGCAAATAAAAATTTGTTTGGTATAAAATGTACACCAACCTTGATGCCATAGGAACTATCAATTTTTCATGCATCAACTGAAATTTACTTTGTGACCATTTATTAGTGAATGCCCGTGGCCATTCGCCAATAGATTGTCACAAAATAAAAATCAATGGGCTTGCGTGAACCAACTCCTCGTATATTAAATACAGTGGCGAATGTACGGACAAAAGACCGTAAGATCCAACCGAGTGTATTCACGTCAAAAGAATTATGCAAACATATTTATATTAATAGGGAAAAATAAAGTCAGAAGAGTAACATTCCACGCATACATAACATATATGAACATGATACACACAGGTCCTTGATTAATTTTTTTATTAAAAATATGTCAGAATTCTATACAATTTACCATTCAAGTGGGAAGTTTCGTCCTCTATAGAGGACGAAACTTCCCGGGGACGAAACTGCCCACTAACTAGGGGACGAAACTTCCCGGGGACGAAACTTCCCTGACCCATGTACCTGCACTACGTTCGGGTCGCTGAAGTTGAACGAATTACAGACAATCAAACCAAAGACAACTCGGACCAAGACAACTCGGACCACTTTTGAAGACAACTCGGACCAACTTTGAAGACAACTCGGACCAACTTTAAAGACGACTCGGACCAACTTTAAAGACAAGTCGGCCCAATTTTCAGGACAACTCGGACCACTTTAAAGACAACTCGGACTAACTTTGAAGACAAGTCGGCCCAATTTTCAGGACAACTCGGACCACTTTTGAAGACAAGTCGACCAACTTTCTAGGCAACTTGGACTGACTCGGTGAATAACTCGGACCTGAATAGTGGACAAACGAAGATTCGGGTTGGTGTGGAAAGACACAGAACAACCAGTCACGGTTTAAACGATTTATTAAAAACTGAGGCATGACAATCAAAGACATGAATAATTATTATTGATTGAAACGGGGGAGGCAGAAACAAATGCATGCTTACAGGCAGTTGTGGGAGTCCGTTACATGACTTTTTGCGAAGAGAGAGTTAGGATGTCTCAAGAGCTAGTCTTGTGGCTGCATGTTTACCACTGCACGTTTAGTGCGAGACATTCGGTGGGTCCGGCATAGTGTGTATGTGGGGAGGGTGGTACCCCTCCAATACTCTTAGAGTATGCGGTCACGGCTCTCTGCACGCTGAGTATATGGGCAGAGAATTGTTATAGATTGTGGTCCATGTTTTGGACACTCATATGGGTGGACTTCCACCCCGTGGAGTTATGTAACTTTTCACTGCTTATGAAAATGGATTGCGCTCCAAGGAGAAGAAGATTTTTAAAGAAATTTGCCTGAAATGCACTAAGTTTGAATTCGGGCTTCTATAGTGAGCCCAAATATGAACCCGAGGGGGGGGGGGGGCAGTTTGAACAAACTTGCATCAGATCCACCCTACAATGTTGCATACCAAATATCAAAATATTCTGTCTGCTGGATCTGGAGAAGAAGATTTTTTAATGTTTTTCCCATTGCCTACAGTGTTAAAAAGTGCTGACTCAGCAGTTTTTCTAAGTCCCGAAACTGTACCCTATGATAAAACCGATGGCAATTTGTTTTTACCAATCCGTTCTGTTGGTCCTAAGGAAGCTTCACACCAAATAAAAATTCTCGGTGCCGTGCAGTTTTGGAGATATGGGAGTTTTAATTTTTTTCTATTTTTAGCTCCTACGGTTCCCACGGGTCTGCAGGAAACATTTTTTTGGCATAAATCAAGTACTTATAACCCAATAATACCTCATATTAAATTTGGTTCAAATCGACCTCTGGGTTCAGAAAATAGAAACTTTGGGCGGGGAAAAAATTCTTACTCCTCTCAGAACAAAGGTAAATATTGCCCGTCAAACTTCTCTTGAACAAACTTGAGTCTACACCTCAAATGGAAGCTGCATACCAAATATCAAGTCTCTGCTATGGCTGGTTCATGAGAAGAAGATTTTTAAAAATTTTGTGCATTTTGGCCCCACCCCACTCCACAAGGGAACGGGTCAACTCGCCCACGGGTCAACTCACCCTCGGGTCAAGTCACCCTCGAGTCAACTCGCCCCGGGTCAAGTCGCCCCCAGTTAAAAAAACGTAACTCTAGTTGTATTAGCAATTTTTTTTTAATTTTAATACTATAATCTATTATTTACAACAATATTATGAAGTCATTTTTTTCTATATATTTTATTTTACAATATAAATTACAATATAAAGTTGGTTACACATGAGTTCAGGAAAAGGCATCACAATTAATGAATGAATGAAAGGTTTTAGTGCGCCGAATTTATTCGTTGTGCGATGGCAAGTTTAAGGGAAGAAGAGAAAAGAAAACCAAACAGCAACGCCGGTTGAATGAATGAATGAAAGGTTTTAGCGCGCCGAAGGCGCGCAGGGACGATGTAGGATTTACAAATCCCTTGCGACCCGGTTAACCTTATTTTATTTCACTTGGATCACACGCCGGTTTGGTAGCGGCCCCGGTATATGACCATCGCGGTTACAAAAAAGAAGTGGAGACACAGTTGGTCAACATGTACCTGGTCTTTAATTGTATGGGTGAAGGCGAATAATGACTGAAGGAGAAGATGAGTGTCTTCTTTCAATGGGTGTGCATAGAGGCAAAAACTTTCCATTTTTAGCATTTATCTCAGCAGAACAGTCTGAACAGACTTCGCTGAAAGTCAGTTTCGCCGGTATGAACATTTCATCAAGAGAGCAATTCGAAGGAAAGAGGAAATATTTAAATTATATATTAGTACAGTGGTGTAGATACGGGAGATATGGGAGACCCCCCCCCCCCACCCCCCACCCCACCCCACCCCACCCCCAAATCGGGTAATCTTTGGCTCTTCGTTAAACTTCTGAGGGCTTTTCTACGTAATATTTTGTTGTACTGCTAGTCATACCCAGTAATTCACGTGCTGCAGTGTTAACGCAAAATCATATGCGATCGGGGATCATCTTCATTGGTTGAAGGATTAATCACGATGTCGGACGCGATCGTGGCCCATCAGAAGTCCTTTCCTTGTCAAATTACATCTATATAGACTTGTGCCAATTTTTGTTTCGATCGGTCGAGGCACGAGAGTCAGGTGTCTAGAGAGAGAGGGAGAGAGAGAGAGAGAGAGATTCACTTTTATTCACATTTATAGTCTAATTGCAAACCTTACAAAAATGCTAATTATCATTTAATTTTCATGATTGTCATGGAAGATAATTGTTAGAAAAACACACCTCCCAACTGGAAGATTAACTTAATTGGCGATAATAATAATAACTCTTTGGCCAGCCGCTGATTTGTCGCGGTCCTCATAAGAGAAGGCCATCATTCCCCCTGCACCCCACCCCCTCTTCCCCTCCTCTCCTCCCAGCATTCAGATATAAACTGCTTAATAGTGTCCCTCACTTCCTCTTTTTCAATTTCTTCAATAAGCATTCCTACCCTCTCCCTCGTGTCCCCCTTCAGCCATCTATCCTTTGTTTCTTCACCCCACTTCTGCATTATTCTTCCAGTAAATTTTATTCTATGAGGTATATACTGTGGGCATTCCAAGAGAAAATGTTCCAGTGTCTCCACTACTCCAGAGTGGCACATTTGGCATCCCTTTTCCCCATCTCTCCCAATTTTTCCCCGAAGCTCCAGTGATCTTGATCTCAGTTTGAACAGCAGTGACCCTCCAAAGGTGCCATCTAGGTACTTCTCAAAAGCTGGCTTTTCTTTATATTGTAACCCCTGCAGTGATCTTTTCACGCTAACCCCTGCTCGCCAGTTTCGATTGCAATCTTCCATGACTCTCTCTTTGACAAACCTTTTGCCTTCTTTCATTCCTACTTCTATGTTTGTGACCTCTATAGAGTAATTGTCCATTAGTTCCCTCACATGTTTTGACCACCCCGTTTCTATATTAGAATTCCAAATGGCATCGAGCATCAATTTGCACCACCGGTTGTCAGGCAGGTTTCTCAAGTAGTTAAAGTAACACAGTTTTCCCAAATCTACCCTGTCCTTGATTTTCATCCACCCAAGCTCCCCCCTTACTGCTTCCAAAGCTGCAGCATTACTCGACCCTGTTATCCATCTGCCGGCATCATTTTGAGTATTTTCCAACTTCTTAGTAACGGTTTGGTTTAATGGAATCACGTCCGTGCCATACGTTATACTTGGTAAACCCACCCTCTCCCACAGTGTTTTCCCCACAAAGACCTTGTTGAAACTATTTTTCCCTAAAAGTTTTAGTTGGTTCAGAATTCTTTTCCCCTTCAGAATCAGTTTGGCTGAGTAATTTCTGTACACCCCTCTTCCCGTTATATTTATGCTTACCCCTAGATACTCATACTCTCCCGTTTCTCCTACAGTGATTTGTTTGCTTTCCCCTTCGGGGATTGAGAACTCCCCCACTCTCCATCTCTTCGTCATATCTACCTTGCGTCCAACGGGTATTACCTTGCTTTTATTTTCATTTAGTTCGAGCCGCCAAGTGTTCCCATATCGACCAACAATTTCCAGCAGTTTCTCTAGCCCCTGTTCAGTTCTAGACATTAACACCATGTCGTCCGCAAAGAATAAGCCTGGTATCTTTATGTCTCCAACATTTACCCCCTCCGCACTCTGAATTAGTTCGTCCCCTAAATCTTTAACATACAATGCAAACAAAATCGGTGAAAAGATACACCCCTGCTTGAGGCCTATATCCATAGGGACTCGTTTTGTAGTGATACTCCCTAGACTGAGTTGGCTTTGCACATCTGTATACAGTGCTTTCATGATTCCCACAAAGTCACCCCCCAGTCCGATGCCCTCGAGCTTCCGCCACATACCTTCCCTCCACACTCGGTCGTACGCTTTTTTCACATCTAGAAATGCCAGAAACATCTTTTTCTTTTCAGCCTTTGTTGATTCTATCAGTTGGGTGAGTGTAAATAGGTGATCAGTGACTCTTCGTCCTTTCCTGAAACCATTTTGAATTTCTCCTAAAAAACCTTTCTCTTCTATAACTTCCTCTAGTCTACCGTATATGACCTTACAGAATACTTTTCCGATGTTACTACTAACTGATATCCCCCTATAGTTATCTACTGATATCCCCCTATAGTTATCTTACTGATATCCCCCTATAGTTATCTACTGATATCCCCCTATAGTTATCGATAATAATATGCACAGATAATTGGAAGAAAATTAAAAACCAAATCGACTATAAGGTAATAGACGATAGAAAATAATTCTTCATGATCTCACACCTGTCACTGCCGGGTAAGTCTAAATTAAATGATTGTCGAGTTTTCAGGTGTGTCGGTGTTGACCAAAAAATTTCCGACAGAAATCAGTTGATGAGAGCTGGTGGACTCATAGAGAGAGAGATGTATTAAAGCTTTTTAATCGGATTTTTTTTTAAATGAACATCATTTGTGATCTTTTTGATTCAGTCTATCACTGGTCATTGTTTGCCGTTTTTCTTCCGAGCGAGTAAATGTGCTACGCTTCAAGTACAAATCCGGCTGGAATCTCAATTTACAATGAAATCCTTTCTCGCCTGACCGGAGTGGCGCCTCACCATATAATAATAATAATAACACTTCGGCCGGCCGCTGATTTGTCGCGGTTCTCGTATGAGAAGGCCTTGGTTACCCATGTTCTACCAACTGCCTCCCCCTATTCCCTCGCTTCTTCTCTCCTCCCAACACTCGGAGACGAACTGCTTGATGACATCTCTTGCCCCATTCTTCCCAATCTCTCCGATTAGTATATTAACCCTCTCCTTTGAGTCGCCCCCTAACCACATGTCCTTTATTCTCCCATCCCACTTCTCCATTATACTCCCCGTGAATCTTGTTCTTTTAAACTGGTATTTTGGGCATTCTATAAGAAAGTGTTCCAGGGTCTCCACCAAGCCCACGTTACACATCTGGCACTCCTTTTTACTGTGTTTCCCAATTTTTCCCCTCAGCTCCAGGGACCGCGACCTCAGCTTGAACAACAGTGACCCCCCAAAGGTGCCATCAAGGTACTCTTCAAAACCAGGCTTCTCTTTATCACGCAGGCCATCCAAAGATCTCTTTGATTTGACCCCCTCTCGCCAATTACGGTTCTACAGTGATGTAACTTTGCCACACGAAAAATAATCTAAAGGTGGAGGGTGGCATTATTAATTAGGAAAGGCAAGAGTTAATGCGACGAAGGCTATGGTTTTCACCCTGATAATTTGCAGAGCCTAGGCCTAGATGCGAGGCCTTTTAGTTTTGTTCCAGTACTCTATTTCCCAATATTGAAGCACAGAAACCGGGTGTCGGGGTTGGGGGGGGGGGGGGTGGGTTCATTTACCCCAGTTCTCGTACGAATACGATTGCAGACTTTCAGGAACCACTGGGGCCTGCTATCAACAAAGAAGTACGGTCAATGAATATATGTTTCCTGTTCTGTGTATCACAGCCGTCATTTAGGCGTAAAATTTGTGTATATTTCATTCATATTCATGGAATATCTTACGAAGGAATTTCAAAGTAAACTGATTTCCATTACTATTATTGCACCTTAAACGGATCAAACAAAAGCAAAAACCCCCGCTTCTATAGTCCTTAGGCCATTAACGGCCTTCGCCCATACAATTAAACACCAAGTACAAGTTGACCAGCCATGGGTACGAGTTGTCCAACCTAAGGGACGAGTTGTCCAATTGTGGGTACGAGTTGTCCAGACGAAAATGGGTACGAGTCGTCCAATTTTGGGTACGACTTGACTGGTACGAGTTGCCGTGGGTACGAGTTGTCTAGAAACCGTAACCACAGGGGGTCCAGGTCGTTTCGTCCCCGGGACGTTTCGTCCCCTACTTGGTGGGACGTTTCGTCCCCGTGACAGGGTGGGACGTTTCGTCCCCAGTTGGGGACGAAACGTTCCACTTCAATACCAAGTTATTGAGAAGATATGGGATTGGATTTTTTTTAAAAATGAGGGAAGCATCTGCTCGTAACCAATGATGGTCACTCATATGGCATCGAGGTTGGATGTTATGCATAATTAGATATCATATTAGCAGACTATAATACAAACAATGATTTTGAAGTTTTTATAACCATTCAATGATAATAGATCTCACTGATAAGTCGGTACCTCAAGATATGTTTTTTTTTAATCGTTCAATCATACATTGTTTTCATAAGCGTTCAAGAAGAATGCCTCTCACTGATGCCGGTATATCGATGAATGTTTGTTGATATGTAATTATATTTAATCACATTCGCACCTCCGAACTCAGAGTGCGAGCATCCTAATTATAATCTTAATTATGGAAACACTGGAACTGATGCTGGTATATCAATGAATGCTTGTTAATATGTAATTATATTTAATTATTAATAATTATTAGTATGTTTTCATTAACACTCGAGGATAGTGCAGTTGGGGAATAGAGTCTGTAAGGACTGTCATTCATTGCATTCATCACATCACATTCGCACCTCTGAACTCAGAGTGCGAGCATCCTAATTATAATCTTAATTATGGAAACACTGGAACTACCAGCGCGATTGAAGAGAACGATATCAGCTCTAGGCGTCTCTTGTCCTATCACCTGGACTATCCAGGAGATAGACAAGAGCGTTCACCTGAACCTTGAATTCAAGGTTGAAGAAGAGATTATTTTAATTGCAAGAATTGTCATGATTCTTGGTTTTTCAAAGCCACCTACATATATGAACCTACATCAGAAACAGAAAGGTGAGTAAAAAATAATTGGTTAAAAATATCTAACAATTAACTTTTGGAAATCAAATAAAGTTATATCAATGAAATATACCACTCTAAGTTATTTATAACACTCACCCTTTACAGGAATTTGCATTGGGGACGAATCGTCCCGGGGACGAAACGTCCCACCAATAGGGGACGAATCGTCCCGGGGACGGAACGACCCGATCCCACCACAGGTAATGCAAGTCGCCAAAACGGCAAAAGCACGAAGTTAGAACTACCCAACATTTTTCGTACCTGAACAATTAGTGATAATTTTAGGAACAGTCACGGAGTAACAGTTCAAGTAACAAAGTTAGATAAATTCGCCAGTTTCAAAAGTATTGTGTTGCAGATACTGAGATAGTCTCTAGACACACACAGTTTGCCGTCCACCGAATGTCTGTACAGTCGTATGTCCGGTAACAGTTTTGGCCCGGTTACGCAAATCTCATAAAAACAATTTATTCATTTTTAAAAAATATACGTTTTAACATTACTCGAATTTAATGTTTGGCATTTTTTTAGAGATTCTCACTGGCGTCATTTTTGTGTCCTATTTTCGTTGCAAACAAAAAATCGGGAAATATATTTGCCGACGTGAGTCGGTGTCCTTGCATAAGATTAAGATTCAGAAAAATGTAATGTACAATGTGTTTTGCCATAACTCATGCCTATAAGTACGAGAACTGATTGAACTGGCAGTGGTATTTTTACACAAGAAATTGTGTGTTTGAAAAGGTAGCATATTTGACCGGTACCGAACCAGGTAAATTACACAATTCGTCAGTTGTGCCAACGAGCTGCCCAAAGTTATCACCTACTAATACTATTACTAATAGTCTTTTCGTTACCTGGTCGAACAACTGTTGCCAATATGTTTTAAAATAGGCTGTTTAAACTTTTGAGCCATTAGCATTATGTGAACAGTTTTGAGTTGAATAACTCAATTGTCGGATTTGGTATCCAGACTCCAGTCACTTCGGCCCCAAGTCAAGTCAGCCTCTGGTCACTTCGGCCCAAAGTCATTTCGGGCCTTAGTCACTTCGGCCCCAAAGTCATTTCGGCCAAAGTTATTTTGGCCAATATATGGGCAAGTTCAATAAACCACAAGACATAATTTTTGTTAGAAAATTGGTAATGACCTTTATTAAGGTTCACCATATGAAGGATGGATATATACAACAACCGTTATGAAAGATACAAGCTGTTACAAATACAGATGCATTACATAAACAAATACTAATATATACATAACGTAATATACTACAATTTGGAATTTGAGTACAATAAATATTATCGTAAACCGGGGTACCTTTGAACGGCGGGGTAACATTGAACGTTTTTTCAGAAAAGTATTCATATATGATATCCATGTGAAAATGACAGTAAAACCCAATATTTGATGATGTTTTAATTTTTAATCACTCTTTCCAGATCCCAGATATTTTTTTAGGTGTGTTTTTATATATTGAAAAAAATAATCACAGTTCAGCAGTAACAACGGCGGCCATTTTGATGTCCTTGTGAATTTTTTCTAAAAGCTGTGTGGCGGGAACTTTTAAACCTACACCTGTCTTTTACAAGGTTAGTATTATATAACAGCCTTCATAACTTCGGCGATAATCTCAATAACCCTTACTTATTTGTATTTTCAGTGATTGCTTGCTATTTTTGTTGTATTATTGAAGATTTTAAAAAACTAATGGAATTAATAGAAGAAATACACCATTCTTTATTTACGCCCCTTTAATAATGCTATTTGGTGGATTTTATCAAAATATTATGTGAAGCCAAGGTTGGGGTAACTTTGAACACTGTTCAATGTTACCCCACAAAGTCACTCATCTGGAAAATGACTAGGAATTTTCATAATTACAAGAGTTCTGCTCCGTGTTTGTGAAAGCCTAGACTGAATGAATGAATGAAAGGTTTTAACGTGCCGAAGGCGTGCAGGGACGATGTGGGATTTACAAATCCCTTGCGAACCGGTTAACCTTATTTAAAACCCCCAAAAAATTTGGGGCCGAAATGACTACTAGTAGGTATTTTGGGGCCGACATGAATAGGGCTGAAATGACTTGGGGCCGAGGTGACTCCATCAAAAATCGAAAGCGAGTGACAAAACAGGAAAGAAAAAACGTGTATTTTAGTTAAAAAAACAACTTTTATTCCCTTTCTTTTTCAAAATTTTCAGAGAATTTAAAAGAGGGAGGAAATTTAGTGTCTACCTGTACCTTCTAGTAATAGGATCTTATGTAACACCCCCCTTTCCTTTGCAGGGGTGCATCATTGGGGATACATATGGAAAGGGTGTCTCACAATGCAGCCCTTCCCCACTGTAAAACACCAAATTGAGCAAATAAACCATCATAACATACCCTCTCAAAAGAGAAAATGGGGTTACCTTCAAGATGCTGTAATGGAGTTTTAACTTTTGTTCCCCCCCCCCCCCCCCCCCCCCAAAGAAAATTTTGAAATTTGCTATTAAATGGAGCCTTCTGGGGGATTTAGGATAGAGATTTACTTTATTTTTTGCCCTGTCAAAATGACATTTTTTGCAGCTAGTCTCAACTTGGCAAGTTCACAAGTGGGTATCCAGTGGCCAAGAGTAATACATACCTCTTGACTGCACAATTCCTGACGTGATAACATTATCATCATTCAAGGAACAGTCTTCTTCTTAACAGTTTAGTTCTGCGACTCATAAAACTTTTTTTTTCGGCTGGGAGGGTGGGGGGGATTCAGATCTGACCCTAGAGTCCACGGTCCTGGGCCTCCCAAAGTTCCTAGCCTTGTGCTCACCATTCGGTCCCACCTTATTCAGTGATGAAGTCACCATTTTCTCGACATGGTGCTCCCTCATGCCTGACAGTTTTATGGGTGGAGGAAGCCGGAGAGAACCACCAAGCAACTGTCAGGCTCCCCAACATACTAACTCCACACAAGCAGGGTTAGCATTGGTTGGAGACAAGTGCACCATTGGCGTGCAGTATGCCTTAGTAATCAGTGCCCCCACGTGGGCAAAGGAGGTGAAGTGTCCTGGCCAAGGATGCAACACTGTTGCAGCCTGCACCTCTACCTATTGAGCCACCATCACACCGCACCCCCATAATGTTTTGCTGGATTTATCCATGAAACTTTACACAGGGGTAAGGCAAAAAAAAAATTAATGGTTTGGTTCCGGATACATAATAGAAAAAAGTAGGGTTGGTAGGTCAGGATATTTTTAGAAAAAGGTTTTTCCCCTGAATTTGTGCTCGAGTTAATTTTTAGGACTAAATTCTTCGAACAGTTGTGACTGCAATATACTGCTTTGATATTCTGTTGAGTCTGAATTGCAAAATTACACCCAAGATGGCAGTTTATCAGCAGATGCTTTATTCGCGACTGCAGTGGACATTTCGGGTGTAATTCCGCAACTTAAAAATGAAACGTCTCGGAGGCATCTTGATATTAATATCATCAGCTACCCTCAGATTCTGAAGTGAACTGTGCGTTTATCACAGGAAGTGTTAAAATTAGCACACCTCAGCACATGAAATCAATTGACATTTTAAGTGATTGTGTAATGGACTGGTTAAGTATCATTGTATTTATCTTTGCAGGGGAAGCACAAATGATTTGCTATTGTTTATTTGAAAACAATGTACCTTGCATCGGCCTTGTATCAAACACTTGCATGCACACTACTTTGAAGGCAAGATTGCTCTCATGACGTCACTGTGTGCAAACAGCCAATCACTTTGAAATACAAGTGTAAACCTACAGGGAATCCCTTGGAGTTTGCCAAGAAAAATTTCTTGGTTTTAAATAGCAGGAATGCGATTGGTCGAATGTTCAATGTGACTGACTGTGCAACCTTTGTGTAATGCAGAACACATGGTTGTGGCTTTTCACCTCCACATGTTTTTGACAAATCATAGAGGTTAATCTTCTATCGTTTTCGTAATAATGGTGATTGTCGAAACAAACCACTTGAACAGTTTGGAATGAAAAGTGATAAAGAAAAGTCCCATAGTCTGCGAGCTTAGACAGGGTGGTAAAAAAGGAAAGACCCAAATTTAAACCAACAGTAATCCACTCCAGTGAAGTAAGTTCACTTCTTGTAAGCCATGATAAATAAGTTGAAATTTGCATGTCGGAGTTAAAACAACTTCGGTATACAATTACCAATTATGATTTAATTTGCTGATGACAGTTTTGAACATGGCACTGATTATATACATAAATTGGTATACCAAAAAAAAACGCCCATCACAATTTGTGTCGTTGTTGTAAAAATTGGCGTTTGCATGTTTTTTTCTGTTTATTTTTCAATTTCAATAAAAAAATCGTTAGGGTCGGGTAACCGGAACGAAACCATTATATTTTTTGGCCTAAAAACCAATAGAAGGTCTGTTACACAGCAAACCATGCTCGAGTGACAAAGGTCACAGGAATGGGAATACTTATTTCTCTCACAGACTGTATTTGTCCATCCGGAGGCATAATTTTATAATGCTTTGGTGGAATTTCCACAAAACTTCACACAAAGGTAAAGACCAATGGAAGGTCTGTTGCACAGCAACACCATGCTCCAGTGAAAAAAGGTCAAGATAACAAGAATGGGAGAACATAATTCTCTCACATAGCGGTGGGTTGGTGGTGAATTTTTCAAGTCGGTGTCAGTGTTTTTTTAGAAGTTAAACCGCAGTTGTGGTGCGGTTATCGGTGGTGGAATAGGCCAAGTTCATTCTTCGAATTTAGGTTGATTTTGCAAACTTGCTTACCCAGTGCAGTGTGTGAACGTCGAAACATCGTCAGTCCATGACAAAGATAAATTAATAGAACTGAAAAGAATGTTTGGTTTATTGATGTATACTGTAAAGTTCAAATTACACACAAATTTGTTGAGTTCAGGTTGGATTTTAACTTTCTGTTCGACGAATATGCAGACTTTCCGTCTTTCTGCTCTGGGAAAATGGAAGAAGTTATAAAACACTGGCAAATGTTTTAGTCGCCGGAGGGGACTATAGGTTTGCACTCCGTCCATCCATCAGTCTGTCAGTCACACTTTAGTTTTCCGGAGTTTTTTTGGAAATGCTTCAACGGAATGATTTCACTTTTTGTAAACTACTATAGAATGATGACTTACAGATCAAGTTTGAGTTTCATGCTGATTGCATTATTCTTGTGTGAGTTACGGCCCTTGGAAATATGGGAAAAAGCACCAAAATATCAGTTTTCCAGAGTTTTTTTGGAAACGCTTCAATGGAATGATTTCATTTCTGATAAACTACTATAGAATGATGACTTACAGATCAAGTTTGAGTTTCATGCTGATTGCATTATTCTTGTGTGAGTTACGGCCCTTGGAAATATGGAAAAGCACCAAAATATCAGTTTTCCGAATTTTTTTTGGAAACACTTCAACGGAATGATTCAGGGTTGTGGTATTCGTATTCGTATTTGGTATTCAGTCGTATTCAATACATTTTTTCAAGTATTCAAATGTATTCATGCAATTTTAAAGTATTCGTATTCATATTCGTATTTGAATAGTCAAATTTGAGGTGTATTCATGAATACTTTTTGAATACTTTTTGAATACTTTTCTTGTTTTTAATACACATGTATACAGTATTTGTAAAAAAAATATTGTGATTATCTCTATTAGAAAGTAGTAAAGAATTAAACTAATATTTTTGAAGTGCACATATCAGGTCCATCAAATAGTACATCAAACTTCATATTACACATGAAGGTAAGTTCGATTATTTATCTGCCTTTTGATAGCAAACTCTTCATTGTTCAAAATTTGTTTCATTGTAAACTGAACATATTGTAATTGTACAGATTATTCTTTGGATAAAGGATATCAGTCTGGCCAAAGTATTGATTTTTAATCCCTAAACAACTCTCTTATCCAATTAATACTAATCTAATATTTTTCTACAGTAATAGTAGAAAAAAGGTGTAGACTGATAGATCCGTAAAATTATTGTGCTAGAATTACAACATTTTTCCAATAGTGCAGTAATTGCTTAATTGATTTTTATCCCCCCGAAAAAAAATTTCGGGGGATATAGTCGTCACACCTTTTTTTTTGTCCGTCCATCCGTCCGTCCGTCCGTAGTCTGCCCGTCCGTCCGTACGTCCGTCCGTCCGTCCGTCCGTCCGTCTGTTTACATTTCGTTTCCGGATGATAACTTCCCTTGAAATAGTTTGATTGTAACCAAACTTGATATGTGGCTTAAACATATAAAAATACAGGTCAAGTTCGAATCCGGGTTCATCCTGATCAATATTACCAGAGTTATGCCCCTTTTTAATTTAGAAAATCTTATGATTTTTGGTTTCCGGATGGTAACTTCCCTCAAGATAGTTTGATTGTAACCAAACTTGATATGTGGTGCAAACATATCAAAATACGGGCCAGTGATGAGGTGAAGTCCGAGGTTGAACGATTGCGCTCAAATGCTACCTATGATTTGACTTACATACCACTGTACAACCTAAACTCCTCGCTCATTATCACTTTCAACAATGCTCGGTCATTCCACAAGCATTACCTTGACTGTAAACTGGATCATAATTTAACTGCAGCAGATATATCCATTTTCTGCGAAACCCGACTATTGCGAGATGACAAAGATGATAGCTTGACAATTCCTGGGTTTATCATATACAGAAATGATCAAGCATTCAAAAAACAACTTGGAAGGCCCCCACATGGAACTATTGTATACTCACGTCACCCGTTCTGTACAGGTTTTCCATATAAATGGAGCTCCAGACATGTTGAAGTCACAGTCATCAAAACTACTGCCAACCCTAGCATAACTATTGTTGCTGTATATAAACCTCCAAACACTAAAGCTAAAGATTTTAAAAATGATATTGCCTCAGTTCTAGCATCCATAGATGGACATGCAGTCATACTTTGAGATTTTAACAACTCTTCACCACAACTTTCACCATGTTATAAGCAGACAGTAACCTCACCAACAACCATACATGGGACACTAATAGACCATATTTATACAGACTTGCCTGAAAATTCATACAACACTGGAGTACTCCATGCTTACTGGTCTGATCACAGAATCATATGGATTGCTCTTCAATAATTGGTAATACATGTATAATGTCATTCTATTTCTCGACTTGGGACATAAGGTCATCTTCCTGCCCAATATAAATATTCAAATAGGAACATAACACTGAGTAACATGTCAGGAAACAAGAATAATTTTTTTGGCAACGTACAATATTAATCTGACTACAGCCGGGCGGTACAGTAAACTCCATTTAATTAAATACTGGATAATAGAATAATCCTGTTAATTGGTTAATTGAATGTGTTCTTCCAACAACAATTTACTTAATACAAAGTTGTCTTGTTAATTGCATATGGACTTTACTTAATACAAAGTTGTCTTGTTAATTGCATATGGACTAACGAATAAATCCATGTTAATCAATTAACTTTCCAACAGTTGAACATTTTCTAGAAAAATCCTTCATTTTTGTAGCTCAAACACACGTATTGCTTCCATAACTACAGAAAAAAGTATTTAATTCATTATATCTTGTTTGACAGAGCTCAGAGAGCTCTGTCAAAAAAAGATATAATGAATTAAATACTTATTTCTCAATATATTACATATATTTATCCAAATTCTGGTTAATTGCACAAACCTGTTAATTAAATATTTCATCACAGCAAAATGGCTATTCAGTTAACAGGAGTCTATTATACTGAAAAATCTGGTAGTAATATTTTGGGGATGAAATACCTTTTTATTGGTACAGTATCAGTATTGTGTTCAGTACCAATATTAACCCTTTGAATGATGAAACCCTCCGGGATAGCAGAGAGCACTTTTCTGTAAGCAGACGACGACGTTGTCAGTCAAATAATTATAGATGCTTTCAATTTCATACAAACTATTCAATTTTGTATGAAATATGTTCAGTACATTCACATGAATATTATTCCTTCAGTTCAGTGTAAAATGAAATCATGACTGCTGAGATATTCATGGCTGCTTTTCAGAAGCCATGGCTTCATTTGACAACTCAAGAAATAAAGTATGCATGCATTCAGTTTAATAATAAAAACAAATCATGAGTTTCAAGTTCACAGTTCTGTATTTCCGGACATGAAATTCTTGTGTGCGCAACTCCTCCTACATTTATCAATCAATTTGGACAAAACTTTTCAGACATCATCACTACTAAGTGAACATGCGCATATTCCAAGATTTTTGATCTGCGACAATTTTAACCAGGTTTTCTCCCTTTGACTTAGATTTATTGTGTCTTTCCATCCGAACAAATTCTTGTGTGCGCAACTCCTCCTACATTAATGAACCGATTTTGATGAAACCTTTCAAACATCATCTCTACTAAGTGAACATGTGCATATTCCAAACTTTTTAATCTGCGACAATTTTAACCAGGTTATCTCTCTTGAACTTTGATTTAATATGGGTTTCTACATGAAATTCTTGTGTGCGCAACTCCTCCTACATTTATCAATCAATTTGGACAAAACTTTTCAGACATCATCACCACTAAGTGAACATGCGCATATTCCAAGATTTTTGATCTGTGACAATTTTAACCAGGTTATCTCCCTTTGACTGAGATTTTGGACAAAACTTTTCAGACATCATCACTACTAAGTGAACATGCGCATATTCCAAGATTTTTGATCTGTGACAATTTTAACCAGGTTATCGCCCTTTGACTTAGATTTATTATGTCTTTCCGTTCGAACAAATTCTTGTGTGCGCAACTCCTCCTACATTAATGAACCCATTTTGATGAAACCTTTCAAACATCATCTCTACTAAGTGAACATGTGCATATTCCAAACTTTTTGATCTGCGACAATTTTAACCAGGTTATCTCTCTTGAACTTTGATTTAATATGGGTTTCGTTCGGCATGAAATTCTTGTGTGCGCAACTCCTCCTATATTTATCAATCAATTTGGACGAAAGTTTACCGACATCATCACTACTAAGTGAACATGCGCATATTCCAAAATTTTTGAGCTGTGGCAATTTTAACTAGGTTATCTCCCTTTAACTTAGATTTATTATGGGTTTCTAC
This sequence comes from Pictodentalium vernedei, assembly GCA_031216915.1. Classification (NCBI taxonomy): domain Eukaryota; kingdom Metazoa; phylum Mollusca; class Scaphopoda; order Dentaliida; family Dentaliidae; genus Pictodentalium; species Pictodentalium vernedei. Next base: position 611,986,254 of record CM062297.1, read on the forward strand.
ATGAAATTCTTGTGCGTGCAACTCCTCCTATAACTTAGATTTATTATGGGTTTCTACATGAAATTCTTGTGCGTGCAACTCCTCCTACATTTATCAATCAATTTGGACAAAACTTTTCAGACATCATCACTACTAAGTGAACATGCGCATATTCCAAGATTTTTGATCTGCGACAATTTTAACCAGGTTTTCTCCCTTTGACTTAGATTTATTGTGTCTTTCCATCCGAACAAATTCTTGTGTGCGCAACTCCTACATTAATGAACCGATTTTGATGAAACCTTTCAAACATCATCTCTACTAAGTGAACATGTGCATATTCCAAACTTTTTAATCTGCGACAATTTTAACCAGGTTATCTCTCTTGAACTTTGATTTAATATGGGTTTCTACATGAACAAAACTTTTCAGACATCATCACTACTAAGTGAACATGCGCATATTCCAAGATTTTTGATCTGTGACAATTTTAACCAGGTTATCTCCCTTTGACTTAGATTTATTATGTCTTTCCGTTCGAACAAATTCTTGTGTGTGCAACTCCTCCTACATTAATGAACCGATTTTGATGAAACCTTTCAAACATCATCTCTACTAAGTGAACATGTGCATATTCCAAACTTTTTGATCTGCGACAATTTTAACCAGGTTATCTCTCTTGAACTTTGATTTAATATGGGTTTCGTTCGGCATGAAATTCTTGTGTGCGCAACTCCTACATTTATCAATCAATTTGGACGAAAGTTTACAGACATCATCACTACTAAGTGAACATGCGCATATTCCAAAATTTTTGAGCTGTGGCAATTTTAACTAGGTTATCTCCCTTTAACTTAGATTTATTATGGGTTTCTACATGAAATTCTTGTGCGTGCAACTCCTATAACTTAGATTTATTATGGGTTTCTACATGAAATTCTTGTGCGTGCAACTCCTCCTACATTTATCAATCAATTTGGACAAAACTTTTCAGACATCATCACTACTAAGTGAACATGCGCATATTCCAAGATTTTTGATCTGCGACAATTTTAACCAGGTTTTCTCCCTTTGACTTAGATTTATTGTGTATTTCCATCCGAACAAATTCTTGTGTGCGCAACTCCTCCTACATTAATGAACCGATTTTGATGAAACCTTTCAAACATCATCTCTACTAAGTGAACATGTGCATATTCCAAACTTTTTAATCTGCAACAATTTTAACCAGGTTATCTCTCTTGAACTTTGATTTAATATGGGTTTCTACATGAAATTCTTGTGTGCGCAACTCCTCCTACATTTATCAATCAATTTGGACGAAAGTTTACAGACATCATCACTACTAAGTGAACATGCGCATATTCCAAAATTTTTGAGCTGTGGCAATTTTAACTAGGTTATCTCCCTTTAACTTAGATTTATTATGGGTTTCTACATGAAATTCTTTTGCGTGCAACTCCTACATTTATCAATCAATTTGGACAAAACTTTTCAGACATCATCACTACTAAGTGAACATGCGCATATTCCAAGATTTTTGATCTGCGACAATTTTAACCAGGTTATCTCCCTTTGACTTAGATTGACTTAGATTTATTATGTCTTTCCGTTCGAACAAATTCTTGTGTGCGCAACTCCTCCTACATTAATGAACCCATTTTGATGAAACCTTTCAAACATCATCTCTACTAAGTGAACATGTGCATATTCCAAACTTTTTGATTTGCGACAATTTTAACCAGGTTATCTCTCTTGAACTTTGATTTAATATGGGTTTCTGCATGAAATTCTTGTGTGCGCAACTCCTCCTACATTTATCAATCAATTTGGACAAAAGTTTACAGACATCATCACTACTAAGTAAACATGCGCATATTCCAAAATTTTTGAGCTGTGGCAATTTTAACTAGGTTATCTCCCTTTAACTTGGATTTATTATGGGTTTTCAAATGGGATTCTTGTGTGTGCAACTCCTCCTACATTAATGAACCGATTTTGGATACATGTTGCACATTGTAAATGTGTTTTTCCAAATGTAAACCATATATGTGTGGGCTCTTTAAGTATTCAGTGCTGTTCTGTGGAAGGCCACATGCAAATACAAATTTCAACAACAAAAAATGATCTTTATGTATACATTTCCTTATGGCCTTCTCCTACATGATCAGAAGTGCATTCCTCTAAAAACCCAAAGCAGGGGTATTAATCACCTTCAGTGATAGTTCTAGTTCTTATGTGAGTTATGGCCCTTGGAAATATGGAAAAACGCCAAAATATCAGTTTTCCAGACTTTTTCTGGAAACGCTTCAACGGAATGATTTCATTTTTGGTAACCTACTATAGAACGATGACTTACAGATCAAGTTTCATTTACTCTCTGTCCATTCATCCGTCAGTCAGTCTGTCGGTCATACTTCAGTTTTCCAGACTTTTTTTGGAAACGCTTCAACGGAATGATTTCATTTTTGGTAACCTTCTATAGAACAATGACTTACAGATCAAGTTTCATTTGCACTCTGTCCATCCGTCAGTCTGTCAGTCAATCTGTCAGTCATACTTTAGTTTTCCAGACTTTTTTTTGGAAATGCTTCAACCGAATGATTTCATTCTTGGTAACCTACTATAGAACAATGACTTACAGTTCAAGTTTGAGTTTCATGCTGATTGCATTATTCTTGTGTGAGTTATGGCCCTTGGAAATATGAAAAAGCGCCAAAATATCAGTTTTCTGGACTTTTTTTTTGGAAATGCTTCAACGGAATTCATGCTGATCACATATAGGTTATAACATTTGTATAATTATTAATGTTCATTAGTCCGGTAGGGGACATTGTATTGCTTCAGCGATGCATGCGCTCTTGTTAATTTTTTGTCTCTCAGCATTGCACTTCATAAAATTTAACTGGGAAGAGATGCATTTGAATAATGCCCTGGTTGCCATGCATGGAAGAGTTTGCGTAATAAATTCAATTTCAGTAAATTGTTTTTTGTGCGAGGACTTTATATGGCCTTTAAGATTAGAAGTATGGCCTCATGATGCTGATATGACTTTGTTACAAAGTTTACATATGCATTTCTCCTTGTTGATTTGTTAAAATTCTGTATCCAACAGACTTTTAGCTTGTTCTGCCATTGTTAAATATTGAAACTATAAAAATGCGGAATGGAGAATAGATTTTACCTGCCATGAAAATGTTGGTGTATTCAAATTAATGCGATGCAGTTTTTTAGTGATGGTCCAAAACCAAAACCGCACCAAAAATATCAACACCGACCCAGCTCTACTTTCACAGAATCAGGTTTTTTCATCCTGAACAAATCCAACAAAAGACTTTTCATTTCAGTATTATACATTTGGCCCTAGTTCGGGGGGCATCCATGGTTTGTCAATGTTAGTCCTGTTTTTTCAAGAACGGAGAATGGAAATAAATTGCCAAATGACCACCAGAAAGTTCCATTTGATACTGAATTTAAAAAATTTTTCTGCCGTTAGATCACTTATTAGGTGGTAAGCATTTTTTTTCTTATTTACCGAATCACAGACTCAGTTTTGAACCAATTTTCACAAAATGTGGTACAGATGTGAAGAACTTGAATGTAATGGAGCCCAATTTTTTATTTTTCACTTTTAGACAAAAACAATACCAAATTAAGATGTTTTTCTTCATCTTCTAATATCAGTGCCTGTATCTAGCCTCCAACTTTAACTTTTGTAACTCTCATCTCTGACAGAAAACCATATCTAAAAATGTTGTACTGATCCATACCGACCTGGAAAGTCTGAAGATCTCTGGCCACATTTTCGGGTGACGCTGATGTTAAATATAATAAATAAAATTAAAATTGGTTCTGAAGGTAATAAAATTATGTTCAGTGCTTTCATTGTCCGTTAGATTTCTGGTTACGGTGTAAAAATAACCATAATGGAAACAGAAAGAAATCTGAAAATGAACAACTTGAACTTAACTATTCAAAAATTTTATAACAAAACTTATATTTGAGACAAAAAAAATGCAAAATCTTTTCCACTATTTGATTTACAGAAAAATAAAAACAAAAATATTTATCAGTTAGTCCAAAATAAAGTTCAATAGAATCCAGTAATCCAATGATGAAGAAACTTTTCAGCTGGTATTATAATTTCCAAAAATGTGTCTGCAGAAACAGTATCCAATAAACTGTAATGAAAAAAACATTTCAGCAGTCTCCAATAAATTCCCCAAAAGCACACGACAGAAGTCAAATGAAATTAATATCCAATTAGTATTGGCACCACAGGTAGTTTTAAAATAATCCAGAGGAATCCTGGCTTTTCTCAAAAGTAAATTCTCGTTCACAAAAAGAATAAATTCTCTTCAAAACTGTCTTTTGGAAACTCTTTTCCAATACACAAAGATGCACAGATCTCAGAAATATTCAGTAGAATATATAATAAATTCTCAGCTGCTTCTATAATAATGCACTGTCCTGTTATAATAATCTCCAATGCTCAATTAATGCTGAATGTGTAAACAAATGACTTCTCAAAGCTGTTTATGAATAGAATGCCTGATTGACTTCTGTTGACAGTGGTTATTTATACAGTCTTCAGATAGAAAGTTCCAGAATAAGAAATTTCTCCAATGTTCTATTGTTCCATTAATTATGATTGGCTGAATAAAGTCACCTCATTAAGCTTCTAGATAATCCTGTCTAATTTCAAGTAAACAAGTGTGACCTAATTAAACATTCAGTGAGCTACAGTGAGCTAAAAATAGATTCTATGTAACAGTATCTGTAAACATGATAGGTACATTCAAAGGTCAATCAATGAATATAAGTGATCACACAAGTCTGAGTCTGCTTATTCTAAACAAAAAAATACTTTTAGAAAAATATTAATAGTGTATAATTATTAACTAAGGACATATCAATTCTGATATTATATTAGGAGGCCATAACATTTCCATTTATTGTAATTTAGTATCTTGATGTTGTGTTTGTGTTGAAAATAACATAAATGTACTGTAAACAGTATAATAAATATTGGTTTGGAAGATAATAAAATTATGTTTACTGTTTAGCACCCTCATTGTTGTTTCTCGTCAATAACTACCACCTCCCAATTTTCAATATAAATTTGAAAATGGGCCGACTTTTCCTGAGGTCAAGTTGTCCTGCGGCCACTTGTGCCTCGATGCCATTGCAAGGGAATAAGAATTAAAATCTCAGATGTAGGCCAGAGATCTCTCCAAAACCAACAAGTATCAAAATTATTGATGCTTTTCAAAAGATAATGCCAAAAGTGTCAAAAGATACGTCAACGGTAAAGCTATAGAATGATGGACTATTCAATTTTATTTATCTGAAGCACACTTGGCCACAAGTTGTTCTCCCAAAATATTATTTTATTTTCAGTTTTGGTACAAATATGGAAGCAGTTTTATAAGTCCATTTTGGGGGCTGTATGACTATGGTACGTACTTTTCTCCTGTCTGTGTTCTGCTTGTATTAAAGAGTGCTACCTGCTGCTAGGAAAGAAGATTCAAAACTTATGAGAAATAATTAGGGTCATTATAGTAGGTGTCACAGTACCAAGCCTGGATATAATTTTTTTGGGGGTGCCGGACAAAATGACAGGTACAAACTGACTCCTTTCAGACATTTAGAGACCCTGGCGGACAGGGGTAAAATTTTGCCATCAAAGAATAGGTGCCATCCACTGAAATTGGCTCCAGGTTTGCCATTCTAATTATAATTAAGAAAATATAACACATACCTTGAAGGGTTTATACCATATCATTGATAAGTCAGTGTGACGATAGTACTTCAGTTGAAAACACTGCATTCGGGTTGCTTTTAACAATTGTGAATATGGAAATTCAAATCAAGGGGAAGCACTGCATGTTCAATACATTGCAGGAGTAATCCCCTGGGAAAGTGTCCATCTACAAAATCCTTGTTTTATGTTTTTGTTTTGCATTGAATTTTTATAGCGTGGTATATGGAATTAGTAAATGATTGTCATGTATTACAATGACAGGAAATAAACCGTTTTGGATTTGTACTTTCAATGAACAAACATAGAGATGAGCGATAATTCACCCACCATTCCCACGCATCACAGCCCACTTAACTATGAAAATTGGCCCCAGACAGAGTGACAGGCACAAGAAACACGCCATCTGACGAACGCATAACTGAGTCGGACTTTGTCAATGACGGACCTCTTATATCCAGGCTTGCACAGTACTAAATATTTTCCTATAGGTGACCATTACAACATTTTGGTGAAAAAAATATGTTTTCATCATTTAAATGTGGACATTCTAATCTCTTTGTCAAGAAGACAAGTACAACCCTTCAGACAACTTTTTCAGCCTTCATAAATAGGGACCTTGCAACAATATAAGAGAGAAGTGACAGGAAGGAAACTACCAGTCACAGGCATATTTTTTCAGGGAATTTCTAACAACAACACACCTCTTGACAGGCAGACTTTTCATGACAGTCATGGAAAGCATGCACCCCTTGATTTCCATGATGTTTTTGTGTACTGTCTACATGCACATGAGATGTGTAGAGTATTCAGTCTTCATTTCAACACAAACCCTTGTGATTGAATATGGCAAATGCAAATATAAGAAGACATTTGTCTGAAGCAGAAATGTGGCAGGCTGTAGGGATGGTGGAGCAAGGGTCTACCCATTGTCAGGTTAGTGAAGCCCTTGGTGTGCACCATACGGTGATCACCAGAGCCTGGGCAAGATTTCAGCAGTATGGCACACCAGTAAGACGACAAGGTGGTGGCAGAGTCAGGGCAACATCTGCAGCTGAAGACCAGTTTTTGATCATTTAGGCCCGTAGGAACTGCTTTGTCACAGTAACCCAGCTTCGCAGTGACCTTCAGAATGCATCCAGGGTAAATGTTTCGATGCAGACTATCCGGGCAAGGTTGCACGAAGGTGTCATCGATCGAGAAGACCTTGTATTGGCATTCCACTGTCCCAGAACCACCGCCAGGCACGATATGAATGGACCATGGACCACGTTGGAAGGACCCGAGAAGATTGGCGACCTGTCCTTTTTACAGATGAGTCAAGGTACTGCCTAGACCACACAGATAGGCATTCTACTCTAGGGTATGGAGAAGACCAGGAGAGCGATTCCATGCAGCCAACATTGCTGAACATGACTGCTATGGTGGAGGGTCAATCTTGGTCTGGGGTGGCATCAGCTGGGATGGACGTACAGAGCTCAGTGTCCTTGAACTTGGTACATTGACTGCACAACGGTATTGATTAAGGTTTGGGCTCTCTTTTGGATCCCAAAGTTTAACCTACTGAAATATGAGAAAATTTCTTTAAAAATCTTCTTCTTCAAAGCCACCATTCAGAATCCTTTAACATTTGGTATACATCATCTCTAGGAGGGCTCAGATTCAAGTTTGTTCAAATCGGGTCTCTGAGTTGAAAATTTTGGGTCTGGCTCGGACTTAGAAATTTTTGACCAAAATTCGAGAAAAAAATCTTTTGTGGGATTTTTAGCTCACCTGACTGAAATTCAGGGTGAGCTATTCTTATCACTCTTCGTCCATCATCCTGCGTGAAGGTGGTGTTTGAGCCTCTTTCTCCTAAACCACTGGCCACATTTTAATTAAATTTCATGAAAGTAGTGGTTATATAGGGGCATTTTGATTTTTATCCAAATTAGGTTTCGGCTCATATTGAGCAGAGATGTGGGGAAAAAATGGCCAAATTTTTTGAAAATCTTTTTCTAATGAACCACCAGTAGCAGAGACTTGATATGTGGTATACAGAGTCCTTTTGAGGTTTAGAATCAAGTTTGTTCAAGAGAAGTTTGTCGGGCATTATTTGCCTTTGTTATGGGAGGGGCAAAAATTTTGGCTACGCCTAAAATTTCTATTTTCAGAACCGTGAGGTCGATTTGAACCAAATTTGATATGGCATGATAATGGGTCATAAGTAGTTGATTGATTCAAAAAAGAATTTTCTCATTGCCCCGTGGGAACCTCGGGAGCTAAAAATAGGAAAAACCTTAAAACTGCCATATCTCGAAAACTACACGGCACAGAGAATTCTTATTTTGTATAAAGCTTACTTTTATCCAGTAGAATAGAATGGTTAAAAAATATCCCTATTGGTTTGATCACAAGGTACTTTTTTCAGGACTTTGAAAAAGTGCTGAGTCAGCACTTTTTAACACTGTAGGCTATGGGAAAAAGATTAAAAAAATCTTCTCCAGATCCAGCAGGCAGAATCTTTTGATATTTCGTATGCAACATTGTAGGGTGGATCTGATTCAAGTTTGTTCAAATCAGCCCCCTGGGTTCATATTTGGGCTCAGTATAGGAGCCCGATTTCGAACTTGGTGCATTTCAGGCAAATTTCTTAAAAAATCTTCTTCTCCAGATCCAGCAGGCAGAATCTTTTGATATTTGGTATGCAACATTGTGGGATGGATCTGATTCAAGTTTGTTATAATCGGCTCCCTAGATTCATATTTTGGCTCACTATAGAAACTCGAATTCGAGCTTAGTGCATTTCAGGCAAATTTCTTCAAAAATCTTCTTCTCCAGATCCAGCAGGCAGAATCTTTGGATATTTGGTATGCAACATTGTGGGGTGGATCTGATTCAAATTTGTTCAAATCGTCCCCTTGGATTCATATTTGGGCTCACTATAGAAGCCCGAATTCGAACTTAGTGCATTTGAGGCAAATTTCTTAAAAAATCTTCTTCTCCAGATCCAGCAGGCAGAATATTTTGATATGTGGTATGCAACATTGTGGGGTCGATCTGATTCAAGTTTGTTCAAATCGACCCCCTGGGTTTATATTTGGGCTCAGTATAGAAGATCGAATTCGAACTTAGTGCATTTCAGGCAAATTTCTTAAAAAATCTTCTTCTCCAGATCTAGCAGGCAGAATCTTTTGATATTTGGTATGCAACATTGTGGGGTGGATCTGATTCAAGTTTGTTCAAATCGGCCCCCTGGATTCATAGTTGGGCTCACTATAGAAGCTCGAATTCGAACTTAGTGCATTTCAGGCAAATTTCTTTGAAAATCTTCTTCTCAAGATCCAGCACGCAGAATCTTTTGATATTGGGTATGCACCATGCTTAGGGGGGTGAGATTCAAGTTTGTTCAAGCCAAGTCTCTGGGTTCATATTTGGGCTCACTGTGGTAGCCCGAATTATAACTTAGCTCAAAATGAGGAATTTTCTTTAAAAATCTTCTTCTTCAGATCCAGCAGTCAGAATGTTTTGATATTTGGTATGCAGCATCCTTAGGGGGTGAGATTCATGTTTGTTCAAGCCATGTCCCTAGGTCCATATTTGGACTCACTGTGGGAGCTTGAATTGTAACTTAGTTCAAAAGGAGGAATTTTCTTTAAAAATCATTTTCTTCAGATCCAGCAGTCGGAATGTTTTGATATTTGGTGTGCATCATTCTTAAGGGGGTGAGATTCAAGTTGTTAAAGCCAAGTCCCTGGGTTCATATATGGGCTCCCTGTGGGAGCCCGAATTATAACTTAGTTCAATATGAGAAATATTCTTTAAAAATCTCTTTTTTTTCAGATCCACTGGTCAGAATCTTTGGATATTTGGTATAAGCTTTTCTTAGGAGGAGCAGATGCAACTTGTTGAAATCAATTCTCTGGGTTGATATTTAGGCTACCATGTCAGGTGAGCACCCTCAGGCCCGTTGGGGCCTCTTGTTTATGCATTTTGTTCAGTTTTGAGACGAAAAACCACCCAAATTTTTAGCCTAAAAATTTTGGGCTTGGTTTTGACTCCGAAGTTTTGGACCAAAATACGGAAAATCTTTTGGGATTTCTTATGCGTTTTGTTCAATTTTGAGACGGAAAAAAATTAGCCTGGCTTCTCAGCAACGCTGTATGGGTAGGATGTCTGCCCCATCTGATCTAGCTAGGTTTACATCTATCTGGTTGGGATGATCTGTAGTGTCGGCAACGATTCCTTGACCCCGTCAGGTGAATCATTTTTTTGTTCTGCCTTCCCCTGCTGGTGGGCTGACCAGTGGGTTGGGGCTGGAACAGTGGCAACCAGGGCCCTCTGTGTCACATAGGCCAGTGACAGCTCCTGTTAGCTGTCACTCTTGGAACAGTGATTTCTCAACGTGTTCCAACTCTGGCTGTCTATCGACATACGTCATTGGGCTCTGGGGATTTGCAGTCAGGGCCTTTAGTGGTACAGAGGTCAGTGACAGTTACCTGTCACTTTTAGGATAATCCTCCAGTGTTTTCTCACCGTTTTCCAAGTCTGGCTGCTGATAGACATCTGCAGACGGGCGGCCTTCAGTTGCACATTGACCAGTGACGGTTTCCTGTCACTCTTGGGACAATCCTCCGGTGTCTCACTGTCTCCCACATCTGTCTGCTGATCGACATCTGTTGTCAGTCCCTTATGAGGATTTGGGCTCTTCTTCCAGAAGGATTCACTGGAAAGACACCTCATTGGTCGTCACTGGGTCCTCAGGGTGAACTGAGGCAGGCTGTTCTGGTGCTCGCCTGGTTGCTTTCTGGCAAACCACAAGTTAGCTTCTCTGTGCCTCTTGAGGTGCAAGCTCGTTTGGTCGGTCGCAGAGATTCCTCTTCTGATCCTTTGATTGGTAGAGGAGTTTTCTTGCCTGGTCCATTGGATACTGTCCAGCATCCACAGGAGGTTCCTGCTGGTCAGCCTGAGTTGGGCTATGTCTCCTCTGCCTCAGAAAATGGTGATATGCTTGAAGGAGATGGTCTCCCTTGTCAGTCTTGAGGTAGGCCTTAGATTTTGTTTTTGGCTTCATGTCAGACATTCAGTCTTCAGACCATGCATCATTGACCACCCAGCCACGGTTGTCCATGGAGTGTCGCAATTCTGTCAAGCCTTCTAGCTTCCGGATTTTGCGTCCTCAGCAAGCGGCTCAGATTGTTGAGGCCATTTAGGGTCTGGATGCCAAAGTGCATTCCAAGGCCCTGAAAGGTTTGTTCTTTTCACTGTCTGGTGCCTTTCTGCCCCCATGCGGTTTCGTGTGTTCGATGCCACCTGTCTGCTGGTCTTCCAAGAGTTGATCATGGTGGACAAGGATTCCTCCTCTCTCAGGGTTTACTAAGCCTATATCGGCATTTCTCCTGATGTTGGTGTTGTAGTGCATGGTGGGCCTTTCCCCAAGAGATGCTTGGTAAGTTGTCTCTCGCAGATCATGTTGTCACTGCCCCGACTGCCTACCTACTGCCAGTGGAGTTTGATGATGCATGGACGCCGTTGCGTGTTCTGTCTCAGACTCTAATGAATCTAATGCACACACACACCTGCAACACAGCTAACTTGGAACTTGCACGCCGGGATATAGTGTTGGATAGTAGTCCATTTCTTCCCTCCGAGCAACCTGCTGTTCTTCCTTAGTCGGACCTCAATTGTTTGATAGTTCCATGGGGGTGACAAGATCATTTGTCATTTCAAGGACCAGCTGTTGTTACGGCAACTGGACCCACCTGCTGCCAAGTTGGTGGTCGTTCCAGGTCCACAAGCACCCTGTTCAGAAGAAGCATCAACGTGGCCAGGCTCACTTGCTTTTTCAGGTAGGGAAGTCTCAAGACTCTGTTGCATTTCGAGGTGGTGGTTTCTCCTCTCAGTGGCTTTGTCAAATGGGTCCTCACCTCATTTTGCCTTCATGGACGGAGATAACATCGGATTCATTTGGTGTGAGGCTTCCTTGGGACCAACAGAAAGGAATGGTAAAATAAAAATTGCCATCGGTTTTGTCATAAGGTACTTTTTCGGGACTTTGAAAAAACTGAGCATTTTTTAACACTTGGCAATGGGAAAAAATTAAAGAAACGTTTGCTTCCAAACCACTGCTTCAAAAGCTTTCATATTTTACATATAACATCTTTGGAAGATTGTTTCACATGTTTATTAAAATCAATTCCCTGGATCCATATTTGGGCTCTCTATGGGAGCCCAAATGTTTAAATTAGTGCAGTATGAGGAATATTCTTTAAAAATCTTCTTCTTCAGATCTACCAATAATCTACCAATAAGAATATTTTGATATTTGGTATGCAGCATACTTAGGGAGGTGAGATTCAAGTTTGTTCAAGCCAAATCCCTGGGTTCATATTAATGCTGAAAATTTGGGGTCCCGGTCTGGACTTAGAAATTTTGGACCAAAATCCGGAAATGAGTTTTTTTGGTTTTTTTTATGCGTTTCGGTCAATTTTAAGACAAAAAAAAATTTTTTTTACGCTGAAAATTTGGGGTCCAGGTGGGACTAAGAAAATTTTGGACCAAAATCTGCAAATGAGTTTTTTTGTTTTTATGCATCTTGGTCAATTTTAAGAGAAAAAAAAAATTTTTTTTTTACACTAAAAATTTGGGGTGCGGGTGGGACCAAACTCCGGAAATTAGTTTTTTGTTTTTTTATGTGTTTTGGTCAATTTTAACAAGAAGAAAAAAAAATTTTAGTCTGAAAATATTTTGTTTGGGACTTTAAAAATTTCCGAACAAAAATATAAAAAAATCTGTTTTTTATGCGTTTATCTCAATTTTGGGACGTAAAAGTGCAGGAACTGAAAATAGAAGAAAAATCCTGTGTATTGTGTGGGCACATTCGCTTCATCTTGTTGGTATATGCTTTTCTTAGGAGGAGCGTATGCAGCTAATTCAAGTCAAGTCCCTGGTTTGATATTTAGACTTCCATGTCAGGTGTGCGCCCTCAGGCACCCTGGGAGCTCTTGTTTTTATTTTCAGAAACAGCGTCGCCTTCACTACTGATTGCTCTTTTCTAGTCAAGAATCAACTTCACGATGCTGTACCTACTCCCATCTGCATTCGGGCACTTCCCCTGATGGTCGGAGACCTGTTCGACTGAGTGGTCAATTTAATTTTTCAAAATTTATTAGGAGTTATGTAACTTGGATAAATTTGGATTAGCATTTCCTATTATTTACAAGATTTTTCATTTGGAATTGATTAGCTAGAGTTCAAGATTGATTTGAAAACTGCGATGCGAATCCAGTTAAGTCGAGCTCTGCCTGTTCTGTGTTTTCTGCAGACAATTAAGACTTATATTATCACACACAATTCATTTTGGAGGTGTCGTAAGAGCCTAAGAGTGTCTTTTTGTCTCTCATTCCAGAGAGATGATCTATCTCTTCCCATTCTATTTCCAGGTGGATTTGTCTTGCAATCAGTCTAGCTTTTCACGTTTGACTGTGACTGATCTTGTTTCAAACCAGTTTAATGCATCTGGGGTTCATGCCATTTCTATGATCTTGGCATTCTCCAATTTTGTTTCACTTCAGGATGTTATGAATGCAGCATATTGCAGAAATGCAGGTGGATTTGTCTTGCAATCAATCTAGCTTTTCACGTTTGACTGTGACTGATCTTGTTTCAAACCAGTTTAATGCATCTGGGGTTCATGCCATTTCTACGTTCTTGGCATTCTCCAATTTTGATTCACTTCAGGATGTTATGAATGCAGCATACTGCAGAAATGCTACATCTTTCTCCACCTTTTATCTCGACCACCTACAGTAGCAGTCTGAGGAGCTTTTTTTAGGCCTCTGGTTGCTTTTCAGACTATTGTTTCCCCTTGTTGATTTTGTGTTTTCAAGTTTGTGTTCACTATTTTACGCCGTCTTATTTTTTAGGTGCTAGGTGCTTTATATAGCATCTTCATGTAATTTTCTGTTTCAAGACACGTTTTGAACATTGACTTCTGTTTCTTTTCAGGGAGTCTTATTCACTTTTCTTTTAGTTACAGGTCTTTGCTGTCGATCCCTGCCCTCCTTTCATTTCTTTGAGCTGTGCTATTAGTGGTATTGATTATGTGAGTCACCTCCTCCTGTTGTTTATTTAACCAGTTGTAAACCATTGTGAGAGTAAGTTGAAAAGAAATAAAAAGTTTTTAGTAAATTTTGTTTCTTAACATACCTACCATTAAAAAAGTTCACAATTGTTTACCAGAGGCCCACTCACCTAGGAGTTATGGTTGATATCTTTATTGCTTCCACGCTCCATCGCAAAACTTCTTGTTGACAAAAATGCAGAATTAACATCATGGTACTTTGTGCATGTGGTTGGTAAATACAGGAAGTTGCATGAATGAGTACCTGTACTTTTGGGTGCTGGTCTTGCTTGACCCTTTTGATCTTTTTTTTCTGTGCTTTTGCACTCATATACTTTTTCAAATTTGTTTGGAAAATTCATTAAGCTTGAGTCAGTTCGATAACTTCCGAAGTAGGCCTTGCACTAATGTTACAGTCAGTTGTAAACAACTGTGGACTTCTGTAGTTTGTACGCTAAGAAACAAAATTTTTAAAAATTTTTTAATATTTCAAGTATGAAATATGCATATTTTACAGCCTTCGTTTTCAAAATGTAGGGGTCAAATCGTCAGATAGCCATAGGTGAAGGTTTGGGTAAAATATCGGACAGTTTGGGTAACAAAAGCCAGCAGGCAGTTCTATCAGGGGATGGTTTGGGTGATTTCCAGTGTAAAATCTGATAATTGCCTTGATTATCTTATTACTTTTCATAAAGAGAAGTCTCAATTGTTTGCAGAGCTGTTTATAAGTATTTCTTAATGTATCTGGTTGTATTTTGGAAGGGTTTATCACATGTATATATTTAGTATGTAGGTGTTTTGTGGGATTAATACAGAGCGGCACAAAAAGGTTTCGATTTATTTTACATTGTCCTTTTTCATGTGTTTTGATGGTTTTTGGTTATTTCATTTGTAAACATGGATGGTAGGTGCTCAACAGTGGTACAATACGTGAAGAGTGGATTGAAACTAAATCACCGGGGAGTGGAGCTATCACCCAAAATATCACTTTCAAATTTTGTACATATGGACAAAAAACACAAGCAGTGTTTCAGCCAATGGACCTCTGGGTTTAACTTTGCTTGTCATTGTCATGCTTGGCAACAAATTTAGAATTATTGCTTAGGTGAAATCTCCACTCTGATTTAGTGATAATATACTCTGCTCGTACTGTAAGTATGATTAGTAGAGAGGTCCAATGGTCGGGGTCATTTGGGGTGTGCATGTGGAGGAGGCAGAGGCCTGCAGGCAGAGTAATATTTTAGGTAGGAGATTGGCCGCCCAGTGGACAGCAATGGTGTGTGTGGGTCCTGTGGGAAATGTAAGGATATCTTAGAGTTGTTAGAGAAGTGTGTTGGGTTGGAGCAGGGAATTGTGCTTGTGAAGGGGAGACTGGGGAGTGCTGATAATCAGATATAGCTGGGGTCATCCTGATAAAAGTTACTTATGCTGGTGAGGTATAGGGTGGTTGGATGGTTCAGAGGGAAGAGCCAGGACTGGACTGGGTAGACACAAGATGTCAGGACCAGTGGACCACTACTAAGGGGGGGGGGGGGGGGGGGGGAGGGTGTTAAAAAATAGGTTCAGTGTTTTAGATTCTGATGCATCTGGAATAGAGGATAAGAGAGAGGAGGTGAATGGTCAAGAGAAAGACAAGTTCGGATGCCAATCAAATGATGCAAGGTCAGGCCTTAAAATTCATTCTGATTCACGAGAATCAGTTTTTAGCTCAACTTGACAATGTCAAGTGTGAACTATTGGGATGGGTTCCGATCTGTCGTCTGTCCGTATACTCCTCGATCCATCCACAATTCCTTTAGCACACCATACAGGTCACAGCTCTCACCGGATCAGTTCCAAATTTCATATGTTGCTTTGTCTAGATGGGGGCTAGTGATTTTGTCTGAATTTCGCTGAAAAACATGGCCGCTAGTGACCATCTTAGATTTGGCATATAAATTGTCAACAATTCCATTGGCACACCCTACAGACTGCATCTCTCACCTGATCATTTTCAAATTTCATATGTAGCTTTAGGGCAATGCCTAGATGGGAGCTATCAAATTTTTCTGAATTTTGTTGAAAAACATGGCCACCAGCAGTCATCTTGGATTTGGCACACAAATTGTCAACAATTCCATTGGCGCACCGTACAGGTCACATACTATCCCCTGATCAGTTCCAGATTTCATATGTGGCTTTGGGGCAATGTTTAGATGGAAAGCCCTCGCCCGATTTTTTTCAAATTTCATTTGTAGCTTTGGAGTGATGTCGACATGAGAGCTTTCAAATTTTTCTGGATTTCATTCAAAACCAAGGCTGCCATTGGCCATCTTGGATTTGGCATATAAATTGTTAACAGTTTCTTTAGTACACCATAAGGTTGCTTCCCTCACCAGATCTTTTTCAGATTTCATATGTAGCTTTGGTGTGATGTCTTTTCTGTAGAAACTTGATTGAATGACTTGGCATTACTGGAGCTTTCTATTTAGTTCAGTCCCTTCTTGGACAAGTTTAACTGCAGTGTTATTGTTTATAATCCCTCATACTTGTATTTTTGCTACAATTTGACTCTTGTTCCATCTATGATGAAAATCAAATGAACATTTTCAATATTCAAAGTTGATTCTCATTGTTTTCCCCGCAAAAAATATTTGCGAGAATTTATTCTGATTCTCACATGAATTTTAAGTATAATTGCATGCAGAATTGACAAGGTGGTATGTGATCCTCACAGCTCAAATTGGACTGTCTTGTGTTTTCCCGGGGCAAAGGTAGAGGATTTGAGGAACAGAGTGAATGGTAGTGTGGCAAAGTGAGGCTCGGATCCTATACTGGTGAGTCATGTGGGGGTTCAACAACATCAGAGAGTGGAAATCAGTAAGACAGGTGGAGACATACAGGGATTTAGTAAACTGCTCAGTAGGAATGCAAAGATAGTGGCATCGGGAGTGGGGGAGTCTATGGGGGTGAGAATGAGTGGATTCAGTGAAATTCGAGGATCATGGCATTGATTGAGGAGTTGGAAGACTACTGTGTTGATTTGAAAATACCCTTTATCAACAACGGGGACACATTCTAGGCAAATGGGAGAATGTACCGGTGAAACTGGCTGCATCTTAGCAGGATGGGGACACAAGTGTTGGAAGAAAAAATTATACAGGTTGCAGGGCCTTTTTTTGGAGATGAGCAGGATGGGAGGTCAGAGGCAATAGCAAAGGGAGACACAAGTGAGGAGAACATGAAGGGAGAGCAGAAGAATACCGAGGTTACCATCATGAAACAACAGAATCAATAGGAAGAATCCAAGGAATCCCATTAAGGCCATTATTTTGAAAGTGTGGTAGAGCCACATCCAGGGTTTCCACAGGAATGTAAGTGAAATAGCTACATTGATCAAGGGGGAGGTCTTTCATGTCACAGGACTAAGTGAAACATGGTGAAGATATAATGAACAGGTAGGCCAAGTAAGGGGCCATATATGGATAGGTGTAGAATGAACAGAAAGGTCAGAAAAAAGGAGTGGTTGGCATGAAAATTAAAGAGGATTTAAAACCGTCTTTGATTGCAGATCTGGCAGATGTCAGGACCTCGGTGGGGATATGAAGAGAAACTGAGTTGGTAAAATTTAAGCTAACAAAAATAAGTGTTGCCCTTGGGATAGTGTACTGTGCAGTGGAGGGAAGCAAACCCGAGTGGAATTACTCAATATACTCAAGACTTAGGTCCAATATCATGGAATTAGAAAACATGGGACTGTATAATTCTGATGGAAGACTTTATTGGACATGTACATGTAGGTGATAAGAAAGAAGGCATACAGGGCAGGGATAAAAAAATCTGCAGGAATGGAAGCGAGCTGTTGCACTTCATAAATGAGCTCGATCTGACGATTCTGAACAGGGATACGATATGTAATGGGAAATGGACCTGGTAGAGGAATGACAGAAGAATGTTTTTCAACTATATTCTCCCAGATAGCGATTTACTAGATTGTCGGAGGAGCTGGAGGTAGAACTGGATGATTAGGGTAAATGAGATTTGGATAGTGATTAAAATTTGATTAAGTTAGGATCATCAGGTGCAAAAACCTAGAAAGAAGCTTTAAAGAGATTTGGGAACTCATCACAGATTTGGGAAATGTCGGTATCTCGGCTGAGATTTGTTCAGGGTTGGTAAAAGTTACTCCAAAAAACAAGACTGTTGCTTTTGGAATCGTGTAGAGCAGGAAAAACCTGAGTGGAGTGACTCAATATACTCAACACTTACAATATCATGGAATTAGAAAACAGGGGATTCTCTATAATTCTGATGTGTTTATTTATTTATTTGGCTTTCCCAAACCCAGTTTGGGAAAGACTCTTGTTATTCTTTTTCAAAATTTTTCTTCTCAATTTTTTTTTTTTCCTCCCTGAATTTTGTCTGTTGAACTGCTCAAAAACAAGCTGTACGATTTTAACGAAATTTGGCATACTTGTGTAATGTCATAAAATCTAGTGAAATGCGGTATCGTCATATCTGTGAAAACGCGTATTTTCAAAATATTCTGCCAAAACCTTCAAAATTTCACCATTTTTCGAATGTCTCAAAATCGTTTAGAGTTATTTAACTCAAATTTTCCACACATTTAGAGCATAATACGATACACCACAATCACCACTCAAATCTTTCAACATTAACCCCCACTGGTCAAAAATGACATGAATATAGATTTTTTCTTCAAAATTGACCAACTTCAAGGGCAAATTTCTCTAATTACAAGGTTGTTGTAACAATTATTTTGGTATTGATAGATGCAATAATGATTGCGGAAGAAAGTTACTGTTTACTTTTTAATCTCAGATTTAACCCTCAAGCACAATGAGGTCGAGAATAAGAGTACTGTTTGAAAATGGCAAAATTATCCAACTTTGGTTGCTTTTTCTATCATTGTGGAAAGGGTTAATTTCAAAAACTTTTCATGTACATACTCACAATTGACTACCGAGCATATTTGCTGTTGTAAGTTTGGTTGTAAAGTTTAACCCTATCCCATTCTGGTTGCATAAAAGTAGGTACCGTCCAAAAAAACTCCAATTTTTTCAGAAATTGGTAAGTTTAGGTGGAGATTTACTCCATTTTTAATTGCTTGAGCTCTGAATGTTTTCTACAGCTGCTTGCAGCAGTCAAAGTATGACAAATTTTGTTCTATATGTTATTATTAAAAGTTTAACCCTTGGCAGATTTGAGACTTCCCATAAGTGTACTGTCAGAATAATTGTTATTTTCGCCAACAAAACTCCAATTTTTCAGAATTTGGTAAGTTTAGGTGGCGATTTACTCCATTTTCAATTGCTTGAGCTCTGTATGTTTTCTATAGCTGCTTGCAGCAGTCAAAGTATGACAAATTTTGTTCTATATGTTATTATTAAAAGTTTAACCCTTGGCAGATTTGAGACTTCCCATAAGGGTACTGTCGGAATAATTGTTATTTTCGCCAACGTTTGCATGTACTTTCTCAGCACTGGAGTCATATTGTCTCAAAACCTTTTCCATGAGAGGATTGGGCCTTCATCCAAGAACAATTTTGCTGTTATATATTTTATTCAAAGTGTTAACCTTCACCCAGTTTTCGGGCATTGAATTTGAGTGCCCAAAAATTCTTCATAAAATTGGCTAATTTAGAGCTCACTTTTCTTCCATTTTCGAAAGGAATATTGAAAAATGATTTAATGTTCGTATTTACAATTGCCTACCGAGCATATTTGCTGTTGTAAGTTTGGTTATAAAGTTTAACCCTATGGTCGTTCTGTTTGCACAAAGATAGGTGCAGTCCAAAAAAACCTCTTGTTTTTCAGAATTTGGTAAGTTTAAGTGACAATTTACTCCATTCCTAATTGATTGAGCACTGAAAGCTTTCTATGGCTGTATGCAGCAGTCATAGTATGACAACTTTTGTTTTATATGTCATTATTAAAAGTTTAACCGTTGGTAGATTCGAGACTGCCCATATGGGTACAGTCGGAATAATTGATATTTTCATAAAATCACTGAATATTGATAAGCGTGCAGTGGTAGTTTGGAATAGAATATCCGAAAATGCTTTCGAAATTCGGATTCACAGTTCAATTCCATGAATATTTTCTGTTATAAGGTTGCTGTAAAGTTTAACGCAATCCCTGTCTCAGATGCATAAAGATAGGTGCCGTCGAAAAAAGACTCTCATTTTTTCAGAATTTCATAAGTTTAAGTAACAATTTACTCCATTCCTAATTCATTGAATGCTGAATGTTTTCTATGTCTGCATGCAGCAAGCATAGCATGACAACTTCTGTTTTATACGTTATTATCAAAAGTTTAACCCTTGGCATATATAGGAGTTCCCATGTGGGTATTTTAGGAATAATTGTTATTTTCGTAAAATCAATCCCTGAATATATTGGTAACCGTGCAGTAGCCTTTCGGTGGTGCAACATGAAGCCGCAAATTGTTAAGGTTGAAAAGTTCATCAAATAGACAAATATAATACCTAACTCAGGTGACAGGTAAATAATGAATGGAAAAGTTGTTGAATTGAGAATAAAGTAGGTACGAATCGTGCCCTCGGTTTCCACCTGATCCACGGTATTTCCACGCGATCTCGGCACTTGACAAAGATACTAAACTGTCGGGCAGGGACAGTAGAAAACATTCTGAGAATTTCAAGTTGCTGCCTTGCATGGTCGGGACATAATTGGCGTATATGCGACATTGTATCTGTTCAATTTGAATGTCAAATTAGCCAGATGATGGCTTTTTCGCCACCGGGTCGAGTTGTCAGTTTCTGCCGAGACGGTCTAAAATAGGCAGTTTTAACTCCAAACTTTCTGTCCCATATGAATGTGCGAATATTTAAAGCTGAACAGTTCATCAAATAGACAGAAATAATGCCAAACTTGACCGGTAATAGGTAAATAGTGAATGGAAACGGCATTGCATTGGGAAAAGAGTAGGGACGAACCGTCCCCGCGGTTTCCACGTGAACCACGTTTCCACGAGATCACGCCACTCGACAAAGATACTGTCAGGGATAGTAGAACAACTTCTAAAGATTTCGTGTATCTGCCTTCACTGGTCTGGACACAGTGGGCGTATGAGCTACTCTGCTGTCTGTTCAATATTAATGTCAAAGTAGCCAAATTACCGCCTTTTTGCCGTTAACCCATGTGCGATTTCTGTCCAATTTTCATTTTTGGCAATTATCTAACTGTTATCCAAGAACAGTTCTGCTGTTATATGTTTTATTCCAAGTTTTAACCCTCAACCAGTTGTCAGGCCTTGAATTGGAGTTATCTCAACTTGAACATGTTCATTCAAATACCAAGATTCAAGATTAGTCCATGTCTCTTTACAGACACTCAGTCTATGATTGATGTTCACACATTAAGAGCATAATATGATACACTAAAATCACCACACAAATGTTTCAAAATTAACCCCGAGTGGCCACAAATGATATGAATATATCATTTTATCATCAAGATTTACTAACTTAAAGGGCAAATTTCTCATAATTGCGAGGTTGTTGTAACAATTATTTTTGTATGCATAGATGCAACAATGCTTGCAGAAGAATGTTACTGTTTAGTTTTTAATCTCATCTTTAACCCTCAAGCAAATGAGGGTAAGAGTACCATCCGAAAATGCCAAAATTAGCTTACTGTGGTTGCATCTGCCTGTCTTTTTGGAAAGGGTTAATTCTAAACACTTTGTTTTGCTATAGGTAGAGATGCGTAATGAACAAATCCCCTGCTGTAAGTTATGCTTTGGGGCTTAACACAACATAAGCTTTGGCCATGTAAAGAATAGTACTGTCAGAAAAAAAATTGATTTTCAGTGAATTTTGCAAACATCTGTACTCATATCCTGTAATTGCAAGGTTGTTGTAGCAATTATTTTGGCATGGATAGATGCAACAATGATTGTAGAAGAAAGTTACTGTTTACTTTTTAATCTCAAGATTTAACCCCCAAGCAAAATGAGGGCGTGAATAAGAAAACTGTGAGAGAATGCCAAAATTAGCCAACTTTGCATGCTTTTTGTCTATCATTTTGGAAATGGTTAATTTCAAATACTTTGCTTTGCTACATGTAGTCTGCATTTTCACATTGGAAAGTTGGGAAAGCCCGTAATTTGTCCAACAAATTACAATTCTCTAGTTTATTTTTTTATTTGCTCAACTCTGACGAAGTCAAATTTGAGGTTATGTCATGGCCCAACTGTCTGCCAACAATTCAATACACCTTGGGCTAGAGGCCGTATTTATGAACTGATCTTTACAAAACTTCTTCGGTACCTTTGTTATCACTGTGGGACGAGAACGAGTGTTTTTGGGGCGGTTTGAAATTCAAGATGGCCGCAGACAGCCATTTTGTACCGAAATTAGTGCAATCAGTTTTTTGTACAGAACTTCTGTATGAAAGTTCTGATTTGAATAAATTTTTGTGTGAATGTTTAGTAACATGGAATACATCACATATAATGCAGGTTTTTTTCTTGTGCAGAAATTATGCAAATTAAATTATCTTTTTCATTTATTCAGTGCTACTTATACACAGTAAGTACACATGTCAATACAGCTCGGGCTAGGGGCTGTATTTATGAACCGATCTTCACGAAACTTCTTGGTTACCTTTCTTATCACCTTGGGATGGGAACGAATATTTTGGGGTGCGGTCCAAAATTCAAAATGGCTGCCAGTGGCCATTTTGTACCAAAATTAGGTACAATCAGTTTTTGTACAGAACTTCTATCCAGCTCGGGCTAGAGGCCGTATTTATGAACCAATCTTTACAGAACTTCTTGGGTACCTTTGTTATCACCGTGGGACGAGAACGAGTGTTTTAGGGTGTGGTCCAAAATTCAAGATGATCACCGGAGGCCATTTTGTACCGAAATTAGTGCAATCAGTGTTTAGCTCTCCTGGCCTATAAGGCCATGTGAGCTTTTCTCATCACTTGGCGTCCGTCGTCATTCGGCGTCCATAAACTTTTTACATTTTCATCTACTTCTCTGTAACCACTGAGCTGGTGTGAACCAAACTTGGCAGGAATGGCCTAGGGGAGGTCCTCTACAAACGATCCTCATTTTGTTCCCGTCAGATGAAAAACATGGCTTCCAGAGGCATTCTTTGATTCTGGTTGGTGGATTTTCAAAACTCTTCTCCTCTGAAAGTGCAAGGCCAAATATTTTGAAACTTCACATAAATGATGACTGGGACACCCTCTACCAACGATCCTCATTTAATGTTGATTGGGTCACAAACATGGCCGCAATTGCAGCTTATAGTTACTGTAGAAACTCTATGAGAAATCACATTTTCATCTTCTTCTCTAGAACTACTGAGCCGACATGAACCAAACCTGGCAGGGATAGTCTGTGGGAGGTCTTCTACAAATGCTCCTCATTTTTGTTACCATGCATCGAAAAACATGGCTGCCAGAAGCATTTTTTGATTCTGATTGGTGGATTTTGAAAAATCTTCTCATCTGAAACCTCAGGGCCAAATGTTTTGAAACTTTGCATGGTTGATGACTGGGACCCCCTCTACCAATGGTCCTCATTTAATGTTGACCGGGTTGCAAACATGGCTTCAATTGCAGCTTATAGTTACTATAGAAATCCTATAGGAAATCACATTTTCATCTTCTTCTCTGGAACTACTGAGCTGACATGAACCAAACCTGGCAGGAATGGTCTTTGGGAGGTCCTCTACAAAGGATCCTCATTTTGTTCCCGTGGGTTGAAAAATATGGCCGGCAGAGGCATTCTTTGATTCTGGTTGGTGGATTTTCAGAAATCTTCTCTGAAACTGCCAGGCCAAATTTTTTGATACGTCACATAAATGATGCCTGGGACCCCTCTAATGTTGACAACCATGATGGGTTGTAAACATAGCTGTAATTGCGGCTTATACTTACTATAGAAACCCTATGGGAAATCACATTTTCATCTTCTTTGGAACTACTGAGCCGACATGACCCAAACCTGGCAGGGATAGTCTGTGGGAGGTGTTCTACAAATGCTCCTCATTTTTGTAACCATGCATCGAAAAACATGGCTGCCAGAAGCATTTTTTGATTCTGATTGGTGGATTTTGAAAAATCTTTTCATCTGAAACCACAGGGCCAAATGTTTTGAAACTTTGCATGGCTGATGACTGCGACACCCTCTACCAACGATCCACATTTAATGTTGATCGGGTTGCAAATATGGCTGCAATTGCAGCTAAAATTTACTATAGAAACCCTATGGGAAATCACATTTTCATCTTTTTCTCTGGAACTATTGAGCTGACGTGAACCAAACTTAGCAGGAATGGTCTATGAGAGGATGGATATATGTGGCCGCTAGAGGCTGTATTCTAATGCTTAACCCAATGCCTCTGCTGTCTGCACGAAGATTGGTACTGTCAGCAAAATACTTGTTTTTTGAAAATCTGGTAATGGTTGGTTCCAGTTTTCTCCATTGAGAACTGGGGAAAAACCCTAAAATATTGTGTATACAGTACAAGTCAAAATAAGCTGTAACATAACTGCAGTAAACTAAGTAAACTGCTGCTCCTGCACTGACAAGATCAGAATCTGACATGTTCTGGAAAGCTATCATTTTCTGGTCTTATCAGTGTAGGAAGAGAAAGATACATAGTTTATAGGATTATCCTACAACTTATTTTGACTTGTACTGTAAACAAGTGCAGCTGTAATTATGTTAATACATGTATTACTCTGAAGTTACAACTTATCAGAAAATACAGATTGGTGACAGGTGTTTGGAAAACCATGGAAGTTTTGTTTATATTCTCTTCCCATCATGTTAGCTTAGCTGACCAGTAATTATATCATTTAAGATATGACAAAATTGGAGTAAAATGTGTTTCCTGTAACCCTTTACCTATCCCAAGCTATTTTGAAAGGGAATACTGTTTGAAAAAATTGTAATTTCCAAAATATTTAACCTTCTTTTACTGATTTTTTTGTTGAAACAGAATTCATAAATGTGTACATTTTCAAGAAAATCTTCTTTGAAACTACAAGGCCAAATGGTTTGAAAACTTAATGTGACTGATGACTGTAACCCCTCTACCAATGATCTTCATTTAATCTTCATCTGGTTGCAATTATGGCTGCAACTGTGGCTTATAGTTACCATAGAAACCCTATAGGAAATCACATTTTCATCATCTTCTCTGAAAGTACTGAGCCAATGTGAACTAGACTTGGCAGGCATGGTCTATGAGAGGTTCTCTACAACTGTTACTCATTTTATTCCTGTTGGATGAAAAACGTGGCCGCCAGAAGCATTCTTTGATTCTGATTGGTCAATTTTGAAAACTCTTCTCCTCTGAAACCACAGGGCCAAATGTTTTGAAACTTTGCATTGTTGATGACTGGGACACCCTCTACCAACGTTCCTCATTTAATGTTGATCATGTTGCAAACATGACCACAATTGCAGTTTATAGTTACTATTGAAAAACCCTATGGAAAATCACATTTTCATCTTCTCTCTGGTACTATTGAGCCAACATGAACCAAAACTTTGCAGGAATGGTCTATAGGAGGCCCTCTACAAATGATCTCTTTTTGTTCCCGTTGGTTGGAATATATGGCCACCAGAGACATTCTATGATTCTGTTTGATGGATTCAAATGTTTTGAAACTTCACGTGATTGAGGACTGGGACACCTACCAATGATCTTCATGTAATGTTGATGTAATGTTGCAAACATAGCCACAATTGCTGCTCATAGTTACCATGGAAAGCCTATGGGAAATCACATTTTTATTTGTAGTTCCACAGTCATGGAATTCGGACGCAAGCGATTTTTAGCTTGCCTTAACTGCTCACGCAATTTAATCCGGCATAAGTCTTTTTTTGCTCACCTACTTTCAGCTATTTTTGACGGTGACGGACAATGAAACGTGTGTACAGAATATGCTGGGTACATGTGTGTGTCGGCCACTACATGTACCAGCCCCCCTGAACTTCTTGATTGATCTGACCACACTGTGGTGGAGGGGATAGTAAAAAATGAATACAGGTTCATTCATTTAAAATTGATTGGCTTCAATGCACTCGAAGGAGAAATTACCCAACCTGGTATTAACAATGTCTTTAGTTCTTTGTGAAGCAAAAAAGTGAAAAAGATTTCAGGAGAGCAGTTTGCTCGCCTAAGTAGGTTCCAGGTGAGCGATTTATTGCCAACCTGGATTTTTCAGAAATCCAAGCCTGGTTCCAGGTGAGTGATTACAGGCTCTTTAGAGCCTCTAGTTTGTACAGAACTTCTGTGTGAAAGTTCTGATTTGAATAAATGAATGTTTAGTAACATGGAATACATCACATATAATACAGATTTTTTTCTCATGCAGAAATTATGCAAATTAGATTAATTTTCATTTATTCAGTGCTACTTATATACAGTAAGTACACATGTCAATACACCTCGGGCTTGGGGCTGTTTTTATGAACCGATCTTCACAAAACTTCTTGCTTACCTTTCTTATCACCTTGATTTATTCAGTGCTACTTATACACAGTAAGTGCACATGTCAAAACAGCTCGGGCTAGAAAAGAACAATATTTTACTCTATTCTCTCAGATACCAATTTACATAAATAGAGGTAGATATGGATGATGAGGGTAAAAGGTAGTTGGATAGTGATCACAACTTGATTAGTAATCTAACAAAGTTGGAATGACTTATAAAGAAGAAATTGTGAGCATTTTTTCTTCTTTCTTTCTTTAGCTCACCATGACAAAGTCAAGCTGAGCTAATCTCATCGCTCTACACCTGGGCCAAATCAAGTGAAAGTTTGTATAATTGATGGTCCCGAAAGGGCATTGAAGTTTTGTTCAACTCAACATGCCCAGCCCCATAGGGAGGGGGGTGGCGGAAAATGCTCCAGTGAGTACAATGACTTGTTATTTGTTATGGAGCTTCCTTTTCAGGTGTAGAATCAAATTTGTTCAAACGAAGTTCGTGAAGCAATATTTGGCTTTGTAATGGGAGGGGTAAGATTTTTGGCCCCGCCCAAAATTTCTATTTTCTAAACCGATGGTCCGATTTGAACCAAATTTGGTATGTGGTATTATTGGGTCATAAGTACTTGACTCATGCAAATAAAATTTCCAGCATCCCCATGGGAACCCCAGGAGCTAAAAAGAGAAATATTTTCAAACGCCCATATTTACCAAACCACAGAGAACAGAGAGCTGTTATTTGGTATAAAGCACCCTTAGGACCAGTAGAATTGAATGATAGAAAAGAATTGCCATCGGTTATGTTAGGGTGTCCTGTAGAGGGCATCCAAAAACTGCTGAGTCAGCATATTTACAAAAATTAAAGAAAATCTTTTCTCCAGAACCAATGGTCAGAATCTTTTGATATTCAGTATACAGAATTCATAAGGGGGTCAGATACCAGTTTTTTAAAATAAAGCCCATTGGATCATATTTGGGCTCAATACTGGAGCCCAAATTTTAAACTTACGACAATATGGGGAACATTCTTAAAAATTCTTCTTCTTCAGAACCACCTGTCAGAATCTTCTAATGTTTGGTATACATCATTGTTATGAGGGTCAGATTCAAGATTGTTCAGACCAAGTCCCTAGGTTAATATTTGGGCTTCCTGTGGGGGGGGGGGGGGGGGCAGATTCAAGTTTGTTCAATTCAAGTGCCTGTGTTAATAGTTGGGCTCCATTTGGGAACCTGAAATTTAACTTAATACAATATGAGGAAAATTCTTCAAAAATTTTCTTCTTCACATTCATTTGTGAGAATCCTTTAATATTTGGTTTACAACATCTCTAGGGGAGTCAGATGCAAGTTTGTTCAAATTGGTTCCCTGGGTTCATATTTGGTCTCCCTATGGTAGCCCGAATTTCAACTAAGTGCAAAATGAAGCAATTTCTTTAAAAATCTTCTTCTTCAGATCCACTAGTCAGAATGCTTTCATATTTGGTATACAACATCTCTGGGGGGGGGGGGGGGGGGGGGGAGGGAGGGGGGGGGGTGCAGATTCAAGTTTGTTCAAGTAGGGTCCATAGGTTGATGTTTGGGCTTGCTATGGTAGCCCAGATTTTAACTTGGTGCAATATGAAGAAATTTCTTTAAATTTTTCTTCTTCAGATCCAACACGCGACCTGATTTCCAGGTGATGCATGGTTTTAGCATTTCAAATTACATACCCCAGGAGCCTTTCACCGGAAACGGTCAAAGAAAACACGAAAGTGGCAACGGTGACACAGCCACATGGCACCTGAAAAATCTGAAACCTTTATGCACATCTACAGACCCTACTGCAACATTTGAGCATGCTTTTATTTTGAATTACATACCCTAGGAGCCTTTCGCCAGAAACGGCCTAAGAAAATCCGAAAGTGGCAATGGTGACACAGCCACGTGGCACCCAAAAAATCTGAAACCTTCGGGCACATCTACAGACCCTACTGCAACATCTGAGCATGATTTTAGCGTTTCGAATTACATACTCTAGGAGCCTTTCACCAGAAACAGTCTAAGAAAACACGAAAGTGGCAATGGTGGCACAGCCACATGGCACCTGAAAAATCCGAAACCTTCGTGCACATCGACAGACCCTACTGCAACAGCTGAGCATGCTTTTAGCATTTCGAATTACATACCCTAGGAGCCTTTCGCTGGAAACAGTCTAAGAAAACATGAAAGTGGCGACGGTGGCACAGTCACATGGCACCCAAAAAATCCAAAACCTTCGTGTGCATCTGCAGACCCTACTGCAACATTTGAGCATGGTTTTAGCATTTCGAATTACATACCCTAGGAGCCTTTTGCCGGAAACGGTCTAAGAAAACACGAAAGTGGCAAGTTTGGCACAGCCACGTGGCAGCTGAAAAATCCAAAACCTCTGTGCGCATCTACAGACCCCACTGCAACATTTTAGCATGGTTTTAGCATTTCGAATTACACACCCTAGGAGCCTTTCGCCAGAAACGTTCTAAGAAAACACGAAAGTGGCAACGGTGGCGCAGCCACGTGGCAGCTGAAAAATCCGAAACCCTCGTGTGCATCTACAGACCCCACTGCAACATTTGAGCATGGTTTTAGCATTTCGAATTACATAACCTAGGGGCCTTTCGCCGGAAACGGTCTAAGAAAACATGAAAGTGGCAATGGAGGCACAGCCACGTGGCACCAAAAAAATCCAAAACCTCCGTGGGCATCTACAGACCTCACTGCAACATCTGTGCATGCTTTTAGCATTTCGAATTACATACTCGAGGAGCCTTTCACCGGAAACGGTCTGAGAAAACACAAAAGTGCAACGGTGGCACAGCCACGTGGCAGCTGAAAAATCTGAAACCTTTGTGCGCATCTACAGACCCCACTGCAACATTTGAGCATGGTTTTAGCATTTTGAATTACATACCCTAGGAGCCTTTCGCCAGAAACGGTCTAAGAAAACATGAAAGTGGCAATGGTGGCACAGCCACATGGCACCCAAAAAATCCGAAACCTTCATGCACATTTATACACACTACTGCAACATCTAAGCATGGTTTTAGCATTTCGAATTACATACCCTAGGAGCCTTTCACTGTAAACGGTCAAAGAAAACACGAAAGTGGCAATGGTGACACAGCCACATGGCACCTGAAAAATCTGAAACCTTTATGTGCATCCACAGACCCTACTGCAACATTTGAGCATGCTTTTAGCATTTTGAATTACATACCCTAGGAGCCTTTCGCCAGAAATGGTCTAAGAAAACACGAAAGTGGCAATGGTGGCACTGCCATGTGGCACCTGAAAAATCTGATACCTTCGTGTGCATCTACAGACCCTACTGCAACATTTGAACATGGATTTAACGTTTCGAATTACATATCCTAGGCGCCTTTCGCCAGAAACAGCCTAAGAAAATCTGAAAGTGGCAATGGTGGCACAGCCACGTGGCACCCAAAAAATCTGAAACCTTCGTGCACATCTACAGACCCTACTGCAACATCTGAGCATGATTTTAGCATTTCGAATTACATACTCTAGGAGCCTTTCACCAGAAACGGTCTAAGAAAACACGAAAGTGGCAACGGTGGCACAGCCACATGGCACCTGAAAAATCCGAAACCTTCGTGCACATCTACAGACCCTACTGCAACAGCTGAGCATGCTTTTAGCATTTCAAATTACATACTCTAGGAGCCTTTCGCCGGAAACGGTCTAAGAAAACATGAAAGTGGCACAGCCAAGTGGCACTTGAAAAATCCCAAACCTTCGTGCACATCTGCAGACCCTACTGCAACATTTGAGCATGGTTTTAGCATTTCGAATTGCATACCCTAGGAGCCTTTCGCCGGAAACAGTCTAAGAAAACACGAAAGTGGCAACGTTGGCACAGCCACGTGGCAGCTGAAAAATCCAAAACTTTCGTGCGCATCTACAGACCCCACTGCAACATTTGAGCATGGTTTTAGCATTTCAAATTACATAACCTAGGAGCCTTTCGCCGGAAACGGTTTAAGAAAACATGAAAGTGGCAACGGTGGCACAGCCACATGGCACCCAAAAAATCCAAAACCTTTGTGCGCATCTATAGACCCTACTGCAACATCTGAGCATGCTTTTAGCGTTTCGAATTACATACTCTAGGAGCTTTTCGCTGGAAACGGTCTAAGAAAACACGAACGTGGCAATGGTGGCACAGCCATGTGGCAGCTGAAAAATCCGAAACCTTCGTGTGCATCTACATACCCCACTGCAACATTTGAGCATGGTTTTAGCATTTCAAATTACATACCCTAGGAGCCTTTCGCCAGATACTGTCTAAGAAAACACGAAAGTGGCAACGGTGACACAGCCACATGGCACCCAAAAAATCCAAAACCTTCATGCACATCTACAGACCCTACTGCAACATCTGAGCATGCTTTTAGCATTTCGAATTACATACTCTAGGAGCCTTTCACCGGAAACGGTCTAAGAAAACATGAAAGTGGCAACAGTGGCACAGCCACGTGGCAGCTGAAAAATCCGAAACCTCTGTGCGCATCTACAGACCCCACTGCAACATTTGAGCATGGTTTTAGCGTTTCGAATTACATACCCTAGGAGCCTTTCGCCGGAAATGGTCTAAGAAAACACGAAAATGGCAACGGTGGCACAGCCACTAGGTACCTGAAAAATCTGAAACCTTCGTGCACATCTACAGATCATTTAGCAACACCCTAGTGCAGTTATAGAACTTTGAATTACATAGGTTGAGATTATTCGAAAGAAAAGTGAAAAATTAGTGCATTTTTCAAGTGGCTCCACAGAAGCCACCTGGTGGCGCAAAACTTTAAAAGTGGTATTTTTGGATTGCACAGACCCTATTGAACAACTGTAGAAAGTTACAGCGTTTCGAAATTACAAAACCGGATGTACGGAAGTACGGACGGAGATCACGACAATATCCCCGCATTTTTTAAAATGCGGGGATAAAAATGCACTTGGGACAACCTGGAATCAGGTCGCGAACAGTCATATTACTGAGTACACAACATCTCTAGGGAGGTCAGATTCAACTTTGTTCAAATCGAGAGCCTGGGTTAATATTTGGGCTCCCATAGGGAAGCCGGAATTGGCCATGTAGCTGAAGAATTAGAAATTTTGTATTCAGTACCCTCTAGAGGTGTGTAACTAAGATTAATCCACATAGGTTGTATCTAGGGGCTTCATAGGGGAGCTCCACATTTTACATTATGATCAACTGAAGAAAAGGCATGATGCTGAGACTATTTTTGTCACTCAAGGATTGACATTGTATCCTATGGAGATGAATTGCTTAATGCAGACTCATTCTTGAACTCTCTTTATATCATGTTCTGTTCAGTTAGGCACTTTTTTGGCCCGACTGTTTACAGTGAGGGCTATAGTCATGACGTTTGTCCATCTGTCCATCCGTCTGTCCATCCATTAACATTTAGAGTTTTGGTTCAAGGTGAGCGCTTCAGGCCCGTGGAGCCTCTTGTTTTTAGCTCACCTGACTTTCAGCCAGGAGAGCTATAGTGATCACTCACCGTCCGTCGTCCGTCATCTGTGAACATGGTGTTTGCGTCTTTTCCTCCCAAACTGCTGAACCAATTTAATTAGCCTGACTGTTTACAGTGAGGGCTATAGTCATGGCTTTTGTCCGTCTGTCCATCTGTCTGTCCGTCTGTTAACATTTAGAGTTTTGGTTAAAGTTTGTGGTTAAAGTTTTTTTACTGAAGGTTCAAGTGGGTTTTTTTTTCCTGTTTAGTCATGACTTTCTTTTGTCTGTCTGTTAACATTCAGAGTTTTGGTTAAAGTTTGTGGTTAAAGTTTTTTAGTCAGCCTTAAAGTTTTTTGTTTTTTTTTCTTTTAAATTGATATTACTATTGATTGTATTATTCTCATTTTGTTTTATTTTTTTTATGTTTCATGTTATTTTGGGAAATATTTAACCCTTTTTTGTATGGCATTTTAACTTACAACTTCCAGGTTAAAGTTTTTGGTTAAAGTTTTTTTTGGTGGGAGATGAGGGGTTTAAAATTACACCTTTAATTCTTCAAACAGTTTAGTGGAATGTCACTGTTTCTTATTTGGGACAATGTCTACTATCTACTGAACATTTCTACAGTGATTTCCATTAATATCGGCATGATTTTTTAAACATGTTTTCAGACTTACTTTCTTTGTATTTGAAATTAGACTTTTCCACATACTTTCTTACTCTAATTCTTGCATGGTCAATACAACTTAATGATTCCATTTACATCAATGATTTCTTTTATCAGTTTTAGGAAATATTTAACCCTTTTTTGCCAATCAATTTTACTTAGTATTCACAGCTTAAAGTTTCGGATTAAAGTTCTGCTTTTCAAGGTTCTACCTTTCATTCTCCATACACTCTGTTACAATGTCATTTCTTTTTTTCATTCCGGGCAAGATCTACTGAAGCTGTACACAGTGGTTTCAAATAATATTGGCATTAATTTAACCCTTTTCACAATGCTTTTCGAACTTAGTTTCTCTAAATTTCAAATTAGGCTTCTACCACATACTTTGTTACTTTTTTATCCCCTCCCACAAGGGAGGGATATAGCACTGTTACAACCCACTTTGTAATACAAGTTGCAATATGTAATAATTATTACAAAATGCAACTACTTGGACGGGAAAAACATTGCAAAATGTAATAAACTTTTTTTTCAAAGGGGCACTTTTTTTCGAAGGGGAAAATCGAAAACGAATTTGTGTTACTATACAATTATTAAAACAAATTTGTGTCTCTATGATTCTACGACTGTCTTCCGGTATGTTATACGCATTTCTTTGTGTATTGAGCGAGTTTCGTATATGTCAGAAATTTTATTACAAAGTGCAACTACTTGGACTGGAAAAACGTTGCAATATGTAATAATTATTACAAAATGCAACTACATGGACTGAAAAAATGTTGCAAAATGTAATAAATGTTACAAACTGCAACTACATCAACTGGAAAAACGTTGCAAAATGTAATAAAATATTTTCAAGCAGAGCAATCAAATTAATTCATTGTATTATACAATTATTAATAGCAAATTGTATCTGAATGTCTTAACCAAATGCTGTCAATGTGTGTTGTTTGTAGGGATGTCCACTGGTGATCAGTATAGTGGCGATGACAAGAAATGGCTTGTGATCGTCTATGGTGATGATCTCTAGTGATCGTTGGGAGCAAGATAAGGATTAGAGGGCTATGAGTACTAGCCGCACTGAGGCCTCACCCTCCCCCCCCCCACCCCCCCCCCCACCCCCCACATCCTCATACGAGGAGATGATCATTGGTGGTCGCCATTGACAATCACCAGGGATGCCTAGGGATCGCTTATGGCGATCTCTAGTGATCGTTACTAGCGACCATTAGTGATCATATCCCTGTATGAGGATGAGAGGGCTGTGAGGAGAGGCCTCATTGAGTCCGCACCTCATCGCCCTCACATCCACACCACGCTCCCAACGATCGCTATAGATCACTGACATCCATACTGATTGGCAATAGCGATATCAAGTGATTGTTGGAGCGAGATGGGAATGTGAGACTATGAGTCGAGGCCTCATTGGGGCATCTCCTCACAGCCCTCTCTTTCCCATTGGGAAGATGATCATTGGTGATCACCAGTGGTGTTCACTATGGATGCCTAGTGATTGCTGATGGTGCTCTCTAGTGATTGTTGGGGGTGGGGGGGGGGGGGGCGAGATGACAATGTGAG
The DNA here is from genome assembly GCA_031216915.1 of Pictodentalium vernedei. NCBI lineage: Eukaryota > Metazoa > Mollusca > Scaphopoda > Dentaliida > Dentaliidae > Pictodentalium > Pictodentalium vernedei. Next base: position 612,020,332 of record CM062297.1, read on the forward strand.
GGCTATGAGAAGAGACCTCATTGAGGCATCACCTCATAGACCTCATTGGTCTCCGAGTATTGCGACGGAGAGCGCCACTGTCGCTGCCCCGTCCAGAAATCCTGGCCTACTTTACAAGGACCTAGTGAACTAGTGACCTGGCGACGCAGAGACCTCTAACCAGTGGTCCTATCGACAGCGACAAAGTCCCCCTCTCTCTTCTTCCATCGGTGAACCTATCTCAGAGGCCCTCCAACCAGTGGTCTGACCTAGCGACACAGTAGCCCAACGTTGACACTATCTCAGACACTATCTCCATGCAGTCGAGACCGTGAGTGACACAGTCGTACTTCCCTCTGCCCCCAACAGTGACCCTATACCAGAAACCCTCCAACCAGTGACCCGACCGAAAGCGACACAATCACTCGGCGATCCTACCATGGTGTGGGATATAGCGACAGTCAAATTCTGCTGGTGGAAATGACACCACTGACACAAGTTCTGTGCGAAATGGCATTGGGTAAGGCAGACTTGGTCTGAAGCGACTGCGGTGAAAGGCTATCACTGTGCGGACAGTGTTACGAGGGTATAGACATAGACCAGGTGCGGTGTTGCTGGGCCCAATCAACGTTCACTCACTATCTGTGGACATCGACAGCAGTCATCCCCGTCATGACCTTGCGCGCTCACCATGACGTCACCGACGTCATAGCTACTCTAACCATTTCTGACTTTCCTGCCTTTTCACAAACTTTGCAGTAGGCATCCACACCCAGCCTGCGATGCAAATGATGCGAACTGTACATAGATAGTCGACCAGAGGAGGCAAATGAGCTTATAGAGGTTGTGTCAGCAATCAGAATTTGGAGGGGGGTGGGGGGTGGTCTGGGGTCCGGGTGCGGATGGGGGTCAGGTAGAGAGCGACATAAAGGGCCCTTTTGGGAACATAATTAACATACTACTCGTGCAGGATGATATGGAAACAAAAATACTTCACTTTGCTTTCCTTGGGTTTTATGGATTTCATTATATTACCTTAGCCATGCATCCACAAGACATCTTTCCAGGCAAGCATTTTCATGATGAAAATGTTGTTCAGCTTTAGTGGTTTTAGGATAGGCGCAGGGTCAGGATAATGGGAGGCATTGGTACTCCTTTTCATAGGAACTATTCGGCTACTTATTCGAAAGAATTACAAAGGATAACATAGAATAAAAGTACAACACTTTTTATTTATTGGTAATTAGAAAAACAGAATATAATTAGTTTCACAAATATAAAAAGTACAGGTAGAAACTGGTTATAATTGAACAGATGTAGTATTCATGCAAAATTGTGAAATGGTTCGGCATCACTATTCCAAGTGAGAGTGCTAAACATTTTTTTAAATGCTTTCATGGACGGAGATGAAATCAGTCAGTGGTGTAATGTCACTCCTTCTGGGGTATGATACACATGAGGAAAAGAAAATCTCGTGATTTGTGAGTGCATCCCACACTTCCCCACTGCAAATAGTGTATTTTAGCTCCTGAAAATAGCTCGTAAAAATAATGTTTCTCATGCTTCTCGTGGCCACTCGTGAGATATCCCTTGTATCCACTCAAATATTGTTCTTTGGGTTTTTGGATTTTCGAATTCAATTCGTAAATTTGAAATGAGGAATGATTACAAGTAGTCTTTTTACCAGCTGCAGTATATGTAGTGCTCCCCTGATTCTGAGGTCTTGAGAAATAATACTAATAAAAAGAAAGCGTGTGAAAGCTTAAATTAATATTGCTATTTGTACCTCATATGCCCGAAACAATTGAAATCTGATCCGAAAAAAATAACCATCACCTGTGCTGCTTGCGTTATCGTCCACTTGGTGTTTAAATGATATTGAAAAGTATCTGAAATTATCAGTTCACTAGTTTCATGAAACTTCAATTATTCAGCGCATTCTGTTGTCTTTCTAGCCATCCCAAAATTGCAGTCGCAACTATACTTTACAAAAATAACATATTTAAAATGTGTCTGGAGCAGTTTGAAATTTTTAACATTTTTGCCTACTCATCAGACACTTCACTCTGAATAAACGATGACAAGCTTGTCGACTTAACAGTTTTAAAAATCAGAACCTTTTAAATCCATTCAATGAAACTAAGTGTGGAAGACTTGGCACCTCGTGATAACAAAAGCACACAAGCCATTTCTGTTGGAAAACATCAATCCAGTCTGCTGCTATCCATTTCTTTGCTGGGTGCACATTGTCGCTATATGAAGTAAATTGCAGTCATTCCATAGCCCCCAGTTTAAAAGATCGAAACCCCACAGAAGACGCTCCTCCAATTACCGCAACGGTTGAAATCATTGGGAAGAGGATAAATCACTGTTAGGAAGCCTGTTTTCTGGGCATCGTCATTAACAAGAACCTGACCCTCAAGACGTCTTGTGATAAAATAACCAGCAGAGCAATAGTCTGCATGTGCCTTCTCAAAGGCCTCGATGGTTCTAATAGGAAAGATGGGGGTGGGGGCGATAGAGTCTCTATTCTGAGGCTCTTCATGAGCTTTGTCAGGCCTTTTACGACTATGCTGATGTAGTCGAACACACATACTGTGTTAGCCGGACTAAAGCACACCAAGTCAACGGGGTACGAGCCCCCAACCTGGCTCTATCGGTGCTCGGCACACCTGCACCACTCAACTAAGAAGAATCGGGTCTTGAAACACTCCACGAGTGCCCCACCAACCTTGGGGAAAAGACCTTCTCACCTCTAATCACGAACGATCTCATAAAAGGGTACCAAAAGCTTGATAGAATGGAAATGGGCATGTTATGTTCACCTAGGACTTCGGGCCCGGCTGTAAACTAAAAATCATCCTTCTGGTTGTCGCCAGACTGCTTTTGGGATGGGATAGCTGCGTTTGCTGGCTCACTCGACCAGGCTCAGTGATTCAAGACGCTCAATATCAACGGAATTAGTACACAAAAGTCTAGTGACCGACTTCCCTGATGACAATGTCAATTCCCTTCAGCACTCGGTGTGATGTCGCATAAGCTGTCTAGGTCTGGATGCCGCAGCCCGAGTCGCGAGTAAAGGGCGTCTGTGGTTCGCTTCAGTGACTCCAAATGGTGGATGAGTATTGTGGTCTCCTCCCTCTTTTTTCTCCGTCTCATGGGCGGGTGGCTCTTTGTGTCTTGGCGGCCTTCCCAGTTCTCTTGTTCCCGCATGTCTTGGTTTACGATTTTGCATGAAAAATATTATATATGTAATTTTGGATGTAAGTGGAGCTCGCGCCCATATAGACGGCCACGTGCGCCTTCATTGCGCGTAACCACCGCCCACCCCCTACACCCCCCCCCCCCCCCCACACACACACACACACTCAAACAAAATTAAAACACGTTGTTCACCCCAAAATGTTAAGCTGCTTCACTCAAAATGCGGTGGCACATTGACTATATTGTCGAACTATAGATCGATGGTTCAAAAGTTCGATCTGGGTCCGTGTCACTCACCCTGTGTCTTTGAGCAAGACACTTAATCCGGATTGCTTATGTGGGAACACGGTGGCAAAGTGTGCTAAGACATATGACACGCCGCTGGTGCACACGCCTTCAGCCAATGCTAACTCAGGTTAGTGCATTGGAGAGTCAGACAGTTACTCGCCGCTGTTCGACGGTTCTATCCTAGTACTCCGCTTCCTCCACCGCCACGATATGACCCTAGGTGTTGAAAGTATCGTAAAACCTCAATAAATAACGGTGTTTCAAAGCCTAGTAAAATCAATACACAAATAGCAAACCACTACGTCCACCAGACGTTTACATGTTGGTCCTCAATTTGTAACCCAAAATCTTAAAGAGTGACATTTCTATAAATCACAGCACTGCTGTGTCTGGTAAATTTGCTTTTGCGGTTAATCTGGTTCTGATCCGGTCAAATCTGTGATATCTATGATCTTCGGTGATCGTTGGGAGCGAGATACGGATGTGAGGGGTATGAGGTGAAGACTCCATGAGGTCGCTCCTCACAGCCCTCTCATCCTCATACAGGGAGGTGATCACTGATGATCACTAGTAATGATCACTTGCGATCGCCATAAGCAATCACTAGGCATGATCGTCAGTGGCTGTCACCAATGAACATCTCCCCGTATGAGGATGTGGGGGGTGGGGGTGAGGAGAGGCCTCAGTGCGGCTAGTACTCATAGCCCTCTATCACATCTCGCTCCCAACAATCACTAGAGATTGCCATAGATGATCACTAGCCATTTCCTGTCATTGCCACTATACTGATCACCAGTGGTCATCTCTGCACACAACACACATGGACAGCATTTGGTTGAGACATTCAGATACAATTTGCTATTAATAATTTAATAATACAATGAATTAGTTTGATTGCTCTGCTTGAAAATATTTTATTACATATTGCAACGTTTTTCCAGTCGATGTAGTTGCAGTTTGTAACATTTATTACATTTTGCAACGTTTTTCCAATCCATGTAGTTGCATTTTGTAATAATTATTACATTTTGCAACGTTTTTCCAGTCCAAGTAGTTGCATTTTGTAATAAAATTTCGAACATATACGAAACTCATTCAAATACACGTAGAAATGCATATAACAGACAGTCGTAGAATCATAGGGACACAAATTTATTTTAATAACAACATGAATTAGTTTTTGATTTCCCCTTTAAAAAAAAGTGTCCCTTTGAAAAAAGAGTTTATTACATATTGCAACGTTTTTCCCGTCCAAGTAGTTGCATTTTGTAATAATTATTACATATTGCAACGTTTTTCCCGTCCAAGTAGTTGCATTTTGTAATAATTATTACATTTTGCAAAGTGGGTTGTAACATAGCACAGAGCTTGCTCCTTCCGTCTATCTGTCTGTCAATCCATCCATTCTTTCCTCCAATATGCATTTTGAACTATTTACAGTCACTACACACAGAACTTTTTTTCATGTAACCCCCCCCCCCCCCCCCCCCCCCCCCAACCTGGGGCCAATTAGGCACTTTTTTTTCTCTTTCGTCAAAAATGCATTTTTACAGTTTTGCTTAAAGTTTGTGGTTAAAAACCCAACCCCCCCCCCCCCCCCCCCCCCCGGGCCAATTGGACACTTTTTTTTTTCCGTCAAAAATGCAATTTTTACAGTTTTGCTTAAAGTTTGTGGTTAAAACCCCAGACAAACACCCCCCCCCCCCCCCCACCCCGGGCCAATTAGGCACTTGTTTTTCTTTCGCCAAAAATGCATTTTTACAGCTTTGCTTAAAGAAGTTTGTGGTTAAAACCCCAGACAAACACCCCCCCCCCCCCCCCCCCCCCCCCCCCCGGAGCAAATTAGGCACTTTTTTTTTCGTCAAAAATGCATTTTTACAGTTTTGCTTAGGGTTTGTGGTTAAAAGACCCCCCCCCCCCCCCCCCCCTCCCCGGCTAATTAGGCACTTTTTTTTTCTTTCGTCAAAAATGCCTTTTTACAGTTTTGCTTTTGAAGTTTGTGGTTAAAAACCCCGACAAACACCCCCAACTCCCCACCCCCCCCTCCCCCCAGGCCAATTAGGCATTTTTTTTTTCTTTCGTCAAAAATGCAGTGTTACAGTTTTGCTTTGCGTTTGTGGTTAAAAACCCAGACAAACACCCCCCCCCCCCCCCCCCCCACGCCAATTAGGCACTTTTTTTTTTCTTTTGTCAAAAATGCATCTTTATAGTTTTGCTTAAAGTTTGTGGTTAAAAACAGAGACAAACACCTCCCCCCTGTGGGGCCAACTAGGCACTTTTTTTTCTTTCGTCAAAAACGCATTTTAACAGTTTTGCTTAAAGTTTGTGGTTAAAAACCTAGCCCCCCCCCCCCCCCCCCCCCCCCCCCCCCCCCCCAGTGTGAGGAATATTCTTTAGAAATCTCTTTCTTCCGATCCACCAATCAGAATCTTTTGATATTTGGTATGCATCATTCTTAGGGGGGTGAGATTCAAGTTTGAGTCTCTGGGTTCATATTTGGGGCTCACTGTGGGAGCCCGAATTATAACTTAGTTCAAACTGAGGAATTTTCTTTAAAAATCTTCTTCTTCAGATCCAGCTGTCGGAATGTTTTGATATTTGATATGCAGCATCCTTTGGGGGGTGAGATTCAAGTTTGTTCAAGCCAAGTCCCTGGGTTGATATTTGGGCTCCCTGTGAGAGCCTGAATTATAACTTAGTTCAATGTGAGGAATATTCTTCAAAAGTCTTCTTCAGATCCAGTTGTCGGAATGTTTTGATATTTGATATGCAGCATCCTTTGGGGGGTGAGATTCAAGTTTGTTCAAGCCAAGTCCCTGGGTTGATATTTGGGCTCCCTGTGAGAGCCTGAATTATAACTTAGTTCAATGTGAGGAATTTTCTTCAAAAATCTTCTTCTTCACATCAACCAGTCAGAATCTTTTGATATTTGGTATACAGCATCCTTGCGGAGATGAGATTCAAGTTTGTTCTAGCCAAGTTCCTAGGTTCATATTTAGCCTCCCTGTAGGAGCCTGAATTATTACTTAGTTCAATATGAGGAATATTCTTTAAAAATTTTCTTTTTTTTAGATCCACTGGTCAGAATCTTTGATATAAGCTTTTGTTAGGAGGGGCAGACACAACTTGTTCAAATCATTTCCCTGGGTTGATATTTAGGCTACCATGTCAAGTGAGCGCCCTCAGGCCCCCTGGGGCCTCTTGTCTTTTTCATCTGACCAAAATTTTGGGTACTTCCACTTAACCCACACTCACTATGTTTGGCACATTAATCAAAAATATGAATATATCGCTCGGGAAACATCTGTTTTAAAAATTTTTAGCTCAACTTCACAACGTCAAGTATGAGTTATTGGGATGGGTTACGATCCCTCATCCATCATCCATCCATCCATAAGTCCATCCATGTGTTTCTATGTCCATCTACAATTCCTTTAGCGCACCCTACAGGCTGCAGCTCTCACCCGTTCACCTCCAAATTTCATATCTGGTTTTTGGGCAATGTCCAGATGGGAGCTATTGAATTTTTCCGAATTTCATTGAAAAACATGGCCACCAGTGGCCATCACAGATTTGGCATATTATGATATAAAATGTCAACAATTCCATTGGCACACCTACAGGCTGAATCTCTCACCCAGTCTTTTTCGAATTTCATATATAGTTTTGGTGTGATGTCTAGATAGAAGCTATAAACTTTTTCTGAATTTCATTGAAAAACATTGCCATAATTGGCCATCTTGGATTTGGCATATAAATTGTCAACGATTCCATTACCCCACCCCACAGGCTGCACCTCTCACCTGATCTTTTTCAAATTTTATATGTAGAATTGGGGTAATGTCTAGATGCTGCATCCCTCGTCTGATCTTTTTTAGATTTCATATGTAACTTTGGAGTGATGTCTTTTTTGTAGAAACTTGAGTGAATGACTTGGAACTTTCTTGGGCAAGTTGACCTGCAGTGTCATTGTCACTTTCATTTGATTTTTGTTTTCAATATTTTTAATATCAATGCCTGTATCAAGCCCCGCTCTTTCAAACATATCCCATCTCCAATAAAAACCATATCTAAAAATGTGTTGATGACATGGGAAATTCTCATCTACTCACATGACATCATAGGGCTCATAAGTTGGAAAAAGTCTAACTGGTATGAAATTTTAGTATGCTGTAGACTGTAGAGTACAAAAAAATGTAGTTTACATTAGTGATGTGGAATGGTGGACCACCTATGATGGTCCAATCTACTGATCATGCAGTCCAGTCCAGTATAGTCCAACCCCTAACAGTCTGGTTAAGGCTGTCACGATTATGAATTTTCATAATTGATTATTTTGTCATAAAAATCGACGGTTAGTCGATTATTTATGTTTAATATTTCTGTCTTGTTTCCTAGGACTTTGTCTATGATATAACTTGGGAGGGGGTTAAAAATTAAAATATCCTAATCGTAAAAGAAGCAAACAAACACCAAACCTTGAAAAATTTGACAAAACAGAATCTACATCGCATAGATTCAAATTTCAAATCATAGAAAAATGCATACTAAACTCACTAATGGCCCCATCTGCGCTCAATGTGTAATGATTATGAATTTAGCTTTAGGGAATGTCAAGTCAACAAAGCTTTACATGTGGAAATGAAACTTCCGGTTGCGATACGTCAGAGAACAAAATAAATCATCATACATTAAAAATAACATGGCATTTCGAAGTTTTTCCCTCTTTACTTTCCGTAGGTTAAAATTGATAAAAACAACTCAACACTTGACGATGTCTTATTGGCAAGGAATACAATGTAGCCATTGACAGTAAGGCATCATTGAGTGTTATGTTATTTTTGTAATGGTAATCACCGCTAATGGCAGTGAGCCAGTGATGCTGGAACCGGAAAGTTCGGCCAATGAATGATAATGATTCAGCCCCTGTTCAGTGTGAAAATGCTTTCCCTTGAAGGCTCAACCTTTCCAGGGATTTATTTTATTTATTTACTCATTTATTTATTGGTGTTTGACACTTGAACACTTTGAAAGCTAGGGTCAAATTCAACTGAGTGATCACGCATACGATGATGACTGAGTTTCGGCTAACTTTAACTCGCGTGGTGCTGCGACTTGAAGCTATATATTAGTTTTATGTTTTAACCCTGTTCACACACACATTTGTTGTCGAAATAGATCCTTTATGTGAAACAATAGCTTTGAATCAATATTTCCCCTTTGTTTAACAAAAAGGTAGTATGACAGCACATGTCCAGTCAAATAATTGATCATTGAAATAAATCGTTGATTATGACCTCAATCGACGGTTGATCGATTTTTCGATCATTCGTGACAGCCTTAAGTCTGGTACAGCAGTCTTGACCAGTCCAAAGTGGTCTGGTCAAACCAAAAGTGATTAAAATGCAAGTTACTCAGCTTCTTATGTGTATATCTGAGGTTTTTTTTCTTTTTTAAAATGAACCTAAAATTCAATAACTTATATCCTTTTACAAAGCTATTATTTCTGAAATCTACCCACGAAAGATTTTCGAATTGGCAAACCAAAATACTGAGGTTCTGAACGGACTTACTTTTGGAGCTCACAACAGCTAAAAAGATTTGCTAAACAGATTTTAACCTGTTACCCAATGCAGACGATATCAAAATTTATTATTAGGGCCCCGCCGAGAGGCGGACGCCCTATAGTGATCACTCTGTCTGTGTGTCCGTCTCCGTCCGTCCGTCCACCCATAATCTTTCTCTCTTGACAGATAAGGTTTTGATATTTGACATGTGGGTATATTATCTCAAGACGATGTGTCGCGTACCACGGTTGCCATGCTATGACCTTGAATTTTGACCTCAAGGTCAAATTATTCCTAATTCGGGGTTCTTTTCTGACAAGTTCATGTCCGGGCTGTAACTTTTTTCCCTTAATAGATAGGGTTTTGATATTTGGTATGTGGGTAGAATATCTCAAGGCAATGTGTCGCGTACCACGGTTGCCATGCTTTGACCTTGAACTTTGACCTCAAGGTCAAATTATTCGGAATTCGGAATTCTTTTCTGACAAGTTCATGTCCGGGCTGTAACTTTTTTCCCTTAATAGATAGGGTTTTGATATTTGGTATGTGGGTAGAATATCTCAAGGCGATGTGTCGCGTACCACGGTTGCCATGCTTTGACCTTAAACTTTGACCTCAAGGTCAAATTATTCTGAATTCGGGATTCTTTTCTGACAAGTTCATGTCCGAGCTGTAACTTTTTTCTCTTAATAGATAGGGTTTTGATATTTGGTATGTGGATAGATTATCTGAAGACGACGTGTCGCGTACCAAGGTTGCCATGCTTTGACCTTGAAGTTTGACCTCAAGGTCAAATTATTCAGAATTTGGGTTTTTTTTCTGACACGTTCGTGTCCAGGAAGGGATTTTAATCAGATTTTACCTATTGCTTGAAATATTTTAGTATTACGGTTCACATCAGTTTATACCTAACATCGGTTAGTTGCTGCGGGGCCCGCAGAGATGGATTCCATCTCCGTGATATCTAGTTTTAAATATAATTAGCTCAAATTTGAGGTATTGTCATGGCTCGTCATCCGTCTGTCACGCCATACACACACCTCGGGCTAGATGCCGTATTTATGAACTCATCTTTACAAAACTTCTTGGGTACCTTTGTTATCACTGTGAGATGAGAGCGAGTGTTTTGGGGTCCGGTCCGAAATTCAAGACGGCCACTGGCAGCCATTTTGTACAAAATTAGGTGCAATCAGATTTTTGCGCAGAACTTCCATATGAAAGCGCTGATTTGAATAATTTTTTGTGTGAATGTTCAGTACCATGGGATACATCACATATAATACAGGTTTTTTTCTCGTGCATAAATTATGCAAATTAGACTAACTTTGATTTATTTAGAGTTACTTTCTGCACTGTAAGTGCAAATGCCAATACGTCTCGGACTAGAGGCCGTATTTATAAACTGATCTTTACGAAACTTCTTGGGTACCTTTGTTATCGCCGTGGGATGAGAACGATTGTTTTTGGGTCCAGTCTGAAATTCAAGATGGCCACTGGCAGCCATTTTGTACAAAATTAGGTGCAATCAGATTTTTGTGCAGAACTTCCATATGAAAGCGCTGATTTGAATAATTTTTAGCTTAACTTGACAAAGTTAAGATAAGCTATTGCCATCACACGTGCGGAAGTCTGTTAGTCTATGAGTCTGTTCACATTTTCCTTTAGCATGGGCTACACCCTGCAGTTCTAGTCTGATCATCACGAAATTTCATATGCAGGTTTGGGGTTATGTCTAGATGTGAACGTCCCCTTTTGGTCGCGATCGGTCAAACGGTATGGCTGCCTGAGCCCAAAACCCGAAAACCATTAGCACAGTCTACAGGTCATATTTATGAAGGGATTTCATTATAACTTGGTAGGATGCCTCTGTATAATGCCTAGATGAGAACGTCCCCTTTTGTGCATGATCTGTCAACCGCGATGGCTGCCCAAGTCCGAAACCCAAAGACTTTTAGCACAGTCTGCAGGTCATGTTTAATATGGAGGGATGTCATTGTAACTTGGTAGGATGACTCCTTATGGTGTCTAGATGAGAATTTCCCCATTTGGACGTGATCTGCCAACCATGACGACTGCCCAAGCCCAAAACCCGAAAACCTTTAGCACTGTCTACAGGTCATATTTATTGAGGAATTTCATTGTAACTTGGTGGGTTGACTTCATATAATGGCTAGACGAGAAAGTCCCCTTTTGGACGTGATTGGTCAACTGTGACGGCTACAGGGGCCCAAAGCCCGAAAACCTTTAGCACAGTCTACAGGTCATATTTATGAAGGGATTTCATTGTAACTTGGTAGGATGACTCCAAATAATGTCTAGATGAGAATGTCCATTTTTGATTACGATCATTCAGCCATGATGGCTGCCCGAACCCAAAATCCTTTAGCATAGTCTACAGGTCTTATTTATGGAAGGATTTCATTGTAACTTGTTAGGTTGACTCCATATAATGCCTAGATAATGACATCCCTTTTTGGTCATGATTGGTCAACTGTGATGGCTACAGGTGCCCAAAGCCCGAAAACCTTGAGCACAGTCTACAAGTCATATTTATGAAGGGATTTCATTGTAACTTCGTAGGATCACTCCAGATGATGCCCAGATGAGAACGTCCCCTTTTGGTTGCGATCATTCAGCCGTGATGTCTGCCCGAGCTCAAAGCCTGAAAACCTTTAGCACAGTCTACAGGTCATATTGATGAAGGGATTCCATTGTAACTTGGTAGGTTGACTTCATATAATGTCTAGATGAGAACGTCCCCTTTTGGACACCATTGGGCAACTGTGATGGCTACAAGGGCCTGAAGCCTGAAAACCTTTAGCACAGTCTACAGGTCATATTTATGAAGGGATTTCATTGTAACTTGGTAGGATGACTCCAAATAATGACTAGAAGCCTGAAAACCTTTAGCACAGTCTACAGGTCATATTTATGAAGGGATTTCATTGTAACTTGGTAGGATGACTCCAAATAATGACTAGATGAGAACATCCCCTTTTGGTCGCAATCATTCAGCCTTCATGGCTGCCCGAGCCCAAAAACCTTTAGCATAGTCTATAGGTCATATTTATGGAAGGATTTCTTTGTAACTTGTTAGGTTGACTCCATATAATGCCTGGATGATGGCATCCCTTTTTGGTCGTGATTGGTCAAATGTGATGGCTACAGGTGTCTGAAAACCTTGAGCACAGTCTACAGGTCATATTTATGAAGGGATTTCATTGTAACTTTGTAGGATCACTCCAGATGAAGACCAGATGAGAATATCCCCTTTTGGTTGCGAACATTCAACCATGATGGCTGCTCGAGCCCAAAAATCTTTTAGCACAGTCTTCAGGTCATATTTTTGAAGGGATTTCATTGTAACTTGGTAGGTTGACTTCATATAATGTCTAGATGAGAACATCCCCTTTTGGACACAATTGGGCAACTGTGACGGCTTCAGGGACCCGAAGCCAGAAAACCTTTAGCACAGTCAACAGGTCATATTTATAAAGGGATTTCGTTGTACCTTGGTAGGATGACTCCAAATAATGTCTAGATGAGAACATCCCCTTTTGGTAGCGATCATTCAACCTTGATGGCTGCCCGAGCCCAAAAACCTTTAGTATAGTCTATAGGTCATATTTATGGAAGGATTTCATTGTAACTTGTTAGGTTGACTCCATATAATGCCTAGATGATGACATTCCCTTTTGGTTGTGATTGGTCAACTGTAACAGCTACAGGGGGCCGAAGCCCGAAAACCTTGAACACAGTCTACAGGTCATATTTATGAAGGGATTTCATTGTAGCTTTGGTAGGACGACTCCAAATAATGTCTAGTTGAGAACGCCCCTTTTGGTCGCGATCATTCAGCTTTGTTGGCTGCCCAAGCCCAAAAGCCAAAACCTTTAGCATAGTCTATAGGTCATATTTATGGAAGGATTTCATTGTACCTTGTTAGGTTGACTCCATATAATGCCTAGATGATGACATCCTGTTTTGGTTGTGATTGGTCAACTGTGACGGCTTCAGGGACCCGAAGCCCGAAAACCTTGAACACAGTCTACAGGTCATATATATGAAGAGATTTCATTGCAACTTCGTAGGATCACTCCAGATTATGCCCAGATGACAACGCCCCCTTTTGGGTGCGATCATTCAACCATGATGGCTTCCCAAGCCCAAAACTTAATTGTAGCTTAGTAAAATGACTCTGTATAATGTCGAGATGAGGATGTCCCCTTTTAGTTGCAATCGGTCTACCGTCATGGCTACACAGTCTACAGGCCATATTTATGAGGGATTTCAATGTAACTTGATAGGATGACTCGTTTTGGAATAATTTCAGTGTAACTTGGTAACTTTCGTTGACATACGTTAACTGTGAGGGCCACATACATTAACTGTGAGGTCATATTAACCCACCCCCCAGCTCTTTAGTACAGTGTACACCTCATATTATTTTTATTAAAAACATAGCATACAGGGAACAGAAATTAACATATTCCCAATTATCACAATTCTTGTCTTATTTCATAATCCTTTCATAAACATTGAACATTACCTTTTCATCAAACACAACACACAGACAACTTAAGCTACAGTGTCATTGACACTTTCATTAAGAATGCCAGGCCTGGTAATCTCGATAATGAATTTGACCGGGGACTCAAACTTTCACTTAAATGAAACCGAGTTCAGTCTTTCTCACGGTGACAAAAAGGCGGTGGGCGCATCTGGATCTGGGAACGAATGTTCATTCTAATTCCTTGAATTCATCGGAAAACTGATCACTTTCTGTTGTTTGCTCAGTTAGATGGTACATAGATCTGTCAACTGGAAGATTGATTGATTATTTATTTCTCAGTATACATATATACAGAAAATACACAGAGATAGTTGAACAGTTATAGTACATTGATAACACTTATGCATACTGTAGGGGGTATAACGTAGCCAGATTCGCTGTCTTCCCATTATCCCTGATTTATATCATATTTCCACATTGCGCCAGACTTGCAATCGCGTGTAATTATTTTCCTTCTTATGAAGGCAGTATGGTAAATAGATAGCTTTCCATTCTCTTCCTGCCAAGCTGTTACTGTGTTCCACCAGAAGCAGGGCAACAGGTCTGACTGGAAGATATAACCTGTTGCATGTCATTTTCTTACCTAGATGACATTTTGGCATTTTATGTCACTTCAAATTATAGGCTTTTTCAGACAAATATAATTAAAACACCTAATTTGGTGACACACACCACTCCAAACTTCTTGACGATACAACAACTTTGAAGCTTTGCACTTCAAATTCGGGTTATATGAAGTTGATCCACCTGGTTTTACCTTGTCATTTAGACCCTTGATTGGATGGAGCCTGCCAGATGTTAATGATTTGTTTTTAAAGATTTTAATTTTCAACTCATTTTTAGCTAAACTTGACCATGTCAAGACAAGCTATTGCCATCACGCGTGCAGAAGTCTGTTCAAATTTCCCTTTAGCACAAGTTATACCAAGTAGTTCTTGTCCGATTGTCACAAAATTTCGTATGCAGGTTTGAGGTCATGTCTAGATGAGAGCATCCCCTTTTGGTTGCGATCGGTCAACCGTGACGGCTGCCCAAGCCCAAACCCCGAAAACCTTTAGCACATTCTACAGGTCTTATTATGAAGGGATTTCATTGTAACTGGGTAGGATGCCTCTGTATAATATGTAGATGAGATTCAGAGAACGCCCCCCTTTTGGTCATGATATGTCAACTGTGATGGCTGCCCAAGCCCGAAACCTCGAAAACTTTTAGCACAGTCTACAGGCCATATTTAATATGGAGGGATTTCATTGTAACCTGGTAGGATGACTCCATATGATGTCTAGATGAGAACTTCCCCATTTGGTCACGATCTGTCAACCATGACGACTGCCCAAGCCCAAAACCCAAAAACCTTTAGCACAGCCTACAGGTTGTATTTGTGGAGGGATTTCATTGTAACTTGGTAGGTTAGGTTGACTCCATATAATGTCAGTTTTAATGTCTAGATGAGAACATCCCCTTTTGGTCGTGATGAATCAGCCATGACGGCTGCCCGAGCCCAAAACCTGGTTGGTAGGTTGACTCCATATAATGTCTAGATGAGAATGTCCCCTTTTGGTCACGATCATTCAGCCGTGACGGCCGCCCAAGCCCAAAATCCGAAAACTTTTAGCACAGTCTACAGGTCATATTTAATATGGAGGGATTTCATTGTAACTTGGTAGGTTGACTCCATATAATGTCTAGATGATAACGCCCCCTTTTGGTTGCAGTTGGTCAACTGTGTCGACTGCCCGAGCCCGAAAACTTTTAGCACAGTCTACAGGTCATATTTAATATGGAGAGATTTCATTGTAACTTGGTAGGATGACTCTGTATGATGTCTAGATGAGAACTTCTCCATTTGTTCACGATCTGTCAACCATGATGACTGCCCAATCCCAGAACCCGAAAATCTTTAGCACAGTCTTTAGGTCATAAATATGGAGGGATTTCACTCTAACTTGGTCGGTTGACTCCATATAATGTCTATTTGAGAACGTCCCCTTTTGGTCACGATCATTCAGCCATGACGGCTGCCTAAGCCCAAAACCCGAAAACTTTTAGCACAGTCTACAGGTCATATTTAATATGAAGGGATTTCATTGTAATTTGGTAGGTTGACTCCATATAATGTCTAGATGAGAACGTCCCCTTTTGGTTGCAATCGTTCAGCCGCGACAGCTGCCAGAGCCCAAAGCCTGAAAACCTTTAGCACAGACTACAGGTCGTATTTATGAAAGGATTTCATTGTAATTTGGTAGGATGACTCGGTATAATGTTTAGATGAGGACGTCCTCTTTTGGTTGCGATCAGTCAACCATGATGACTACACAGGCCCGAAGCCCTAAAACCTTAAGCACAGGCCATATTTATGAAGGGATTTCATTGTAACTTGATAGGATGACTCATTTTGGAATAATTGCACTGTAACTTGGTAACTTTCGTTGACAAACATTAACTATGAGGACCACATTAACCCACCCCTCAATTCTTTAGTACAGTCTGCACCTCCTATTTTTTTTATTGAAAATGTAGCATACAGGGAACAGAAATTAACATATTCCCAATTATCACAATTCTTGTCTTATTTCATAATCCTTTCATAAACATTGAACATTATCTTTTCATCAAACACAACACACAGACAAGTTAAGCTACAATGTCATTGACACTTTTATTATGTATTCATGTATCTGTTTGAAATTTTGGAAATATAATCTCCAATAAAAACCACATCTATAAAAGTCCCAGGAAATTCCCAACCGTTATGGCCGAACTCTGAGATGACATCTAGGAGGGCATAAGGTCAAAAATTAAAATGTATCAGATGTTTTGGTTACATTTTAGTATGTTGTAGAGCTAAAAAAACAACTCAAATAGCTGTTTTTTATGCCCCTATGACTAAAAGTTGGGAGGCATGTTGTGTTACCCCTGTCCGTCCATTTTTTTGTCCATTCATTTGTTGCATATAGCATATGAGGTTTGTCCACCTAACTTGCCCTAACAGTTTTCAAGCTAGAACCTTTTTATTATACCTCCTGCAAACAAAGTTTGGGCGGGGGGTATATAGGAATCACCCTGTCCATATAAACGCAACTCCTCCTAAACCGTTTGAAGAATTTTCATGAAACTTTACACAATGGAAGAACTCCATATGAAGATATGCATGAAGCAATATAATTCCGTTCTGACAGACGCAAGGGGGGGGGGGTGGGGGATCACTTTGTGAGCTTGCTCACAGTACCTCTAGTTTTATTTTTACATATACCAAAGGTGTGTATATTGCCAGGAATTTGATTCTGTTCCATTTTTCACAAAATTACAGATTTTAGAACTTTTGAATGTGAAATTTTGAATATAGGGTACAAGGTTTGTCGATCCTGACTCCTCCCATGGTTTTCAAGCTAGAACCCTTTTATTACACAGGATATTTATACTTATACCAAAGTGTGCATATTGCCAGGATTTTGATTCTGTTCAATTTTTCACAAATTACGGGTTTTTGAACTTGGTAGATTTTTGTGAAAATTTGAATATAGGATACACGTTTTGTCCGCATCACTTCTCCCACCGTTTTCAAGCTAGAACCTTTTTATTTTCCAGTGTACTTATACATATACCAAAGGTGTGCATATTGCCAGAAATTTGATTTTGTTCCAGTTTTCACAACATTTCGGGTTGTTGAACTTACAAAATATTTGTGAAATTCGAATACAGGGTACAAGGTTTATCTGCCAAACTCATCCCACAGTTTTCAAGCTAGAACCTTTTTATTATGCCTCTGCGACTGAAAGTCTGTGGGGCATATTGTTTTTACCCCTATCCATTTGTCTGTTGTCTATTAGTCCAGCCACATGTAGGGTACATGATTTGCCCAGTTATCATGCTGGAACCTTATCTTTCATAGTATTCATACATATACCAAAAGTCTGCATATTGCCAGGAATTTGATTTTGTTCAATTTTTCACAAAATTAAAGTTTGTTGAACGTGGTAAATTTTTGTGAAATTTCAAATATAGGGTACATGGTTTGTCTGCCTAACTCCTCCCAGTTTTCAAGCTTGAATCTTTTTATTTTAAGTGTATTTATACAGTCCTCACACAGAACTCAATTAGCATTGAGCCCCCTATGGACTTACTAAGCACGGCAATGAGAGAAATCTTGGAACCTTCAGCCAGATCACTAAGGACCAAACAGAAGGGCGAGTACACACAAACTGAACTCGGAGACACTCAACAAAACTGTGTTGATCACATGGAAACAACCATAGCCACTCCACCATTCAGAACAGAAGCACACAGGTCATCAAATTCACCATACTGGGCTGACTCGATCTTAAATCTAGACATTGGCTCGCCTCACCCCCGTATTGCCTCCCACAAAGGAAACACCCCACCGGACATGGACATTACAACCCTATATAATACAGGGAAAGTCCTCCATTATGCTGCCTGGATTCTATATGCAGATTTATGAAACAACAGACACTGACAAAAATATTGAGATGAAGAAAGAACAAAGAACAACATTTGTATTCACAGTTTAATATGATATATGATATAAACAACAGTTCTTTAATTTTATTCTCTGTGTGATAATTCCCGCACCAATCCTCCAATGGCTGAACTCCAAATCTGGCAAAATTTGCCAAGTAGCTCCGACCGCTTTTGTACTGTTACCAGCACCTATAAACATAAAATAATACTTATTCTTACACCTGAAGAGAGCAGTAGCCCAGTTGCATTCACCACCGCACTCGCCAAACTGATTCAGTCATTCGCCAATTCATTTGCCAAATGTCATTCGCCAAGTGTCATTCTCCAGGCATTTGCCAACCTTCAAGTATATAATGCCTGGTGCAACAGTACATTCCGCCTCGGACGATGTTCAACTAAGAATGTCACCGGTTAGGCTATAATTAGGGATAACTTGAACATTAGGTTCTCTCAGACTTTCATAGTCAGTTTTATTTTTGTATTTATACATATACCAAAGATGTGCATATTTTCAAATACACTGTACAAAGTTTGTCTGCCTAACTACTCCCACAAGAGGTGTGCATATTGCCAGGAATTAGATTTTGTTCCATTTTTCACAAAATTACGGGTTGTTGAGTATAGGCTACAAGGTTTGTCTGCCTAACTCCTCCCACAGTTTCAAGCTAGAACCTTTTTAGTTTATAGGTTATTTGAACATATACCAAAGATGTGGAAAAACATGTACCAAGGGTGTGCATATTGTCAGTACTTCAGGTTTCAAGCTAAAACAACTTTTTTAATTTTGAAGGATGTTTACAGATATTTTTGCTAATATAATTAGTGAATAGTTATCTTTTTAGCTCACCTTGATAACATCAGGTATGAGCTATTGGGATGGGTTGCGATCCATCATTGTCAGTATGTTCATGCATCTGTATGTCCATCTGCACGTCCTTCTGTCTGTCCACAATTCCTTTAACACACCGATCAGTTTTAAATTTCATATGTGGCTTTGGGGTAATGTCTAGATGGGGGCTATCAAATTTTTCTGAATTTTGTTGAAAAACATGGCATCCGGCAGCCATCTTGGATTTGGCATATAAATTGTCAACAATTCCATTAGCACACTCTACAGGCCACATTTGTCACTCAAACTTTTTAAAATTCCATATGTAGCTTTGGTTTGATGTTTAGCAGCTATCAAATTTTTCTGACTTTTGTATACAAACATTGGCCCAACTATTTTAATGACGATCTGGATTGAAATGTAACAGAGCCAGAGTTTCGATTTTTGAACCTTTTTCCAGAATAGTTTCAGTAAAATATATTTTCTTTATATTTTAATATCAACTCCAACATCAGACCCCAAATTTTGGAAGTAAGATCTCCAACAAAAACCATATTAACAATCGTGGTGCCATCGCAGGAAATTCCCAACTGTTGTGGCCAAACTCTGAGGTGACGTCCTGGGGGTGGTGGGGGGGGGGGGGTTGGGGGGGAGAATGCATTGAATTTTTTGGAAATTTTAATATGTTGCAGAGCTCAAAAAATTAGGAGACCAGTTTTTGGTTTTTATATTTATCGCAATTTTTGATGTTTTTACGTCACTTCAAATTAAGGTGTTTTTTTGCTCTTTGAAAACACAGTTTCAATAACGAACAGCTGCGTAGATATAATAGCCTCAGTGGTAGAGTGTTGGACTTCTATGCTAGAGGTCCCAAGTTCGATCCCCATCCGGGACGACCCGCGTTGTGTCCTTGGGCAGGGCACTTTATACCGGTTGCCTACATAGGGGCATGATGATGCCGTGTACTAAGGTGTACTGCACTTCGATGGTGCACATGTCTTCAACTGTTGTAACCCTGCTTGAGCGGAGCTTGAACAGAGTTAGAATGTTGAAGAGCTGACAGTTGCTCGCCGATGCTTGGTGGTTCTCTCCGGCTTCCTCCATCCGTAAAACTTTCACGGTCCCGATTAGCCATTGTGCGTAAGTATGCAACCTTAAACACCAATAAATAATAATGATAGATATAATAGCAGGCCTTTAAATTCATTTATTTTGGGGACACCATCTTACCCTAATTGGGCACACTGAAACCAGAAATAACAGCCTCATTCTGTTATGTTTTATTGCCTTGTCTTTATTTGTGTTTCTATGATCATAGTATGATGGAAGTTATTCTCAAATATAGAAGAGACACAGAGAATTCTTGATGTCTTCACACCTTCTCTAATTTGGGGACACCTGTAAACAGTGTTAAATTGGGGTAATCTAAAGGCCTGATGATGAAAACAGCTATGAAATTTCACAGGTGTTTACTTTCATGATGGCTCTATTAAATGCATTTGCTACGATTTCAAATTTAAATCTTCATTCATAATAACATCAATGTGATGTTTTTTTTTATGAACGTTCAATATCTGCTAGTTTCTTGAAAGCTCACTCTTTAAATTTGTGATATATATTCTCCAATAAAAACCATATCTAAAAATGTCATCACTTTTCAGCCAATGAACAGATTGTCTGGGGCTGCCGTTGGGTGATGTCAGGATGTCGATGTTGGAAAAATAAATGTTTGTCCAATTTATATGTTTTATTTTAGTATGTTGTAGAGCTCAAAAAATAAAAAGATAGCCATTTTGGATCTTTAGCTCACCTGACTGAAAGTCTGGATGAGCTATTGTGATCACTCACCGTCCGTCATCCGTGAACATGATATTTGCACCTTCTTCCTTAAAACCGCTAAACCAATTTTAGTTAAATTTGAGGCGATTCCTTGTTCTGACATCAGATTTTTTTTGGTTCAAATCAACTTGTCCAACCCCATAGGGAGTGGGCGGGGGGAATGGTCAAAAAATTTTTTTTTTAAATCTTCCCATGAAGCAGTGGGTTTAATGACTTGATATTTGGTATGGAGCTTCCTTTTGAGGTGTAGAATCAAGTTTGTTCAGACAAACATGGCCTTGCTCAAAATTTTTATTTTTAGAACCTCTGAGCCAACTTGAACCAATTTGGTATGTGGTATTATTGAGTTCTTGGTACTTGAGTAAGGCAAAAAAAAAAAAATCATGGGCCCCCATGGGAACCCCATGAGATAAAAATAGAAATATTTTCAAATGCCCATATTTCCCAAAACACATGGAACAGTGGACAGTTATTTGGTGTGAAGCATCCTTAGGACCAGTAAAATGCCATCTGTTGTGTCAGTGTGTTGAAAAATTTCTTCCCAGACCCACTGATCACAATCTGTTGATATTTGATATACAGCAGCCATAAAGGGGTCAGATACAAGTTTGTTAAAATTAAGCTCTTCGGTTCATATTTGGGCTCAGTACAGGAGCCCAAATTTTATCTTAGAGCAGAATGGGGAATAATCTTTAAAAATCTTATATTGAACCACCATTCATAATCTTTTAATATTTGGTATACATCAATGTTATGTATATCAGATTAAAGTTTGTTCAAATCAAGTCCCTATGGGGACCCGAATTTTAACTTTGTGCAATATGGGGAATAATCGTTAAAAATCTTCTTCAGATCCACCATTCAGAATCTTTTGATGTTAGGTGTACTACATCTTTAGGGAGATTAGATTTAATTTTGTTCAAACCAAGTCCCTGGGGTAATATGTGGGCTCGCTGTTGGAGCCCGCAATTTAACATGGCCCAATATGAGGAATAATCTTCACCAGAAACACCAGTCAGAATCTTCTGATGTATGGTTTCTACAATCCTTACAGGAGTTGGATTCAAATTTGTTCAACAGAAATCCTTCAGTTAATAATAGGGCTCTCTTTTGGAGCCCAAATTTTAACTTTGTGCAATATTGGAAATAATCTTTAAAAATCTTCTTCAGATCCACCAGTCAGAATCTTTCGATATTTGGAATACAGCATCCTTTGGGAGCTCAGATCGTTTTTTTTCAAATCAAGTACGTGGGTTATTATATGTTAACTTAGTCCAATATGAAGAATAATCTTTAAAACTCTTCTTCTCCAGAACCACTGGTCAGAATCTTATGGTATACAGAATCCTTTCAGTGGTCTCTGTCAGGTTTGTTCAAATCAAGTCCACTGTTTATTATTTGGGTTCTCTGATAGTGCGGATTTTAACATAGTGCAATATGGGGGATAATCTTTGAAAATCTTGTTTTTCAGATCCAAAATTTAAGCATATTCTCAAAATCTTCTTCAGAATCACCAGTGAGAATCTGTTGATATTTGGAATACAACATCTTTCAAGTTTGTTCAAGTTAAGTCCCTAGGTTGAAATTTGGACTAGTTTTGGCTTTACTGAAAATATGGGCATTATTTCTTGGTAGCATCCCAATACTAGAAAAGAATCATCACAAAAACAAAACAGCATGCCTGGATTCGAAAGCAGATTCATGTTTTATTGTCCACATGCATTTTTCCAAAATGAAAGTCTGAGATTGGGGGCATCATTAACTGGCCTGTATCGGTTTGTCTTTTTTGTAAATCTGTTTTAAACAAGTTTTACCGACTGATCAATAGTGCTTTTTTTTTCAGTGCCGCGATTTTCATAAAGAATGGCCTGCTGCTATGGGTTAAAAGTTGAGAACTCCCCAGATCTTTGACATGGTCACTTTAAATAAATTAATAATCACTGGCATCGAAGTGACATTGCCCAGTTCCCTGTTGTTCTTAACATGCAGCACAGGGAAATTTTCAAAACAAAAGCTTGGTAGTGGGGGTTGTTTAATACTTTATTTGGCAGTTGAAGGAGGCAAGCCTGAGTGAAATGATGAAATATTTTTATGAATCGCATAGTCAGTGTTACAGAACTTGAACTAGGAGGTTTCATATTATACCAATGGGAGATTTTAATGGCCACATTGACAGCAGAGGGTAGGGTATAATGGGTGGGGACAAGAAAATCAATGTTAATGGAAGGAAACCCTTGGAATTTACAAATGATCTGGGCCTGAAGATATTGAATAAGGATGCAAAGTGTAAGGGAAAATGGACCTGAGACAGACATGATAGGAAGACAATTATTGATGATATTCTCACTGACACAGAGGTATAGAGGGAAGTAGATGATGAAGGACTTTCCGAGTTAGAGAGTGATCACAACCTATTGACAGTAAGGTTAAGGGGCAAATGCAATAGCAAAACACAGGGAAACTTTTATGGACATTTGGAAGCTGGACATAAAAGCAGACAGGGTCACTTTGGAGAGTATTTGAAATCAAAGCTTGAGAACATCCCACCTGGCGGATAATGATGAGAAGTTGGCTGACTCAGTGTTGTGAGAAGTCTAACAGTTGCTGGGAGGGAAAACATAAGGAGAATTTGATTATTGACAAAGTAATTAGGGTATAGAATAAATTATGAGCTTAAAAAGACAATAAAAGATAGGAAGAAAAAACTACTGCATTTTGAAGTAGAAAATTTAAGGAGGTGGATGATACTGATACAGTCACTAAAAGGATGAAAGAAGGATGATCAGACAGAGGCAAGAAAAAGAGTTAATATGGTCAAGGACAAAATAGGAAGGAACGGAATAGTATTCTCATTAAAACAAATGAAAAACACTTTTGAGGAGGGGGAGAGGGGGACACGTTCCAGTGTGGTGTGGAAATGGGTAACCAACAGTAAAAAAAAGGCAATAGCCCCTCAGGGTATTATGGTGGATGGTGCTGCATGTTGTGAGAGTGGACCTCAGGTTTCTTTCAGTGTGTCAGATTCGATGGCTTACTCAAGGATGAGAGAGTGATGTGGCAGTTGAGGTATAAAGGCTACTTACCTACAAGCCTGGTTGGTTGGGATCTCTTTGATTCTTGGCAAATCAACTTCATTGTTTGCTGGAGGTCATTAGATCAAACCTCATTTCCCACACTTATTTCCCATACTGATACAATGATGTCAAAACAGTTAACTGTATCATATAAGGAGGCTAAATTTTTGGTTTTTTACTTACTTGCACCCTCATATTTATATTTTCAGTTTGTGTTTCAGATGGTAATTAAATACGGGAAGAAAGCATAGAAATGATATACTGAGTGAAAAAAAATCTTAATTTCAAGCTGTCCACGAAGATAATTGATATATATGTAGGCCTTGAAGTGACTTGGTTGACGGAATGTGTTTATTGATTGGTCCTGCAGGTGTTGGAAAGACTTTGTTTTTGAAAAGATTACAGAACTGTAGTATCCTTTTTATACCCTGAAAAAAGTTCATCATGAGAAAAGTTTGTGGTGCTGTCCATCTATCTGCCTATGTGCTTGTACGTCTGTCTGTACACGGAGTTGGTTTCCACTCTGTAATTGAAATTCTACTTGGACATTCAAAACCCAAATTGACATGTGGATTAGGGATGATGAAATGAAAAACTCCTTTTATTTTGGGGTAATTGTGCCAAAGGTCAGGGTCACAGTGACCTTGAACTTGAAATTTTCTAGGAGCTCTCTAATTAAAAGTTTGCAGGTCTGATCAAAAGCAGACTTGACATGCGGGTTGATTCTGATAATAGGAAGAACCGTATTTATTATGTCCCCCCCCCCCCCCCCCCCCCCCCCCCCCAAACCTCCAAAGGAGGTTTCGGGGTTTCTAATGGAGACCAATGTCTGTTTGCCTGTCCATCCGTCTGTCCATACAAACGTTTTGGATTGTAATTTCAAAGCCATCAGTCGGATTTGGATCTCCTTTGGTATGCTGATAGACCCGCGTGGGGGAACAGATATGCACAAGGAATGGGTTCCGTCCAATAATTTTTCACAGTTATGGCCCTTTTTCATTCTTTCGACTTAGAAAATTTTTCTGTCCTAAAATACCTTTAAGGCTACTTCGAATATGCCTATGGCCCCCCGCTTTGCGTAGCCCCTTGTTTTGGGATAATTATGCCAAGGGTCAAGGTCAAAGTGACCTTTTCTGCTCTCTAATTCAAATTCTACTGGGCAAATGGAAACCAGCCTTGAGATATGGGTAAGGTATAACGCTAGGAAGAACCCTATATATTTCTGGGTCATTCTGCAAAATGACACAGTGATCTTTAACTTACATATTATCTGATTTTTGCTCTCTCTTTGGAGTTCCCATGTGCTGATCGAAACAAAACTTGACATGTGGGTTGGGTATGATGAGAGGATGAATTCTATTTATTTTAGGATCATTGTGTGGAAGGTCAAGGTCAGAGTGATCTTTAACTTGCAAATTTTTTTAGTTATGATTCTCCAGTTAAAGTATTGTTGAGCCGATCGAAACCAAACTTGACATGTGGGTTGGGTATGATGAGAGGAAGAATTATATTTATATTGGAGTCATTTGTTTCACATGTTTGTTGCAATCAAATCCCTGGGTCCATATCTGGGCTCTCTTTGGGAGGCCAAATGTTTTAATTAGTGCAGTATGAGGAATATTTTTTAAAAATATTCTTTTTTCAGATCCATCAATCAGAATCTTGATATTTGGTATACAGTATCCTAAGGTAGGTGTGATTCACCTTTGTTCAAGCTAAGTCTCCGCGTCAATATTTGATTTCCCTGTGGGAGACCGAATTGTAACTTAGTTCAGTATGAGGAACATTCTTTAAAAATCTTCTTCTTCACATCCACCAGTAAGAATCTTTTGATATTGGATATACTGGATCGTTAGGGAGGCGAGATTCAAATTTGTTAAAGCCAAGTCCCTGGGTTTATATTTGGACTCCCTGTGGGCGCCCGAATTCAAACTTAGTTCAACATGAGGAATATTTTTTAGCTCACCTGACTGAAAGTCAGGCGAGCTATAGTGATCACTCACCATCCGTGAACATGGTGTTTGCATCTTCTCCTCTAAAACCACTGAACCAATTTAATTGAAATTTGAAATAATAGTTTGTTATGACAGCGTATTTTGATTTTGTTCAAATCAAGTTGCCTCGCCCCTCGGCAGGGCCACGCTCAAAAAGTGTGCTTAAATCTTAAAAAATCTTTTCATGAACCAGCAGTAGCAGCGATTTGATATGTGGTGTGCAGCTTCCTTTTGAGGTGTAGAATCAGATTTGTTCAAGATAAGTTTGAGGAGATATATTTGCCTTCGTTCGTTATGGGGAAGGCAAGAATTTTCGCCCCGCCCCAAATTTCTATTTTCCAAACCAAGAGGCTGATTTGAACCAAATTTGATTGATATTGGGTCATAAGTACTTAATTTATGCAAAAAAAAAAATTAAAATTCCGGTGGCCTCATGGGAACTACAGGAGCTAAAAATAGAAAAAGTTAAAGCGCCCATATCTCCAAAACTACACGGCACTGAGAATTCTTATTTGGTGTGAAGCTTCCTTAGGACAACAGAATGGAATTGTAAAAAAATTACTATCGGTTTTATCATGGGGTACTTCTTCGGGACTTTGAAAAAGTGTTGGGTCAGCATTTTTAGCTCAACTTTGGCGAAGCCAAATTTGAGCTTATGCCATGGCCAGTCGTCCATCTGTCAGTCTGTCCATCCATCCGTCTGTCCGTCCGTCCATCAACAATTCAATACGGCTCGTGCTAGAGGCCGTATTTATGAACCGATCTTTACGAAACTTCTTGGGTACCTTTGCTATGACTGTGGGACGAGAACGAGTGTTTTTGGGTCTGGTCCGAAATTCAAGATGGCTGCCAGCCGCCAATTTGTACCGACGATGCAGAAATCTGTTTTTTACACAGAACTTCCATATGAAAGCACTGATTTGAATAATTTTTTGTATGAATGTTTAGTACCATGGGATACATCACATATAATTCGGGTTTTTTTCTCGTACGTAAATTATGCAAATTAGACTATCTTTGATGTATTTAGTGTTACTTTCAGCACTGTCAGTGCAAATGCCAATACGGCTCGGGCTAGAGGCCGCATTTATGAACCGATCTTTACGAAACTTCTTGGGTACCTTTGGTATCACCGTGGGACGAGAACGAGTGTTTTGGGGTGCGGTCCAAAATTCAAGATGGCTGATTGCAGCCATTTTGTTCAAAATTAGGTGCAATCAGATTTTTGCGCAGAACTTCCACATGAAAGCTCTGATTTGAATAATTTTTTGTGTGAATGTTTAGTACCATGGGATACATCACATATAATACGGGTTTTTTTCTCGTGCAGAAATTATGCAAATTAGATGAACTTTGAATTTTTCAGTGCTACTTACACACTGTAAGTACACATGTCAATATGGCTCGGGCTAGAGGCTGTATTTATCAACCGATGTTCACGAAACTTCTTGGGTACCTCTGCTATCACCTTGGGACGAGAACAAGTGTTTCTGAGTGTGGTCCGCAATTCAAGATAGCTGCCAGTGGCCATTTTGTTCTGAAATTAGGTCTAATCAGTTTTTTGTTCACAACTTCTATACATCTCAGGCTAGAGGCCGTATTTATGAACCGATCTGTACGAAATGTCTTGGATACCTTTGTTATCACCGTGGGATGAGAACGGGTGTTTTTGGGTGTGGTCCAAAATTCAACATGGCCACCAGCAGCCATTTTGTACCAAAATTAGTGCAATCAGTCTTTTGTACAGAACTTCTGGATGAAAGTTCTGATTTGAATAAATTTTTGTATGAATGTTTAGTAAAATGGAATACATCACATACAGTACGGGTTTTTTTCTCGTGCAGAAATTATGCAAATTCGATGAATTTTGATTTATTTGGTGCTACTTATACACTGTAAGTGCACATGTCAATATGGCTCGGGCTAGAGGCTGTATTTATCAACCGATCTTCACGAAACTTCTTGGGTACCTTTGTTATCACCTTGGGATGAGAACGAGTGTTTCTGAGTATGATCCAAAATTCAAGATGGCTGCCAGTGGCCATTTTGTACCGAAATTAGGTCCAATCAGTTTTTTGTCGCAACTTCTATACAGCTCGTATTTATGAACTGATCTTCACGAAACTTCTTGGGTACCTTTGTTTTCACCTTGGGACAGGAACGAGTGTGTTTTGGGGTGCCTTTGTTATCACTCTGCTATGAGAACAAATAT
The DNA here is from genome assembly GCA_031216915.1 of Pictodentalium vernedei. NCBI lineage: Eukaryota > Metazoa > Mollusca > Scaphopoda > Dentaliida > Dentaliidae > Pictodentalium > Pictodentalium vernedei. The sequence continues at coordinate 612,048,373 of CM062297.1, forward strand.
TTTGGGGTTCAGTCAGACTCACTCTGGGACTCAAAGATTTCTTTTCTAGTTTAGCATCTGATGGTCACCCACCTTTACAATACTTTACCTATACAGTATTTATGTACAGGCCGTTACAATACTTTATATGTACCTTTGTTATCAGGTCATTATCTAGATGTTTGTCATTGCTGTGTCACATCCTATACATGTACATGTCTTGACAAGTTGAGCTACAGTGTCATTGACACTTTCATTTTAGCTCAACTTTGGCGAAGCCAAATTTGAGCTTATGCCATGGCCAGTCGTCCATCGTCCATCTGTCCGTCAACAATTCAATACGACTCGGGCTAGAGACCGCATTTATGAACCGATCTTTACAAAACTTATTGGGTACCTTTGTTATGACCGTGGGATGAGAACGAGTGTTTTGGGGTCCGATCCGAAATTCAAGTTGGCCGCTGGCAGCCATTTTATACAAAATTAGGTGCAATTAGATTTTTGTGTAGAACTTCCATATGAAAGCACTGATTTGAATAATTTTTTGTATGAATGTTTAGTACCATGGGATACATCACATATAATACGTGTTTTTTCTCGTGCGTAAATTATGCAAATTAGACTAACTTTGATGTTTTTTGGTGTTACTTTCAGCACTATAAGTGCAAATGCCAATACGGCTCGTGCTAGAGGCCGTATTTATGAACCGATCTTTACGAAACTTCTTAGGTACCTTTGGTATCACCGTGGGACGAGAACAAGTGTTTTGGGGTCTGGTCTGAAATTCAAGATGGCCGAATGCAGCCATTTTGTACAAAATGATTGAAACGGGGGAGGCAGAAACAAAGGCATGCTTACAGGCAGTTGTGGGAGTCTGTTACATGACTTTTTGCGAAGAGAGAGTTAGGATGTCTCAAGAGCTAGTCTTGTGGCTGCATGTTTACTACTGCACGTTTAGTGCGAGACATTCGGTGAGTCCGACATAGTATGTATGTGGGGAGGGTGGTACCCCTCCAATACTCTTAGAGTATGCGGTCACGGCTCTCTGCACGTTGAGTATATGGGCAGAGAATTGTTATAGATTGTGGTCCATGTTTTGGACACTCATATGGGTGGACTTCCACCCGTGGAGTTATATAACTTTTCACTGCTTATGAAAATGGATTGCGCTCCATCAGCTGTAGGCTGAGCTTAGGTACGGATTACTTATTTAGCGCATAATACAGCATGTTGTTTGTGGTTTTTGAGTAACTGCTGCGTGTGAGAATACGTGTTTCACTAATTGGGTGCAGTTCGAATATACTACGTGTACACTGTTTTATTCGTGAGATCTTATCAGTATTTGGTATGCGTGAAGGTCGATGGCACTGGTGGAGGACCAAAGGTGGATGGCTTAGCTACCCGTTTCCTCTATTCACCCCTAGACCTCGCTCTAAGGCTCATCTATAATTGCATGCTATACTGTTGAATGCATGTGCTTTACATGATACGACGCCGAGGCCGTCAGTGTTTCCAATAAAATGATCTGGCCCTATTTTTAGCGTGTAAGGCCGTATCAGTGTCGGCGCGCAGTATTAAATATGGCTGTACCAAAAGGCTCATCAGCATGTGTGTGCTGTATTGTTGGAGGTAATGTGCTTTCCAACTATTAGGCTGAGTACACAGCCTGAGTAATTAATTGTCGACATTTCAAAGGATATTGTCGATAGATTGAGAGCAAGTGTGCATTGTACGCTATTATTTGTCAGTTCGTGCCCTTTATTTGCACTTAATTTGTGCTGAAAAATCATGTGGGTGGATTTCCACACATTGGGATTATATAACCCTTTATTGCCATTAAGAACAGATTAGGCTGTATCAGATGTCAGCACCCTTATTTAAGGGTTATTTATTTGACTATTGGCTGCTTTATCGAGGAGCTTGGCTGCTTTGTCGACGAGCTTGATTGCGTAAGCGTAGCGTTTGGCTGTTTTATAGAAGAGCTTCGCTTATTCATAATTTGAACAGCTCACCTATCATATTTGGAAGAGTTTGATAGGTACCGGTATGAAGTCTATCATTCATACTATTTTATCGTTGTCAGAATGTTTGACAAGATAGGCTTGTGTATATACAGTTGTGTTTTGCTAACCGACCACTATATTTTGTATTTTCTCATTCAGTTGGTTCCGTAGAAGTCACTTGGAATCAACATGGAGATGTTGCCTTTCTCATAGTCAGTCGGATGGTTTTTGACCTAGCTCCCCTTGAGCATTTGGACTGAAGGAGTCCGGGGGAGGCATGTTTCTATGTTTGTCCATTACTGTGTGAGGTGGACTTTTGTATTTGTTTCAGTGAGTTAGAATGTAGAGCCCCATGTTGGGGGAAAGGAAATCTTGTGGTATTTGCCCGGCAGAGCCGCTGGTATAACTATAGTTTCGACCGTAAGGTCTTATCAAATAAACAAATACATAAGATTTCGTGTTTAGATTGTGTTTACATGGACCACTTGGAGTTATGTTGTGGTCAGTTATTATAGCGTGTATGCGCTTGAGAAATATTTCGACTGTTCTGTTGTCTGTAGTGACAAGCAGCTTGTTGAAGCTTTACTGAAGTGCGATTTTACACCACAGAGGTTGAGTGGTACTACAGAGCGTGGATTAGGCTCACTCAGTCATTATGTTTATAGAAGAGAATAGCCTTGTGCTTTTACTCTCTGCTAATCAATTCAGTCTCTAAGAAGACCGTGTACACGACTGGTATCAGTGTGTTAAGAATGGTGTATTATGTAGACTTTGAGGCTACGCTACGTATATAACTGATATGATCAGATCAGCTTGTGAAATTGTCATGTACAGTGGATCGTTCAAACAGCTGTTATCAGCGTGTAGAAAAGTTGGTATAAGCCGTAGGTTTTGTTTACACTACGTGCAAGGCTGATGTAGGTATGGTTTTATCAGCTATTAGTACTCGGGTGGGTACCCCGGAATTATGCTGAGGTATTGTTTTCTAAAGTTCATCTCGCACAATGGTTGTGGAGGAATCGTTTCGCACAGTAGTTGCGGAGGAATCTCAACTCGCACATTAGTTGTGGAGGAATCGTCTCATGCAATACGTGGAAGTCACCTCGTGCTAAAAGCAGAGGATTTGTATCGGGTGGGTACCCTGGAATTATGTCGAGGTATTGTTTTCTAAATTTCATCCCGCACAATGGTTGTGGAGGAATCGTTTCGCACTGTAGTTGCGGAGGAATCTCATCTCGCACATTAGTTGTGGAGGAATCGTCTCGCGCAATACGTGGAAGTCACCTCGTGCTAAAAGCAGAGGATTTGTAATCATAGAAAACAGACTCGAGAAGTTGATTTTCTAAAATCAAAGTGGGTAGGATAAACTTACGCTTAAAAGAAAGATCCGTTATAAAATCATGAATGTAAGCACGTGGAGATATAAAACGAAGCGCCACCTATCTATTAATAAGCCAATTATAATGAATTAGCGAGATATTTGATGATTCTGTGTAATCAGTCTATCAGTTAGCAGTGATGGAAAGCGTGTTGTTTTAACAATCAAAATGGCTGAAATTATTCAAATCAGTGCTTTCATATGGAAGTTCTGTGCAAAAATCAGATTTTTGCACAGAACTTCCATATGAAAGCACTGATTTGAATAATTTTTTGTGTGAATGTTTAGTACCATGGGATACATCACATACAATACGGGTTTTTTTCTCGTGCAGAAATTATGCAAATTAGATGAACTTTGATTTTTTCAGTACTACTTACACACAGTAAGTACACATGTCAATATGGCTTGGGCTAGAGTCTGTATTTATGAACCGATCTTCACGAAACGTCTTGGGTACCTTTGTTATCACCTTGGGATGAGAACGAGTGTTTCTGGGTGCGGTCTAAAATTCAAGATGGCTGTCAGTGGCCATTTTGTACTGAAATTAGGTCTAATCAGTTTTTACCTGTGTCGCCAGTGGCAGAGCAGGTCTAGTAACCGCTCGACTCCATCCGTCCGTCAGTCCGTCTGTCTGTCTGTCCGTCCGTCAGTCCGTCCGTCAGTCCATCCGAAACACTTCTTCCGTCAAAGTTTTCTTGGCTTCTATGAAAGGGAATGATTTTAAATTTGGTCTGCTGCTTCATTATGATGAGTTGCATCGGGTATCTAATTTTCAGATCTGCGGTGCAGCCACTTCCTGTTTGCCGATACTTTGAAATTTTACTGTACCCACTGAACATTGAAATTTTCCGTCAAGGTGTTCTCGGCTTCTACGCAAGGGATTGATTTTATATTTGGTCTGCTGCTTCATAATGATGAGTTGTATCGTGTAAGCAATTTTCAGATCTGCCGTGCAGCCACTTTCTGTTTGCCGATACTTTGAAATTTTACTGCACCCACTGAACATTGAAATTTTCTGTCAAGGTTTTCTCAGCTTCTATGCAAGGGATTGATTTTATATTTGGTCTGCTGCTTTATAATGATGAGTTGTATTGTGTAAGCAATTTTCAGATCTGCCGTGCAGCCACTTCCTGTTTGCCGATACTTTGAAATTTTACTGTACCCACTGAACATTGAAATTTTTCGTCAAACTTTTCTCGGCTTCTATGCAAGGGATTGATTTTATATTTCATTTGGAGCCTGATAATGATCAGTTGTATCGTGTATGCAATTTTCAGATCTGCTGTGCAGCCACTTCCTGTTTGCTGATTCAGTTGCATGCAGCGACGCAGGTCCAGACCCGGTATTGGTCTTGGCTTGTTTGTACACAACTTCTATATGGCTCAGGCTAGAGGCCGTATTTATGAACCGATCTTTACGAAACTTCTTGGGTACCTTTGTTATCACCATGGGATAAGTACGAGTGTTTTTGGGTGTGGTCCGAAATTCAAGATGGCCACCAGTAGCCATTTTGTACCAAAATTAGTGCAATCAGTCTTTTGTACAGAACTTCTGTATGAAATTTCTGATTTGAATAAATTTTTGTATGAATGTTTAGTAACATGGAATGCATCACATATAGTACGGGTTTTTTTCTCGTGCAGAAATTATGCAAATTAGATGAACTTTGATTTATTCAGTGCTACTTATACACTGTAAGTGCACATGTCAATACACTTAAAGTGCTAGAGGCTGTATTTATGAACCGATCTTCACAAAACTTCTTGGGTACCTTTGTTATCACCTTGGGACGAGAGCGAATGTTTCTGGATGTGGTCCAAAATTCAAGATGGCTGCCAGAGGCCATTTTGTACCGAAATTAGGTCCAGTCAGTTTTTTGTCACAACTTCTATACAGCTCGTATTTATGAACTGATCTTCACAAAACTTCTTGAGTACTTTTGTTTTCACCTTGGGACAGGAACGAGTGTGTTTTGGGGTGCCTTTGTTATCACTGTGCTATGAAAACAAATATTTTGGGGTTCAGTCAGACCCACTCTGGGACTCAAAGATTTCTTTTCTAGTTTAGCATCTGACTGTCACCCACCTTTACAATACTTTACCTATACATTTGTTACAGGCTACGGTCAGTATTTATGTACAGACCATTACAATACTTTATGTGTACCTTTGTTTTCAGGTCATTACCTAGATGTTTGTCATTGATGTGTCACATACTATACATGTACATGTCTTAACAAGTTGAGCTACAGTGTCATTGACACTTTCATTAACACTGTGGTAATGGGAAAAACATTTAAGATTACTTTTCTCCCAAACTACTGCTCCAAAAGCTTTCAAATTTCACATATAACATCTTTGGAAGATTGTTTCTCATGTTTATTAAAATCAAATCCCTAGGTCCATATTTAGGATCTCTATGGGAGCCCAAATGTTTAAATTAGTGCAGTATGAGCAATAATCTTTAAAAATCTTCTTCTTCAGATCTACCAATCAGAATGTTTTGATATTTGGTATGCAGCATCCTTAGAGGGGTGAGATTCAATTTTGTTCAAGCCCCTGGGTTCATATTTAAAATTACATTAAAGTTTGTGCAGCCAAGTCCTTGGGTTGATATTTGGGCTCTCTGTGGGAGATCGAATTATAACTTAGTTCAATGTGAGGAATATTCTTAAAAAATCTTCTTCACATCCACCAATCAGAATCTTTTGATATTTGGTATGCAGCATCCTTACAGAGGTGAGATTCAAGTTTGTTCAAGCCAAGTCCCTGGGTTCATATTTGGGCTTCCTGTGGGAGTCCGAATTATTACTTAGTTCAAGATGAGGAATATTCTTTAAAAATCTTTTTTTTTTCAGATCCACTGGCCTGAATCTTTGGATATTTGGTATAAGCTTTTCTTAGGAGGGGCAGATGCAACTTGTTGAAACCAATTCCCTGGGGTGATATTTGGGCTACCATGTCAGGTGAGCGCCCTGGGGTCTCTTGTTTAAATATTTTTCTTCAGATCCAGCAGTCAGAATCTTTTGATATTTGGAATACAGCATCATTAGAGAGGTGAGATTCAAGTTTGTTCAAGCCAAGTCCCTGGGTTCATATTTGGGCTCCCTGTGCCCAAATTATAACTTAGTTCAATATGAGGAATATTTAAAAAAAAAAAAAAAAATCAGATCCATCGGTCAGAATGTTTTGATATTTGGTATATGGTTGTCTTAAAGGGGCAGAGGCAAGTTTATTCAAATCAGAATCCTCGGTTGATAATTGTAGGTGTCAGGTGAGCTCTCTCAGACCCCTTGGGGGCCTCTTGTTTCTAATAGTGGCTAACTCTAGTTTAACTTGGATACATGTGTAGAACTTGATTTGAAACAATAAGTACTTTTTCTGTATTTGAGGTATATAGCAGTAAATAAATATCTTAGGCTTTGGTATTATCTTCCTAAAAACATCTTTCTACCTTACAATATGTACATGTTGGCCTTCACTAGAATTTTTTTTGCTGGTCCTCAGCTGTTGAAAATGATGGCTACATGTGTTGAGTCTTTCGACTATACTAAAGCTCAAACTGTACTTGTATACACCAAGCCACATTTTAGTTGTGAGTTATTATAATTACAAAAAAGTTTCAGTGCTTACTTGTAAATATATTGAAATTCCACAAAAATATATTCTGAATACACAATAATTACCTATTTATTATTATTTATGTATTGGTGTTTGGCAATGGTCAGCTCCCCAACATACTAACTCCAGACAAGCAGGGTTAGCATTGGTTGAAGACAAGTGAACCATCGACATGCAGTACACCTGAGTACACAACGTCACCGTGCCCCCACGTGGGCAATGAAGGCGAAGTGTCTTGCCCAAGGACACAACTTGGTTGCCGCAGGTGGGGTTCGAACGGAGGACCTCTTGGTTTGCAGTCTGCACCTCTACCTACTGAGCCACAGCGCTCCCAATAATTACCTACTCTACAGTATATGTACAGATTATGTACACATGTATATCTATCTATAGAGTGTTTAGGTACAGATTATGTACACATGTATATCTATAGAGTGTTTAGACTCGGGTCAACTTTAGCCCTTTGAGGATAGCCATGGTTTTGTGTGGATACCAAAATGCTGTACTGAAATAATTTAAACTTACCAAAATATTCAGTATTGCATTTCATGTCGTAAGTTTGAAGAAGGAAAAGCTTTAGTTTCTTCTGGTACTCAGTACTCACGTGAAAATATGGCAGACACGTCGTCAGAAAAACAAAGTCACTGGACATCACAATTTCACAGAAATGATAGAAAAACTTGCATCTGTAATATATGCGAGAAGAATGTTCTCACAGTTCATAGCAACACATCGAATCTTAAATCTCACCTTGAGTATCATTATAATAAAATTTTCCAGGATTTAAAGAAATTGAAAGAATTGGAAAAACAACTTAAGCAAAAACAGGTAGATTCTTGAATTAGTTTCTAAATATATGGTGTCTGAGATTTTAGAAACTTGGACAACTGGATGTTTTGGCACCTGCACTTTTGGCCTTTGTAAGCTCAACTGACTGAATGTCAGGGTAAGCTATAGTGACCACTCACCGTCCATCATATGTAGTCTGTCATCTGTTGTCTGTCATCCTCTGTGAACTTGGTGTTTGCACTTTCTCCAAAACCGCTGAACCAATTTCAGCTGAATTTGAGGTGATTGCTTGTTCTGAAATTGCATTTTGTTTTTGTTCAAATCAACTTGCCCAGCCCCATAGGGACAGGGTACGGGAAAATGCTCCAAAATTTTAGAAAAATCATCTCCTGAACCAATGGGTACAATGACGATATTTGGTATGGAGTTTCCTTTTAAGGTGTATAATCAAGTTTGTTCAAATGAAGTTTGTGAAGCAATATTTGCCTTTGTAATGGGAGGGTCAAGAATTTGGGTCCCACCCAAATTTCTATTTTCTGCACCTATGGTCCGATTTGAACCAAATTTGGTATGTGGTGTTATTGAGTCATAAGTGCTTGATTCATGCCCCCAAAAAATTTTCTGTGTCCCCTTGGGAACCCAGGACCTGAAAATAGAAATATTTTCAAACACCCATATTTCCCAAACCAAACGGTACAGAGAATTGTTATTTGGTATGAAGCATTCTTAAAAGCAGTAGAATGGAATGGTAAAAAAAAATTGTCATCAGTTGTGTCAGGAGTTTTCTTCAGAACCACCAATGAGAATATTTTAATGTTTGGTTTTCATCATGGTTATGAGGGTCTGATTCAAGTTTGTTCAAATCAAGTCCCTCATTTAATATTTGGGCTTCTTATGGGGTCTGAATTTTAACTTTGAGAAATATGGGAATAAACTTTAAAAATCTTTTTTTTTTCACATCAACCAGTCAGAATGTTTTGATATTTGATATACTGCATCCTTAGGGAGGTTAGATCTAATTTTGTTCAAACCAAGGCCCTGGGTTAGTATTTGTGCTCCCTATTGTAGCCTAAGTTTGAACTTAGTCCAATATGAGGAATGATCTTTAAAACTCTTCTTCTCCAGAAACACAAGTCAGAATCTTTTTATATATGGTATACCGAATCCTTACAAGGGTTGGATTCAAATTTGTTCAACTCAGTCCATCCTTCATTTTTAAAAAATCCAGGTGTGCTATACAGCACGTGCCCAAGATGACCCCAAGGCATGGTGGTTTCTTTGGTGGTGCTCCAATTTGGGAAAAATGCCTCTAAGTGCATAAGAACGGAAAATGGAGACACGATTATGACTTTTTGTCAATCATGAAATAATATAAAGCACTGGAATAAAGTGCAAATCGGTTTAATGATACAAACAGAATAATTTCTTTCCACTAAATTTCCAACTTTTAAGCATAATATTCAGTGGAATATTCAGCGAGGTACAGGTAAATGCAGTTCAAAACCCTGACAATACAGGTGAAAATTAAAGCACCGTCTGGTTTCTGAAGTTTTCATTTGGGTCATTTTGGGGATCTAGAAACTGTCGCTTGATGAAAATTGCCAGGAATATAGCATGTGGTGTTTAATCAAGCCGATCGGCTCTTCTAAAAACTAGGGTTTTAATATCGGGACATAATCATCTTTGTGTTACGTGATGCTAACACTTCAAAGTATGAAAGTTCATTCAGTACTAATTTAATGTCAATAAATTCTAATTCAATATTCATTTTATATTGGATTTAAAAAATAAAATGGCAACAATTAACATAGATTATCAACAATTTCTTCACAATAGCTTGATCCAGAGCGGAGTTTAGGTATGACAATGTCCCTTTCTTGAGATAATATGCGAGGCTAAAGTCACAATTACTGCCTATTTTCATGATATAAACAATGAATACGAAGAATCAGCTAAAAACTAGTTGACTTTGAAAAATAGTCGACTATAGCACCTTCCAGCGGTGAATTGCTTAATTGAACAGTTGTGGCAGCCCTAGTGTTTACAGACTCAGCTTCTGAAACTCTGACATTGTTGGCTTAAACCTAAAAAGTAACTGCTTTTATCATTTGCTGTAAATTGTAATTGTGCGAGCGATGGCACATGAGAGCGATCATGCGCCATTAAAATGAAGGTCTGCATCGGTTAATAATTGGGCTCTCTCTATAGGACCTCGATTTTTAATTTAGTGCGATATGGGAAATAATCTTGAAAAATCTTCTTCAGGCCCACCAGTCAGAATCTTCTGATATTTGGTATACAGCATTCTAAGGCAGGTCAGATCTAAGTTTGTTCAAACCAAGTCCCTGGTTTAATATTTGGACTACCTATTGGAGCCCAAATTATTACTTAGTCCAATATAATGAATGATCTTTGAAACTCCTCTTCTCCAGAACCACTGGTCAGAATCTTTTGACATTTGGTATACAGAATCCTTACAGGGGTCATTATCAGATTTGTTCAAATCGAGCCCATTGGTTAATAATTGGGCCCTCTATGGGGGCCTGAATTTGAACTTTGAATCTATTGATATTGAGTATACAGTATCCCTATTGATATTGAGTATACAGCATTCAAGTTTGTTCAAAGCAAGTCCATCAGTTAATATTTGGGCTCGCTATGGGGGTGGGGGAGGGGGCAAATTTTAACTGAATGCAATATAGGGAATAATCTTTAAAATTCTTCTTCTCCTGAAACACCAGTCAGAATCGTTTTATATATGGCATACAGATACTTTACAGGGGTTGGATTCAGTTTATTCAACTCAAGTCCATTGATTAATAATTGGGCTCTCTAAGGCAGCCCGAATTTTTACTTAGTGTAATATGAGGAGTAATTTTTATAAATATTCTTATTCAGATCCACCAGTCAGAATCTTTTGATATTTGATATACAGCATCCTTAGGGTGGTCTGATGTAAGTTTGTTCAAATTAAATCAATATTCTCAAAATCTTCTTCAGAACCACCAGTCAGAATCTTTTGATATTTGGTACACAACATCCATCAAGTTAAGTCCCAAGGTTGATATTTGGACTTCCTAGATTTGCTTTACTGAAAATCTGGGCATTATTTCTGTGGTAGTATCTTAATACTAGAAAAAAATCATCTGGAATGGACAACCCGAGTTATAAATAATTAAATAACTTCATTCCTCTGTAATGTTAACTAGCCGTAGATGCTAATTAAATCTTCTTTAAACACCTTTGATCAGGTGACCTCCTCAGGCCAATGGAGCCTCTTGTTTACTCTTGGTGTTATTGCATTGTATATCCACACATGGAGAGCTGGAGATATTTAAATTATCTTTATTAGAATGCCAAGTTTCCGTTATCTGTTACTGTTATAAAATTATATTTTTTCGATAGACGATAGACTTGTAAAATTTGTGTCATTCATTTTGTTAAACAAACCTTGTGCATCCCAAACCATGAAGCACATTCACTGTTGATCATCAGTTTGACAAACCATCACCTTGGAATATACTTATAACTTCACTGGTCCAAATACCACAGACCCCTTGAGAACTGAATATAATAAGCATAAGATGTTGGTATTTGCAAAAAACCCACCCAAACACAAGTATTAAGCCCACTCAAGTGTCTGGTTTTGGTGTTTACGATTATTTCAGCATTGCGTCCATAGGTATGACATCATGTATAGTCAATCGTTTATACCTATGTTGACCACCTTAGAGGATCTTTCACCATCACAGCAGAGCTCCCTGGCCATAATACACAAGCACTGCTCCAGTTCCTAGGTTGCCACAGGGCCCCGCTTTAGCATGCTCTTACTCTCCTCTCAAATGCTCTGGAGTGGGAGCTAATATGCCTTAACCCTTTACCTAACATGAAAAGCAGACGACACTTGCAAAAAAAAATACTTGAATAACTAATTTTTTGTCTCAAAAACATAGGTTATGACCCCTCATTGGAACGAGCTTGATGAGCTCGTTCCAAAGAGGGGTCATAACCTGTGTTTTTGAGACAAAAAATGAAAAAAAATAATGAAAATTAATTAGTGATTTTTGTGAATAGCACTGGCCAGTTTTGGCTGTTACGTTCGGTAAAGGATTAACATAGCATACTTTGCCATCTCTCAAGCTTGGGCTTATGTAGAACCCGTACCTGAGAGGTGCTAAAGGATGAAAACGTCTTAAGACAATTATGATGTTTCCAGAATTAGTATGCAGAACCCAAAAATGCCCCCCCCCCCCCCCCCCCCCCCCAGTCACCCATTCATGACAAGAATTCCCATGAAAACGGTAACCTCTGCATATGCACCAATGAAGTTGTTCATGAATCCACACAAAAGCATGCAGACCCCGCCCCAACACCCACCCCTTTAGTATCAGTATTTCTTGTTGTCATTGGGTTGTGGATGTTTTTAGGTTGATATAGTTTAATAGGTTCCACACTTGTAGTCGGAGAACTGAAAGTTCGTGAGCTGAAACTGTTTCAAGTTGTTCAGTGACAATAGAGGTCATGCCAATATTGTGTACCTGAGACTGTCTATCTGATATTCGGTTTAAGAATACACCTGGCTGTTTTGTATTTAAATTCCCTGCTTGTTGTTCTTTACCATACAACGCACACAGGGATTTGTTATTCCGAGATCTCATTTGATGTATTGACTTGTAAGAAGCATGTTCATCAACTATGTGATTTGATTGTATGGTGTCACAGCGATTTCAACAGTATAGAGCATATTTTCATGTGCTTATCTGATACTTTAATCCCAATGTGATAAACATGCCAATCACCCCTGAACAAATGCTTATGTCAGAAGCCACCATTTGAAATAAAGCCGCCAGTGTTATCTACTTAGATACACCCCATGCTTCCACAAGCGCCCCTGTATCTTCTGTTTGTTTCGTTACTAATGAATCAACAGCTGGATGCCATGGAGCTGGTAAAACTGAAAATAGAACAAGTATTTTTCCTTAATAATTGAATCAGATCCATTATTTTTTCTTCAGCGCTTAGAATGTTATGTCTACTCAAATTTTTGCCAACATGCACAGTCACCTACTTAACATGGGAAAATATTTCCACATTTTGAAGCCAGTGAATCAAACATTTTTTCAAACAACTGCTCCTTGGAATGCCATTTATTTTTGGATCAATTCCATATTTTACTGAATCACCAATAATAAGATGGTCGATCATTTTTTCCTGTTATGCAGCCCCCATTATTCTCACAGGGTAGGGTGCATTTCTGACTGGTGTCAGTGTAATATCAGCGTTAGGTTGGGGAATTTTATCACCCTTTTTTACTGCATTAGCCAGCACACCAAGGCACATTTGGTACCAAATGCAAATGAACGCGAGACATTTCGCATTGTTTAGTACTTCGAACTTAGGAGATGGTAATTTCTGTGACACTCATGCGTGTTGTTTTTCTGTCAAGACTTACACTTTTACTTTCAGAGAGTTCAGCCTTGTTGTACAGTTTGTTGTTTTCAGCCTGGAGGCATACATTTTCCTTCTTAGTGTCATGTTTTCCTTCAGGATCTTTTTCCACAGTTTTAAGTTTGATGGTGAATTGACACTTTAAGTCCAGAACACTTTCTCTTAGTTTTTCTTCCCTTTCTCTAAAGTTCAATTCCAAATTTTCAATAAAGGATTGAATTTCATCAATTGATTTTTACAACAAAGTGAAGTTTAGAACATCTCTATGTGAAAGGGTGTATAATTTTTTAGCTCATCTTGACAAAGTCAAGCTGAGCTAATCTCATCACTCTCCGTCCGTCGTCTGCCGTCCGTCGTCCATCGTCCGTCAACACCATGTTTTGGTCTTCTCCTCCAAAGCCACTGGGCCAATTCAAGTGAAAGTTTGTGTGAGTGATGGTCCCAAAGTGGCATTGCATTTTTGTTCAACTCAACATGCCCAGCCCCATAGGGAGGGAGTGGGGGAAAATACTCCAAAATATTTTTCAAATCTTCTTCTCAAGAACCAGTGTGTACAGTGACTTGATATTTGCTATGGAGCTTCATTTTGAGGTGTAGAATCAAGTTTGTTCAAACGAAGTTTGTGAAGCAATATTTGGCTTTGTAATGGGAGGGGTAAGATTTTTGACCCCGCCCAAACTTTCTATTTTCTGAACCGATGGTCCAGTATGAACCAAATTTGGTATGTGGTGTTATTGGGTCATAAGTACTTGACCCATGCACAATAAAAAATTCCTGCATCCCAATGGGAACCCTGGGAGCTAAAAATAGAAATATTTTCAAACGCCCATATTTCCCAAACCACACGTAACAGAGAGCTGTTATTTGGTATGAAGTATCCTTAGGACCAGTAGAATTGAATGGTAAACAAAAATTGCCATCGGTTATGTTAGGGTGTTCTGTAATGGGCATCGAAAAAATGCTGAATCAGCATATTTGCAAAAATTTTAAAAAATCTTTTCTCCAGAACCAATCATCAGAATCTTTTGATATTTGGTATACAGCATTCACAGGGGGGTGGGGGGGGGGGGGGGGGGCGCAGTTACAAGTTTGTTGAAATAAAGCTCATTGGTTCATATTTGGGCTCACTACAGGAGCCTGAATTTTTAACATAGGGTAATAAGGGGAATATCCTTTAAAAATCTTCTTCAGAACCACCAGTCAGAATCTTTTAATGTTTGGTATACATCATTGTTATGAGGGTCAGGTTCAAGATTGTTCAAACCAAGTCCCCTGGTTAATATTTGGGCTTCCTACAGAAGCCCAAATTTTAACATTGTTCAATATGGGGGGGGGGGGGGGGGGGGGGGGGGGGTAATTTAAAAAAATCTTCTTCAGATCCACCAGTCAGAATGCTTTCATCTTTGGTATGCAACATCTCTAGGGGGGTCAGATTCAAGTTTGTTCAAATCAGATCCCTAGGTATATATTTGTGCTTGCTATGGTAGCCCAAATTTTTACTTAGTGCAATATGAGGAAATTTCTTTAAAAATCTTCTTCAGATCCACCCGTCGGAATGCTTTCATATTTGGTTATACAACATCTCTAGGGGGGTCAGATTCCAGTTTGTTCAATTCGAGTGCCTGGGTTAATATTTGGGCTCCATATGGGAACCTGAAATTTAACTTAGTACAATATGAGGGAATTTATTCAAAAATCTTCTTCTTCAGATCCACTAGTCAGAATGCTTTCATATTTGGTATACAACATCTCTAGGGGGTGGGCCAGATTCAAGTTTGTTCAAATCGGATCCATAGGTTAATATTTGGGCTCGCTATGGTAGCCCAAATTTTAACTTAGTGCAATATGAAGAAATTTCTTTAAAATTTCTCTTCTTCAGATCCAACAGTCAGAATGCTTTCATATTTGGTACACAACATCTCTAGGGAAGTCAGATTCAACTGTGTTCAAATCGAGAGCTGGGGTTAATATTTGGGCTCCCTATGGGAGCTGGAATTGGCCATTTTGCTGAATAATTAAAAATTTTGTTTTCAGTACCCTCTAGAGGTGTGTAACTAAGATTAATCCACGTAGGTTGTATCAAGGGGCTTCATAGGGGAGCTCTACATTTTACTTTATGATCAACTGAAGAAAAAGCATGATGCCCGGATTATGTTTGTTTGAGACACTATTGAATCACAAGTGAGAGGGACTAACAGGTGTCTTCAAACATGTCCTTTTGACTTATTTCTGGGTATTTTTATCTTCGTTAGCTCAACTTTGGCGAAGCCAAATTTGAGGTATTGTCATGGCCCGTCGCCCGTCTGTTGCGCCGTACACACGGCTCGGGCTAGAGGCCGTATTTATGAACCGATCTTTACGAAACTTCTTGGGTACCTTTGTTATCACCGTGAGACGAGAACGAGTGTTTTTGGGTCCGGTCCGAAATTTAAGACGGCCGCTGGCAGCCATTTTGTACCAAAATTAGGTCAATCAGATTTCTGCGCAGAACTTCCATATGAAAGCTCTGATTTGAATAATTTTTTGTATGAATGTTTAGTACCATGGGATACATCACATATAATACGGGTTTTTTTCTTGTGGGTAAATTATGCAAATTAGACTAATTTTGATTTATTTAGTGTTGCTTTCAGCACTGTAAGTGCAAATGCCAATACGGTTCGGGCTAGAGGCCGTATTTATGAAGCGATCTCTACGAAATTTCTTGGGTGCCTTTGTTATCACCGTGGGACGAGAACAAGTGTTTTTGGGTCCGGTCTGAAATTCATGATGGCCAGCGGCAGCCATTTTGTACAAAATTAGGTGCAATCAGATTTTTGCGCAGAACTTCCATATGAAAGTTCTGATTTTAATAATTTTTTATATGAATGTTTAGTACCATGGGATACATCACATATAATACGAGTTTTTTTCTCGCGCATAAATTATGCCAATTAGACTAAATTTGATCTATTTAATGTTACTTTCAGCACTGTAACTGCAAATGCCAAGATGGCTCGGGCTAGAGGCCATATTTATTAACCGATCTTTACAAAACTTCTCGGGTACCTTTGTTATCACCTTGGGACGAGAACGAGTGTTTTTGGGTGTAGTCCAAAATTCAAGATGGCTGCTGGTGGCCATTTTGTACCAAAATTAGTGCAATCAGTTTTTTGTACAGAACTTCTGTCTGAAAGTTCTGATTTGAATAAATTTCTGTATGAATGTTTAGTAACATGGAATATATCACATATAATACGGGGGTTTTTTCGTGCAAAAATTATGCAAATTAGATGAACTTTGATTTATTCAGTGCTACTTATACACAGTAAGTGCACATCTCAATACGGCTCGGGCTAGAGTCTGTATTTATGAACCGATCTTCACGAAACTTCTTGGGTACCTTTGTTATCACCTTGGGATGAGAACGAGTGTTTCTAGGTGCGGTCCAAAATTCAAGATGGCTGCCAGTGGCCATTTTGTACCGCAATTAGGTCCAATCATTTTTTTGTACACAACTTCTATACGGCTCAGGCTAGAGGCCGTATTTATGAACCGATCTTCACGAAACTTCTTGGGTACCTTTGTTATCACCTTGGGATGAGAACGAGTGTTTCTAGGTGCGGTCCAAAGTTCAAGATGGCTGCCAGTGGCCATTTTGTACCGAAATTAGGTCCAATCATTTTTTTGTACACAACTTCTATACGGCTCAGGCTAGAGGCCGTATTTATGAACCGATCTTTACGAAACTTCTTGGGTACCTTTGTTATCGCCGTGGGATGAGAACGAGTGTTTTTGGGTGCGGTCCAAAATTCAAGATAGCCATCAGCAGCCTTTTTGTACCCAAATTAGTGCAATCAGTTTTTTGTACAGAACTTCTGTATGAAAGTTTTCATTTGAATAAATTTTTGTAGGAATGTTTAGTAACATGGAATGCATCACATGTAATACGGGTTTTTATCTCGTGCAGAAATTATGCAGATTAGATGAACTTTGATTTGTTCAGTGCTACTTCTACACAGTAAGTGCACATGTCAATATGGCTTGGGGTAGAGTCTGTATTTATGAACTGATCTTCACGAAACTTCTTGGGGTACCTTTGTTATCACCTTGTGACAGGAACGAGTGTTTTTGGTGCCTTTGTTATCATTGTGCTACGAGAACAAATATTTTGGGGTTCAATCAGACCCACTCTGGGACTCAAAGATTTCTTTTGTAGTTTAGCATCTAACTGTCACCCCACTTTTACAAAACTTTACCTATATATTTGTTACAGGCTACGGTCAGCATTTATGTACAGACCGTTACAATACTGTTATCAGGTCATTACCTAGATGTTTGTCATTGCTGTGTCACATACTATACATGTACATGTCTTAAACAAGTGAGCTAGTGTCATTGACACTTTCATTTTATCTTCATTTGGTACATGACAGATTATTCCTGCATGATTGTTCAGAGTCATTACATTATTATTGCTCCAACTTGACCCATCCATTCGTCCATTTGGCCGTCTGTACCAACATTTTCCCTTGTATCTCAGCCACTGTTACTCTGATTAGAATGAAAAAAACTGTTACCGACACGATATGACCTTGGCTGTTAATGTGTCGTTAAACACTAATAAATAAATAAATAGTATCAACAGTAAAAATCACACATTTACCCTGAGTTTTGGTTTCAATATGTTCAATATCTTCCATAAGTCTGTTTTGCTTTCTATGCACAACGTTATCCACAATTGGAGAATATTGTATATGTAATTTCACTCACTGATATTATATCTGTTAGTTGTGAAGTATTCAAAGAATCCATTATTGTATTCCTTATTTATTCACTTGTTAAATAAGCCAAGAATAAGCTCTGTATTCATATTCAGTTCTCCAAGACCAGAGGCATGGTTTTTTTTTTGGTTTTTTTTTTTAATTTAATCTTATTTGTTTTACAAGGATTGGCAAACAAGTTATGCAACTTATATTAAAGCCTCTCCTTGGCTCATTGGCGCATATGTATGTGATGACCTCTGTAGCGGCAACTTTGTGGCCTTGCTCTTCTTGAATACTATGAAGGGATCTTGAGCCTGCACGGAGTATGTCTTTCTCCGCACAGGGGACAGCCATTTTATGTCCCCACCCGATAGGATAGGCATGTTTTTTGCTCAGTTACATTTTATACACATGATTAATCACTGGAGTATGATAGAAACACATCAGATCTCTCCATTCATATGCATTCTCATATGATACACACCATCCTAAGAGAACCCCATTGCTCACGTGGGAGCACGGAGGCATTGTGTACTAAGGCGTACTGCACGTCAGTGGTGCACCTGTCTTCACCCAATTCTAACCCTGCTTGTATGGAGTTAGTATGTTGGGGAGCTGACAGTTGCTTGCCATTGCTCAGTGGTTCTCTCTGGATACTCCAGCTTCCTTCACCTGTAAAACTGTCGTGGTCATGATTAGCCATTGTGCAGAAATATGTGACCTTAAACACCAATAAATAAATAAATAACAATAAATAAATCCTAAGAGAAGTCAAATTCAAGTTTGTTAAAATCAAGTTCCTGGCGTAATATTTGTGCTGCCTATTGAAGCCGAAAGTTTAACATAGTCCAATACGAGGACTGATCTTTAAAAACCTGCTTTTTCAGATCCAATAGTCAAAATCCTGATGTGGGGGAGTTGTTGCAAGTTCAGTTCATGCTGTTCAAGTCAAGTCTCTAGGTTGATATTAGGGCTCCCTAGTTTTGAATTTCTTGAAATCTGCACATTATTTGTGTGGTGGCATCTTAATACCAGAAAAAAATCATCTTACTTGGACAAAAGAGTTATGAATAATTAAATGACCTCTTTCCTCTGTAGTGTTAACTAGCCATGGATGCCAGTGTTGGCTTTTTGAAAAATCCAGGGTGGCAAAAAATTGCTCGCCTGAGACTCATCCAGGTGAGTAAATTGCTCTCCTAAACATTTTATTGATTCAACTTGCCCCAAAACATCCTGAATGCTTAAGATTTCCCCTCTGAATTCCTGGACAATAAACTGTTAATTTAATTGAGTTACTTTATGTCCCTTTCTAAGTATTGCCTGGATCATAAATGTGAGCTCGCCAGACACTTTGCTCCAGCATTACTCCAGACATGTTACTCCAATTTTGGCGGGAGGTTCCCAATTTTGCACCCAAACTTCCAACCTCCTGATCAGGATAATGTTTCCTCCTGATATTTAATGATCATCAGGATTCATGGCCGACACACTAACCAAATTGACAAAATTGGGATCGCTGCTGAAACATTCTGTGAGTGTGACTGTAAGAGAGATTGATAATGCGTTCAGCTGTAAAACACAACCAGATCAATCAAACATTTGGGTGATCTGTGCCCCGTTTATCGTCTACGTATGTATTGTGATGGTTAATAAGAAATAGTAATTACGTATGTATTTAAAAGAGGGATATTTCAGAAGTGTCTTTATTACAACCACCTGGGCCAATAACCAATTGAAAAATGCGACATTAGTTTGTTCATAAATTAACAGCTATATCAGGAAGTTTCTTGGAAAGTCTCTCGTGAACGTTGTTCCATAAGAGCGATACGATGACCTTTCACTAATAGGTCAGGTTGTGTTGAAACCGAAAGTGAGTTGAAAACAACCCTTGTCCATGGTGTTTTTCAACAGTTAATGAGTTATTGGGAGGTTTTTTTTGTTTTATTCAATGTCTGTTTTAGACTTTTAACGCAGAGTAGACTGCCAAGAAATTATGCATACAATGTTCAATACCATGGGTCTTGTAGTTGAAGTGCACAAAAAAATGCTTGCGTGGGATCAAAATTAGGCAAGCGGTAGGCACGCGATAAATCACGCGTTTCAAATTTTCAGGCCTGAGATGCTAAATAAATCCCTCTTTAAACAACTTTGTCAAATGAGTGCCTCAGGCCCCATAAGGCCTCCAGTTTATTTTATAGTCTAAAGATGAAAGCACATGATCACAGCCTTAGTCTGGGCCGTTGGATACACTTCATCAGTTGACTCAGTTCATGCGTGAGACCGTGAAGTGGTATTCACAACCATCAAAAGATGTGAATAGACAACTTATCATTGGACTTCACACATGTACAAACCATGCATGTCTTTAACTGGTTCAGTGCTAGAAGCCACTATCAGAGGTTTAAAAAAAATGAGAGTACCAGACCAAAAGCCAACATTTTCCTTGCTTATGTTTCATATTCAGTGAAACTCAAATACTGTTTTATATAAATATGTGACCTTAAACACCAATAAATAAATAAATAGTTAGTATTGAAGTGCCTTAAGTTATTTACTGCTGCCCGGTATTTTCATTTTTTTCTGTGTACACTGCTTTTCTTGTAAGGTAAAACTATCTGATGTGATACACCCCTAGCTGTTGAAAGTAATGTTGAATCCAAACAAACAACAATAAGAAAATAGACATACAGGAATATGTGATTCAGAATTCCTCTGGTATATAACAATAGTTCACTTTAAAATTATATGTCCTTAATCCAAAAATCCCAGACAACCTATCAGGAAAATGTTGCTTTGATAATATTGGGGAAGCACCATCTACTATTCCTACGGTAAGTTAATCTGAAATTATCTCATACTTTAAGAATTAGCATTTTTCCATCTTCATGTATTTTAAATGATAACTTAAAATCAAGTTTCTGTGTTTTTTTTGCTCTCTGAGTGCTGTTATTCCTTCTGGAATGGTTTGTCTTTGCCTTTTCTGATTAAATACTGCTATTCGAAAGGGCATTGAGTCATTAACAACAGGATGTCAGATATGAGTTTAATATGAGTTTAAAACATCAGTTTAATGACAGAAAGTCTTGATTTATTATTGGATGGTTGGACAGCTGTTGCATGAATTATCTTAGTACTGGAAGCAATGATACAAGTTTTATTGAAAAGTTTGAACTATCATGAAAGGTTCATCTTTTTTGTATTGCTTCATACTTAGCAATAAGCTCAGTGCAGTCTGGGAGGCCCTGTGTGCACCCCCTTCTCCCACTCCCCTCCTCTATCCAATTGATTTAAATTAACACCTTTTTTTTTAGCTCACCTCACTTAAAGTCAGTGTGAGCTATACTTATCACATTTTGTCCAGCCATCTGTCCTAAAGCTGGTGTTTGAGACTTCTCTAACCCTTCAGCTGATTCCAATAATGTTTCATGGGAGTGATGGCTGTGGTCGCTCAATATTGCCATCTCGTCCATTGGAGTACACACACACACACACACACACACAAATCTCAAACTCTGAAAAAGCTCGAAAGTCCAGCTGAAACTACCGATTTCGAACCACTGAAGATTGAACACAACAGACCGTTGCAAAATGGTAGTGGCACGGTATTTAATTGCAAAAAGCCTCGTTGTAGACTGCATACTTTTATGCCTGACCAGAAAGAGGAATTTCCTCAGAACAAACGAAAAATCATTATCAGATCCATGATTCGCCAAACATTATTTACCTTATCACATGTAAGCGATGTCGGAAACAGTATGTTGGTCAAAGTCAAAATCCTTTCCGAGAACGTACTACTAGACACAAACAGGATATAAAACATAATGCTGATGCCCCAGTAGCACAACATTTTAACCTTCCTGGGCATGCTTTGGACAATTTCGAAATCCATCCTATTGAACGACCACCAATTAAAGACACATTAGTAGAAAAGGATGAATTTAGAAAAAAACGTGAAGCTTTTTGGATCAATACACTTCAAACCCTCTGGCCATTTGGTATGAACATATCAAAGGGCGAATGCGAAAGGAGGTCCATCATTCCTTTCACTTTAACGTACAACAGAATGAATATCGAAATAGCAAAAATGTTAAAAGATGAATTCAATTTCACCAATGCTAAATTAAATGAATCTTTGAATCTTCGACCTGTCATCGCCTATAAGAAAACAAAAGCTTGCGTAACATCCTTGTAAGTACTAAATTAGAGCCCATCAATCAATAACATCAATTATTGCCAGTCAGTTTAACCAGTTCCTAGGCTCATCACTTAGTTTAAATTAATTTTATGTAATTTTTTGGTCATGTTGAAACCCATCAGGGTTGAGTAAATGAAAACAATTTTTCGGCGGCATATTAAAAGAAAAAAATGTTTCAGTAGGAAATGTCTGTGCAAGTGCGATTTTTTAACTTCAAACACACACGCACGCACGCGCGCGCATTGATCGAAATCCCCATCCGGACATCCAGGTGAAGTGTTACCCTGGTGCCAAATTCAATCATCTGCGCTCTATGTTTAAAGGGCACAGTGGCCAGTCCAGTCCCCCAAAAATATTATTAAATATTGGCGTGAATTCTCGAAACGATAATTCTGATCTCGTAGTTAAGCAGTTGCGGAATATGCTTAGCGATATCAGGGTCAAGTTTAGATCAGCAAAAATTTATTTCGCTGAACTAAACTTTTCGCAAAAACTCCCTCAGGCTGAGAGGAGAACCCTGAGCATCATCAACGAAACCATTCGGAAAGTGAAGGTCATTAACGTTATACCATAAAGTGAAGGACGTTAACGTTATACCATAAATTGATGACGCGAAGTTTGATGTTGCTCAGGATTTGCTCAGGATTTAATCCATTGGACCACGAGAACCACCAATATTATGTACGATCACTGGTTGAACCACCTAAATTTAAACTAATGTAACCCTTATTGGGTTTGAAAAGTTAAACTCAATATATATGGTTCAAAATATTTATTTACACGGCTCGATCTCTTCACAATATATATACAACGTCCATCATATTTGCATTGTGGAATAATATTATTCAATCCATTTACTACAAATATATCTTTGCAAATATATAAGATTGCACTGAATCAATGTTGTCAACTGAACTTGTGATCACTGCATACTTCTAAAACTATCTTCATCTCCACTGACCCGAAAGGTCAGGAATGTCTCGGGAAAAATAAGGTGTTAGTCACATGCCGAGTTAAGTGCAGTGCTGGATGAGTGGTGCTCAATCACCCAATACAGTCATACTTCCACAGTCAACCCTTTACCAAATACAGCACAAGTCTACAGACAGTTAGCCTATAGCTAGCCTATATACAAGCGATTTATTAAAATACGGGTTACATCATCCCCTCCTTGCAGAGAAATGACTCCTGACATTAACTGGCTGAGTGCTAGATAAATGTAGACAAACACTTGCACAAAAATACTTGCACAGACATTTATTTTATTACAAATCACTGGAGAGTACCCTCTGGCACTCTTCAATAATATGCAACAAGATAAGTCAATACCTTGATAAATATTTCACTTAAAGTGAATAGTAAGCGAAAGCTATAAAAATGTGCAATCTTTCAGCACCACACCAGCCAAAAACATTCAGACAAACATGTATCTGAAATTGATTAACTCTATGCTATAAGAGTATATGTCTAAAACATGCTAATATCTACCAAGAAGTGGCAGAAAAAATTAAATTTACAGCTGAAGATCTACAAAATTCTCGCATCAGCAGCTTTAAAAGTACATATTTTGGTACTTGGTCAAAAGTACATGATTTGATTTGTTACAGTCAAATATTCTGTGAATTAAAGTCTTACAAATTAATGCAGCATCCAATATTTGTTGTACATGATTCATACAAAAAATATTTCAAACTCCTGTGGATCCATTGACACAATCTGAGGCTGTATCCATTCACCATATCTGTCTGAAGGTTTAACCTCATGCTTAGGCCTTGAAGGCGGACTAATCACAGAATCTTGGCTAATCTGTACATCAACTGGATTAGTATTTCTCTCAGGTACAGAGTCATGAATGGATCCACTGGCCTCTCTGCTGTTCATGTGAGTGGATTCTGTAATGGGTACAGCCTCTTGGGCTGATCATTCCCATCAGGAGTCTGGAAACTAGTCCGCTCAACATTTGATCTGGGCACCCAAGGATCTGCATTAGGATTAAGTCTATTACGTCTCTGTGGTATTATATAAATACCCAACCTACTGTCTTCTGAGTCACTGGAACTACTGGTAGACGTACTCTGATGTGGACTACGTTGTCTGGTTCGGGATCTGGTAGGGTTCTTAACACTGGCGGTTGGTATATTCCATGTTTCTGAAGTAATAGCGTTGAAAGGAAGCAGCATGTTCCTATGAAGGATACGGATTGGACCATTTCTTGAAACTGGCTTTACATGGAAAACAGGAATATCACTATTTGGAATTTTTGTGACCAAATAGGGTTCCCGTTCCCACTTAGCTGCTAGCTTCTGTTTACCCCGAAGACCAACATTCTGAACCAAAACAGTATCTCCTACCTCCAGCTTGTTCTCGGTCACCTTTCTATCATACCTTTCCTTATTCCTTTCAGCATTCTTGATGGCTTCTCTACTTGCTGCACGATAAGCATACTGCAATCTTTCTTTCAGTTTCTTTATGTATGCCGCAGGCTCTTGTTCAGCTTCAGCTTCACGATCTATACCTAGGAAGGCATCAACCGACAAACGAGGATGCCACCCAAACATTAAATAATGAGGTGAAAAACCTGTGGCATCACTCTTTGTCGCATTATATGCCTGAACAAGAGGTGCAACATATGCTCTCCAATCAGCTTTCTGATGATCTTGCAGAGTGCCTAACATATTGAGTAAAGTCTGATTGAATCGTTCCACTGACCCATTTCCCATTGTGTGGTATGGAGTGGTCCTTGATCTCTGTGTGTGTGCTAATTTACACAACTCTTTGATCAGCCGACTTTCAAAGTTTCTCCCCTGATCACTGTGCAGTTTCTCTGGGAAACTGTAGTAAACAATGAAGTTTTCATACAGTGCTTTGGCAGTAGTCTTGGCAGTTTGGTTACGGCAAGGAATGGCCTGAGCATATCTTGTGAAGTGATCTGTAATTACAAGTATATGCTCAAAACCTCCTTTTGACCTTTCCAGAGATAAAAAATCTATACACAGTTATTCCATGGGTCTAGAAGTGTGGATTGGAACAAGACCAGCTGTTGGCTTGACTGGTTTCTTGCGACGTATACAGCGTCCACAGTTCTCAACCTTGCCTGTCACATCTTTGATTAGTCCAGGCCAATAAAATCGCTGCTGTGCTAACATAAAGATTTCTCTTTTCCTTGATGACCAGCCTCATCATGAACTCCTCTAAGGGCTCTACTTCTAAAAGCGGGTTGAATAACAATCTGCTCAATCCTCTGGCCGCCATCAATGTGTGTCAATCTGTACAAAATATCATTTTCAAGATAGAGTCGACTCCACTCCCTTTTTGTACTTCTGTACCTCATCTGATTCATCACAGATTCTGGCCTGTCTAGGCTGATTATTCTTTATTAAAAGATAAATAACCCTGGCTAATGTCGTATCTTCTTCTTGTTTCTTAGCCCAATCAATGTGATCCACAGTTAATTCCTCCCCACCGGCCGAATGGAGGGAATTACCAGTAGACACACTTTCCACTAAGGGGTTACCAGTCATTGCAGCTTGGCAAATAGCTTTAATTTCCTCATTAAAAACTTGTTGCTTTCTGGAAAGTCCATCAGCATCTGCATTCTGTTTGCCAGATCTGTAGGTGATCGTAAAATTATAGTTAGCTAATGCTGCGATCCACCGATGACAAGTTGCATCCAGCTTAGCAGTCGTCAGCACATACGTCAATGGATTGTTGTCTGTTATAACCTCGAATGAGTTGCCATACAGGTAGTCATGGAATTTGTCCATTTCAAGGCTAGAAATTCCAATTTATGAGCTGGGTACTTCTTCTCACTGGGTCGTAAGTTACGGCTAGCATAAGCAATCAACTGGTCCACTCCCCCTTGCTTTTGGTACAGGACTGCCCCCAGACCACAACTACTGGCATCTGTGTGTACTTCAAAAGGCACATTGTAGTCTGCATATGCCAGTACAGGGGGTTGACACAGCAGTTTCTTGATAGTGTCAAATGCTACCTGTTGAGATTCTGTCCATTTCCATTCTGTTTGCGGCTTTTTCTTCTTACAATCCCTGGTCTTCTTATTTGTACCATGGCCTTCTAAAAGGCTATTAAGAGAATGAACAATTTGGGCATAATTCTTCACGGAACGCCGATAATATCCAGTGAATCCCAAAAACTTCTGAAGCTCTTTGACGTTCTTAGGTTCAGGCCAATGTTGTAATACTGCAGTCTTCTCAGGGTCAGTAGATATTCCTTTTTCTGACACTACGTGGCCCAAATACGTAACAGAGCTCTTACATAACTCACATTTTGAAGGCTTTAGCTTCAAATTGTGGTCTGAGAGCCTCTTAAAAACAGCTTCCAGCCTCCTGATATGTTCTTCAAAAGTTGTTGAAAAAATCAAGATGTCATCAATAAAAATGAGGCATTCCCGGAGGTGCATATCACCCATACATTTTTTCCTTAGGCGCTGGAACATGCTTGGCGCGTTTGTTAATCCAAAGCCCATCCTGTTGCATTCATAAAATCCAAGCTTCCCAACAGAAAAGGCTGTTTTCTCTTTATCATTTTCTTCAACCTCCACCTGCCAATATCCAGATCTTAAGTCCAGTTTGGAGTAATACTTTGAACCACTGAGTGTATCAATAGTGTCGTCAAATCCATCTCTTGCCTTCTCAACCGGACCACGTATCACATAGGTGATGGTGCTGTTGAGTTTTTATACTATCCCAAATGGCAAAGTTATACCTGACGTAAAAGTGGTAAAACATGTCCCGCTATGGGTTTCTTCCCTCTTGTTATTATTTTACAAAAAAAAACCGAAACACGGTATACCTCGATGTGAAATGTAAATTAAATCCTTCGTTCATTTATGTTATAAGTGTTTGCCTTGCCGAAAGAGTTGTGATTATTTACAAAACCAACCAAATATGAGTCAGATCAACTTCTGTAGTATGAACTGCCGGGGTCTCGCTTCAGATACTGTAAAGCGAAGGGATTTCTTCTCCCGCTGTAGGAACATGTGTGACATTGCTCTTTTAGTAGACACCCATTCCAGTAAGAAGACCGAATTACCGTGGAAGCACGAATGGGGTTTACATGCCTTTTTCTGCTCGAATACAAGTCACAAGCGAGGTACAGCTATACTGTTCAGGAACACATTTAAATACGAAATAAAAAATGAGATTTATGACACTTCTGGAAACTTCATTATATTAGACATCGTGGTTCAGGATAATTGTATGACAATTGCAGTAGTATATGGCCCAAACAATGACTCACCCGATTTTTATAACGATTTTTTCGATAAAATAGAAAGCGTAGGGAACACTTCCATAATAATTGGTGGTGATTGGAACATCCCAATGGACTATCGCCTCGGCACCAAAAACTACAAAAATAAGAACAATGTAAAAGCCCAACAATGTGTATCTAATTACATGGAACGTTTAGACCTGAATGACGTATGGAGACAACAAAATCCATCCTGCAAACGTTTCACATGGAGGGGTCCAAATAACAAATCTGCTCGATTGGATTATTTCTTAATAACTTCTGACCTGCAGGACCTAGTTCAGTCAACTGACATTGAGCCTAGTTACCGCTCAGATCACTCTCCTGTATTCGTCGCTCTCAAATTTATAAAACAAGAAAAGGGTAGAGGGCTTTGGAAATTTAATAATAGCTTATTATCTGACCCAGAATATGCAACAGCTGTTAGAAATACCATTTTTGAAACAATAAAACAATACTGTATAGATAGTAAAAGTGATATATCTAACAACCCACATAACGTTAAGCTCACTATAAATGATCAGCTTTTTGGGGAAACACTAAAATTAATGATACGCGGTAAAACAATTTCATATGCATGTTACTTGAAACGAAAAAATCAAAACTCTGAAACATACATAGAAAATAAATTAAAAGAACTACATATAAAATTAGATAGTGGGGATGAAACAGTTAGAGATGAGATTCTATCTTTGGACTCCGAACTGAAACAATTGCGATTCAAAAAAGTGCAAGGCATCATAATAAGAACTAAAGCAAAGTGGAAAGTAGAAGGGGAAAAACCGATAAAATACTTTTGTAATTTGGAGAAAAGGCAATATACAGAAAAATTAATAGCAAAATTAATTAAAGATGACAACACAGAATGTACAGATATTAAAGATATTATTTCAGAACAAAAACGTTTTTACAAAAATTTATATAGTTCCAAGATAAATACTCCGTCAGCATATATAGATGACATGTTTTTCGATAATAATAACCCGTTTCTAAAGAAACTTGACGACGAAGACAATATTTTACTAGATGGTCCATTGACAGCCTCTGAATGCTTAGCTGCTTTGAAAAACATGAAATGCAATAAATCGCCCGGCTCAGATGGATTTACTTCCGAATTTTACAAATATTTCTGGAAAGATATCGGCCCTTTTTGGTTAAATCGCTAAATGCTGGTTACGAAAACGGTACATTCTCAATTACACAAAGACAAGGTATAATAACATGCATTCCAAAGGAAAAAAAATCTAAACTGTACATTAAAAATTGGCGACCTATTTCTCTTCTAAACGTTGATTTTAAAATTGGCTCTTCGGCAATAGCATCTCGTATAAAAACGGTCCTACCCAAACTTATTTCTGAAAGTCAGTTGGGTTTTGTAAAAGGGAGGTTTATTGGGGAATCTACACGTCTAATTACTGACCTGATCGACAAGTGCAAATCGAGTAATATCCCGGGAATGTTAGTATTATTGGATTTCGAAAAAGCCTTCGACTCTCTTGAATGGAACTACATTGAGAAAACCCTAAACTTTTACAATTTCAGTCCATCAATCATTCATTGGTTTAAGGCTTTCTATAGTGACGTTTCCAGCTGTGTCTTAAACAACGGTCATCTTTCAGAGTTTTTCAATGTGGAAAGAGGTGTAAGACAAGGGGACCCACTCTCCCCTTACCTATTTATCCTGTGTGTAGAAATACTGAGTGCTAGGTTAAAATTTAGTCCGGAAATAAATGGTATAAAAATAAACAATTCTGAATATATAATTAACCAGTATGCAGACGACAGCACCTTATTTCTTGACGATGATCAAAAATCACTCAACGCAGCCTTAAATATTGTTGACGAGTTTTCTCATTTATCAGGTCTAAAAGTAAATTTTGACAAAACTTATATAGTATGGATCGGTTCTCGTAAGGGTTGCGGTGTGGAATTAAAAACGGACAAACCGATAAAATGGAATCATGGTGAATATTTTACCATTTTGGGAATAAAATATAATTTAAGTAATACAAATTACCTGGATAAAAATTTTATAGAAAAATTAGAAAAAATGCAGAAACTATTAAATGATTGGTCGTTAAGAAATCTTACCCTTGTTGGAAAAGCTACGGTGTTAAAAACTCTTGCTCTTCCAATTATCATACATTCTCTCACAGTCCTTCCCAACCCACCCGATTGGATTATCGCTAAACTCCAGAAAATGGTTTTCACATTCCTTTGGTCACATAAGAAAGACAAAATCAAACGCTCTACCATGATAAACACAGTGGAGAAAGGTGGTCTCAAAATCCCGCACATTAAAACCCTATGTAATTCATTAAAAATTATTTGGGTTAAGAAGCTCTTAGACCCGGAAAATTCATCACAGTGGAAAACACTGGCACTTGATAACTTTGAAAAATTTGGATTCAACAATGTTTGGCATTTTACAAAAGACGGTCTACAAAAATTAGCGGAATCAATGCCCCCATTCTGGCGAAATGTTGTAATTTCGTGGTCACTCCTTCAAGACTATTCTATATCAACATATAAGGATATTTTATCACAACCAATATTTTATAATAAAAGTATCAAATTAAATAATGCATGCTATCATTTAGAAAAATGGTTTGCAGCTGGTGTGTTTTTTATAAACGATATTGTAGATTCTAACAGAAATTTCTTAACACATGGAGCATTTAAAACCAAATACAACTTAGATATCCCATTCACTACATATTTGGGATTGATAAATGCAATACCCCAAAACTGGAAAAAAATAATCCAAGAATGTACACAAAAAATTGATGTTGTAGAGAATGCATTAGTATCCCGCTTAAAGTCAACTGCCAAAGTTAATAAAGATTTTTACGGCCTTTTCCTGAACAGGATAGCTGTACCTGCAAGAAAATCCGAAGCAAAATGGTGCGACGAGCTTAGATATGATATAAGCACAGACGAATGGCAATATGTATACAAGACAACATTTACTTCTACCAGCGACACATATTTACAGACACTACAGTTCAAAATAAATCACCGTATATTATACACCAATTCTAAACTATTTCGTAGTGGTCTTTCAGAAACTCGGCTCTGCCGCTTTTGTTTCAATTCAAAAGAATCAATAACACATCTCTTTTACGATTGTTCACATTCAAAAACAATTTTACTTCAACTCATAGAAAAGATTAATACTGTTTGTAATTCAAATGTTCAGGTTAGCCCTAAGGAAGTAATATTAGGAATGCAAACAGAAGCTCAGTTATCCGACATACTGTGTACATGTTTACAAATTTTTAAAAAATATATATTTTCATGTAGTCTTGAAAACCGGCTACCCAACTACACCGCGTATACAGAAGTTTTAAAGAATTACAGAACTATCGATATATACTCACTCTATTTATACTCGTTCGGCAAGGCAAACAAAACCAAACTGAGATGGGAGACAATATCTAAAATATTTAGCTAAATTTAAGTGTCTTCTATAACCACATAAGCCCATGTTGAATTTCGATTGGAAGTATTCTTTACACATTGTATTTTTGTTTTGTATAGTGTGTGTGTTTGAATTAATTTACTGTGAAAACTGTAAATAAAAAAAAAAAAAAAAAAAATAGTGTCGTCAAATCGTGGTAACATGTATGCATCTTTCCTTGTTTTTGAGTTAAGCACACGATAATCCAAACAAAATCTCAAAGAACCATCTTTTTTCCGGACAAGAACAACATTCGACGAATAAGGGCTATTTGATTCCCTTATGGCTCCAATGTCCAACATTTCCTTAACATGTTGTCTTACTTCCTCATAAAGGCTAGGAGGTATTCTTCTATAAGGAAGCTTAAATGGTGTGTCATCTAACAGCTCTATCCTGTGCTTAACTATATCAGTATTTCCAATATCGAGTGGACCTGTTGAAAACACATCTTTCCATTTGTACAAAATTTTCCTTAATTCTACCAGTTCTTGAGCAGTTAAATGGGTGGAGTCTATTTGGACACCAAGTTCTTCTGGTGGAGATTCGGTTCTCTCCAAGTTATACACAATAGCTGTTGAAGAATTCTCAAGTACTGACACCTCATTTACTTGACAGATGATCGTCTTTGGATTGATGGTCAAAGGTTTAGCCGACACATTACAAATTTGAACAGGAAATTTGCAATAGTTTCCATGCTGGCCAAGGGTCATAACTCTTGGACAAACAGTATAATTTACTTCATGGTCCATATTCTCTGTTATTACTTGTTGCACACCAGGTGGAATATTCCTTGCAAGACCATGGATGGTGATACTTCCAAAAGGTGCAACAGTAATTTTCTGTTTATTTTTTGATCTTACTACATGGGAACTGCAACTTATGTTGTCAAATGCCATTTTCCATTCCACTGGAATGTCAGTTTGGTCCCCAGAAAGTAAATATTTACTTTCACGGATAACATTTGTTCCAATGAGTACTGGGCAGGATTGATTAAACTCTGTTTCTGGAACTACCAGAACTGGTACATCAACTGCCACGTCATTTAAAAATGGGACTTGAATCGAACTTTCGATATACCCAATATAGTTAAGTTTCGATCCATCAGCAACAGATACTTGTAAACCCAATTCCTTAAGTGGATGTAAAACTGGCTTCTGTTGCAATGAATTATAAAAACGCTGTGATACAGATGTCACCATGGATCCAGTATCAATAAGTGCTCTAGTAGGTATACCCTGAAAAACAATGTCTCCAATATTGCAATTACCTACTAACTTATTGAGTATATTTTGGCCATTATAAACACCGCTCACTGGTTGGCCATCAACAGAGGCGGTCAATCTTTTGGCCATCGATTTCTTTCGTAAGAGTATCCTCTACCTCTGCCTTTGTATCCACCAAAATTTTCTTGTCTCTGGTTAAAACCTCTACCTCTATTTCCATTGGAGCCTTGTTTCTCATTCCAAAATCCATGGCCTCTGCCTCTTTGATTTCCACTGTGACCCGGCTGTGGTTGAGTGGTTACGTTGATTTTATCCAACTTCTCCAGTATGTTCTTCAAGTTGTCATCCAGTTTGTTGTTCAGTTTCTTCTCCAGAGCTTCTATCTTTTTGTCCATTTTCTTTTCTAAAGCTGCTAAAGATTCATCTGGAGTAGTGGTCTGGATTGATTGCTGTTGTGCTTTCTTCTTTGAATCAGAAGCATACTGAGGGGCATCACCACTGATATCTAATTCTCTCTCTACAACTCGTATCTCTCTGAGAAGCTCATTATAATTTGTAAGGGTGTCATATTTATGTGGAGTCTGACTTTTGAGGCGCTCTGAGTTCAGCGAGGTCCAAAATTTATGGCGAAGAAGATCATTCTTGGCACCACAAACCAAATGTCCATTATCAATTGCTATCTGAAGCAATGATTCCAATCTGCAACCAAACGATGTTACTGACTCACCAACCTTCTGATGAGAATTGAAAAATTCTTGCATCACCATCTCATTGGTAGAAACATTACCAAATAAAGCATCAAATTTGTTTAAAATATCTGTAACGGTTGCTTTATCGCCTAACGGAATCAACATCTTCCTCGCTGTGCCCCTTAGGGATCGTCTCATCGCTTGTACGACCATACTATGAGTGATATCTGGATCAGACTCTATACACTTTATCTCAAAACGCCATTCTTCATAAGATACGTCTCCTTTCTGTGGTGGAGTGTCACCAGAAAACTGTGGTATTTTAGGAAAATACTGAGCATTCTGAGTCACAAATGATCTGATACCAGTTTCATTCTTCAGTGCTGGTGTTATTATACCTCTTCCTCGACCTTTGAATGTATCATAGAGTGAATGTACTGGGGTACTCTGCATTTCTCTCTTCGGCACAACATCATACTTACCAGTTGCCGATAAAGCTTTTATCAATTCCTCTTCGGACATTGATTGTGCCATGCTGAATTATGACAGTTAGCTTTTTTTTTTTCTTCTTTTTTTTTTTTTTTTTTTTTTTTTATTAATTCAACGCAGTATACAAATCTAGAATGTTAGTAGATGATAGCACACACTAATATTTTATCTAACTCAATCTATACCATATACTATTTATATATACACACAGTTCACTGGCACATGATTAAGAAATACATATGTATATGTAAATGTAAAGATTATTTTCACTTTTGTATTGAAGTAGTATATGTATCGTATACTTCAATATATGAAATTCAGTTTTCAAAAATATATATGTTATCTTTGTATCTTAAAATATATTTATATATGTATATTTTTTTTTTTACATGAGATTGGTACTCATCAAAACACTTGAACTATTTTTAGTCCAGTCATTATATGGTTGAACCCAGAACAAATTGCAATACAATTGATGTTTGCGCTGTGCGATAGATAAAGGTGTATGGAAAAACATATTTAAAATCCCCTTGAATCCCTTCATGGGAAAATAGTTGAATAATTGATTTTATTCCTTCGTAGTTTTCGCAATTTTTAAGTAGTTTTGATGTTTCTGTAGTGATATTACGCTGAATAGAATCGTCAAAACGCATCGACGTAATCGACGAAACTGAGAGAGATTTATGGTAAGTAAACACTTAACTTACTTATGTATCTATTATTCCAATAAGAATGCAATTCGTTCCTAAAAAGTGGAGATAAAACAAAATTTGGTTCTTTTCAAAACGCACTGATGCGCGAATCATTTACTGACTTGACCGACATAACGCACAGATGCTGACGATTTTTTTTTATCTACGGAAGCACAGACTTGCAAAGGAGTTTATCTGTCTCTTTAAACAAACACCTGGTCGTCACATTTGCAGCAATTTTGCAACGTGTTTTAAGCAGAATAAACGTTTTACACTGTCATCTCTACTCTGTATTATGCTTTTAAAACTTACTATCATACAAAGTGTGCAAATAGCAACCCATGACCTCTTGATATTTTGATGCCTAAATTAAAATATTAGCTCAAAATTTTGATAATTGTTTCGGATGGAACATATCTAGATCCTGCTTTGGAATCGATATCAGAGGTGTTTAGTCCTGTAATTCTAAATTATCTAAAATCATTGTGCAACCCACTCAGGGGCGCCCATCTCCACTACGGGTAGACCTTCATTAGTAAGAACAAGCATACGACCGCCTGTGAAGTCATGGCAATTTGGGCGTAGTTTGGGCATTGATTGTACTGAATACGGGAGTTTTAATGAAATTAATATTTTGAGGGAAATTTTATGTAGACTCCCGCCCCCTGCACCCAGGCACACAAACTTTGCCTCTCTAGTACCCCCTCCCTATCCACGCCCGTATGCACAAAGCCATATATTTATAGAAATAAAAGTAAATGTTACTATAGTCTTATTGTTTGTTCTAGGATGACGTAGCAATTAGTGGTATGAACATATGCATTATATGCAAAAAAGAAATATCTGCATCAGAAGGATCAGCTTTGTTAACACAAAAAGGGACAGACAGTATAAACAATGCAAGTAAGAGATTATGTCAGAATGATATGAACGCTGAAGTTGGATCCCGTGTGCATATTTCTTGCCGAAAGCATTTCACTGACTGTAGAAATAAAGCGCCCAGTGCTGATCAGAAGGCTTCTGGATTTTCAAATACAAACAAAAGAATCAACCGTTCCTCATACGGTCATTATAATTCTGAGTCTGACTGTTTATTTTGTGGCACGTATGTTGAGTTCAACCCTAAATATGGTTCGAGGAGCGAGGCTCAAAAAGTTTGGACTGATGATTTTGCTGCTACAATTAAACAATGTTGTAAAACTCGCAGCGACCAATGGTCACATGTGGTACTTGGCCGAATTGAATATTTCGATGCAGATCTTCATGCGGCCGATTGTGTGTACCATAAAGGTTGCAGCGGAAATTTTCGTACTGGAAAACAAATTCCCAAAGAATATTCAGATTCAAGTGTTGATAACCCTAAAAGACTAAAAGTTGGTCGACCCGAGAACGATATTCAAAATTCTGCTTTTATCAAAACTTGCGAATATTTTGAAAGCATTGATGACGAGCAGGTTACAATAGCGTCTTTGGTATCTCAAATGAATAACTTTCTAATTGGGACAGAATATAGTGCCTATAGCCATAAATATTTGAAAAAAAGACTATTGGAATATTATGAGGACGGAATTGTTATTTCTTTTGAAGGTGGAATGGCGGATGTGGTTACATTGAGGGAAACTAGCGATCGTATTTTAAGGAGTTATTATCAACAACCAAAGGATGTAGACTTAGCTTTCCAAAAACAATTAATTGTAGAAACTGCAGCTGAAATAATAAGAAGTGATATTAAATCTCAGATTGTCACCAACAAAGATATGTATCCCAGAATTGAGGAATTAAATAATGATAAAGGCGTTTTCTATTTGCCTCAAACTCTTACATTATTACTTAGCAAGCTTTTTGTTAGCAAAGACACAACTAAAGTAGCATCTTTGGGCCAATGTATTGTTCAGGCTGTTCGACCCCGAGCTGTTCTGGCACCATTGCAGATTGGGCTAGCCGTGCAAATGCATCACCATTTTCGTTCTAAGTTCCTTATTGATACTCTGCATGCCCTGGGATTTTCTGCATCTTACAATGAGGTTATCAGGTTTGAACGCAATGCTGCTTCCGTTTCCGGGGGAGATCTGCCAAACATATCGAACGAATCAACTGCAATAATGATAACTGATAATGTTGATCATAACGTGTGCACAATAGATGGCAGAAATACGTTACATGCAATGGGAATGATTGCTGCAATTACTCCTCACACGAAGCCTTCGACACTTGTTCCCAGATCTCTTATATCTCAATCAGATATATGTGATCTGGCTTCCGTTTTGATTCATGAATACAAACCGGTCAGTGAAAAGTCTAAGCAAATTATCTTTAAAGATATTCAAACTGTTAATTACGCAAAAGGCGGGTTGGATTTGCTTTGGCAAATAAGCTGGTCTTTCAAAGAGTCTAGAATAAATTGGTCTGGCATGATGCAAGTTGCATATTCCCACCAAACAGATATTCCTTCTCAAAGGTCATCTATTAAGTTTTTACCTGTTATTGACCTTAAACCTAGCGACATGACGTGCATTATGTCTACTCTTAAATACTTATCAAACCTGTCAAGGAAGCACGCCTTGACCCAGTTATAACTTTTGACCAACCACTCTTTTGGAAGGCATCCTTGATCATTTCGGAACATTCGGATTTGGGCGATGTGTGTTTACTACTTGGAGGATTTCATACAGTAATGAATTTACTTGGTGCTATAGGCACATTAAGGGATGGCTCGGGCCTTCGCGAAATACTTGAAGAGATATATGCCGAGAACGCAGTGACTCATATCCTCACGGGAAAAGCATACTCCAGAGCAGTTCGAGCTCATCTCATTGTCGATACAGCTCTATGCGCTTTGATTTGTGAACAGGAATTTCCAAAAAGCAATGATGGAAAACAACATTCATTGATGGATCAAGCTTCTACTTTATATGATGGAGTTCTAAGTGGTGATATTTCAGTTCATGATATCCAGTCATCAACAGTTCTTAATGAGATAGAATCTATACTATCTACAGCACAAGATAAATTAAAATGTTCTTCTGATACCAGTAAGTTATGGTTGTCATATCAACAAATGATATCGGTTATGCGCAAACTTATTTCAGCAGACCGCACAGGGTCTTTTGATTTGCACCTTGACGCAGTGTATGAATCGCTTCCTATATTTGCTGCTGCGGGACATCACAACTACCTCAAGTCAGCATATTTATATCTACAAAACATGAAACAGTTACAGCACAAAAATGCACATCTTTATCAACAGTTCAAAGCCGGTCGACATGTAGTTAGACGTTCTGAAAGGCAGTGGGCCGGACTTCCTGCTGATTTAGTCATAGAGCAGGTCTTAATGCGATCTATTAAATCAACGGGTGGTTTAACACGTGGAAGTGGTATGTCAGAGGCCCAACGAGCAACATGGTTATTGTCTATGCCAATATGTTCTGAGTATAATATTGCCATGCAGGATTTTGCCGAAGTGTCATGTCATTCCAGTGACCAACACCAGGACATTACCGTAACAAGAATTGAAAGGGACAAGCTAGATATAGGAAAAATTGTTGATAGAATTCGCCCAATATCACCATTCTCTGATGACCAAAGTTTGCGCAATATAGTAAATGGTGTAACCGCGGTAAGTGGAGTAAATGTACATGAAGCACACTCTGTTGGCACTCAGCTGGTTGATAAAATGAAAGATAAAGAAGTGTTCAGCTATACTGAAAAACGGAATGAAAAAGTTTAAACTCTCGCTAGTGTAAACGCGGTTAAACTTAAAGACGATTTAAAAATCGACCCAGCCTTACTCTTTCAGCGTCTCTATGTT
This sequence comes from Pictodentalium vernedei, assembly GCA_031216915.1. Classification (NCBI taxonomy): domain Eukaryota; kingdom Metazoa; phylum Mollusca; class Scaphopoda; order Dentaliida; family Dentaliidae; genus Pictodentalium; species Pictodentalium vernedei. The sequence goes on from CM062297.1 coordinate 612,086,165, forward strand.
GTTGCTACATATACAGATATAAATCTTGAGGAATGTTTGAAATACGAACTCCCACCTTCACTCTTTGAGGCACCAAATGTACTCAGAAAAGCTAATAAACCCCAATTAGCAAAAACGATTTCAAACGCTGTGTCTGAAACAGACGCGTCGGGAAATCACGATGAAAACTCAACAGAACCCAATTATGTTTTAGATGGCGGTTCGTTACTCCAACGCATCCCATGGAAAAAAGGGGCAACCTACCAAGAAATAGTTGACTCATATGTGTCATTGGTCTCAACAAGATATGGCCAAGCGACAATTGTTTTTGATGGATACACAAGTTGTCCGACAACGAAAGACATGGTACATTCCTGTCGTTCCAAGTCTTCAAGTCCTGACATTAACTTACTTTAGACATGGTGTTCCAAGGTCAAAAACAAACATTTTTATCTAATCCTTCAAATAAACAGAAAATGATTTATTTCATTTCTGATCAGCTGAAAAATAACGGGTGTTCAGTCAGCCACGCTGATGGGGATGCCGATTCTCAAATAGTGCAGGCTGCTAGTGCATCTTCTAATAATTACCCAACAGTTCTTATTGGGAAAGACACAGATTTGCTTGTTTTGTTGCTGTTTTGGGCAAATGATGTTAAATTTAATCTTCTCTTTAGAAGTGACATCAAACGATTGAAATCGAAATCAGCCAATCCAATCTATAACATAAAAAGCATTCAGAAACATATAGGACTCAACATTTGTAAGAGCCTATTGTTTCTACACGCCTTTACTGGATGTGATACCACTTCACGCATATTTACCGTCAGTAAACAAAAAACATTCCAAAAACTTCAAAATGATGAGTATTTTCGTAGCTTGTGTGAAGAATTCTCTTTACCGAATCACACACCAAATGAAATAGAATCCATTGGATGCAAGGCTATGATTTCAATTTTTGGCGGTCAACCTGACGACTCGCTTACTACCTGTCGTTATCGAATGCTGGCAGGTAAAGTTGCTAGCGCACAAACTTTTGTCAAGCCCGAGTCTCTCCCCCCAACGCCATGTGCAACAAAATTCCACAGTTATCGTGTGTACTATCAAATCAGGGTGTGGCAGGGCTGTAATGCTCTTAATCCAACTGAGTGGGGTTGGTGTGTAACTGATAAACAGTATATGGCCCGCACCACAGAACTTTCCCCTGCACCAGACTCATTATTAAAAGTATTCAGATGCAACTGTAACACTGGATGTTCAACTAACCACTGTGGATGTAGGCGCAATGGCCTAATGTGTACCAGTGTTTGTGGAAAATGCCAAGATACACATTGTGATAACATTCCACAGTTGACTGTGGACATCGATGACACTGATGGCATTTAAAACATTACTTCACACAGCGAATCCAGAAAATGCCAAAACGTAACTGGTATGGAGGCCAAAAAGACCTGAAATATTGCTGTACTTTGTGAATCCAACCATTCAGATATGGATATCAGTTGAACCAGCTCAGATAGTCGGTTCAACTGTTACCCACATTTGTATGGTTACATTATTTTAATTGATAAAAATGTGAAGGTTATTTTTTTCCAGAAAAATCTGTTAGGTAAAAGGTTAACAGGCGTGTGAATGGACAAATTATGTATACATTTGTGACCCGTGTTACTCTTACGGAGAACAAAAAAAAAACATAGCGCCCCAACTCCAGGGACCCATGGTGATAGCCATAAATGTATGAATATAGAACCAAGAATATGACGAAGGAAACTCCTGATGAATTACGTACCCAAACCACTGAACATGTGTATCATGACGCTTACAATCTCTCTCTCTCTCTCTCTCTTTCTCTCTCTCTCTCTCTCTCTGTCTGCATGCCTGTCTGTCTCTCTCCCCTCTCTCTCTCTCTCTGTCTGTCTCTCTCTCTGCATACCTGTCTGTTCCCTGTTCCCTCTCTCTCTGTCTGTCTGCCGGTCGGTCTGTCTGTCTGTCTCTCTCTCTCTCGAGAGAGAGACAGACAGACAGACAGACCGACAGATGGACAGACAGAGAGACAGAGAGAGAGAGAGGCAGAATGAGAGAGACATGGGCAAAGGCAGATGGGTGGTGGCATAAATTAACAATTGGAGAAAAGTCTAAATACGTCCACATTTTGGTTAATTTTCCGTTAAAGCCCGATTGTAGATAAAGTATTTTCCATGGCTAGTCATTATAATGTGTCATAAATTTATTCTGTATATATAAGTGTATGCTACTGGGCCGACTTCGTGTTAGAATTGCGTATATTGGTCGCATTGGAGCATGCAGTGTATGATCAACATGTTTTCACCCGAATTCCAATTTTCCCCTGTTTTTGTTTAATTTTACGTGGTTTTACCTCATTTTTCATTGCTTTCCCATGCAGGGACAGATGGGGATTTTTAATATAATGTCTCTAATACAAATCTAAAACAAATAACACAAATAAAAATTGTATTGCAATTTGTTCTCGGTTAGGTGTATTTTTCTCATAAAATGACTGGACTATTTGAACAAGAGATTTCGAACTAGCAAAACATTTCTTTCATTCTTTTTTTTTTTTGAAATGTTCATTCAAAATATAGCCTAAGTAACAAACTCTACCAACAGTATCAACAGTTGACTGACAAAATATGTCAAACAAAATTTTTTTTTTTCAACTGGGCACTGTCGTTTTTTCTCACCGTAATATAAGTGAGGATGTGGGTATGTATAATTACAGTTAAAGTTATTTGCTCACTAGCAAATCAATGCATCTAAGTTGAACAAAGTTTGCTGTCTAAGGGTTAAATCATCATAGCAAATTTCCGCTAAGTCAGAAAAATCAATAAGCTGAAACAACTATCAGTGCAGCTAAGTATTATGTAACTGCTACAATCCAAACAATTCCAACAAGCAGAAAAAAACTAATTTATTTCTGTAGGGGGTTAATACCCACAAACATTTCCACAAAGCACCATGTATATTAATAAGTCGGAAGAAATGTTTTACTGCCGTAAGGGTTAAAACCCACAACTATTTCTGCAAAGCACAATGTATACTGATATGTTGAAAGAAATATTTATTGTCGCAGGGGGTTGAAACCCGCAATCATTTCCACAAACTCATGAATACCACTAAGCTGGGGAAAAATGTTTGTTGCTACAGGGGTTAATACCTGCACACAATTCTACAAAGTGGCACAAATATCAATAAGCTAAAAAAAAATAATCTTGTCGAGTAACTGTGAGTAACTGTGAGCTGGTTAATGCTGAACTCACAAAAATCCTAAAACAAGAATCAATGTTTTAAAATAATTCAAAGTCATTTATGCTTCATCTAAGCCAACTGAGAAATAATTATCAAAAACTCACAATCAATTTCTCTCAACATTCAACCACAAACATTCAATGTGTAAGATAATGTATTTGTAGTGCACTAATAATTGAAACATGCAATATGTTATAGGAGTGTAATGAATGAAGCTGAGTTTACAAATAACTCATCAGAGGTAAAGGGTTAACTAGACCTAGTTATTGTCACCTGGGTATTCAACTATGATGACTTGGAGCTAAAGGGTTAACATTATAATGGGCTCCAACAAAATACACACAAATTAACTGAGGGACTGAAGGGTTAAATTACTAACTAACTATAACAGCCCTTCAGGAATTGTGATCGATATTACATAGCATACATGCATGTAACATGCAACCACAATAAAGTCCAGTGTACAATAATAATAATATTGTACACAGCTCAAATACTCCTAATTTTAGTGTGCAATAATTACCACAACAAAATGTAAACAACAATCTTCATCCAAGAAACTTTGCCTAGAAAATTAAATATAGCCTCCTAGTCAAAATAAAACTGAATGAAGTGTGTATCAGCTATATAGTGGAGCATGACGCAATGTATCATACACCTCTCTATATCAGTGACACAATTCGCCTCAAGACCAATGAAAACAATTTTTCAGTTTTAACTAGATGAAAAAACGGAATCTAGTGAGACACAATAAGGTCTACATAGAAATGATACAGTCCTAATAAGTAATTATCCAAACCCCCCAAAAAAATTTTTTTTTTTTTTTTTTTTTGGTTGGGGGGGAGGGGTGTCAATGCTACTTAAAGGAAGCAAAGCTATAAGTAAACAATGTCACAATCTCTTAGAAATGTGATCTCAAAATTATGTCAATAGTACCTGGTAATAAGACCCAAGTTCACACTATAAATAACATTCAAGGGGATTCAATGTCACTTTGAGCAAAACAGGCTTTGACAGTTCAATGTCACTTTTAAATCATAGTTAAAAACTCAATGCAATTATAATTCGACATTAAGTTAACTGATAATTTCTGTTCTAAAACACCAAACTGGACAGACAAATTCACATTAATGCATGAACTAGTCCATCAAAACAATGTTTTTCTTTCAAATTCATGCAAGAATTAAATGAATCTATCAAATTTGGAGTTAATGCATACTAGTATAATTATTCTCGGACTTTGATACTTCAACTATGTCACCCTGATAAATATACTTCTGGCAGCTGAAAAAAAATCTACTCTTTCAAAACAATCAAACAAAAGTTATCATTTTTGTTGACTTTGTGTTCCACAATACAATGAAATTCACCACATGTTGTCAAATTATTTAACTGGCACTACAACTGAATTTAGCAGCACAACAATTAATGAATTACTATATATAAATATGTCAATTCATCACAAGCTACAGTACAAGTACAGATAAATTGTACATCACATCACTGCCGGCAGGTTGTCAGTCAGCAGTGCTGTGGAGCACCAAATAACTGCCATTTATCCCAATAAAATGGGATTATTATGTATTTATTTATTTTTACACAACAGGTGTATTCACTGACACCAAATCTACCAAACTTGAATCAAGTGGTATTTAAATGACAAATTGTTACAATGAATTCAATAAATTCAAATTAAATGGTGTTTACATGTAATGGCCACAGAATTGAAATCAAGTAAACAATGAAATACAGGACACTATTTACTGGCAGATGAATTGTACATCACACCACTGTTAACAATGTGTCAACAGTACTGTGAAGTACCAAAGAGCCGACAATAAATTGGTCATTGTTTTGGACAGAACTGTATCGATAATTTAATTGGCACGGAAATTAATAAATAAATATGCCACCAGTAATAAAATAATATGCCGATAATTTTACCAAATCCGAATAACAATTATTACTGAGAAAATCTCGACAAAGTCAGCAAATCAATCATTGACCATGATTCATTGACGATATCTCGGCTGTGTGGAACTTGCACACAGACGAAACACCAAAAAGTAATCACGGACAATAATACACATTATTGGGTCAAATATTTCCAATTACGTACTTTACCTAAACCTATAAACACAGCCAGTAGTGAATTGCATTATTTGTGGAGTTTGTTTTATACCTTTTGTAACCTTTTGTATGCTATAAATTTATTTTTAACACTAAATGAAACAGTTTATGAGACAAACTTGCTCATCGGAGAGAGTCTGAAAATCAGGTTGGATGAAAAAATGTCACAGTTTACCGGAAGCATATCAAGTACGTAAACACGGACCAGGATAGGTTTATTGAAGATGTGACGTTTCTGCGATGTATTGCAATACAGTTCAGTTCGTAGAAAGCTGAATCATAGTAGTTGTTGGAGAAGAGTTGGCGAAGAAGTCGACTTACGTGACGTGTAGGCCTACAAAACGAATTCCCTTGAGGCGTCCTGATGATTCTCCATCGTGTTGCGAATCAACACACCCCGCAATATAACGAGAATGTCATGTCGGTACCGTTGTCGTCGAAACACTCGAGTGACGTAAAAACATATGCTTGCACAGATGAATATTTAACACGTCCTGAAGAAGTCTCTCTGACAATTTGCAGCTTGCGGTGCTTTGTCTCACAAAAGATTACACTTGTTCACATGTGTTGTTTTTATTCCCAACGTTGCCATCCGAGCCTAATTCGTCGGAGGGGCCATTTGTAACCCTTATTGGGTTTGAAAAGTTAAACTCAATATATATGGTTCAAAATATTTATTTACACGGCTCGATCTCTTCACAATATATATACAACGTCCATCATATTTGCATTGTGGAATAATATTATTCAATCCATTTACTACAAATATATCTTTGCAAATATATAAGATTGCACTGAATCAATGTTGTCAACTGAACTTGTGATCACTGCATACTTCTAAAACTATCTTCATCTCCACTGACCCGAAAGGTCAGGAATGTCGCGGGAAAAATAAGGTGTTAGTCACATGCCGAGTTAAGTGCAGTGCTGGATGAGTAGTGCTCAATCACCCAATACAGTCATACTTCCACAGTCAACCCTTTACCAAATACAGCACAAGTCTACAGACAGTTAGCCTATAGCTAGCCTATATACAAGCGATTTATTAAAATACGGGTTACACTAAGTAAAGGCAAAGGTAACAGCCGCCTAACAGATGTGGGATTAGGAACTAATGTGGTTAACCTGTCTGGCACCAATGACCTAACAACCCAAGAGAAATCTCTTTTAGATCGCGGTTTAACTTTTGTACCAGCACTAAAGCGTAAAACTGGTAACCAAACAAATTTACCATCATACAACTGTAATTTTCGTAGGCAAATGAAATTAGCAGACCACTTTAGAAACTCCAGCGGTCGGAAACTTCCTTTTACAGAATCATCTGGTTGGTCACCTCCAGATAGTGAAGTAGATCCCGAAATTATTGAGGCTAGCAAACGAATCATTCAAAAGGTGTTCAGCATGAACATACTCTCCGATAAAGACAATTTAACAGCTGGTGAATGGAGAGCCCTCACGAAACTTCGAAAAAATAAGAAATTAGTAATTAAACCAGCCGACAAAGGTGGGTCGGTAGTTGTTCTCTCTCGGGATAATTATATAAAGGAAGCCATGAGACAACTCAGCAATACTAAACATTATAAGAAAATAGATTCACTTATTTGGCCTAGTAATATCGAAAAACTCAATAAGATCTTAAAATTTCTCCTCGACGAAGGTCACATTACTAAAAAACAATTGAAATATTTAACAGCTAAGCTCAGTGCTCAAACAAGACAATTTGATATCCTACCAAAGATCCACAAGGACCGTTCTTCATGGACGGATGATTTAACTCCACCCGGGAGACCAATTGTATCATATTGTAATTCAGAATCTTGTGCAATCTCGGAATTAATTGATTATCATCTGAAACCTATAGCAAATAGACATCCGAGCTATCTTAAAAATACACAGGATTTCCTGTCAAAAATTTCGAAATTGAAAATATCGAAAAATGCAATTCTGGCTACTTTGGATATCGACAGTATGTATACGAACATTGATATTGATAAAGGTGTTAAATCAGTTAAAAATGCATTTGAAAAATATCCGGATGCGAAACGCCCGGATGAACAAATTTTGGATCTTTTAGAGCTGAACTTAAAAGGTAATGACTTTCAATTCAATGGAGAATATTTTCTACAAATAATGGGTTGTCCTATGGGTGAAAGATTCAGTCCTAATTTTGCAAGCATTTATGTAGCGGAATGGGAGGAAAATGCCTTAAGCAAATGTGCAAAGCATCCTCTCGTATATCTCTGGTATTTAGATGATATTTTAATTATTTGGGAACATTCAAAAGAAGACTTTGATGAAGTTTTACAAATTTTGAACAATCATGATCCAAATATTAAATTGAAAGCTACTATCAGTGAAAATTCTGTTGATTTTCTCGATGTGACCGTGTATAAAGGCAAGCAATTTCAGGCGTCCGGTCATTTAGATTATAAAGTATATTTTAAAGCAACTGATTCACATCAATTGTTGCACACAAAATCATTTCATCCTCAGTATACATTTAAAGGGATCATCAAATCACAACTCATTCGTTTCCAACGCAATTCAAGTGATAAGGTAAATTTCAATGAGGCTTGTTCCACTCTATTTGGCGCCCTCAGATCGAGAGGGTACTCACTGCGCCTTTTGCGTAGCCTGAAATCCCAAACCCTGAAAAAGCTCGAAAGTCCAGCTGAAACTACCGAACAGACCATTGCAGGCAGAATGGTAGTGGCGCGGTATATAATTGCAAAAAGCTTCGATGTAGATTGCATACTTTTATGCCTGATCAGAAAGAGGAATTTTCCTCCGAACAAATTTAAAATCATTATCAGATCTGTAACCCTCTCCATTGTGATTCACCAAACATTATTTACCTTATCACATGTAAGCGCTGTCGGAAACAGTATGTTGGTCAAAGTCAAAATCCTTTCCGAGAACGTGCTACTAGACACAAACAGGATATAAAACATAATGCTGATGCCCCAGTAGCACAACATTTTAACCTTCCTGGACATTCTTTGGACGATTTCGAAATCCATCCTATTGAACAACTACCATTAAAGACACATTAGAAGAAACGGATGAATTTAGAAAAAAAACGTGAAGCTTTTTGGATCAATACGCTTCAAACCCTCTGGCCATTTGGTATGAACATATCAGAGGGCGAATGCGAAAGGAGGTCCATCATTCCTTTCACTTTAACGTACAACAGAATGAATATCGAAATAGCAAAAATGTTAAAAGATGAATTCAATTTTACCAATGCTAAATTAAATGAACCTTTGAATCTTCGACCTGTCATCGCCTATAAGAAAAACAAAACCTTGCGTAACATCCTTGTAAGGACTAAATTAGAGCCCATCAATGAATAACATCAATTTTTGCCAGTCAGTTTAACCAGTTCCTAAGCTCATCACTTAGTTTAAATCAGTTTTATGTACTTTTTTGTCATGTTTGAAACCCATCAGGGTTCAGTAAATGAAAAGAATTTTTCAGCGGCATATTAAAAGAAAAAAACGTTTCACTAGGAAATGTCTGTGCCAGTGCAATTTTTTAACCTCAAACACACACACACGCACGCACACGCACACACACACACACACACACACACACGCACAAACACATACACACACACTGGTTTTCCCTACATTGTGAGGTATCTGTTTCATACCAGCTGAGTGAGTTAATCGCTATCTAAGGCCCCAGAAAGGAGATATTTCATATTTTATCATGTCATAACATGGACTATCGAAGGACTGTCCACGTTTTTGTCTAGCATGAAGGGCTAAGTGTTAGGTATGCCACATACATACCGAGGCACAGCCTTATATGGCAGTGTCTTTCTGAGGTATATAATAAGGTAATGTCATTCCAAGGTAGTGTTCCTTTGATGGTAATGTCTTTCCCAGGTACAAGCCAGAAAATAAGCAGACTGACATCTGCAAAACGAGGTCCCCAGAGGGTTAATTTAGTGATGCTACCCTGCACAGCAGGGTAGCATCACTAAATTTACCCTCTGTGAACCTCAATCTGAATCAGGGTCTCAAACCTAAACAGAAAGAGGTACCCAGAGGATAAATTGGCCCACTGTATGAGATAGCATCATCAAATTCACCCTCTGTGGACCCCATTCTGCAAATGTCAGATTGCTTATTTTCAGGCCTGCCCAGGGAGTGTCCCTTTTTTATTCATTTCGTGAAGCGTACAGACATTCGTTGAAGATAATTAATATTCAACTAGCATACGCATGCATCAGCTGCAAAAATTAGTCATGTCAGATTTCTGCTTACGGAGTGTGTTACACACAGATGCACACTCACAAATTCCGTACTGAAGAAGTGAGGTACTTCTCAAATTATGTTTATAGGATCCAGAACTGAAAGTGGAGTAACTTAGGTTGACTCACCGAGGTAACAGGAAATTTACCTCGGTATTTTTTAGCACCTCGGTGCGTGACTGTGTACTTTTATAATTTACCTCGATAGGTTGGTTAAACCATGCACACAAAAACAAACACAACACACACACACACCACACACACACACAATTTCCTTTGGCACACTGCACAGGTCGCATTTATGATCAGATCACTTTGAAACTTGGTATGCTTGTTTGGGGTGACCTCTAGATGGGAGCTATCGATTTTCTTCCATTTCCATCAAAAAATGTTGCCGCTGGCAATGGCCATTGAACTTAGTTTAGTTAGGCATTAATATATTCCTTTGGCATGCCCTACAGGGTACATTTATGATCAGATCGGTTTGAAACTTAATATGCTTGTTTGGAGTTATCTCTAGATGGGAGCTATCAATTTTCTTCAATTTCTGTCAAAAAATGTTGCCGCTGGCAATGACTTTTGATGTACTTAGTGTTATGCATCAATATATCCCTTTGGCACACCCTGCAGTGCACATTTTTGATCGGATTGCTTTGAATCTTAGTGTGCTTGTTTGGGGTGACCTCTAGATGGGAGCTATCGATTTTCTTCCATTTGCATCCAGAAATGTTGCCACTGGCAATGTTCTTTGAACTCACCTTAGTCTGACCTGAATATTTCCCTTTGGCACACCCTACAGGAAACATTTATGATCAGATTGCTTTGAATCTTGGTGTGCTTGTTTGGGGTGTCCTCTAGATGGGAGCTTTTGATTTTCTTCCATTCCCGTCAAAGTGTTGCAGCTGGCAATGACCTTTGAACTTAGTTTAGTCAGACCTCAATATTTCCCTTTGGCACACCCTGCAGGAAACATTTATGATCAGGTTGCATTGAAACCTATAGCTAGTATGCTTGTATGGGGCGACCTCCAGAGAGAGCTATCGATTTTCTTCGATATCCGTCAAAAAATGTTGCCGCCGGCAGTGACCTTTGAACTTAGTTTAGTCAGGAATCAATATAATCCTTTGGCATGCCCTACAGGGCACATTTATGAATAGATCGCTTTGAAACTAGGTATGCATATTTGGGGTTACCTCTAGATGGGTTCTATTTTCTTCGATTTCTGTCCAGATATATTGCCACTCGCAATGGCCTATGAACCTAGTGCAGTTATGCATCAGTATTTCCCTTCGGCACACTCTGCAGTGCGTATTTATGATCGGATTGCTTTGAAACTTGGTGTGCCTGTTTGGGATGACCTTTATATGGGAGCTTTCAATTTTCATCCATTTCTGTCTAACAATGTTGCAGCTGGCAACGATCTTTGTACTTAGTTCAGTCAGACCTCAATATTTCCCTTTTTCCCACCCTACAGGGAACATTTATGATCGGATTGCATTGAAACCTGGTATGCCTGTTTGGTGTGACCTCCAGATGGGAGCTATCAATTTTCTCCCATTTCCGTTAAAAAATGTTGCTGCTGGCAGTGACCTTTGAACTTAGTTCAGTCAGGCATCAACATATTCCTTTGGCACCAGGGGTCAGCCTGGCAGCTGATCTTAGGGAGAAGTGACTTCTCTTTCCAGAGATTTAGGGAGAATTCAGGTGCTAGGAGGGAAAAAGTCTGCGGACATGAGGGAGAAGTCAGAAAAAACATAAAAAATGCTTGCCATTACATTTAACGGCACTATGAAGTAGATTAGTAGATTGACTGTCACATGAGCAATCTAAAATTTGAAATCTGCTGCCTCCAGGCAGTACATTTCAAATTTTAATGTTCTCAATCCTTGACATTATTTATTTGAGACCATGTGTAATTCATAGCATGGTAACAATTGTAATCACTGGTAGGGAAAGAGTTAAGGGGAGTCCTCATTCATTCATATTGCGTTCAACCGGACATATATGTTATGGCAAGGTAGTAATGGTGAATATCAACTGACCATTTAAAAGTAAGTTTTATTAACTGGTTGAGTTCTAAATTATTTTTTAAAGGTGATTTGAAACCTGGGTATTTTTTTCAAAGATACCACACTACCAGCAATAGTGGCCACAGTGTAGCAAGATTTTGTTCATAAATTATTATGTTTTGTTGCAATTTATTGGAGAGTGCCACCAATCACCTTTATACAAACAAAATTTCTACTGATGAGCAAACATCAAGCTAATGTATACAGTGTTTAGCCACTAAAGCGGCTTCCAGCACTTTTCATTGGAGCCATGATAGAGACCTCTCGCACTGAACCAGTTAACTAAAAACAAAGCTGTGCGTTTAACCTTCTTCTTCTTCCGTATACTGACCGGTGTATGCATGTTTAAAATCTGGATAGAAACATTGTACATTAAGCCTATTCCAGGAGTTTGTTCACTTGGGATTTAAATATCTTGAGTGACTTGGCTGTGGCATTGTTCTGTTTGTTCACTTGGGATTTAAATATCTTGAGTGACTTGGCTGTGGCATTGTTCTGATCCTTTATGGTGTTAACGAAGAATGACCATTTCCTACAATCTTTGGTTGCAGTTGGTATGGCATAGGAATGGCTTTGAGTGTATCAAGATTTTCTTGTTGGTTTAGTAAAATAGTTGGTGCTATCAATGGCTACCATGTTGTTGTCTATTTTTATTTCATAATTAGGCGGGCTTCTTTTCTTCTTGTTTGGAGTGGCTTCCATTTTAGTTCCTCCAGCATGTTGTTGACTCTGGACCTGTTTCTATGTCGACCTGTGTCGTATCTGGCTATTCACCATTGTACTTTTTCTAACTTGTCTATTTGGGTCTGATGGTATGGATCCCAGACAGTTGTCGCATATTCCAGTTGAGGTCTTACTAGCGACTTGTATGCTTGTTCCTCGATCTTTTTAGCTCACCTGACTGAAAGTCTGGGTGAGCTTTTCTTATCAATGTTCGTCCATCGTCCGTCTGTCGACCGTCATCCTGCGTGAAGGTGGTGTTTGAGCCTCTTTCTCCTAAACCACTGGCCATATTTTAATTAAATTTTTTGAAAATCTTCTTCTAATGAACCACCAGTAGCAGAGACTTGACATGTGGTATACAGAGTCCTTTTGAGGTTGAGAATCAAGTTTGTTCAAGAGAAGTTTGTCGGGCATTGTCGGGCATTATTTGCCTTCGTTATGGGAGGGGCAAGAATTTTTGCCAGTCTCAAACTTTCTATTTTCCAAACCGAGAGGCAGATTTGAACCAAATTTGATATGAGGGCTTATTGGGTCATAAGTACTTAATTTATGCCCAAATTTTTTTTCCCGTTGCCCCATGGGAACCGCAGGAGCTAAAAATAGAAAAAAATTAAAACGCCCATATCTCCAAAACTACATGGCACTGAGAATTCTTATTTGATGTGAAGCTTCCCTAGGACCAACAGAATGGAATGATAAAAAAAAATTGCTATCGGTTTTATCATGGGATACTTTTTGGGGACTTTGAAAAAGTGCTGAGTCAGCATTTTTTTAACACTGTGGGTAATGGGAAAAACATTTAAGACTACTTTTCTCCCAAACCACTGCTCTAAAAGCTTTCAAATTTCACATAGAACATCTTTGGAAGATTGTTTCACATGTTTATTAAAATCAATTCCCTGGGTCCATATTTGGGCTCTCTGTGGGAGCCCAAAGTTTAAATTTAAAAAAATTTTGGACCAAAATCAGAAAATTTTTGTTTTTTATGCGTTTCGGTTAATTTTTAGACAAAGAAATTTTTTTTTTTTTTACACTGAAAATTTGGGGTCCGGGTGGCCAGAAATTTTTTTGGGTTTTTTTATGCATTTCAGTCAATTTTAAGACAAAAAAAAAATTTTTTTTTTTTTTACACAGAAAATTTGGGGTCTGGGTGGGACTTAAAAAATTTTGGACCAAAATCCTGAAAATTTTTTTTTGTTTTTTATGCGTTTCGGTCAATTTTAAGAGAAAAAAAAAATTTTTTTTTTTACACTGAAAATTTGGGGTCCGGGTGGCACTTAGAAAATTTTGGACCAAAATCCAGAAATTTTTTGGGTTTTTTTTATGCATTTCAGTCAATTTTAAGACAAAAAAAAAATTTTTTTTTTTTTTTACACAGAAAATTTGGGGTCTGGGTGGGACTTAAAAAATTTTGGACCAAAATCCTGAAATTTTTTTTTTTTTTAATGCGTTTCGGTCAATTTTAAGACAAAAAAAAATTATTTTTTTTACACTGAAAATTTGGGGTCCGGGTGGGACTTAGAAAATTTTGGACCAAAATCCTGAAAATTTTTTTTTGTTTTTTATGCGTTTCGGTCAATTTTAAGAGAAAAACAATTTTTTTTTTTTACACTGAAAATTTGGGGTGCGAGTGGCGGAAGCTTCAGGGTATTTATCTACTATTCTGATGGCTCTCTCATATTGCTCGATAATCTGGTTGACTGATTTGCTGTTTTGATGTCTGAGTTTGATGTATTTACCAGATTTTACTGTTATAGCACATGTACCTGACCAAAGATGGAGGATAATATTTTGGTGCCTTCTGAAGGCTTTTTCAATTCTCTCTTCAATGGTGTCAACAAGGACAAATGTCAAGGCACCTGGGGTCCGGGTGGCAAGAGGGAATTCTTCGCTTGGACAGGCATTTCTTAACATGACGCCTTTGCTATCTGATACTAGTGTGAGTGTTGTATACCTGAACCTGTCGTGTAATTGCAGTTGTTCTGCAATATACTTTCTCAATTGATTGCTCGTCTGTTCGAATTATTGTCAGGTCGCTTGAGAATCCATGGTTTGTTTTTGTTTTATTGACCGGAAGTTCCTTCATTGTTAAGGTAAACAATGAAATTTCCGCCAGTTGACAAACTTCTCAATAAAGTGCCACACTGATCAAAATCGGTGATTTTTGTGAGGTTTTCTTGTGGGAAGGTATTCTTGATACATAATCGGGTGTGTAGCACCAAAAAAAATATGTAAATTTAGTGAAGGATACTGTATTTTCCAGAATAATTTGAGAGGTCTCTGAAATAGACGTCTGTGTTCTAACGCATGTGCATATAATACCTTCAAAAGCACTCGAGTTGATTTTAAATTTACCTAAGAGCAGTGAAAGCGAAATTTATCACTACATATTTTGAGAGTGTTCTTCTTCACAGAAGGTATGTTTTTTTTAAATATTTAAAGTATTCAAAATAAATTTCAAAGTGTGCCATATGAAATGTGACCAGAATGTCCGGTCCATTTCGTATTGCAACATACTTTATCATTCTTGCTGTCTTATGCAAACATTAACTCTTTGAATGCTGCTGGCAGATATTCCTGCCAAGACAGAATTTATCTTCTCACTGCAATATGTCACTGCAAATTTGGGCATATTTAATCAAATTTTCTCCCTGTAAATTAAATAGATTTTTTTCACCATTGATTTCTTGAGTTGAATTTAAATGAATTTTTCGGAAGGTTCAGAAGGTAGAGATGCAGGCTGCAAGCCGAGAGGTCCTCGGTTTGAACCCCACCTGCGAGAATTGAGTTTTGTCCTCCAGCAAGACACTTAATCCCAATTGCCCATGCTGAGGCATTGTGTACTAAGGTGTACTGCACGTTGATGCACTTGTCTTCATACAAAGATAACACTGCCTGGGTGGAGTTAGTACGTTGGGGAGTCTGACAGTTGCTCGGTGGTTCTCTGGTACTTCAGATTCCTGCACCCATAAAACTGCCCAACACAAGGTGACCCCGGCTGTCGAAAGTATCATTAAACCCCATTAAATAAATTTATAAACGAGGTTAACCTGGCTGTCAAAAGTAACATTAAACCCCAATCAACAAATAAATTTTTCATAAAATCTAGTCATGACTGTTTCACAGCAGGCATGACCAGATTTGATGGATAATACCTTGAAAATACTCAGCAGGTTGAGTTAATTGCAGATATTTCCACTGAGGATACAGCACAGCTGAAATAACTGCAGCGCTTGTGTGCAATGATGGGATATTTTCAGATCGTAAATGAATTTTGAATTGATTCTCTGTGTCTTAAGTACTATAGCATAGCATGTACCTGAACGTCCCTCATTACCCAGACATTTGGGGAAGCAGTTAAATTCTCATAGGAACCTGACTTTGAGTGGGGGGAGCAAATTTTTTTCTGTGCAGAATTTCAGCACCATTCTGAACTGCATCTGGCAAGTGGTGTGCATACTGCATATATAGTATGGTATGGCATGTAGAGTGATATATGCACACACAGGACTATGAGTATATAGTGGAGGTGGGTGTGCAGTGGCTCAGTAGATGGAAGTGCAGGTTGCAAGCCGAGAGGTCCGCGGTTCGAATCCCACCTGCGGCAAATGCGTTGTGTCCTTGGGCAAGACACTTTATCCCCACTGCCCACGTGGGGCATGGTGGCGTTGTGTACTTAGGCGTACTGCACGTCGATTGTGCACCCGTCTTCAACCAATGCTAACCCTGCTTGTGTGGAGTTAGTATGTGCTGTCATTTACTTGCCATTGCTCAGTGGTTCTCTCTGGGTACTCTGGCTTCCTCCACCTGCAAAGCTGTGCGACATGAGGTGACCCCAGCTGTCAAAAGTTTCATTAGAACCCAGTAAATAAATGAATAAATAATGTAGTAGGGGTATATGATGGAAAAGTGATGGGGAAGGTGAGATTTTTGTTGAAAGTTTTCCCTCGAAACGGTTGACATTGCTATTAACGTTGGGACGTCATGATGTGCATGCAACATCATAGAAACGATGACCTCTGTTGTTGTCCACTGTAAATCTGACATGACGTTATTCGGATAGGCTGTGTCAGGCTTCTTTTTATTTATTGGTGTGTAAGGTCACATATTTCTGCACAACGGCTAATCATGACCACAACAGTTTTATGGGTGGAGGGAGCTGAAGAGAACCACCGACCAATGCCGAGCAACTGTCAGTTCCCCAACATACCAACTCCACACAAGCAGGGTTAAGCACTGGTTGAAGACAAGTGCACTATCAATGTGCAGTACGCCATAGTACACCATGCCCTGACGTGGGCAATGGGGGTGAAGTGTCTTGCCCAAGGACACAATGCGGTTGCTGCCAGTGAGTTCGAACCGAGGACATCTCGGGTCAACCTGCACCTCTACCTACTGAGCAATGTCTGAACCCCAGTTGGTCTACTTTTAGTATTTAGTACTACTAGCCCACTGAATGTATTTTACCATCGGGGGCTGGTATAGGTAGGTCGTAATGCTAGGCAATGCGGTATTACAAGGTATGTTTAAATGGTAGTATGGGTTGTACGATCTGTATCCCATAGGTCTAGTGTTATCCCATAGTACTACAAAACCACCCAGTGGTTTGTACTACCCCGTGGGTAGTTCTGAATGCTAGGTCATGCAGTGTTGTGTGGTGCATGATTGGTTTCTAGTTTCATAGTAGATGATGGATGATATTTTGACATTCTTGGCCGAGGGAAGAGGTAAAGATCTGAGATAGCAAGTCTGTAGTAATGTTACAAGCCAGTAGTAATGGAACAAGACTGGCAAAACACTATAGTAATGGTGTGGTGAATACAATAGGGGCTAATCATAGGACAGATAGTTGAAGACACTGTGGAAGCCGATGGTAAGACCACCAAGAGCTGTTTCAGAGCTTGGAATTCCACTTATGTAATCCCACTAACGTCTGTGGTTACAGAATCCATTTTTCATCGTATGAGCCCTTGTGATGCAGGTGTTGTTTATTAGAACATAAACACACATTGGCACATCCAGCACATCTCTATGTGCAGTATGTGATGTAAACTAGCACATTCCTTTAACCACCTATTGCTCCTCACACTCGATCAGCTTCTAGATCACCCCATGACTTTCATAGGTCTTAGACCACTACTGTTGACTTACTGATAGTCACCATCATCTGTCCTGTTGTCAACTTCTTCACTAGTCACTCAATAGTATAGTCTTCCACCAACTCTGCCTTCGGTCAGACCTTTAACAGGAGCAACCAAATTGCTGCATTCATCTAAGTATTGGTTTTTTACATTCCCTTGACCAAGTGCCCTGTACATATAAGAAACAATCTTTTGGTGACACCTAGATGTGCTTATGTGCTAAATTGCACAACATGCAACAATGCATGCAATACACATACGCAGAAAAAAAGATTCTGTAACCACAGATGTTTATCAAAAAGGGATTCTCTTAGTGGAATTGAAAGCTCCAGATGGTCTTACCCACCATGTCTTCAACTATCTGTCCCATGATTATCCTCTCTTGTAGTCATCATTACCACAGTGTTCTACCAGTCTTGTGCCATTACTACTGACTTATAATTCTGTATACCCCCTTTGTATGGGGGAGGGGTAGCTGCTATGTTGCTGAACTAGTCCCGCTAGGTATTACTCTTGCCCCCCTCCCTCCCCCTAACTTTGATATCCTGGCTACACATCTGCTTATTTCGTGCCATCGCAAGGCCGAAACCTTATTTCTTATTAGCTCACCTGACTTTCAGTCAGGAGAACTATAGTGATCACTACTGTCCGTTGACCATGAACATGGTGTTTGCGTCTTCTCCCAAACCGCTGAACCAATTTAATTGATATTTGAGATAATAGTTTGTTATGACATTGCAATTTGATTTTGTTCAAATCAAGTTGCCTCGCCCCTCAGTAAGGCCACGCCCAAAAAGTATGCTTAAATCTTGAAAAATCTTCTTCTCATGAACCAGCAGTAGCAGAGACTTGATATTTCGTGTGCAGCTTTCTTTTGAGGTGTAGACTCAGATTTGTTCAAGAGAAGTTTGAGGAGCTATATTTGCCTTCGTTATGGGAGGGGCAAGAATTTTCACCCCGCCCCAAATTTCTATTTTCCAAACCGAGAGGCAGATTTGAACCAAATTTGATATGAGGGCTTATTGGGTCATAAGTACTTAATTTATGCCCAATTTTTTTTCCTGTCGCCCCATGGGAACCTCAGGAGCTAAAAATAGAAAAAAATTAAAACGCCCATATCTCCAAAACTACACGGCACTGAGAATTCTTATGTGGTGTAAAGCTTCCTTAGGACCAACAGAATGGAATGATAAAAAAAAATTGCTATCGCTTTTATTATGGGATGCTTTTTGGGGACTTTGAAAAAGTGCTGAGTCAGCATTTTTTAACACTGGGTAATGGGAAAAACATTTAAGACTACTTTTCTCCCAAATCACTGCTCCAAAAGCTTTCAAATTTCACATAGAACATCTTTGCAAGATTATTTCACATGTTTATTGAAATCAAATCCCTGGGTCCATATTTGGGCTCTCTATGGGAGCCCAAATGTTTAAATTAGTGCAGTATGAGGAATATTCTTTAAAAATCTTCTTCTTCAGATCTATCAATCAGAATCTTTTGATATTTGGTATGCAGCATGTTTAGGGGGGTGAGATTCAAGTTTGTTTAAGCCAAGTCCCTGGGTTCATATTTGGGCTCACTGTGGGAGCCCGAATTATAACTTAGTTCAATATGGGGAATTTTTCTTTAAAAATCTTCTTCTTCAGATTCAGCAGTCGGAATGTTTTGATATTTGACATGCAGCATCCTTAGGGGGTTAAGATTCAAATTTGTGCAAGCCAAGTCCCTGGGTTTATATTTGGGCTCACTGTGGGAGCCCGAATTATAAATTTAGTTTAAAATGAGGAATTTTCTTTAAAAATCTTCTTCTTCAGATCCAGGGGTCGGAATGTTTTGATATTTGGTATGCAGCATCCTTGGGGGGGGGGGGGGGGGGGGGGGGGGGGGAGATTCACGTTTGTTCAAGTCATGCCCCTAGGTCCATATTTGGGCTCACTGTGGGAGCTCGAATTGTAACTTCGTTCAAAATGAAAAATTTTCTTTAAAAAATCTTCTTCAGATCCAGCAGTCGGAATGTTTTGATATTTGGTGTGCAGCATCCTCAGGGGGGTGAGATTCAAGTTTGTTAAAGCCAAGTCCCTGGGTTCATATTTGGGCTCACTGTGGGAGCCCGAATTATAACTTAGTTCAATATGAGGAATTTTTCTTTAAAAATCTTCTTCAGATTCAGCAGTCGGAATGTTTTGATATTTGGCATGCAGCAACCTTAGGGGTGTGAGATTCAAGTTTGTTCAAGCCAAGTCCCTGGGTTGATATATGGGCTCCCTGTGGGAGCCTGAATTATAACTTAGTTCAATATGAGGAATATTCTTCAAAAATCTTCTTCTTCACATCCACCAGTCAGAATCCTTTGATATTTGGTATACAGCATCCCACAGGAGGTGAGATTCAGGTTTGTTCAAGCAAAGTTCCTGGGTTCATATTTGGTCTCCCTGTGGGAGCCCAAATTATTACTTAGTTCAATACGAGGAATATTCTTTAAAAAAATTTTTTTTTCAGATCCACTGGTCAGAATCTTTGGATATTTGGTATAAGCTTTTCTTAGGAGAGGCAGATGCAACTTGTTGAAATCAATTCCCTGGGTTGATATTTATGTTACCATATCAGGTGAGCGCCCTCAGGCCCCCTGGGGCCTCTTGTTTTGATATATTTCTTTGTTTGGTCTATTTGTTTTTTGGGAGGGGGCAGTAGTTACTCTAAGTCCCTTTGGTAATGAACTGAACAACTTTTTTTTTGGTTAATGGTGGGATCGTTGGAAGGATATCACTTTTTACATCAATTTTTACATCAACGCACATTGTATCTATGCCTTATGTCTAAAAACCCGAAACAGTTCCAAGATGGCCAGCAACGATAAGGGCAAGTCCATGGGAGGTTTATGTTCGGAATTCAAAACACCATCACTGGATCAAAAGGTACTTTCTGCCCTTGTGTTTTAAAGATTAATTAGGCCTAGACAACTTCAAAATTTAACCTAGAGAGTACATGTAAGTCTATTTATCCCTCTTGCACAATCACATAAAGATATAGGAAAAACCCGAGAAAGGCTGCCTACATAGGCCAAATGGTAATAGATATGAAAAAGCGGTGTAGCTGTGTGTTAAGACATGGGGCCTCATAGGTGTCGCCAGGTGGGATAGGAGATTGGGGGGGGGGGGGTCAGGCTGAGAACGTCCTTTTACATTTTTTTTTCAAAAACGAAGAATGCTAAAATCGCCAAAAGTCCACCAAAGAGCTCCTATTAATACTAAATTTAAAAATTTTCCTGGGGTACATGTCTCGCCCCCCTTCAATAAGCTTGTGCCTTCGGCAATCATGACAAATCACTTCGCCAGGGACGAAAAAGCCAAGGTCCAAATGAGTGTGAGGGCTGAAAAAGCCAGGGTCCGAACAAACCAAGGCCCAAAAGACCCAAGGTCTGAATAAGTCAGATACCCTTGGGCACCTGCCATACCCTTGGTGTAGGGAGCGTGGTGGCTCAGTAGGTAGAGGTGCAGGCTGCAAGCCGAGAGGTCCTTGGTTCGAATCCCACCTGCGGCAACCGCGTTGTGTCCTTGGGCAAGACACTTCATCTCCATTGCCCGCATGGGGGCACGATGACGCCGTGTACTAAGGCGTATGCACGTCGACGGTTCGCATGTCTTCAACCAATCTAACCCTGCCTGTGCTGCAGTGCGGAGTTACGATGTTGGGGAGCTGGCAGCTGCTCGTCGTTGCTCGGTGGTTCTCTCCGGGTACTCTGGATTCCTCCAACCGTAAAACTGTCACGGTCATGATTAGCCATTGTGTATAAATATGTGACCTTAAATATCAATAAATAAATACCCTTGGTGTACCTTTTCATCAAAGTTGAACCCCTTTTGAAATATCATGGTTACACCCATGGGCCCAGATACAACAAATGTTGGTGAAAAAATTGAGTCTACTCCAATGCCACAGGTGTCCTTCCCACTACGGCACAGGGGCTCGTTTCAAACAATGATTCAGGAATAAAATAATATTATAAAATCCAGTCATACTTATTTTATAATATTATTTTATTCCTGAATTATTGTTTGAAACGAACCTCTGTGCTCCCATGGTCCCGGTCATGAACAAGTCAGAATAAAAGCACCATTTGGATTGGCCAAACAAAACGCGAATTACTTGATTGATCGCAATGATCACAGGTATTTTATGGCATATGTTGTATGTCATATATCTTATCTCGCATGTCAAATGTCGTCCAGGATTTCTGTACAGTACAGAAAAATGACGGCCATCCTACATTGATACATGTGATTGGTGCTATGGCACCTTTAGCACAGTCTGCAGGTCATATTTATGAAGGGATTTCATTGTAACTTGGTAGGTTGACTTCATATAATGTCTAAATGAGAACGTCCCCTTTTGGACAGGATTGGGCAACTGTGACAGCTACAGGGGCCCGAAGCCCGAAAACCTTTAGCATAGTCTACAGGTCATATTTATGAAGGGATTTCATTGTAGCTTGGTAGGATGACCCCAATTAATGTCTAGATGAGAACGTCCCCTTTTGGTCACGATCATTCAGCCTTTGTGGCTGCCCCGAGCCCAAAAACCTTTAGCATAGTCTATAGGTCGTATTTATGGAAGGATTTCATTGTAACTTGTTAGGTTGACTCCATATAATGCCTAGATGATGACATCCCCTTTTGGTCATGATTGGTCAACTGTGATGGCTACAGGTGCCCGAAGCCCCGAAAACCTTGAGCACAGTCTACAGGTCATATTTATGAAGGGATTTCATTGTAACTTCGTAGGATCACTCCAGATGATGCCCAGATGAGAATTCCCCTTTTGATTGCGACCATTCAACCATGATGCCTGCCTGAGCACAGTCTACGGGTCACATTTATGAAGCGATTTCATTGTAACCTGGTAGGTTGACTTCATATAATGTCTAGATGAGAACGTCCCCTTTTGGACATGATTGGGTAACTGTGACGTCTACAGGGGCCCTAAGCCCGAAAACCTTTAGCACAGTCTACAGGTCATATTTATGAAGGGATTTCATTGTAACTTGGTAGGATGACTCCAAATAATGTTTAGATGAGAACGTCCCCTTTTGGTCGCGGTCATTCAGCCTTGATGGCTGCCCGAGCCCAAAGACCTTTAGCATAGTCTATAGGTCGTATTTATGGAAGGATTTCGTTGTAACTTGTTAGGTTGACTCCATATAATGCCTAGATGATGACATCCCCGTTTGGTTGTGATTGGTCATCTGTGATGGCTACAGGTGCCCGAAGCCCAAAAACCTTGAGCACAGTCTACAAGTCATATTTATGAAGGGATTTCATTGTAACTTCGTAGGATCACTCCAGATGATGCCCAGATGACAATGTCTCTTTTTGGTCGCGATCATTCAACCATGATGGCTTCCCGAGCCCAAAACCCCAAAAACTGTAATACAGACTACAGATCGTATTTTTCAAGGGATTTCATTGTAGCTTAGTAGAATGACTCAGTATAATGTCGAGATGAGGACGTTCCCTTTTAGTAGTAATCGGTCAACCATCATGGCTACACAGGCCTGAAGCCCGAAAACCTTTAGCACTGTCTACAGGCCATATTTATGAAGGGATTTCAATGTAATTTGATAGGATGACTCATTTTGGAATAATTTCACTGTAACTTGGTAACTTTCATTGACATACATTAATTGTGAGGGCCACATACATTAACTGTGAGGTCATATTAACCCACCCCTCCACCCTTTAGTACGATGTACACCTCATATTATTAGCTCACCTGACTGAAAGTCAGGGTGAGCTTTTCTTATCACTCTTAGTCCGTCGTCCTGCGTGAAGGTGGTGTTTGAGCCTCTTTCTACCAAACCACTGGCCACATTTTAATTAAATTTCATGTAAATAGTGGTTATATAGGGGCATTTTGATTTTTATGCAAATTAGGTTTCGGCTCATATTGAGCAGATGGGTGGGGAAAAAATGGCCAATTTTTTTGAAAATCTTATAATGAACCACCAGTAGCAGAGACTTGATATGTGGTATACAGAGTCCTTTTGAGGTTGAGAATCAAGTTTGTTCAAGAGAAGTTTGTCGGCATTATTTGCCTTCGTTATGGGATGGGCAAAAAATGCCTAAACGCCTAAAATTTCTATTTTCAGAACCGTGAGGTCGATTTGAACTAAATTTGATATGAGATGATAATGGGTCATAAGTAGTTGATTGATGCAAAAAAATTTTTTCTCATTGCCCCGTGGGAATCTCAGGAGCTAAAAATAGGAAAAACCTTAAAACTGCCATATCTCCAAAACTACACGGCACAGAGAATTCTTATTGTGTATAAAGCTTACTTTTATCCAGCAGAATAGAATGGTTAAAAAAAATCTCTATCGGTTTGATCACAAGGTACTTTTTTCAGGACTTTGAAAAAAATTAAAAAGCCCATTTCTCCAAAACTGCACGGCACTGAGAATTTGTATTTGGTGTGAAGTTTCATTAGGACCAACAGAAAGAATTGGTCAAAAAAAATTGTCATCGGTTTTATCATAGGGTACAGTTTCAGGACTTTGAAAAAGTGCTGAGTCAGCACTTTTTAACACTGTAGGCAATGGGAAAAACATTAAAAAATCTTCTCTAGATCCAGCAGGCAGAATCTTTTGATATTTGGTATGCAACATTGTAGGGTGGATCTGATTCAAGTTTATTCAAATCGGCCCCCTGGGTTCATATTTGGGCTCAGTATAGGAGCCCGATTTCGAACTTAGTGCATTTCAGGCAGATTTCTTAAAAAATCTTCTTCTTCAGATTCAGCCGGCAGAATCTTTTGATATTTGGTATGCAACATTGTAGGGTGGATCTGATTCAAGTTTATTCAAATCGGCCCCCTGGGTTCATATTTGGGCTCAGTATAGGAGCCCGATTTCGAACTTAGTGCATTTCAGGCAAATTTCTTCAAAAATCTTCTTCTCCAGATCCAGCAGGCAGAATCTTTTGATATTTGGTATGCAACATTGTAGGGTGGATCTGATTCAAGTTTGTTCAAATCGGTCCTCTGGGTTCATATTTGGGCTCAGGTATAGGAGCCCGATTTTGAATTTAGTGCATTTCAGGCAAATTTCTTAAAAAATCTTCTTCTCCAGATCCACAAGGCAGAATCTTTTGATATTTGGTATGCAACATTGTGGAGTGGATCTGATTCAAGTTTGTTCAAATCGGCTCCCAAGATTCATATTTGGGCTCACTATAGAAGCTCGAATTCGAACTTAGTGCATTTCAGGCAAATTTCTTCAAAAATCTTCATCTCCAGATCCAGCAGGCAGAATCTTTTGATATTTGGTATGCAACATTATAGGGTGGATCTGATTCAAGTTTGTTCAAATCGGCCCCCTGAGTTCATATTTGGGCTCAGTATAGGAGCCCGATTTCGAATTTAGTGCATTTCAGGCAAATTTCTTCAAAAATCTTATTCTCCAGATCCGCAGGCAGAATCTTTAGATATTTGGTATGCAACATTGTGGGGTGGTTCTGATTCAATTTTGTTCAAATCGGCTCCCGAGATTTATATTTGGGCTCACTATAGAAGCTCGAATTCAAACTTAGTGCTTTTCAGGCAAATTTCTTCAAAAATCTTCTTCTCCAGATTCAGCAGGCAGAATTTTTTGATATTTGGTATGCAACATTGTGGGGTAGATCTCATTCAAGTTTGTTCAAATCGGCCCCCTGGATTCTTATTTGGGCTCACTATTGAAGCCCAAATTTGAACTTAGTGCATTTCAGGCAAATTTCTTGAAAAAATCTTCTTCTCCAGATCCAGGAGGCAGAATCTTTTGATATTTGGTATGCAACATTGTGGGGTGGTTCTGATTCAAGTTTGTTCAAATCGGCTCCCTGGGTTTATTTTTGGACTCAGTATAGGAGCCCAAATTTGAACTTAGTGCATTTCAGGCAAATTTCTTTGAAAATCTTCTTCTCAAGATCCCGCAGGCAGAATCTTTTGATATTGGGTATGCACCATGCTCAGGGGGGTGAGATTCAAGTTTGTTCAAGCCAAGTCCCTGGGTTCATATTTGGGCTCACTGTGGTAGCCTGAATTATAACTTAGTTCAAAATGAGGAATTTTCTTTAAAAATCTTCTTCAGATCCAGCAGTCGGAATGTGTTGATATTTGATATGCAGCATCCTTAGGGGGTGAGATTCAAGTTTGTTCAAGCCATGCCCCTAGGTCCATATTTGGACTCCCTGTGGGAGCTCGAATTGTAACTTAGTTCAAAATGAGGAATTTTCTTTAAAAATCATCTTCTTCAGATCCAGCAGTCAGAATGTGTTGATATTTGGTGTGCAGCATCCTCAGGGGGGTGATATTCAAGCTTGTTAAAGCCAAGTCCCTGGGTTCATATATGGGCTCCCTGTGGGATTCAATATGAGAAATATTCTTTAAAAATCCTTTTTTTTTAAGATCCACTGGTCAGAATTTTTGGATATTTGGTATAAGCTTTTCTTAGGGGGAGCAGATGCAACTTGTTGAAATCAATTCTCTGGGTTGATATTTAGGCTACCATGTCAGGTGAGCGCCCTCAGGCCCCCAGGGGCCTCTTGTTTTTATTAAAAACATAGCATACACGGAACAGAAATTAACATATTCCCAATTATCACAATTCTTGTCTTATTTCATAATCCTTTCATAAACATTGAACATTATCCTTTTTATCAAACACAACACACAGACAAGTTAAGCTACAGTGTCATTGACACTTTCATTTGTATGGCAATTTAACTTTCAACTTCCAGTTTAAAGTTTTTGGTTAAAGTTGTTTTTTTTTACTAAGTTACACCTTTAATTCTTCAAACAGTTTAGTGCAATGTATCTGTTTCTCATTTGGGACAATGTCTACTGTCTACTGAACCTTTCTACAGTGATTTTCTATAATATTGTTATGATTTTAACCCCTTTAAAACTGTTTTCAGACTTCGGTGTTAGGAAATATTTAACCCTTTTTTTGGCAGTCAGTCTTACTTAGTATTCCCAGCTTAAAGTTTCAGTTTAAAGTTTTGCTTTTCAAGGTTGTACCTTTCATTCTTCAAACACTGTGTTACAAAGTCATTGTTTTTCATTTAGGGCAAGGTCTACTGAACCTGTATACAGTAGTTTCACATAATATTGGCATTAATTTAACCCTTTTCAAAAAGGTTTTCGAACTTAGTTTCTCTAAATTTCAAATTAGGCTTCTACCACATACTTTGTTAAATTTTATTCCCCCACAAGGGAGGGATATAGCATAGAGCTCCATCTGTCTCTCTGTCTATCAGTCCATCCATCTGTCCATCAATCCGGCTGTCCGAACTTTGTTTATGACATAACTTGAACAATAGTTAACGGATTTCAATTCTTTTCATTACATGTTCCTACAGCAGCAATATCTGTGTCAAGTTCAATGACCACCATTACTCAATGAAAATTGTTGAAGTTATTGCCCTGCCCCCGCCCCCACCAATTAGGCATTTTTTTCTTTGCTTCAAAATGCATTTTGAAGTATTTAGAGTGACTACATGCAGAACTTGTTTTCAACTCCTGTAGGTTCAACCCTCCCCTCCCCCCCCCCCCCCCCCCCGGCCATTTAGGCATTGGGAGTTATTAAATGCAAACAAACAAAATTGACTACTATAACATATCACCACAACCCCCCCCCCCCCCCCCCCTTCCTCCCCCATGTCATTTAGGCAGTTATTCCCAAAATGCATTTTGAAGGATTGGGAGTTATTACATTAAAAAAAAAAGTCTCCTATAGCCCAACAATGTTTTATGTACTGCATCTTTAACCCTTTACCTAACACAAGTTGATGCCAACGGTACAAATTATTTTTCTGAAACATAAGAGTTTTTCATTTTTAGCTTATCTTGACAAAGTCAAGCTAAGCTATTGTCATGGGGCATGCGGAAGTCTGTAAGTCTGTGAGTCTGTCTGTCCACAATTTGTATGGTGCAGTCTACAGGCTGTAGTTCTTATCCGATCATCACCAATTTTCATATGTATGTTCAGGTTGGTGTCTAGATCTGAACGTCCTATTTTGGTCCTGGTTGGCTGCTTACATTGGCTGCTGCAGCAGCCATCATGAATTTTGTATGGTGCAGGCTACAGGCCGTAGTTCTCATCTGATCATCACCAAATTTCATATGCATGTTCGGGTTGATGTCTAGATGAGAACGTCCTATTTTGGTCACAGTTGGCTGCATACAGTGGCTGCTGCAGCAGCAGCAGTGTGAGGTGATTTTAAAAAAAATTTTTTATCTTAACCAATTTTCTTGAAATTTGGCAGGTTGTCTTAGACTGATGAGTAGATGAAACCTTCCTATTTTGGTTATGGTGGCTGCCCCTGGGGTGTGGGAATTGAGGGGTGACATTGTTTTGGCTTGTTTTCTCTTCTACTCATTAAGTGAAAAAAACCCAATAAAGCACTGAATAAAATTGTCTTTGTGTGAATGTAATATGATATCTCAGGCATGTAGGACAGACACTGTCATCAACTGTGTGTGTTTGAGATCAGTAAGTACATTCTAAATGTGTATTTATTTTCTCCAATTGATGAAATTTCATTTGCAGGTTTTATAGCTTTGACCATGACTACTTTTCGTAATGTTTGACTTCAGATCAGCCAATGGTAGCATGGCTGCTGCAGCCATGTATTTTTTTCTCCGATTTTTGCAAAAGTTTATATACGAGTTCAGCTTTGACCATGACTACTTTTCATAATGTTTGGCTTTAAATCAATCAGTGGTAGCATGGCTGCTGCAGCAATTTTAACAAAATTTCATATGTAGGTTTAGCTTTGACCATGTCTACTTTTCATAATGTTTGGCTTCAAATCAGCCAATTGTAACATGGCTGCTGCAACCATATATTTTTTTTCTCCCAATTTCAACGAAATTTCATATGCAGGTTCAGCTTTGACCATCAGTACTTTTCATAATGGTTGGCTTCAAATCAGCCAAAGGTAGCATGGCTACTGCAGCTATATTTTTTTCTGCTTTGAAATGAGTTTTGGGTGAATTTTTTTTTGCTTTAGAGTTTATTTTGGGAGATTTTGAGTAATTTCATGACAAAAAAAAAAAAAAAAAAATCATCACCCAATTGACGGGCCCCGTACAGTTGGGCTTGGGATGATAGGTTCATGGGGTGAAATTTTTGAATAAAATCTCTCAAAATCCCCCAAAACACAATTAGGTGCAATATTTTTTCCTTGTTCACCCCATAGGGTGGGTGTGGGGTCCCAGTGGATGAAAGTGATTTGATGCAAAAAAAAACCCCTAAATTCACCCAGTTGGCCATATAAGATGCCCTGGGCAGGCAGTCGTGAATTGTTTTTTGCATTAAATTACTCAAAATCCTCCAAAATGCTTTTTAAAGTAAAAAAATATTCACCAGTCACATTGAATAACTTGGGATAGACTCTCTGGTGTTGGAAAGGTTTATTTCATTTATTATTTGTTGAGTGCAATATGATGAACATGACTGTCAGTGACCTACTTAAATGTTTCAGGTGTTAAATCTGTCTCATTTTGATTAATGAGGGTCAGATGGAACAATGTAAACTCATTGTTTAATGAACTTTTGTTTTTGTATACTTTCACAGAGCTGAATGGGAATTTATCAGTTTCATTGGTATTTATAGTCAATTTGGTCATCTAGTTTATTTATTGGTGTTTGAGGTTATTTTTCTGCAGCTATGGCTAATTGTGACCACAATAAAGGGTTAAAGTCAGGTTTAGCCAATCATTTACCCCAATGTTGCCCCCAAGTTCCCCTCCAGGTAAAAAAAATTTTTTTTTACCAACCACCCTGATTTTTTTTGCCCCAACCTGAATTTGTTTTCTTCTCAATTTTTTTTTTTATGTCCTGTATGTTATTTGCCAATACGGTGAGAAAACCTCTCATTGACCCTAAAAAAATTTCACATTTTTAACATGGTCAATAATATCAGGCAGGGGTCCAGTTTTCAGAGGCCAATGGATAAACAATGATATGCATTCTTTCAATCCCACTTAAGGCTTTTCATAGCATTTTAAACCTTTTTTAACTTCACTTGACAAAGTCAAGATAAGCTATTGCCATCACGCGTGTGGAAGTCTGTGAGTCTGTTAGTCTGTGAGTCGGTTTACATTTTCCTTTAGCACAGGCTACACCCCGCAGTTCTTGTCTGATTATCACGAAATTTCATATGCAGGTTTGGGGTTATGTCTAGATGAGAACGTCCCCTTTTGGTCGCGATCGGTCAACCGGTATGGCTGCCTGAGCCCAAAACCCGAAAACCATTAGCACAGTCTACAGGTCGTATTTATGAAGGGATTTCATTGTAACTTGGTAGGATGCCTCTGTATAATGCCTAGATGAGAACTTCCCCATTTGGTCATGATCTGCCAACTGTGACGACTGCCCGAGCCCAAAACCTGAAAACCTTTAGCACAGTCTACAGGTCATTTTTATGGAAGGATTTCATTGTAACTTGGTAGGTTGACTTCATGTAATGTCTAGATGAGAACGTCCCCTTTTGGACGTGATTGGGCAACTGTGACGGCTACAGGGGCCCGAAGCCCGAAAACCTTTAGCACAGTCTGCAGGTCATATATGAAGGGATTGCATTGTAACTTGGTAGGATGACTCCAAATAATGTCTAGATTAGAACGTCCCATTTTGGTCGCGATCATTCAGCTATGATGGCCGCCCGAGCCCAAAAACCTTTAGCTTAGTCCATAGGTCGTATTTATGTAAGAATTTCATTCTAACTTGTTAGGTTGACGCCATATAATACCTAGATGATGATGGCCGCCCGAGCCCAAAAAACTTTAGCTTAGTCCATAGGTCGTATTTATGTAAGGATTTCATTGTAACTTGTTAGGTTGACGCCATATAATGCCTAGATGATGACATCCCCTTTTGGCCGTGGTTGGTCAACTGTGATGGCTACAGGTGCCCGAAGCCCAAAAACCTTGAGCACAGTCTACAGGTCATATTTTTGAAGGTATCTCATTGTAACTTTGTAGGATCACTCCAGATGATGCCCAGATGAGAATTCCCCTTTTGGTTGCGATCATTCAACCATGATGGCTGCCCGAGCCCAAAAACATTTAGCACAGTCTACAGGTCATATTTATGAAGGGATTTCATTGTAACTTGGTAGGTTGACTTCATATAATGCCTAGATGAGAACGTCCCCTTTTGGACATGATTGGGCAACTGTGACGGCTACAGGGGCCCGAAGCCCAAAAACCTTTAGCACAGTCTGCAGGTCATATATGAAGGGATTGCATTGTAACTTGGTAGGATGACTCCAAATAATGTCTAGATTAGAACGTCCCATTTTGGTCGCGATCATTCAGCTATGATGGCCGCCCGAGCCCAAAAACCTTTAGCTTAGTCAATAGGTCGTATTTATGTAAGAATTTCATTCTAACTTGTTAGGTTGACGCCATATAATACCTAGATGATGATGGCCGCCCGAGCCCAAAAAACTTTAGCTTAGTCCATAGGTCGTATTTATGTAAGGATTTCATTGTAACTTGTTAGGTTGACTCCATATAATGCCTAGATGATGACATTCCCTTTTGGTCGTGTTTGGTCAACTGTGACGGCTACTGGGACCCGAAGCCCGATAACCTTGAACACAGTCTACAGGTCATATTTATGAAGTGATTTCATTGTAACTTAGTAGGATCACTCCATATGATGCCCATAATGGCTTCCCGAGCCCAAAACCCCAAAAACTTTAGTACAGACTACAAGTCGTATTTGTGAAGGAATTTCATTGTAACTCAGTAGAATGACTCGGTATAATGTCGAGATGAGGACGTCCCCTTTTAGTAGCAATCGGTCAACCATCATGGCTACACAGGCCTGAAGCCCGAAAACCTTTAGCACAGTCCACAGGCCATATTTATGAAGGAATTTCAATGTAACTTGATAGGATGACTCGTTTTGGAATAATTTCACTGTAATATGGTAACTTTTGTTGACATACGTTAACTGTGAGGGCCTCATACATTAACTGTGAGGTCATATTTTTTACTTAGTGCAATATGAGGAAATTTCTTTAAAAATCTTCTTCTTCAGATCCACCAGTCGGAATGCTTTTATATTTGCTATACAACATCTCTAGGGGGGTCAGATTCCAGGTTGTTCAATTCGAGTGCCTAGGTTAATATTTGGGCTCCATATGGGAACATGAAATTTAACTTAGTACAATATGAGGGAACTTCTTCAAAAATCTTCTTCTTCAGATTCACTTGTCAGAATGCTTTCACATTTGGTATACAACATCTCTAGGGGGGGTCAGATTCAAGTTTGTTCAAATCGGATCCATAGGTTAATATTTGGGCTCGCTATGGTAGCCCAAATTTGAACTTAGTGCAATTCGAAGCAATTTCTTTACAATTTCTCTTCTTCAGATCCAACAGTCAGAATGCTTTCATATTTGGTACACAACTTCTCTAGGGAAGTCAGATTTAACTGTGTTCAAATCAAAAGCCTGGGTTAATATTTGGGCTCTCTATGGAATTGGCCATTTTGCTGAAGAATTAAAAATTTTGTATTCAGTATCCTCTAGAGGTACTAAGATTAATCCACATTGGTTGTATCAAGGGGCTTCATAGGGGAGCTCTACATTTTACTTATGATCAACTGAAGAAAAGGCATGATGCCCAGATTTTTTTTTTGTCACTCCTGAGGGACTCAAGGATTGACAGTGTAGCCTATCGAGATGGCTTGCTTAATGCAGACTCATTCTTGGACTCTGTTTAAATTGTGTTCTGTACAAGATGAGCGCTTCAGGCCCCGTGGGGCCTCTTGTTTATCTTAACCATTATACTCAAACTTTTGCATCTCTTTTGTCATGGTAGAAAACATAGTTCGTTTGGTGCCATCATGACTTCAGCTAGTAAGCCAAACAAGATTGAAGACATTGCAGCTACATCATCTAAGACGTTCACAGGTTGTATTGACAATGTAATCTTATCTCTTAAACCATGCTGTGGTGTGTCTAACTTAAACAAACATTTTAAGAGGTAAGAAAAAGTTTAAGGGAAAATTGGATGCGAATGGGACCCAAAAATGGAATCCCGGACCGAAACCCTGCTTCAGTACAATCTGCATTTGTAAATTAATTTTCCATTAGGTAAAGGGTTAAAAAGTTCACAGAAGAGGGTGCAATGAGATTGGAGTTCTCGTAGCTGAAAAGGGCTATGCAAAATTTGTTTGCTAAAACTTTGTGGGGGGGAGGGGTTGTGGTATCTTAAAAGTTTTATTTGTGCATGCTTGTCTGATACCTACCTTCAGTCTTTCGATTTTGCTAATCGTATGCGCTATACATCGCTCGTTACTATTTGAAGTGAGGCTTACTATCCTGTATCAAGCCCCGTCGATTAGTAAAAAGATTTGGCGGCGACAATTCTTTGGCGAGAATGCTTGAGAGTGATGGTCGTGCTGTTGGCAAGAATAATTAATATGCAATGAAGAATGCAGCCACTAATTGACAGCACTGTGCATTCAGTATGGTATTTGGGCATATCCATATCGAACGGTAACATGAAAGCTGGACAATTTGGTGCTTTCATGGTTTTCATTAAAGGAATCCCAACTTTTGGGTCATAACGATGTGTTGTGCTCCAAGTAATAAAAAAAAAAAATGCACACTGCGGCTATAATTTATGTGGAGCTGATAAATTGGTGAATACTGAATGGCGATTGGTCCAGGGAGCACTGACCTCTAAGAAAACACCAGGTTTTTCCCAACAGTAGAAGTGAATAGGATTTGTGCTGAATACATTCACACTGTTGCTAAAGCCCACCGCCAAATATTCATCCCTTGTTACCTAATAAAAAATAATTGGCTGTTCACACAGAAATGATTTCTCAACTGGAATGAATTACCAGATTTTGATCACTCTCTTACCCGAGCCGATGGAATCCATTGTTGACTCGCATGAAGTCAAAATTACGGGCGCCGTGGCACACAAGAGCGATAGCACGCCTCAAAATCAAAAGACTGTACCTTACAAGGTTCCGTGGATGAAAAATACAAACAGAGCTGGTCGTCTCATTTTCATAAAGCAAACAGGCTCATAATATTTCAAAGGACGCAAAGATGAAACAAGACAAAAATAAACCATTGTTTTCAAACAATTTATTAGCTAAATAGTTAATCAGTAATGGTTTTTTTTTGCTTTAGAATGAGTTTTGAAGAATGTTAAGTGGTTTTATGAAAGAACAAAAAACTTCAGTGCACATTGATGATCAGATCTCTTTGAAACCTGGTGTGCCTGTTTGGGGTGACCTAGATGGGAGCTATCCTCTTTCTTCTATTTTCGTCCAAAAAATGTTGCAGCTGGCAACAACCTTTGAACTTAGTTTAGTTGGACCATAATATTTCCCTTTGGCACAC
The DNA here is from genome assembly GCA_031216915.1 of Pictodentalium vernedei. Lineage (NCBI taxonomy): Eukaryota > Metazoa > Mollusca > Scaphopoda > Dentaliida > Dentaliidae > Pictodentalium > Pictodentalium vernedei. Next base: position 612,120,143 of record CM062297.1, read on the forward strand.
CCTACAGGGAACTTTTATGATCGGATTGCATTGAAACCTCATATGCTTGTTTTGGGTGACTTCTTGATAGGAGCTATTTATTTTCTTCCATTTCCGTCAAAAATAGTTGCAGTTGGCAATGACTTTTGATGAACTTAGTAAAAACTCAGTGCAGTTATGCATCAATATTTCCCTTTGACACACCCTGCAAAGCACATTTATGATTGGATCGCTTGGAAACTTGGTGTGCTTGTTTGGGCTGACATCTATATGGGAGCTATCGATTTTCTTCATTTCTGTTGAAAAATGGCAACGACCTTTGAACTTAGTTTAGTCAGACCTCAGTATTTCCCTTTGGCACACCCAGCTGTCACAGCTACAGGGACCCGAAGCCCGAAAACCTTTAGCACAGTCTACAGGTCATATTTATGAAGGGATTTCATTGTAGCTTGGTAGGATGACCCCAATTAATGTCTAGATGAGAACGTCCCCTTTTGGTCACGATCATTCAGCCTTTGTGGCTGCCCCGAGCCCAAAAACCTTTAGCATAGTCTTTATGGAAGGATTTCATTGTAACTTGTTAGGTTGACTCCATATAATGCCTAGATGATGACATCCCCTTTTGGTCATGATTGGTCGACTGTGATGGCTACAGGTGCCCGAAGCCCCGAAAACCTTGAGCACAGTCTACAGGTCATATTTATGAAGGGATTTCATTGTAACTTCGTAGGATCACTCCAGATGATGCCCAGATGAGAATTCCCCTTTTGGTTGCGACCGTTCAACCATGATGCCTGCCTGAGCACAGTCTACGGGTCACATTTATGAAGGGATTTCATTGTAACCTGGTAGGTTGACTTCATATAATGTCTAGATGAGAACGTCCCCTTTTGGACATGATTGGGTAACTGTGACGGCTACAGGGGCCCTAAGCCCGAAAACCTTTAGCACAGTCTACAGGTCAAATTTATGAAGGGATTTCATTGTAACTTGGTAGGATGACTCCAAATAATGTTTAGATGAGAACGTCCCCTTTTGGTCGCGGTCATTCAGCCTTGATGGCTGCCCGAGCCCAAAAACCTTTAGCATAGTCTATAGGTCGTATTTATGGAAGGATTTCGTTGTAACTTGTTAGGTTGACTCCATATAATGCCTAGATGATGACATCCCCTTTTGGTTGTGATTGGTCATCTGTGATGGCTACAGGTGCCCGAAGCCCAAAAACCTTGAGCACAGTCTACAAGTCATATTTATGAAGGGATTTCATTGTAACTTCGTAGGATCACTTCAGATGATGCCCAGATGACAATGTCTCCTTTTGGTCGCGATCATTCAACCATGATGGCTTCCCGAGCCCAAAACCCAAAAAACTGTAATACAGACTACAGATCGTATTTTTCAAGGGATTTCGTTGTATCTTAGTAGAATGACTCAGTATAATGTCGAGATGAGGACGTTCCCTTTTAGTAGTAATCGGTCAACCATCATGGCTACACAGGCCTGAAGCCCGAAAACCTTTAGCACTGTCTACAGGCCATATTTATGAAGGGATTTCAATGTAATTTGATAGGATGACTCATTTTGGAATAATTTCACTGTAACTTGGTAACTTTCATTGACATACATTAACTGTGAGGGCCACATACATTAACTGTGAGGTCATATTAACCCACCCCTCCACCCTTTAGTACAATGTACACCTCATATTATTAGCTCACCTGACTGAAAGTCAGGGTGAGCTTTTCTTATCACTCTTAGTCCGTCGTCCTGCGTGAAGGTGGTGTTTGAGCCTCTTTCTACCAAACCACTGGCCACATTTTAATTAAATTTCATGTAAATAGTGGTTATATAGGGGCATTTTGGTTTTTATGCAAATTAGGTTTAGGCTCATATTGAGCAGATGGGTGGGGAAAAAATGGCCAATTTTTTTGAAAATCTTCTAATGAACCACCAGTAGCAGAGACTTGATATGTGGTATACAGAGTCCTTTTGAGGTTGAGAATCAAGTTTGTTCAAGAGAAGTTTGTCGGCATTATTTGCCTTCGTTATGGGATGGGCAAAAAATGCCTAAACGCCTAAAATTTCTATTTTCAGAACCGTGAGGTCGATTTGAACCAAATTTGATATGAGATGATAATGGGTCATAAGTAGTTGATTGATGCAAAAAAAAATTTTCTCATTGCCCCGTGGGAATCTCAGGAGCTAAAAATATGAAAAACCTTAAAACTGCCATATCTCCAAAACTACATGGCACAGAGAATTCTTATTGTGTATAAAGCTTACTTTTATCCAGCAGAATAGAATGGTTAAAAAAAATCCCTATCGGTTTGATCACAAGGTACTTTTTTTCAGGACTTTGAAAAAAATTAAAACGCCCATTTCTCCAAAACTGCACGGCACTGAGAATTTGTATTTGGTGTGAAGTTTCATTAGGACCAACAGAAAGAATTGGTCAAAAAAATTTGTCATCGGTTTTATCATAGGGTACAGTTTCGGGACTTTGAAAAAAGTGCTGAGTCAGCACTTTTTAACACTGTAGGCAATGGGAAAAACATTAAAAAATCTTCTCTAGATCCAGCAGGCAGAATCTTTTGATATTTGGTATGCAACATTGTAGGGTGGATCTGATTCAAGTTTATTCAAATCGGCCCCCTGGGTTCATATTTGGGCTCAGTATAGGAGCCCGATTTCGAACTTTGTGCATTTCAGGCAGATTTCTTAAAAAAATCTTCTCCAGATTCAGCAGGCAGAATCTTTTGATATTTGGTATGCAACATTGTGGGGTGGATCTGATTCAAGTTTGTTCAAATCGGCTCCCTAGATTCATATTTGGGCTCACTATAGAAGCTTGAATTCGAACTTAGAGCATTTCAGGCAAATTTCTTCAAAAATCTTCTTCACCAGATCCAGCAGGCAGAATCTTTTGATATTTGGTATGCAACATTGTAGGGTGGATCTGATTCAAGTTTGTTCAAATCGGCCCTCTGGGTTCATATTTGGGCTCAGTATAGGAGCCCGATTTTGAATTTAGTGCATTTCAAGCAAATTTCTTAAAAAATCTTCTTCTCCAGATCCACAAGGCAGAATCTTTTGATATTTGGTATGCAACATTGTGGAGTGGATCTGATTCAAGTTTGTTCAAATCGGCTCCCAAGATTCATATTTGGGCTCACTATAGAAGCTCGAATTCGAACTTAGTGCATTTCAGGCAAATTTCTTCAAAAATCTTCTTCTCCAGATCCAGCAGGCAGAATCTTTTGATATTTGGTATGCAACATTATAGGGTGGATCTGATTCAACTTTGTTCAAATCGGCCCCCTGGGTTCATATTTGGGCTCAGTATAGGAGCCCGATTTCAAATTTAGTGCATTTCAGGCAAATTTCTTCAAAAATCTTCTTCTCCAGATTCAGCAGGCAGAATTTTTTGATATTTGGTATGCAACATTGTGGGGTAGATCTCATTCAAGTTTGTTCAAATCGGCCCCCTGGATTCTTATTTGGGCTCACTATTGAAGCCCAAATTTGAACTTAGTGCATTTCAGGCAAATTTCTTGAAAAAATCTTCTTCTCCAGATCCAGGAGGCAGAATTTTTTGATATTTGGTATGCAACATTGTGGGGTGGTTCTGATTCAAGTTTGTTCAAATCGGCTCCCTGGGTTTATTTTTGGACTCAGTATAGGAGCCCAAATTTGAACTTAGTGCATTTCAGGCAAATTTCTTTGAAAATCTTCTTCTCAAGATCCCGCAGGCAGAATCTTTTGATATTGGGTATGCACCATGCTCAGGGGGGTGAGATTCAAGTTTGTTCAAGCCAAGTCCCTGGGTTCATATTTGGACTCACTGTGGTAGCCCGAATTATAACTTAGTTCAAAATAAGGAATTTTCTTTAAAAATCTTCTTCTTCAGATCCAGTAGTCGGAATGTGTTGATATTTGATATGCAGCATCCTTAGGGGGTGAGATTCAAGTTTGTTCAAGCCATGCCCCTAGGTCCATATTTGGACTCCCTGTGGGAGCTCGAATTGTAACTTAGTTCAAAATGAGGAATTTTCTTTAAAAATCATCTTCTTCAGATCCAGCAGTCGGAATGTTTTGATATTTGGTGTGCAGCATCCTCAGGGGGGTGATATTCAAGCTTGTTAAAGCCAAGTCCCTGGGTTCATATATGGGCTCCCTGTGGGATTCAATATGAGGAATATTCTTTAAAAATCCTTTTTTTTTTAAGATCCACTGGTCAGAATTTTTGGATATTTGGTATAAGCTTTTCTTAGGGGGAGCAGATGCAACTTGTTGAAATCAATTCTCTGGGTTGATATTTAGGCTACCATGTCAGGTGAGCACCCTCAGGCCCCCTGGGGCCTCTTGTTTTTATTAAAAACATAGCATACACGGAACAGAAATTAACATATTCCCAATTATCACAATTCTTGTCTTATTTCATAATCCTTTCATAAACATTGAACATTATCCTTTTCATCAAACACAACACACAGACAAGTTAAGCTACAGTGTCATTGACACTTTCATTTGTATGGCAATTTAACTTTCAACTTCCAGTTTAAAGTTTTTGGTTAAAGTTTTTTTTTTTTTTTACTAAGTTACACCTTTAATTCTTCAAACAGTTTAGTGCAGTGTATCTGTTTCTCATTTGGGACAATGTCTACTGTCTACTGAACCTTTCTACAGTGATTTTCTATAATATTGTTATGATTTTAACCCCTTTAAAACTGTTTTCAGACTTAGTTTCTTGGTATTTGAAATTTGGCTTTGCCACATAGTTTCTTACTTTAATTCTTGCATAGTCAATACAACTTAATGATTGCATTTACATCAATGATTTCTTTTATCGGTGTTAGGAAATATTTAACCCTTTTTTTGGCAGTCAGTCTTACTTAGTATTCCCAGCTTAAAGTTTCAGTTTAAAGTTTTGCTTTTCAAGGTTGTACCTTTCATTCTTCAAACACTGTGTTACAAAGTCATTGTTTTTCATTTAGGGCAAGGTCTACTGAACCTGTATAAGTAGTTTCACATAATATTGGCATTAATTTAACCCTTTTCAAAAAGGTTTTCGAACTTAGTTTCTCTAAATTTCAAATTAGGCTTCTACCACATACTAGGGCTGGGCGATATGGGAATCTGAACACCGGTAACGATATCAGAAAAAATATCGCGATATACCGGTATATCGTGCAGCAGTGTGTGAAACGCATATTAAGTGCAAGGGATATCATGAATAAAAAATATATTTTTGGAGCAAAAGATAGAAGTATCGCTTACTGCTCTGGAAAAATGAGTGATTTGAATGGAAGACCATAATAATCCATGTCTACAAAGTTATTGAACCTATTGTTTAATACGAAATTAAGCCATAAAATTATCATGGATTTACTGGCTTTCATCTGAATCTGGGATACAAGTAAATCAGTCTTTGTCAATTTAATTCCTGTAAAAACATGGCCAGCCTCTCTTGACTGATAAGCGTTTAATTACTGAGCCAGTCAATTGTCACATTGTGTTAATTGCGTATGTGTGGCTTCATGAAAACAGTGGCAAACAAAACTTTTTATCAAAACAACGGGTATCCAGTCGATGGGATTCCGAGGGCCTGGTTTCACAAAGAACCAGTAGTAGCTCCTCCCCTTCTCCTATCTTCCAGCAGTGAACTTCCTCAGATGACAATGTCAAATGTCATCTGTCACATGTCAGGCCAGTCGGTGCCAGCCAGCCGACAATGTTTTCTCCCAGTGATGGCATCAAACCTCTGTCATATTTGACAAAAATTGTTGCACATTTCGCAATTGTGAATATGTGTGGTTTGAAACATTTTTGTGTCAGATTGCTGACAACGAATTAAGCGATAAGTATGGCTTGCTGATTACAGTTCAAACAAATGCGACCAACAGCAGGTGACCGTGTTTTTACAGCGTGACAGTCGGGTGTGTTTTCCGTGTAACAACAAACTATTTGTGTGATGCGTGCTACATTAATTATTCACTAATTAAAAATATTCAAACAAATTTAGCAAACAAGTATTAAATATTTATTTCATAATTTCTCCATGAATGCTTGCATGTCGGTGACGATAAACGAGATAGAACGTTACTCTCGTCATCTCTCGCTGTTTATCATTTGTTCACGAAATAAGGAAAGATAAACTTCCTGTATTTTCAAAGCAACTTTCTGTGCGATTTTACGAAAAAACACATGTTGAAATTTTATTATCATGTGACCCAAACCAATATCGTTACAGACGATATACCGGTATTGCCAAAAAATAGACGATATTTAACCGGTACCGATTTCAATACCGGTATTTACCGGTATATCGAAATATCGCCCAGCCCTACCACATACTTTGTTAAATTTTATTCCCCCACAAGGGAGGGATATAGCATAGAGCTCCATCTGTCTCTCCGTCTGTCTGTCCATCCATCTGTCCATCAATCCGGCTGTCCGAACTTTGTTTATGACGTAACTTGAACAATAGTTAACAGATTTCAATTCTTTTCATTACATGTTCCTACAGCAGCAATATCTGTGTCAAGTTCGATGACCACCATTACTCAATGAAAATTGTTGAAGTTATTGCCCTGCCCCCGCCCCCACCAATTAGGCATTTTTTTCTTTGCTTCAAAATGCATTTTGAAGTATTTAGAGTGACTACATGCAGAACTTGTTTTCAACTCCTGTAGGTTCAAACCCCCCCCCCCCCCCCCCCCTGGCCATTTAGGCATTGGGAGTTATTAAATGCAAACAAAAAAAATTGACTACTATAACATATCACCACAACCCCCCCCCCCCCCCCCCTCCCTCCCCCATGTCATTTAGGCAGTTATTCCCAAAATGCATTTTGAAGGATTGGGAGTTATTACATTAAAAAAAAAAGTCTCCTATAGCCCAACAATGTTTTATGTACTGCATCTTTAACCCTTTACCTAACACAAGTTGATGCCAACGGTACAAATTATTTTTCTGAAACATAAGATTTTTTCATTTTTAGCTTATCTTGACAAAGTCAAGCTAAGCTATTGTCATGGGGCATGCGGAAGTCTGTAAGTCTGTGAGTCCACAATTTGTATGGTGCAGTCTACAGGCTGTAGTTCTTATCCGATCATCACCAATTTTCATATGTATGTTCAGGTTGGTGTCTAGATCTGAACGTCCTATTTTGGTCATGGTTGGCTGCTTACATTGGCTGCTGCAGCAGCCATCATGAATTTTGTATGGTGCAGGCTACAGGCCGTAGTTCTCATCTGATCATCACCAAATTTCATATGCATGTTCGGGTTGATGTCTAGATGAGAACGTCCTATTTTGGTCACAATTGGCTGCATACAGTGGCTGCTGCAGCAGCAGCAGTGTGAGGTGATTTTAAAAAAATTTTTTTATCTTAACCAATTTTCTTGAAATTTGGCAGGTTGTCTTAGACTGATGAGTAGATGAAACCTTCCTATTTTGGTTATGGTGGCTGCCCCTGGGGTGTGGGAATTGAGGGGTGACATTGTTTTGGCTTGTTTTCTCTTCTACTACATTAAGTGAAAAAACCCCAATAAAGCACTGAATAAAATTGTCTTTGTGTGAATGTAATATGATATCTCAGGCATGTAGGACAGACACTGTCATCAACTGTGTGTGTTTGAGATCAGTAAGTACATTCTAAATGTGTATTTATTTTCTCCAATTGATGAAATTTCATTTGCAGGTTTTATAGCTTTGACCATGATTACTTTTCGTAATGTTTGACTTCAAATCAGCCAATGGTAGCATGGCTGCTGCAGCCATGTATTTTTTTCTCCGATTTTTACAAAATTTTATATACGAGTTCAGCTTTGACCATGACTACTTTTCATAATGTTTGGCTTTAAATCAATCAGTGGTAGCATGGCTGCTGCAGCCATGTATTTTTTTCTCCAATTTTAACAAAATTTCATATGTAGGTTCAGCTTTGACCATGTCTACTTTTCATAATGTTTGGCTTCAAATCAGCCAATTGTAACATGGCTGCTGCAACCATATATTTTTTTTCTCCCAATTTCAACGAAATTTCATATGCAGGTTCAGCTTTGACCATCAGTACTTTTCATAATGGTTGGCTTCAAATCAGCCAAAGGTACCATGGCTACTGCAGCTATATTTTTTTCTGCTTTGAAATGAGTTTTGGGTGAATTTTTTTTTGCTTTAGAGTTTATTTTGGGAGATTTTGAGTAATTTCATGACAAAAAAAAAAAAAAATCATCACCCAATTGACGGGCCCCGTACAGTTGGGCTTGGGATGATAGGTTCATGGGGTGAAATTTTTTGAATAAAATCTCTCAAAATCCCCCAAAACACAATTAGGTGCAATATTTTTTCCTTGTTCACCCCATGGGGTGGGTGTGGGGTCCCAGTGGATGAAAGTGATTTGATGCAAAAAAAACCCCTAAATTCACCCAGTTGGCCATATAAGATGCCCTGGGCAGGCAGTCGTGAATTGTTTTTTGCATTAAATTACTCAAAATCCTCCAAAATGCTTTTTAAAGTAAAAAAATATTCACCAGTCACATTGAATAACTTGGGATAGACTCTCTGGTGTTGGAAAGGTTTACTTCATTTATTATTTGTTGAGTGCAATATGATGAACATGACTGTCAGTGACCTACTTAAATGTTTCAGGTGTTAAATCTGTCTCATTTTGATTAATGAGGGTCAGATGGAACAATGTAAACTCATTGTTTAATGAACTTTTGTTTTTGTATACTTTCACAGAGCTGAATGGGAATTTATCAGTTTCATTGGTATTTATAGTCAATTTGGTCATCTAGTTTATTTATTGGTGTTTGAGGTTATTTTTCTGCAGCTATGGCTAATTGTGACCACAATAAAGGGTTAAAGTCAGGTTTAGCCAATCATTTACCCCAATGTTGCCCCCAAGTTCCCCTCCAGGTAAAAAAAAATTTTTTTTACCAACCGCCCTGATTTTTTTTGCCCCAACCTGAATTTGTTTTCTTCTCAATTTTTTTTTTATGTCCTGTATGTTATTTGCCAATACGGTGAGAAAACCTCTCATTGACCCTAAAAAAATTTCAAATTTTTAACATGGTCAATAATATCAGGCAGGGGTCCAGTTTTCAGAGGCCAATGGATAAACAATGATATGCATTCTTTCAATCCCACTTAAGGCTTTTCATAGCATTTTAAACCTTTTTTAACTTCACTTGACAAAGTCAAGATAAGCTATTGCCATCACGCGTGTGGAAGTCTGCGAGTCTGTTAGTCTGTGAGTCGGTTTACATTTTCCTTTAGCACAGGCTACACAGTTCTTGTCTGATTATCACGAAATTTCATATGCCGGTTTGGGGTTATGTTTAGATGAGAACGTCCCCTTTTGGTCGCGATCGGTCAACCGGTATGGCTGCCTGAGCCCAAAACCCGAAAACCATTAGCACAGTCTACAGGTCGTATTTATGAAGGGATTTCATTGTAACTTGTTAGGTTGACGCCATATAATGCCTAGATGATGACATCCCCTTTTGGTCGTGGTTGGTCAACTGTGACGGCTACAGGTGCCCGAAGCCCGAAAACCTTGAGCACAGTCTACAGGTCATATTTTTGAAGGTATTTCATTGTAACTTTGTAGGATCACTCCTGATGATGCCCAGATGAGAATTCCCCTTTTGGTTGCGATCATTCAACCATGATGGCTGCCCGAGCCTAAAAACCTTTAGCACAGTCTACAGGTCATATTTATGAAGGGATTTCATTGTATCTTGGTAGGTTGACTTCATATAATGTCTAGATGAGAACGTCCCCTTTTGGACACGATTGGGCAACTGTGATGGCTACAGGGGCCCGAAAGCCCAAAAACTTTTAGCACAGTCTACAGGTCATATTTATGAAGGGATTTCATAGTAGCTTGGTAGGATGACTCCAAATAATGTCTAGATGAGAATGCCCCTTCGGTCTCGATCATTCAGCCTTTATGGCAGCCCAAGCCCAAAAACCTTTAGCATAGTCTATAGGTCGTATTTATGGAAGAATTTCATTGTAACTTGTTAGGTTGACTCCATATAATGCCTAGATGATGACATTCCCTTTTGGTCGTGTTTGGTCAACTGTGACGGCTACTGGGACCCGAAGCCCGATAACCTTGAACACAGTCTACAGGTCATATTTATGAAGTGATTTCATTGTAACTTAGTAGGATCACTCCAGATGATGCCCATGATGGCTTCCCGAGCCCAAAACCCCAAAAACTTTAGTACAGACTACAAGTCGTATTTGTGAAGGAATTTCATTGTAACTCAGTAGAATGACTCGGTATAATGTCGAGATGAGGATGTCCCCTTTTAGTAGCAATCGGTCAACCATCAAGGCTACACAGGCCTGAAGCCCGAAAACCTTTAGCACAGTCTACAGGCCATATTTATGAAGGAATTTCTATGTAACTTGATAGGATGACTCGTTTTGGAATAATTTCACTGTAATATGGTAACTTTTGTTGACATACGTTAACTGTGAGGGCCTCATACATTAACTGTGAGGTCATATTAACCAACCCCTCCGCCCTTTAGTACAGTGGATGCCTCATATTATTTTTTATGACAAACATAGCATACAGGGAACAGAAATTAAGAAATTCCCAATTATCTCAATTCTTGTCTTATTTCATAATCCTTTCCTAAACATTGAACTTATTCTTTTCATCAAACAAAACATACAGACAAGTTAAGCTACAGTGTCATTGACACTTTCATTTCTCTCCCTTTTTGTTTTTTTTTCTTTATTTTTTTCACAGAAAGAGTCAACTTTGGAAAGCTGAGGGGCAATATTCACCAAAGCCACTAAATGTCAGCAATATACAGGGTTTCAGGAATTCAAGACATGAGGTATTCATTTCAGAGCAGCCATAGCTCTGTGGACTTCTTTCAAATAATAAGCATTAGGTTTCCAAAAACAAAATGGTGTCCAAGATGACTGCCTTTCCCAGGATAAACACCTACTCATTTCAGTGTTGTCCAAAATTATACATATGGAAAAAATATATAGAAATAACTGTCATTTGTGCAAAATTCAGACATCAAAATCTAAAATGGCAGACAAAATAGCAACTGAATAGAAAGAAGCCGAAACTGTCAAAAAGTTTGCAATTTTCACAAAATTTCTCAGCATCCATTCCATATTCATAATACTATCAACGCGAATGGCCTATTACTCTGCCATATGCCTACAGGTCATTCTCCGATAATTTGACTTAAATTTTGTTGATCAGACCCTTGGACGTCCCTCAAATTCATCGTTCGGGTTGGTATATGAAATTTCACAAACAATTATCAAACACTATTTTAATGGCCAGAATGTTCGAGTTTGAACAAAATGTGGCACTGATGCCCAAAAGATATTAGATGGAAGACAGAAGACCGGCATTATGCCCTTTTCCAGCAGAAATTATTGTAAATGTAATCGAAATAGTCGACGAAAGATCATCTGGAATAAACAAGTCCTCCAAGGGTCAAACCCCACAGATTTCAGTCAAATTATCCGAGTGCCGCTTTCGACTTCTTTCATATGCCATTTCGGATTTTGACATTTGAATTTTGCAGAAAATAAGTCATTTCTCCATATTTCTGCCATACAAATAATTTTATACAACATTAAAACCAGAAGGTGTTGATTCCTACGACTGGCAGTCATATTGGATGCCGTTTTGTTTTTGGACACCTAATTCTCATTTTCTGACTTTGGTCCATATCAGTATTTGTTTGTTGTATGTCCATAAAGATGTGTACCAAATTTCATGCTTTAACTCAAAAGTGCATGATTTCAGGGTTTTTAGCTCATCTTGACAAAGTCAAGCTGAGCTAATCTCATTGCTCCCCATCCGTCGTCTGTCAACACCATGTTTTGGTCTTCTCCTCCAAAGCCACTGGGCCAATTCAAGTGAAAGTTTGTGTGAGTGATGGTCCCAAAGGGGCATTTCATTTTTGTTCAGCTCAGCATGCCCAGCCCCATAGGGAGGGAGTGGGGGAAAATGCTCCAAAATATTTTTAAAATCTTCTTCTCAAGAACCAGTGTGTACAATGACTTGATATTTGCTATGGAGCTTCCATATGAGGTGTAGAATCAAGTTTGTTCAAACGAAGTTCGTGAAGTAATATTTGGCTTTGTAATAGGAGGGGTAAGATTTTTGGCCCCGCCCAAAATTTCTATTTTCTGAACCGATGGTTCGGTATGAACCAAATTTGGTTTGTGGTAGTATTGGGTCATAAGTACTTGACCCATGCAAAAAAAAAATTCCCACATCCCCATGGGAACCCTGAGAGCTAAAAATAGAAATATTTTCAAACGCCCATATTTCCCAAACCCCACGGAACAGAGAGCTTTCATTTGGTATGAAGTATCCTTATGACCAGTAGAATTGAATGGTAAAAAAAAATTGCCATCGGTTATGTTAGGGTGTTCTGTAATGGGCATCGAAAAAATGCTGAGTCAGCATATTTGCAAAAATTTTAAAAAATCTTTTCTCCAGAAGCAATCATCAGAATCTTTTGATATTTGGTATACAGCATTCATAGGGGGGTCAGATAAAAGTTTGTTGAAATAAAGCTCATTGGTTCATATTTGGGCTCTCTAGAGGAGCCCGAAGTTTTAACATAGGGTAATATGGGGAATATTCTTTAAAAATTTTCTTCTTCAGAACCACCAGTCAGAATCTTTTAATATTTGGTATACGTCATTGTTATGAGGGTCAGATTCTAGATTGTTCAAACCAAGTCCCTAGGTTAATATTTGGGCTTCCTATGGAAGCCCAAATTTTATCTTTGTTCAATATGGAGGGTAATTTAAAAAAATCTTCTTCTTCAGATCCATCACTCAGAATGCTTTGATATTTGGTATGCAACATCTCTATGAGGGTCAGATTCAAGTTTGTTCAAATCAGATCCCTAGGTATATATTTGGGCTCACTATGGTAGCCCAAATTTTTACTTAGTGCAATATGAGGAAATTTCTTTAAAAATCTTCATGATCCACCAGTCGGAATGCTTTTATATTTGCTATACAACATCTCTAGGGGGGTCAGATTCCAGGTTGTTCAATTCGAGTGCCTAGGTTAATATTTGGGCTCCATATGGGAACATGAAATTTAACTTAGTACAATATGAGGGAACTTCTTCAAAAATCTTCTTCTTCAGATTCACTTGTCAGAATGCTTTCACATTTGGTATACAACATCTCTAGGAGGGGTCAGATTCAAGTTTGTTCAAATCGGATCCATAGGTTAATATTTGGGCTCGCTATGGTAGCCCAAATTTGAACTTAGTGCAATTCGAAGCAATTTCTTTACAATTTCTCTTCTTCAGATCCAACAGTCAGAATGCTTTCATATTTGGTACACAACTTCTCTAGGGAAGTCAGATTTAACTGTGTTCAAATCAAGAGCCTGGGTTAATATTTGGGCTCTCTATGGGAGCCGGAATTGGCCATTTTGCTGAAGAATTAAAAATTTTGTATTCAGTATCCTCTAGAGGTACTAAGATTAATCCACATTGGTTATATCAAGGGGCTTCATAGGGGAGCTCTACATTTTACTTATGATCAACTGAAGAAAAGGCATGATGCCCAGATTTTTTTTTGTCACTCCTGAGGGACTCAAGGATTGACAGTGTAGCCTATCGAGATGGCTTGCTTAATGCAGACTCATTCTTGGACTCTGTTTAAATTGTGTTCTGTACAAGATGAGCGCTTCAGGCCCCGTGGGGCCTCTTGTTTATCTTAACCATTATACTCAAACTTTTGCATCTCTTTTGTCATGGTAGAAAACATAGTTCGTTTGGTGCCATCATGACTTCAGCTAATAAGCCAAACAAGATTGAAGACATTGCAGCTACATCATCTAAGACGTTCACAGGTTGTATTGACAATGTAATCTTATCTCTTAAACCATGCTGTGGTGTGTCCAACTTACACAAACATTTTAAGAGGTAAGAAAAAGTTTAAGGGAAAATTGGATGCGAATGGGACCCAAAAATGGAATCCCGGACCGAAACCCTGCTTCAGTACAGTCTGCATTTGTAAATTAATTTTCCATTAGGTAAAGGGTTAAAAAGTTCACAGAAGTGGGTGCAATGAGATTGGAGTTCTCGTAGCTGAAAAGGGCTATGCAAAATTTGTTTGCTAAAACTTTGTGGGGGGGAGGGGGGTGGTATCTTAAAAGTTTTATTTGTGCATGCTTGTCTGATACCTACCTTCAGTCTTTCGATTTTGATAATCGTATGCGCTATACATCGCTCGTTACTATTTGAAGTGAGGCTTGCTATCCTGTATCAAGCCCCGTCGATTAGTAAAAAGATTTGGCGGCGGCAATTCTTTGGCGAGAATGCTTGAGAGTGATGGTCGTGCTGTTGGCAAGAATAATTAATATGCAATGAAGAATGCGGCCACTAACTGACAGCACGTGCATTCAGTACGGTATTTGGGCATATCCATATCGAACGGTAACATGAAAGCTGGACAATTTGGTGCTTTCATGGTTTTCATTAAAGGAATCCCAACTTTTGGGTCATAACGATGTGTTGTGCTCCAAGTAATAAAAAAAAAAAATGCACACTGCGGCTATAATTTATGTGGAGCTGATAAATTGGTGAATACTGAATGGCGATTGGTCCAGGGAGCACTGACCTCTAAGAAAACACCAGGTTTTTCCCAACAGTAGAAGTGAATAGGATTTGTGCTGAATACATTCACACTGTTGCTAAAGCCCACCGCCAAATATTCATCCCTTGTTACCTAATAAAAAATAATTGGCTGTTCACACAGAAATGATTTCTCAACTGGAATGAATTACCAGATTTTGATCACTCTCTTACCCGAGCCGATGGAATCCGTTGTTGACTCGCATGAAGTCAAAATTACGGGCGCCGTGGCACACAAGAGCGATAGCACGCCTCAAAATCATAAGACTGTACCTTACAAGGTTCCGTGGATGAAAAATACAAACAGAGCTGGTCGTCTCATTTTCATAAAGCAAACAGGCTCATAATATTTCAAAGGACGCAAAGATGAAACAAGACAAACAATTTATTAGCTAAATAGTTAAACAGTAATGGTTTTTTTTTGCTTTAGAATGAGTTTTGAAGAATTTTAAGTGGTTTTATGAAAGAACAAAAAACTTCAATGCACATTGATGATCGGATCTCTTGGAAACCTGGTGTGCCTGTTTGGGGTGACCTAGATGGGAGCTATCCTCTTTCTTCTATTTTCGTCTAAAAAATGTTGCAGCTGGCAACAACCTTTGAACTTAGTTTAGTTGGACCATAATATTTCCCTTTGGCACACCCTACAGGGAACTTTTATGATCGGATTGCATTGAAACCTCATATGCTTGTTTTGGGTGACTTCTTCATAGGAGCTATTTATTTTCTTCCATTTCCGTCAAAAATAGTTGCAGTTGGCAATGACTTTTGATGAACTTAGTAAAAACTCAGTGCAGTTATGCATCAATATTTCCCTTTGACACACCCTGCAAAGCACATTTATGATTGGATCGCTTGGAAACTTGGTGTGCTTGTTTGGGCTGACATCTATATGGGAGCTATCGATTTTCTTCATTTCTGTTGAAAAATGGCAATGACCTTTGAACTTAGTTTAGTCAGACCTCAGTATTTCCCTTTGGCACACCCTTCAGGGCACATTTATGATCGGATCAGTTTGAAACTTGGTATGTGTTTGGGGTGACCTCTAGATGTGAGCTATTAATTTTTTTTTCATTTCCATAAAAAAGTATGTCGTTATCACCAGCCTTTGAACTTAGTGAATTTGTGCAGCAACTTATCCCTTTTGCACTCTCTGCAGGATATATTTGTGAATTTCCATAAAAAAACCTAAGAAATATTACCACAAGCAATGACCTTCAAACTTAGTGCATTTGTGCATTAACATTTTCCTTTGGCATGCGTCAGAGGGTGCATTCATTATGCAGGTTGCTCTGAAACTTTCTATGCTTATTCAGGGTGACATCCCCATGGGAAGTGAAGCCGTGCCTGTTCACTGCGGTAAACGAGCCCTGTTTTACTGGTAAAATAAGATCCAGTCACCAATGCTTGGGAGGTGCAACCCTCTCTAAAATGGGCAACATGGCTTATTAACGCTCACCCCTGGTCTTGAGTTGATACTCATGGTTAGCCATTGTGCAAAAATATGTGACCTTAAACACCAATAAATATTCAGGGTGACAAAGATAGGAGCTATCAATTTTCTTTTCGTTTCCATCAAAAACTGTTGCTGTTAGCAACAATCCTTGAATTTATTGCATTTGTGCATCAACATTCTTTGACATGGCCTACAGGGCACATTTATCGTAGGATTGTCTTTGAACTTGGTGTCCTCATTAGGCGAGACCTCTAGGTAAAAGCTATTGTTTGGAATTCATTTCTGTCAAAAATGTTGCCATTTACAATAAGCTCTGAACTCACTGCATTTGTGTATCAACATTCTTCCTTTAGCCAGCCTTACAGTTTACTTTTAAAAATGCGTGGATTGACCTGATATTGTGCACACACAATGCTGTTTTGTTGAAGTTTCACCAAATAACATTGGTACCAATGATCTTCAATTTTGCCATTTCACTTATAACATACCAAATTCAAGTTTTGTCAAGTTGAGCTACAGTGTCATTGACACTTTCATTTCAAGGATACCATGCTTCTAGCAAAAGGAGCACTATTTTATCAAGATTTTGTTCATAAACAATTGCTTTCTTACAATTTATTGAAGAGTGCCTATTGCCACTCACAGATTCCGTAAAAGGTCTAGATGAGAACGTCCCCTTTTTGTCGCGATCTATCAACCATGTAGGGTATTTGATGACTGGATTCGCATCGCTAAATGCTATACAAAAATGTCCAAATGCTGGCCATTTTTCTTTCATATTGGCCTTATATTCACTATGTTTATCATCACCTTTTGACACCAAGATGGAAACTGCTAATCAAATTTTTAAAAACAAAAAATATCCTGGGCCAAAAACCTTTAGCACAGTCTACAGGTCGTATTTATGAAGGCATTTTATTGTAACTTTGTAGGATGACTCTGTATAATGTCTAGATGAGAACGTCCTATTTTGGTCAGGTTCAGTTAACCATGATGGCCGCAGGGGTACGTTACCTAGATTCTCTTAGCACAGTCTACAGCTTGCATTTATGAAGGGATTTCATTGCATATTTGTAGGATATCTCAGTATAATGTCTAGATGAGAACGTCCAATTTTGGCCGTGATCAGTTAACCATGATGGCCGCACTGGCACGTGACCTAGATTTGTTTAGCACAGTCTACAGTTCATATTTATGAAGCGATTTCATTGTAGCTCGGAAGGATAACTCGGTATGATGTCAAAATGAGACTGTCCTATTTTGGTCATGATTGGTCAACCATGACTGCCGAACTGTCACGAGACCTAGATTCCTTTAGCAAAGTCTACAAGTTATATTTATGAAGGGACTTCATTGCAACTTGATAGGATGACTCGTTTTGGAATGATTTTACTGTAACTGGTAACTTTGGTTGAAATATATTAACTGTGAGGGCCACATTAACCCAGGCCTAAATTCTTTAGTACAATCTACACCTCAAATTATTTTTATTGAAAACATAGCATGTAGGGAACAGAAATTAGCATATTCTCAATTATCACAATTCTTGTCTTATTTCATGATCCTTTCATAAACATTGAACTCCCCGTGGGAACCCCGGGAAGTAAGCAGCACTTGTTTACTGTGGTAAACCAGTTCCGCTTTACTAGTAAAATAGGACCCAGTCACCAATGCTTGGGGTGAAAGTCCTCTAAAATGGGCAACATGTAGATCAACGATTGACTAAACTTGACTTCATCTCCATGTTGTGTCACGATTAGCCATGGTGCTTAAATATGTGATGTTAACCACCAACAAACAACCAATAAACATTGAACATTATCCATTTCATCAAACACTACACACACAAGTTAAGCTGCAGTGTCACTGACACTTTCGTTTTGAAACCAATATGTTGCCCCCACCCCCACCCCACCCCCCATGGGTGCATTCTGTTCATAAGAATTCAGGCCAAATGCTTAATTTCCAATCAACCTCAAACTAAAGATTAAGTCAAAGTAACATAAAACTGATGTCCTTGATGGCCCTTGATGTTTTATTTCATAATCCTTTCATAAACATTGAACATTATCATTTTCATCAAACACTACTCACAGTCAAGTTAAGCTACAGTGTCATTGCCACTTTCCTTACACTGTAGTTAACTATGGTGTAAAAACTGGAATATACAATAACTGGTAAAAAAGGCTGAAAAAAGTCCTGTTTGTTTATATTATTATAAATATTTATTTACAAGCTCATTTATATGTTTGAAAAAATAAAAATATGGTTAACTGAATATTGCTATTTTTGGAAGGGGTGTGATGTGTTTTGGTATCTGCTTAATTAAAAATGGCTCAAATTAATTTTAAGAAATGTTTTGCAAGTCATACTGAAACTGAAATCTTAGAAAAGAGTACAAAGTAATACCAGTAAATACAGCAAAGTGAAACAAAAATTGTGCCAATTTACTGGAAACATATTTATTGGAAAAAGGAGAAAATGTTGAATTTGAAAGCTGTATTGGCTGTACGATTAACAGAACGAAAGGATTTGGAAATAAATCCATTATCCTTGTGTCTTTCGGGTTGTATGGGAATTTACACCGGTCTGTGCCTCGTGTGTAGGAGTCCCCAGATCAGTGTAAATTCCCATACACCCCAGAAACACAAGGATAACTAATATTAGCATGGCATGCATTTGTAAAATATATAAAAAGGTTTTTAATCTATTTCTTTATCAGGTTGGAACTAATTTGATTAATATTGTCCTAAACAGAAAGAATGAAATAACGGTGAGAGAATTAGGTGGATCCATGGGTCCTATTTGGCATAAGTATTACGAGAACACAAATGCCATTATTGTAAGTATATATTGGTGAGATATCATTGTTATTAATTTTTGTTTGTTTTTAGTTTTTCTATCATGTTAATTATTATCTATCTACCTCACTAAGGCCCCACACAAAGTAGATCTTTTGTTTCTTCAGCCATTTTTTTGTAAAATTGCAGGTGGATGGGTGGTTTTTAGCTCACCAACTTTAGTTGTGTGAGCTTATGGAATGGCTCGATCGGTCGGCGTCAGCGTCGGTGTCAGCATACGTGTCCAGTAATGTTAAAGTTTCTGTTTAGGTCACTTATTCGCCCTATTTCCATATCATGGCTTTTATAATGCTGCTATATGATGATTATTATCATTTTACCATGATTTAACCCCTCATACCCTACATTTTAGACATTTTTCTTGACATTTTTAGTTGCGTTTAGTTTTCTGTTTAGCTCAGAATTTCATGTTTAACTTAATGTTTAGGTCAGCTGCTGTGCTCCTTCTCTTCCAATGGCACTTATATTCATCATACATGTTCCTCAGTATCATTGTTCCATGATTAACCCCTCATACCCTGCATTTTAATCATTTTTCTTGTCATTTTTAGTTGCGTTTAGTTTTCTGTTTAGCTCAGAATTTCATGTTTAACTTAGTGTTTAGGTCAGCTGCTGTGCTCCTTCTCTTCCCATGGCACTTATATTCATCATACATGTTCCTCGGTATCATTGTTCCATGATTAACCCCTCATAGCCTGCATTTTAAACATTTTTCTTGACATTTTATGTTGCGTTTAGTTTTCTGTTTAGCTCAGAATTTCATGTTTAACTAAGTGTTTAGGTCAGCTGCTGTGCTCCTTCTCTTCCAATGGCTCTTATATTCATCATACATGTTCCTCAGTATCATTGTTCCATGATTAACCCCTCATACCCTGCATTTTAATCATTTTTCTTGACATTTTTAGTTGCATTTAGTTTTCTGTTTAGCTCGGAATTTCATTTTTAACTTAGTGTTTAGGTCAGCTGCTGTGCTCCTTCTCTTCCCATGGCACTTATATTCATCATACATTTTCCTCAGTATCATTGTTCCATGATTAACCCCTCATACCCTGCATTTTAAACATTTTTCTTGACATTTTTAGTTGCGTTTAGTTTTCTGTTTAGCTCGGAATTTCATGCTTAACTTAGTGTTTATGTCAGTTCCTGTGTTTTACTTTTAAGAGGTTGTGTTTAGGTAAGCTTTGTCGCATGTTATGAGCCTGTTTGATACAGTTCTTGTGTTTGCCAAAGTTACTATCAAAGAGGAATGTTGGTGAGCTATAGGGCGTCGGCGTCCTTCTTGTTTATTTTATTTTTGTAATTATTTCTTTGCCATCAAAAATTGTGTTCTTGGTTTGTTTTATGTTTTAAGCCTCATAATTTTCAGAAAAGCATGGGTGATGGCATATTTCATTCTTTGAGTGCAAGAAGGCTGTGCAATGCTAAAGCTTTGCAGAGCCTTGTTGCACTTAGGGGACAAATTTATCAACTTTATTAACTTGGGTAGAATATCAGACATAAACCATTTAATTTTTAGCTCACCTACTTCTATTGAAGTGGTGAGCTATTGTCATGACCTCGGGCGTCAGCGTCGGTGTCGACATCGGTGTCGGTGTCGGTGTCCGGCGTGTCCACTATTGTAAGATTTAATGTTAAGGTTAATTTCTCAAAAATCAGTGGGCTCAGGCCTTTGATATTGCATATGTAGGTTGTAGGGGACTATCGGAACAGTATTTAACCCTGATACTCTGTCTTTTTTCCAAATTTCACCTAAAATTTTCTGCCAAAACTTGTAAGAATTTGCGTTTAGGTGTTGTAAGAATTTGCGTTTAGGTGTTGTAGGAATTTGCGTTAAAGTCAGATTTTGTGCAGATTGTGCTGCTTTAACTTCTCATTACTGTTGATTTCTTATCAACCTACTCACAATTGTTTACTACAGGCTTGCACTACAGTGGAAGTCCCTAACTCGGATAAAATACTCTCTATTTTTGTCTTTCCCAAGCAAGTTGGGAAAGAAAAGTGGTGCAAAAGCACCAATAAAAATAAGCCAAAACTGGGTCGAGTGCAACCGGCGCAGACCCAGTACGGGACGCTCTCTCCCAAGTACAACTCCACGACTTCCGTTGCCAGTGCGCATACCGTCTCTAAAGACTCATTCTTTTTAAAATCCGCTTCGTGTCGAGATGTTTTTGCACGCTTATCAGTGTTCCACCAGCTCGATGTTTGATGATTCCTGATTCATTATACCACAGTGTATCCTTTGTATTCTCAGGAACAGTGTTTTATATATTCTCTTTTCTATTATATGTCCATAATGTATTTTTATTTGCTCTCTCTTGAGTCACTCGCGAATTTCGCGTGCCACGCGGTTCGGACTTAGATTTTTTTCACAATTATTGTTAATGCTTTTTTTTGCAAATTTTCTAATTGTGTTAGAGTTAGATGTCAGCGGGGTACCACTCCTGCAGTGTTTCTTCTTTCTTTTGAGAGTAGTCTTCCTGTTGGGTGGTTCCCGGTCGACCTTCTGGGGTCTTTGTTTCTGTCACCTTTCTCTCTTCTTTGGGGGTGTTCTGTTTTCTCATCTCCACTTCTCTGCTCCTCTCACCTCTATCATGCCCAGGACAATTCCCTGTGGGCAATGTCTGCTGCCAAAGCATGTGGACGATGTACATTCTTCTTGTTCCTCCTGTAATGGGTGTTCGGCCGAGCGGCCGTGTGGTGTCTGTGGAACATGGTCTTCCACCTTCTGGGCGTCAGTAAACCTTGTCGTTCGTTCTCGTGGCCGTGCCTCCCGCTCCCGCGGGAAAGGAGAACGTGGTCGTTCGGGGCCTCCCGAGCCGACTTTGTCTGGTGAGAGTTATTCCTCCTCCGTGGGGGATGTGCAGTCTTTTCCTGTGGTGGATACTGCGGGAGCTGTTGAGTGTTCTGGTGTAGAGATGCCTGGTTCCGGGACTACGGTCCCCCTCCAGTCGACATCTGAGGCTGTCACTAGGGTTGTGACTCCTCCTTCGGAGCCGAGCCGGTGTGCTCTCTCCACTATTTCACCAGCCTCAACGACTCTCGACGTATCTACTACTGCTGCTGGCCCGTCTGCTTCGTTATCTGTTTCAGCCGGCCTCGGCTTTTCGCTGCAGGGGACTGCAGGACTGTTCGATACTGTAGACGTGGGATATCGGCCTCAGCCTTCCCTGACTTCAACTCGGCGAAGTCGGAAGGGGCTGCCGGCCGAGCCCATCGCTGTGGTCTCTTCGCCGTCGAGCACCACAGTTGTGTCTTTGGATTCGGATGTTCGTAGTGGAAACACTATGAACTCCATGGCGTTTCCGTCTACTCACTCTGGTCACACGACCAGTTTTGGGGGACCAACGCTTTTTGTGCAGCCTGGACCTTCTGCCCTGCAGAGGTCCGCGGTGACTCTCATGAGTTCTCGCAATATTGATCCTCGGGGTGCATCGTACCCCTATACACGTCTGCCTTCAGATGTTTCGGCTGCCGCCCGTCGTCCTGCGTCGGGTGTTTTGGAGGATCGTGACCCTTCGCTGGTTAAGAGGGTCAGAGGTGAAGCCACTTTGCCGGTTCGCTCCCCTGTCGAACCGGTCGCTACAGGCAGTGAGCTTAGGGAGGCCTTCTCCTTACTCACTCAGGTTCTTTCTAAGAGCCTTCCTGTTGATTCCAGCGAGGCTATGGGTGGTTTCCAGGCTCCTCCTATGGCGCCGCCTCCCGGGATTGGAAACAGGCCGATTTCCGATTCCTCTGGTGTCCTGACACCATGGGAGGCGTCGGCTGGTTTGCCCACGATGGGCTATGTGTCTTCCGACTCTGGGGAGGAGTCCGACATGCTTGAGGTCGAGGGCCAGCAGTCTTCGGACTT
This sequence comes from Pictodentalium vernedei, assembly GCA_031216915.1. Taxonomy (NCBI): domain Eukaryota; kingdom Metazoa; phylum Mollusca; class Scaphopoda; order Dentaliida; family Dentaliidae; genus Pictodentalium; species Pictodentalium vernedei. The sequence goes on from CM062297.1 coordinate 612,142,958, forward strand.
GGGGGCGGCTCTTGACTTTGTGTTTGGGTTTCTGCCTGAGCTCAAACCTGCTAACCAGCCGACAGTGTCAGCCTGGCCGCGATCATCGGTCGCGCGCCAACAGCCTATGGAGCAACCTGCTTCTGGGCGCCTTCGACCGTGCCAGTCGGTACAGGTGGTTGAGGCTTTTTCAGCATTGGATGCCAAGCTGAATTCCAAGGCTTTGAAGACTTCGTTCTTCACCAGGGTTGACACCTTTTTGCCTCCTGTGCGTTATCGTTCCTACGATTCCGCCAATCCGTCAGTCTGCCAGGCTTTGACGGTTCTGGATCAGGACTCCACTTCCCTCGGGCTTTCCAAGCCCAAGTCTGCCGTCATTCCAATGACGACTCTGGAGTCCACGTTGGGCTTATCTAGAGAGATGCTTGGCATGCTTTCTCTCTCAGATCACGTCGTCTCAGCTTTGGCTGCTTATCTGCCTCCAGATAAGTTTGATGAGGCACAGGCTCCTTTGTGTGTGCTGTCCAAGGCGCTTATGCACCTTACTCACACGCATGCCTGTAACACGGCCAATTTGGAATTAGTTCGAAGGGATGCTGTGCTGGACACAGGACGATCCCTTCCCGAGGAGCAGCGTGCTACTCTTCGATCTGCTTCTTTGGCAGGTCCGCAACTTTTCCATGGTTCCGTGTCGACGGTCCGGGATGACGTCCTACGTCATTCCAAAGATCAGCTGCTGTTTCGTCAGCTTGATCAGCCTTCTCGGGGAGGCAAGGGCCGTTCCAAGCCTAACAAGTACCCTTCTGCTTCCTCTGTGAAGCAAAAGGCTGGTCCTTCTGCCTCCGCCTCTACTTCTTACTCACGGGGTAAAGGTAGGGGTCGGCAGAATCGAGGGAAGTCTCAGGATTCTTCATTTAGCAGAGGAGGTGGTTTCTCCTCTCGCGGGCCTCGTCGGGGCTCGAAATGAAGGTCCTCACCTCGACTCGTCCCAGGTTGGAGGAAGGATAGCAGAGTTCGCAGACCATTGGACCACCATCACATCCGATCCATGGGTGTTAGATGTTGTTCGGTCCGGGCTGCGCATATCCTTCCGACGGCACCCCACTCTGTCAAGGGTGCCTCTTCCAACCACAGTTCCTTCAGACGTTTTACGTCGGGAACTTTTGTCCACGGAGATTGCCAATCTCCTGGCAAAGGGGGCGATCGAGGTCGTCAAGAACGTTCATGCAGTGGGTTTCTATTCCCGCCTGTTCTTGGTGCCGAAGAAGGATGGCCGACTCCGACCGGTTATCGATCTGAGTATCCTGAACCAGTCTATCATTGCTCCCAAGTTCAGCATGGAGACTTTCAGGTCGGTCCGCCAATCAATTCACCAGGGAGATTTCGCAGCCAGCATCGACCTGCGAGACGCTTACTTCCACGTTCCGATGCATCGGGCGTCACAGAAGTATCTCAGGTTCGCTTTTCTGGGGCGAGTTTACCAGTTCAAGGCCATGCCTTTCGGCCTCAACCTGGCTCCTTGGGCGTTCACTAGACTGATGTCGCATGTGATAGCGTTCCATCGCACACAGTCCAGGGTGACTACTTCGGCATATCTGGACGATATCCTCCAGAGGCATTCCAATGCTGCCTTACTGGAATCGGATGTCGCCACTCTGTTGAGCTTGCTCACGTCGCTAGGATTCAGAGTCAACGAGGAGAAGTCGGACCTGGTCCCTTCTCAGTCGTTTTGTCATCTGGGGATGTCTTTCCACACCAAATTCAATTTGGTGGCTGTTCCCCAGGCCAAGGCTGTGATTCTCTCAGCTTTTGCTCTGACTCTGTCCCAGTCCAGGTCCGCGACCGCTCGGAGTTTTCTCCGGCTGATCGGTCTCTGCGGTTCGGTGACGGATCTCATTCCTCTAGGTCGGCTGCGTGTCAGACCTCTCCAACACTTTCTGCTCAGTCATTGGAGACCGAATGTAGATTCTCTGGATCAGGTGCTTCCGTTTCCGGACTCTCTGTATCCTCACCTTCTTCCCTGGACAGATGTTCAGTGGATTACGCAGGGTGTTCCGCTGGACTTACCCATGTCCGATCGCGTTCTGACTGCAGATGCCAGCGATCTCGGATGGGGTGCGACGTTGGATCCTCTCGGTCTTTCCCTACACGGGATGTGGGACCAGGATCAAGCAGCTCTACACATCAACCAGAAGGAGCTTCTTGCTCTTCTTCTGAGTTTCAGGCAGTGGATCCCTCACCTGTCGAATCGCCAGGTCCTTCTACTATCCGACAATTCGACAGTGGTTGCTTACATTCGGAACCAGGGCGGCACGCACTCGCTTCCGATGTACGAGTTAGCTCGGGATCTTTTACTGCTCGCTCAGGATGTTCATGACGGAGTGGTTGTTCGTCACATTCCCGGTCGTCTGAACGTCCTAGCCGACTCCCTGTCCCGACAGGGCAGGGTTATTTCTACCGAGTGGATGCTTCACAGGGCAGTGTTCCAATCGCTTTGCGATCTCTGGGGACGTCCCCACATCAACCTCTTTGCGACTCGTTGGAACCATCAGGTGGACACTTTCGTGTCCCCGTGTCCAGATCCTCTGGCTTTTGCCGTGGACGCTCTGTCACTCTATTGGAACGGTCTAGTCGGCTACGCCTTCCCGCCGGTTCCGATTCTTCCTCAGGTTCTCGCCAAAATTCGAACCTGCAGTTGTCGAATCATTCTGATCGCTCCCCTGTCGCCTTAGCGGGTGTGGATCAATCAGCTCCGCTCGCTGATGGCGGCGGTTCCGGCACGTCTCCCGCTACGTCGCAACCTTCTTTGTCAAGGTCGCCCGAGGAGGTTTCACGTCAACCCGACTTCATTGTGCCTTCACGCATATCTTTTGTCAGGTCCTGTCTCCTCCGTAGAGGTTTTTCGAGACGAGCAGTGGAGTGCATTTCTTCTTCAAGGAGGCACTCCACTGGTTTAGCTTATGCAGCTAAATGGAAGGTCTTCTGTCGATGGTGTGCTGATCACTCTGTTGATTATGCCAATCTTTCGATTTCACAGATTGCAGAGTTTCTGGTATATCTGTTTGATTCTCGGGGTCTCCAGCCTGTTACCATCAAGGGTTACAGGTCTATGCTTTCAGAGACTTTTTCTTATGTGGGGAAGCGTCGTATCGGCACTACTCCTTACCTCTCCAAGCTTGTTCGGCACTTTTCTTTGAAAAGGCCTCGGACTTTGCAGCTCACTCCACGATGGAATCTTTCGTGGGTGCTGCTTTGCTTGGGGGGGGGGGGGGGGGGGGGGGGGGCGCCGTTCGAACCTTTATCCCAAGTGGATATGCATTTTCTCACATATAAGACGGCTTTTCTGATGGCATTTGCTTCGGCCAGACGGGTTAGTGAGCTTCACGCCCTCTCGGTTGACCCGGCCTTTTTTAGGAGCTCTCCCAACAGTGTTACTTTTACCACTGATTGCTCCTTTTTGGCTAAGAATCAGTTACCAGATACTACTCCTCCTCCTATCTGTATCAGGGCTCTTCCCTCTGTTGAGGGTACTCGCCCTTTGCTCTGTCCGGTCCGTGCTATTCGCATTTATCTTGATCGGACACGCTTCATACGGAAGGGCAGAAAACGTTTTTTTCTGTCTCTCATTCCGGGTCGACAGAAGATCTCTCCTCAATCCATTTCTCGATGGATTTGTCTTGCTATTCGTACGGCTTATAGTCGTTTAGCAGCTGGCGATTGTATTACCAATTGTATTTCTGCCCACGAGGTGCGGGCACTGTCTGCCTCTTGGGCTTATTCTAACTCCGTCAAGTTGTCGGATGTTATGCAGGCAGCCTACTGGAGAAATGCTTCTACTTTCTCCACCTTTTATTTACGCCAGTTGCAGGAGCAGTCGGAGGACCTTTTTGCCCTGGGTCCTCTTTCTTCTGCTCAGGCTGTTGTCTGCCTTAGCCATTAGGCTTCTTGAAGGTCAGTTTCAGCCTTGTGCTGTTACTGCCCTTTTTCTGTCTGTGTGTCACACAGGCTCATATGTCTCTTTTCATTGTCCTTTACCAATGATTGCGACATTCTGGTTGATAAGCCTCGGGACCTCTTCCTTCTACTTCACGGTTCCAGTGCACTAGGGTTATGTGGGGGTTGGTTATGCGATTCCCTCCAGCCTTTTGTCTATTCAGCCTGTAGTAAACAATTGTGAGTAGGTTGATAAGAAATCTAAATTTTATAGTAAATTTCCTTTCTTATTATACCTACCACAATTGTTTACATGGGGGCCCTCCCGTCTTCTTTACGGGTAAAGAATCTTTCCTCCCCTCTGATCACATAACTCTAACATTTACGGATTCAAAAAGAATGAGTCTTTAGAGACGGTATATGCGCACTGGCAACGGAAGGCGTGGAGTTGTACTTGGGAGAGAGCGTCCCGTACTGGGTCTGCGCCGGTTGCACTCGACCCAGTTTTGGCTTATTTTTATTGGTGCTTTTGCACCACTTTTCTTTCCCAACTTGCTTGGGAAAGACAAAAATAGAGAGTATTTTATCCGAGTTAGGGACTTCCACTGTAGTGCAAGCCTGCAGTAAACAATTGTGGTAGGTATAATAAGAAAGGAAATTTACTATAAAATTTAGATTTTCATATTTCAATAACAACTGTAGGTATTAACCCTACTGTATGCAGAAATTTAACGGAAATTTTCTTTTTTTTCAGTCACAATTTTCATGTTTTTCTCGGACTTAGTAAATTTTAAGTTGTAAAACTTTGTAAACTTTGTGGTTAGGTGAGTTGTGTTTCTATGTGTCTTTCCAGGCGATTAATATTCTACACTTGGGTTACTGAACTCCATTGCTGTAACATTTAACCCTCATTACATGCATATTTGAGGAATTTGAGGCTGATTTTCTGCCAAAACTTGTAAGAATTTGCGTTTAGGTGTTGTAAGAATTTGCGTTAAAGTCAGCTTTTGTGCAGATTGTGGTGCCTTCACCTCTCATTACTGTTTATTTTCTCATTTCAATAACTACTTTTAGGTATTAACCCTACCGTAGGCAGAAATTTAACTGATTTCTTCTCTTTTTTCAGTCACAATGTTCACGTTTTGCTCTGACTTACTCAATTTTAAGTTCTAAAAGTTTGTGTTAAGGTGAGTTCTGTTTCTCTGTGTCTTTCCAGGCAATTGATATTATACACATGGGTTACTGAACTACATTGCGGTAACTTTGCGCCCTCATTACATGCATATTTGAGGAATTTGAGGGTGATATTTGGGACTTATATTCACTTTCTTTAAAAAAAAATTTTTTAACTTTTTTTTTTATTTAATACTTTCTCATACTTGTTACTAGTAACATTAAGGCTTATTTTAGTTGTTGATGTGATGTATTTTTGTTGGGACTTATAGTCACTTTCTTGAACGAATGTTTTTCCACAACTCCTCTTTAACCAATGAATGTACATCAATTACAATTTCAGTGATTCATCAGTGGGCTCAAGCCTTTGATATTGCATATGTAGGTTGTAGGGGACTATCAGAACAGTATTTAACCCTGATACTACGACTTTTTTCCAAATTTCACCTAAAATTTTCTGCCAAAACTTGTAAGAATTTGCGTTTAGGTGTTGTAAGAATTTGCGTTAAAGTCAGCTTTTGTGCAGCTTGTGCTGCTTTAACTTCTCATTACTGTTGATTTTCATATTTCAATAACAACTGTAGGTATTAACCCTACTGTATACAGAAATTTAACGCAAATTTTCTTTTTTTTCAGTCACAATTTTCATGTTTTTCTCGGACTTAGTAAATTTTAAGTTGTAAAACTTTGTAAACTTTGTGTTTAGGTGAGTTGTGTTTCTATGTATCTTTCCAGGCGATTAATATTCTACGCTTGGGTTACTGAACTCCATTGCAGTAATATTTAACCCTCATTAGATGCATATTTGAGGAATTTGAGGCTGATTTTCTGCCAAAATTTGTTGGAAGAATTAGCATTTAGGTGTTGTAAGAATTTGCGTTAAAGTCAGCTTTTGTGCAGATTGTGGTGCCTTCACCTCTCATTACTGTTTATTTTCTCATTTCAATAACTACTTTAGGTATTAACCCTACTGTATGCAGAAATTTAACTGATTTTTTCTCTTTTTTTCTGTCACAATGTTCTCGTTTTTCTCTGACTTACTCAATTTTACGTTCTAAAAGTTTGTGTTAAGTGAGTTCTGTTTCTATGTGTCTTTCCAGGCAACTGATATTGTACACATGGTTTACTGAACTACATTGCGGTAACGTTGTGCCCTCATTACATGCATATTTGAGGAATTTGAGGGGGATTTTTGGGACTTATATTCACTTTCTTCAAAAAAAATTTTTTTTAACTTTTTTTTTTCATTTAATACTTTCTCATACTTGTTACTAGTAACATTAAGGCTTATTTTAGTTGTTGATGTGATGTATTTTGGTTGGGACTTATAGTCACTTTCTTGAACGAATGTTTTTCCGCAACTCCTCTTTAACCAATGAATGTACTTCAATTACAATTTCAGTGATTTCTTCATTACATAATGCCATTTTGCACCTCCTATTTTATTTTTTTTTGATCTGATGTATTTTTATTTTGTAAAAAATAAATTTATGAAAGCCTTTCCTAATTCTTATTTATGATTTAATATCTGGCCTCATGATTCATATTCTTAATCATAAACATTTCTAAAAGAAAAAATGCTTGTATATCCAATGATTCTATGTTGAATTGATATATAATAAATGCAGAAATATAGACTTTCCAAAGCCATCACATAAACCACATTAATCCTTTGATGCCTAGTTAAAGATTTATATTAACTAAATATTAGGCATGTTACATTGGAACGACATTATCAAGCGCGAATGTAGGTGTGCATTGGGATGTAACATCCTTCTTGTTATTTTTTAAAGTTTGCATTGGTTATACAATTACGCGTCAAGGGGATGAACCCACAATCTCCCATCACCGGTACGAGGAAAAGAGATTAAAATGATCCGCCGTCATTGTGACGTCGATTTTTACCACCACGATCCCCAGGGAGAGAGATTAATGCTCAGTAGTACAGTTGCGATTCTGATGTATTATGTTCTAAAATATTTCCCCTGCATTACTGCACATCACCACATTAGCTATTTTGAGGTAAATGTATTAAGTACGGTACAGCCAACACTACAAGTTGGAAGTAGTTGTAGCAAAACTGCAATTATCTCGCGGTTTTATGCCAGGTCATAAACGATATAATAAACATGAGGTACATTTCTGGATTGAGCTAAAAATGATAAACGCGGTTGCCAATCGTTTGTGAACGGAATGGGAATTGCATATAAGCGACAAGCCTTTGCGGATATCTTTTCATGTTGTTCATGTTGGAGCCCAGAGGTTTGAGAAATAGTTTTTTGTCCCCTATCGGCATCGCCAGAGGGGACTATAGGTTTGCACTCAGTCCATCCGTCAGTCTGTTGGTCTGTCAGTCTGTCCGTCACACTTTAGTTTTCCGGAGTTTTTTTGGAAACGCTTCAACGGAATGATTTCATTTTTGGTAACTACTATAGAACGATGACTTACAGATCAAGTTTGAGTTTCATGCTGATTGCATTATTCTTGTGTGAGTTACGGACCTTGGAAATATGGGAAAAAGCACCAAAATATCAGTTTTCCGGAGTTTTTATGGAAACGCTTCAACGGAATGATTTCTTTTTTGGTAAACTACTATAGAACGATGACTTACAGATCAAGTTTGAGTTTCATGCTGATTGCATTATTCTTGTGTGAGTTATGGCCCTTGGAAATATGGAAAAGCACCAAAATATAAGTTTTTCAGAGTTTTTAGCTCACCTGAGCGAAGCTCAGCGGGAGCTTTACTGATCGTGGTCCGTCCGTCGTCCGTCCGGCATTAACTTTACATTATCGACTTCTCCTAAACCACTAGCCCAGTTTTATTCAAATGTTGGCTAAATGTTTATTACCTAATGCCAATTCAGATTTGTTCAAATGAAGTTGCCCCTCCTCCTGGGTGGTGCCACGCCCCCAAGGGGCACCAAAATCTTTGTAAATCTTCTTCTCATGAACCAGCAGTAGCAGAGACTTGATATTTGGTGTGCAGCTTACTTTTGAGGTGTAGACTCAGATTTGTTCAAGAGAAGTTTGTGGGGCTATACTTGGCGTCATTATGGGAGGGGCAAAATTTTTTGCCCCTCCCAAAATTTCTATTTTCCAAACCGAGAGGCTGATTTGAACCAAATTTTATGTGAGGGCTTATTGGGTCATGAGTACTTGATTTATGAAAAAAAAAATTTCCCGCAGCCCCGTGGGAACCGCAGGAGCTAAAAATAGAAAAAATTTAAAACGCCCATATCTCCAAAACTGCACTCCACTGAGAATTTTTATTTGGTGTGCAGCTTCCTTAGGACCAACAGAAAGGATTGGTAAAAACAAATTGCCATCGGTTTTATCATAGGGTACAGTTTCGGGACTTTGAAAAAGTGCTGAGTCAGCTCTTTTTAACACTGTAGGCAATGGGAAAAACATTAAAAAATCTTCTTCTCCAGATCCAGCAGGCAGAATCTTTTGATATTTGGTATGCAACATTGTAGGGTGGATCTGATTCAAGTTTGTTCAAATCTGCCCCCTGGGTTCATATTTGGGCTCAGTGTAGGAGCCCGATTTCGAACTTAGTGCATTTCAGGCAAATTTCTTCAAAAATCTTCTTCTCCAGATCCAGCACGCAGAATCTTTTGATATTTGGTATGCAACATTGTGGGGTGGATCTGATTCAAGTTTGTTCAAATTGGCCCCCTGGATTCATATTTGGGCTCACTATAGAAGCCCGAATTCGAACTTAATGCATTTCAGGCAAATTTCTTAAAAAATCTTCTCCAGATCCAGCAGGCAGAATCTTTTGATATTTGGTATGCAACATTGTGTTGTGGATCTGATTCAAGTTTGTTCAAATCGGCCCCCTGGATTCATATTTGGGCTCACTATAGAAGCCCGAATTCGAACTTAGTGCATTTCAAGCAAATTTCTTCAAAAATCTTCTTCTCCAGATCCAGCACGCAGAATCTTTTGATATTTGGTATGCAACATTGTGGGGTGGATCTGATTCAAGTTTGTTCAAATCGGCCTCCTGGATTCATATTTGGGCTCACTATAGAAGCCCGAATTCGAACTTAATGCATTTCAGGCAAATTTCTTAAAAAATCTTCTCCAGATCCAGCAGGCAGAATCTTTTGATATTTGCTATGCAACATTGTGGGGTGGATCTGATTCAAGTTTGTTCAAATCGGCCCCCTGGATTCATATTTGGGCTCACTATAGAAGCCCGAATTCAAACTTAGTGCATTTCAGGCAAATTTCTTAAAAAATCTTCTTCTCCAGATCCAGCAGGCAAAATCTTTTGATATTTGGTATGCAACATTGTGGGGTGGCTCCGATTCAAGTTTGTTCAAATCAGCCCCCTGGGTTTATATTTGGGCTCACTATAGAAGCTCGAATTCGAACTTAGTGCATTTCAGGCAAATTTCTTAAAAAATCTTCTTCTCCAGATCCAGCAGGCAGAGTCTTTTGATATTTGGGATGCAACATTGTGGGGTGGATCTGATTCAAGTTTGTTCAAATCGGCCCCCTGGATTCATATTTGGGCTCACTATAGAAGCCCGAATTCGAACTTAATGCATTTCAGGCAAATTTCTTAAAAAATCTTCTCCAGATCCAGCAGGCAGAATCTTTTGATATTTGGTTTGCAACATTGTGGGGTGGATCTGATTCAAGTTTGTTCAAATCGGCCCCCTTGGATTCATATTTGGGCTCACTGTAGAAGCCCGAATTCGAACTTAGTGCATTTCAGGCAAATTTCTTAAAAAATCTTCTCCAGATCCAGCAGGCAGAATCTTTTGATATTTGGTATGCAACATTGTGGGGTGGATCTGATTCAAGTTTGTTCAAATTGGCCCCCTGGGTTTATATTTGGGCTCACTATGGAAGCTCGATTTCGAAGTTAGTGCATTTCAGGCAAATTTCTTAAAAAATCTTCTTCTCCAGATCCAGCAGGCAGAATCTTTTGATATTTGGGATGCCACATTGTGGGGCGGATCTGATTCAAGTTTGTTCAAATCGGCCCCCTGGATTCATATTTGGGCTCACTATAGAAGCCTGAATTCGAACTTAGTGCATTTCAGGCAAATTTCTTAAAAAATCTTCTTCTCCAGATCCAGCAGACAGAATCTTTTGATATTTGGTATGCAACATTGTGGGGTGGATCTGATTGAAGTTTGTTCAAATCGGCCCCCTGGGTTTACATTTGGGCTCAGTATAGCAGTTCGAATTCGAACTTAGTGCATTTCAGGCAAATTTCTTTGAAAATCTTCTTCTCAAGATCCAGCAGGCAGAATCTTTTGATATTTGGTATGCAACATTGAGGGGTGGATCTGATTCAAGTTTGTTTGAATCGGCTCCCTGGATTCATATTTGGGATCACTATAGAAGCCCGAATTCGAACTTAGTGCATTTCAGGCAAATTTTTAAAAAAATCTTCTTCTCCAGATTCAGCAGGCAGAATCTTTTGATATTTGGTATGCAACATTGTGGGGTGGATCTGATTCAAGTTTGTTCAGATCGGCTCCCTAGATTCATATTTGGGCTCCCTATAGAAGCCCGAATTCGAACTTAGTGCATTTCAGGCAAATTTGTTTGAAAATCTTCTTCTCAAGATCCAGCAGGCAGAATCTTTTGATATTGGGTATGTGCCATGCTTAGGGGGGTGAGATTCAAGTTTGTTCAAGCCAAGTCCCTAGGTTCATATTTGGGCTCACTGTGGTAGCCCGAAGTATAACTTAGTTCAAAATGAGGAATTTTCTTTAAAAATCTTCTTCAGATCCAGCAGTTGGAATGTTTTGATATTTGATATGCAGCATCCTTAGTGGGGTGAGATTCAAGTTTGTTCAAGCCATATCCCTAGGTCCATATTTGGACTCACTGTGGGTGCTTGAATTGTAACTTAGTTCAAAATGAGGAATTTTCTTTAAAAATCTTCTTCTTCAGATCCAGCAGTCGGAATGTTTTGATATTTGGTGTGCAGCATCCTTAGGGGGGGGCGAGATTCAAGTTTGTTAAAGCCAAGTCCCTGGGTTCATATATGGGCTCCCTGTGGGAGCCCGAATTATAACTTAGTTCAATATGAGGAATATTCTTTTAAAATCTTCTTTTTTTTTTAGATCCACTGGTCAGAATCTTTGGATATTTGGTATAAGCTTTTCTTAGGAGGAGCAAATGCAACTTGTTGAAATCAATTCTCTGAGTTGATATTTAGGCTACCATGTCAGGTGAGCGCCCTCAGGCCCCTTGGGGCCTCTTGTTTTGGAAACGCTTCAACGGAATGATTTTATTTTTGGTAAACTACTATAGAACGATGACTTACAGATCAAGTTTGAGTTTCTTGTTGATTGCCTTATTCTTGTGTGATTTATGGCCCTTGGAAATATGGAAAAGCGTCAAAATATCAGTTTTCCGGACTTTTTCTGGAAACGCTTCAACGGAATGATTTCATTTTTGGTAACTACTATAGAACGATGACTTACAGATCAAGTTTGAGTTTCATGCTGATTGCATTATTCTTGTGTGAGTTACGGACCTTGGAAATATGGGAAAAAACACCAAAATATCAGTTTTCCAGATTTTTTCTGGAAACGCTTCAACGGAATGATTTCATTTTTGGTAACCTACTATAGAACGATGACTTACAGATCAAGTTTCATTTACACTCTGTCCATCCATCCGTCAGTCTGTCAGTCAGTCTGTCGGTCATACTTTAGTTTTCCGGACTTTTTTTGGAAACGCTTCAACGGAATGATTTCATTTTTGGTAACCTACTATAGAACAATGACTTACAGATCAAGTTTCATTTGCACTCTGTCCATCCGTCAGTCTGTCAGTCAGTCTGTCAGTCATACTTTAGTTTTCCGGACTTTTTTTTGGAAATGCTTCAACGGAATGATTTCATTTTTGGTAAACTACTATAGAACGATGACTTACAGATCAAGTTTGAGTTTCATGCTGATTGCTTTATTCTTGTGTGAGTTATGGCCCTTGGAAATATGGAAAAGTGCCAAAATATCAGTTTTCTGGACTTTTCAGCTCACCTGAGCAAAGCTCAAGGGGAGTTTTACTAATCACTTTCTGTCCGTCGTCTGTCCGTCCATCCGGGCCAACATTGGGGGTTTATTGGATATTATTATTAGGGGCCACCTCCAAATTAAGGTAGTGTTAGGGTTAGGAGTGGGGTGGGGTTAGGGTTAGGGGTTGCCCCAGAGTAGGGCTTAAGGTTGGGGAGGGTTAGGTCCTGGGGGGGTTAGGGTTGGGGTCAGGGGTGGGGTTTTAGTTTTAGTAGCCCATAAACTGAAAAATAGCTCCTAATCCTATTGGTTTGGCTAGGGTGGGGTTGGGTCAGGGGTGGGGTGGGGTGGGGTAGGGATAGCCCCAGAGTAGGGCTTAAGGTTGGGGGTTAGGTCCCAGAGGGGGTGGGGGTTAGGGTCTGGGGTTGGCTTTTAGGGTTTAGGGTCAGGGTGGGGGTAGGGTTAGGGTGTGGTTTTTGGGTGGAGGGGTGGGGTTAGGGTTAAATATAAGTTCTAGGGTGGAGGGGGTGGGGTTCTGGGTAAAATAAGGTTTTGGACATACAAAATGTTTTTTTGGTAGCCCATAAACCCGAAATGTTGGAGCGTCCATCCGTCCGTCGTAAACTTTACATTATCGACTTCTCCTCACAAACTACTGGACCAAATTCAACAAAATTTGCTGTGCATGTTCCCCGTCATATGTCAATTCAAGTTTGTTCAAATAAAGTTGCCACGCCCACAGGGGCATAACCCTGATAGCACCCATGAACTTCTTTCCAAAATAAAAAAAAAATCTTCTTCTTCAGATCCACCAGGCAGAATTCTTTCATATTTGGTATACAACATCTCTAGGGGGGTCAGATTCAAGTTTGTTCAAATCGAGTCCATGGGTTCATATTTGGGCTCCCTATGGGAGCCCGAATTTTGACTTAGTGCAATATGAGGATTATTCTTTAAAAATCTTCTTCAGATCCACCTGGCAGAATTCTTTCATATTTAGTTTACAACATCTCTAGGGAGTCAGATTCAAGTTTGTTCAAATCGAGTCCCTGGGTTCATATTTGGGCTCCCTATGGGAGCCCGAATTTTAACTTGTGCAATATGAGAATTATTCTTTAAAATCTTCTTCTTCAGATCTACCAAGCAGAATTCTTTCATATTTGGTATACAACATCTCGAGGGGGGTCAGCTTCAAGTTTGTTCAAATCGAGTCCCTGTGTTGATATTTGGGCTCCCTATGGGAGCCCGAATTTTAACTTAGTGCAATATGAGGATTATTCTTTAAAAAATCTTTTTCTTCAGATCCACCAGGCAGAATTCTTTCATATTTGGTATACAACATCTTTAGGGGTCTGATTCAATTTTGTTCAAATCGATTCTCTGGGCTGGTATTTGGGCTCCCTATGGGAGCCTGAATTTTAACTTAGTGCAATATGAGGATTATTCTTTAAAAAATCTTTTTCTTCAGATCCACCAGGCAGAATTCTTTCATATTTGGTATACAACATCTTTAGGGGGTCTGATTCAATTTTGTTCAAATCGATTCCCTGGGCTGGTATTTGGGCTCCCTATGGGAGCCCGAATTTCAACTTAGGGCAATATGAGGATTATTCTTTAATAATCGTCTTCTTCAGATCCACCAGGCAGAATTCTTTGATAGTTGGTATACAACATCTCCAGTTAGGATTGTCATCAAAAAGAAAAAGGTCTACTTACTACAAATGGCATTTTTTTGTTTTCGGATGGTAACATTATATTTGTCTTCCAGAGCTGAATGAAATTTTCGGAAAGTACATGTATGTTAATATTAGTTATATTTTTATACTGTACCAATGACCCAGACATAGCTGGTGCTAACTCTTAAAAATATAGGGCCAAACACAAATTTTGCCCCCCAATCCTCAAAATTTGCATCTAAAATCAAAGAAAACATGTCCTGAATGGCCCTCCATACTTCACCTCTACTGCGCATGCGCAGTGTCAAGGATGTCCCGAAATTGGCGCCATTAATCATTCTAAGTTTGGCCCTTCATCAGTTAACATCTGACTGATCTTTGTGCTTGTAAATCTCAGTTTAAATGATGCCAGACACATAAATATTAGAGAAATGGTGATTCTAAGGAGGATATAGTAGGAGGAGAGGAAAAATGAGTGACAGAAAATATTCAGGGCTGTAACTTAAAATTTTTTAATGAAATTATGTTAAATTACCTATTTTCGAGGCAACAGCCTGTTGTGGTCATTCTTGTTATCAAGTTACACTGCTTGTTCAGTGTTTTCCTCTCTCCCTTTCCTTTAAGTCCCCTCTTGCTATTCTCCCATGCTTTTAGCATATTTTCTGTAATATTATTACTAAAATTTCTTGGGAGTTTTAGCTGGATAACAGAATGAATTCTCTTCTTTTCCCCATGTTTACGTCTTCACCTATGAGTGGTTAGGCGTAGTGTTCTGCATCTACCATCTGATGTTCTGCAGTTTCTTCCCTGGAAGTCTCTGTTTTGCATCAGATAGTGTATTATTGGTAACTGATTTCGGGCCAGGGTGCCTGGAGTCTTGTTCTGGTGTTTTTACACTTATTGTTTACATTTACAACAGCTCTCTGTGTGAGGGGGGGATTTCTTGAAATAATATCTTGATGTTAATTTAATCATAACTAGATACATTATTATTGTTCGTAAGTGTTGCATAAATTTTTTAAAATATTTTTAGAATTTTTGTCCACACTTAGGCTTGGGATCCATTGGGGCTCAACGTTACTTTTCAGAAACTTGGGCTGTTCTGAAAAAATATTTTTAGTCGAGTTGTGACGAAGTCAAACTCGACTTATAGTTTGGTGAATGGCGGGCGGGCGGGTGGGCGGGCGGGTTTTCGTAAACAATTGGTTTCCGGATGATAACTTGATAGTGGTTCAACTCACATTCATTAAACTTCATACGTAGGTTGGTCTTGGTGGGAGGAAGAACCCTATTGATTTTGGACATGCTACGTCGAAGGTCAAGGTCACAGTGACCTTGAACATAGTAAATCTTAAACAATTGGTTTCCGGATGATAACTTGATAATGGTTCAACTCACATTCATGAAACTTCATAGGTAGATTGGCCTTGGTGAGGGGAAGAACCCTATTGATTTTGGACTCGCTACGTTAAAGGTCAAGGTCACAGTGACCTTTAACATAGTATATCGCAACAATTGGTTTCCGGATGATAACTTGATAGTGGTTCAACCTAGAGTCATGAAACTTCATAGGTGTGTTGGCCTTGGTGCGAGGAAG
This sequence comes from Pictodentalium vernedei, assembly GCA_031216915.1. Classification (NCBI taxonomy): domain Eukaryota; kingdom Metazoa; phylum Mollusca; class Scaphopoda; order Dentaliida; family Dentaliidae; genus Pictodentalium; species Pictodentalium vernedei. The sequence continues at coordinate 612,158,308 of CM062297.1, forward strand.
AACCCTATTGATCTTGGACTCACCAGGTCAAAGGTCAAGGTCACAGTGACCTTGAACATAGTATATCGCAACAATTGGTTTCCGGATGATAACTTGATAGTGGTTCAACCTAGAGTCATGAAACTTTATAGGTGTGTTGGCCTTGGTGCGAGGAAGAACCCTATTGATCTTGGACTCACCAGGTCAAAGGTCAAGGTCACAGTGACCTTGAACATAGTATATCGCAACAATTGGTTTCCGGATGATAACTTGATAGTGGTTCAACCTAGAGTCATGAAACTTCATAGGTATGTTGGCCTTGGTGCGAGGAAGAACCCTATTGATCTTGGACTCACCAGGTCAAAGGTCAAGGTCACAGTGACCTTGAACATAGTATATCGCAACAATTGGTTTCCGGATGATAACTTGATAGTGGTTCAACCTAGAGCCATGAAACTTTACAGGCGTGTTGGCCTTGGTGCGAGGAAGAACCCTATTGATGTTGGACTCACCAGGTCAAAGGTCAAGGTCACAGTGACCTTGAACATAGTATATCGCAACAATTGGTTTCCGGATGAGAACTTGATAGTGGTTCAACCTAGAGTCATGAAACTTCATAGGTGTGTTGGCCTTGGTGTGAGGAAGAACTCTATTGACCTTGGACTCGCCAGGTCAAAGGTCAAGGTCACAACTCGACATTGGATCTGTGATCCTGAGCGGCATTTTTTCAAAATTTTTTGATTTCAATTATTTTTCTATGTTAATGGATCATGTTATTATGTATTTTGATTGTCAGGGGTTGGTGTGAGTACTAGGACTTTGTTTTCTTTTCACATTGAAAGGATATTGTTCAATTGTAATAAGAGGAAATCTTCCTCTGACTTTCATAATCATTGTATAATGTAGTCAGTGTGCTCGCACTAACCCCTGTTCTGTATGTGTTAATTTCGATGACAACATGGGAAGCGTGTGTCACGGTATGTTAGTGGGGAAATGGCCATTCCGGTCCTTTCCCCGCAGGGTCACTCTACTTTATCAATCTCTATTTCAGACGATCAAGAACAGGGTGATGTATCCGTGATGTCTTCCAAAAGTGTGCCTCCGTCATCACAATTAATGAAGAGCTAGCGGAAAAGTGCTCATGTAAATACGTCAATTGCCTAAGAGGACCCTAGTAGGTTCGACGGCCTTTGACGTCCACTAGCTCGCCCGGTGTAGCGTCCATTCATCGAATTGTTCGGCAGCCGGGTTCGTCCGTTGCGGTCTAGAAGGAGTTTTGGGTGATGCGAGCACTATAAATCAACAAAATGCACACCCAGTGACGGCGGATTAGAGGAGAGAACGGAGGAAGCCTTTTAGTCCGGTTCCCAGCTTGTTCAGGTCCATCCGGACTGCAAGTGAGAGAGGCCCCTCTCTCGTACAACAACATCTGGCCCCAGATGTTGTGGTACAAAATGTTTCGCATTCGGAGCATACGTCTGCTGCTCGGGACGCTCCGATATATAGTCAGTCCGGAGAGACTGTCAATAAGGCTTCCTCATCCTCATGGTAGCACACGACCGCTCTTGGCTACGTGACCTCGGATATCCAGTCAGCTTCGCCAATCAGAGAATCATCGGCGACCAGGTCACACCATCCGGTAGCCAGGAACACGAGGCCTGCAGACTCCGGACGTTCGCATTAGAAAGTATGCGGGAGTCAACGTACACGGAGCTTCCAGCGGCAAAGCATCGTAAGACCGCTACTGCACAGGCCTTGGTGATGGACGTGCTATCCCAAATAGCACCGCTTATCGCAGCATCCCAGCATCGACAGAATCTCTGTCGCATCATGTATTATCCGACGACGCTGGGTCGGGACGTTCCGCGGAAGCGGGTACGGACGTCCGAGAATTTCATCCGGTCCGACGGGATGCCGAAAGGGATTCGGAGGATTTTGAGCTTTCCCTTTCAGAACAACATCAGCAGCTGTGTATGTCATCTGACTTATCTTCTAGAGGTTCTTTCGTCGGACCAGAATGCTGCGATGCCGGATAAGAAACTGATAGCGTCGGTGGACACAGAAATTTTTGGTTCGGTTCAGGGACATCGTCCCTCAGTTCCGACACAGTCCAATAATGTCACACAAACTTTCGAATTATTGAACGACACTATATATATATTATTATATGCTTGCTATTAACAAGCATGTCTGGTTTCTTGTTCGCAAAGTTACTGAGATGTCTTTCAAAAGTGTGCCTCTGTCGTCATAGTTAATGAAGAGCTAGCGGCAATAAGAGGTCCCTAGTAGGATCGACGGAGTTGACATTCACTAGCTCACCCGGTGTAGCGTCCATTCATCGAATGGTTCGGCAGTCGGGTTCGTCCGTTGCAGTCTAGGAAGGAGATTTGGGTGATGCGAGCACTATAATAGACTTTAGTACACACCCAGTGACGACGGATTAGAGGACAGATCAGAGGAAGCCTGTTAGTCCGGTTCCTAGCTCATCCAGGTCCGTCCGGGCTGCGAGCAAGAGGGGTCCCTCTCTCGTACAACAACATATGGGACCGGATGTTGTGGTACAGTCATTTCGCAATCGGAGCATATGTCCGCCGCTCGGGACGCTCCGTTATATTGACAGTCCGAGAGACTGTCGATAATGCTTCCTCATCCTCACAGCAGCGCACACGACCGCACATTGGCTACGTAACCTCGAGTATCCAGCCGGCTTCGTCATTCAGTGATTCCTCGGCGAACAGGTCACTCCATCCGGTAGCCAAGGGACACGAGGCCTATACACTCCGTTCGCTCGCATAATAGAAGAGTGCACGGGGTAACGAACACGGAGCTTCCAGCAGCAAAGCATCTTCAGACCGCTTCTCCACAGGCCTCAGTGACGGACGTGCTATCCAAAATAGCACAGCTTATCGCAGCATCCCTGCAAACGACAGATTCTCGGTCGGATCACGATTAATCCGACGGCGCTGGGTCGGTGCGCTCCGCTGTTGCATCAGGTACGGACGACCGAACTCTTATAGGGTCCGACAGGATGGCGAAAGGGATTCGGACGATTTCGAGCTTTCCCTTTCGGAACAACAGAAGCTGCCATGCATTTCTTCCGGCGTTATCTTCCAGAGGTTGTTCCATCGGACTACATTGCTGCGATGCTGGATAAGAGACTAATAGCGTCATTGGACACGGAGTTTTGGATCGGTTCAGGGACATTGTCCCTGACTTGCCGACACAGTCCAATAATGTCATTCGAACATTCGAATTATTTAACGACGCTATATATAAGCTTGCTACCAAGCATGATAATCTAGTCTCTTGTCCGCAATGCTCTATTCTGCCTTTCATCAATTCTAGGGAATAATTTATATTGGCAGAACAGGGCTTACCGAGAGTTCCTATGCGTCTTGACGGCGGGACTGAAGACTGGGAATTATCTTTTTTGCCGTCTATGTCAATTCCAACCACGATGTTGGAAACGACAATGATGTCTATTAGACTTAACTTAGACGCTTTATCATACGTAGACCACCTTACTGAGGCGTTATCATTACGTCTTCGAGAGAAAGAATTCCAGGATATGATCCTCAATGTGATTTTTTCAAGGGCAGTAGTTTTTCCACGTATAACTCCGCCCTTCAGTGCAACCTGGAGTTGGTTAGACGTGACGCAGCCCTAGCTACATCCACACGCGTGGATAGTAAGGTGAAGAACTCTCTCAGAGTCGCTTCGGTCTCGGAGAAGCTTCTCTTCGACGGCAACCTTTCAGCAATCTATCAATTGCTCGATATACACATTCTCTTGTCTATCAAGTGTAACAAGAGATTCAGACTGGGGCAAACATTCGGTGGCTGACTCAGAGAGTGCCACTGCAGTTGCCGGATCCGAGTTTTATGATTATGACGGATGCCAGTCAAACAGGTTGGGGTACAATATTGATCCCAACGGATTCGAAGTGCCAGGGTCTTTGGGTTCCGCAGTTTCTAGGCAAGCACTCAACTTCCAGGAAATGATGTTATTTTGGCTTGCACTATGTCATTGGATGAACATTATTCAGAAACGCATGTCCAAATCCTGTCCGATAATACGACAGTAGTTGCGTATCTCCGGAACCAGGGAGGCACTCATTCGATTCCGTTATTCATTTTAACGGAAAGAATCCTTCTGTTTGTTATAGTACACCAAGTTCTGCTTCGGTCCGTCATATTCCGGGTCGTCTGATTGTATTAGCAGACTCCCTTTCACGTAAGGGTCGCTTGTTGCCGTCAGAATGGACTCTCAACAAACAAGTATTCAATCAGATTTGCTATCAATGGGAGCGCCCAATGATAATTTATTTGCGACACAACTCACTATTCAATTGCAGACGTATGTGTTTGCATGTCCGGATCCCTGAGCTTATGTTGTTAACGCTCTATTGATCTAATAGGACGGAATGATAGGATATGCGTATCCTCCAACGCTGTTGATTCAGCAAGTATTGCTAAGATAATCATCCACAATACAATTCTGTTGATAGCATCTCTGTCTTCACAGACACCGTGGGTAAATTTACTCAGGTGTCTACTGTGGGACTTACCGCGAAAACTTCCTCCATGAGAGGATCTTCTTTCGCTGGGGAAATCGTGTCAACTTCATCACAACCCGCAAGGTCTCAACCTTCACGTATTCCGTTGTGTGGTCCTTCTTGCATGGCAAGCATTGTACAGGACGAGCTATGGACGAGATTTCTTACTGTAGGAGAACCTCTTCTTCGCTATACTATGTGGCTAAAGTGGAGGCTCTTCCGTCGTTGGTGTAGGGATCATTATGTTGATATTTTTTATCCCTCCATACTAGACATTGCAACTTTCTAGTATACTTGTTTGACAAGATCAACTGCAGCCTGTTACTATTAAGGTTATAGGTCTATGTTATCTCATACCTATGCACTCTATGATAGTTTACAATTGAGTCTTATGTCTCTTTATCTAAGTCAGTTAGAAACTTTTCGATAAATTGACCTAGATTCCTTAGATTAAATTCCTATACGGAATTTAGCTTCGGTTCTTATTTAGCTAAGTAATCATTTGAGCCTCTGGAAACAGTAGTTTTCAAATTCTGACCTTTTAAGACAGTATTTCTGTTAGTCTTCTCTTTTACTGAGGAGTCAGTGAGCTTCATGCACTATCGGTGGACAATTCTCACTTTCGTAGTATCGGAAACACTACTTCCTTTACTACTTAGGTTGGATTTTTGGTTAAGAGTCAGGCTCCTAATAGTATCCGGAACCTATTGTTATTAAGGTCCTTCCGTCTTCGTACGGGCATAGGCCTTTACTCTGTCCGGTTAGAGTTTACGTATTTATAAACAGATATCAGTTTATTAGTACGGACGTAAGCTTCTTCTGTCTTTGATGCCTAATAGAAGGACATTACGCTCCATTCTATTGCTAATGGATTCAATTAACTATCGGTACTGCTTATGGTATATCATTGACTCAGCAGTTTGTGCCTGAGATTTCGGCTCATGAAGTAAGAGCTCTTTATACATCTTGGGCTTACATTAATAGTGTCGCTATTATAGATTTTATGAAGGCTGCTCATTGGGCTCAGCCATCCACATTCATGAATTTTTATCTCAGAAATATTGAGTCTATTTCTGGAGGCCTCCATTGTTAGGTCTATTATCTACTGCTCAGAATGTCATTCACTTAACAGTTGCTACTATAGCTAGGTAGGCTTTCTGTTCCGGCAGTAACTCTGTCCTGCTGCCCTCTTCGCTCTGGGCTATTTGACCCAGGACAAGAAAAAGGGGGGGGGGGGGGGGGGGGGGGGGGGGAGGGTGTTCCCTTGGGTCACCTGTTTTATTATGAAAACAAGGGGATACCTCCTCCGGAGTTAGTAATTCTGAGCTGTTACTGGGATGGTTTTTAAGTGATAAGTTTATATTTTTAAAATTCATTCAGGTCATAGTTTTTAAAGTATAGCTTTTGAATTTATCACGTGTCAAACGGGTGTTATTATACAATCCTCAGACACTTTTAAGGATTATAAAGAGTCTCTATTCTCTAGACTAACTTTATTTATTGGCTTACGTTAAAAATTATTAGTATAAGGATTATACTGGATATTGATAGAGTACATGGATGTTATGATGCTCAATTTTGGAAGGTGTTGTGTCTTTCTAATTTATCATAAATAAGAAAGATACATGTAAGGCCTAATACTCCTTTTCCCCTCGAGGGGATGACTCTATTTTATATAATTGAGCTCATTTGAACTTGCTCTATGTCCTAGGCTCTCCAGCCTTTTTACTATTCAGCTATGTCTGGGTCATTGGTACAGTATAAAAATGTTAAAAAATTTATAGTAATTTATATATTTTTTATACTTACCAATGACCCAGACAGGGATGGCCCTCCCAGGAGTTGGGAACTCATACCTCCCCGCTGAGTACATAGCGCTTACCAGGCACTGGTTATAAGAATGATTAATGGCGCCAATTTCGGGACGTCCTTGACATTGCACATGCGCAGTAGAGGTGAAGTATGGAGGGCCATTCAGGACATGTTTTCTTTGATTTTAGATGCAAATTTTGGGGAATGGGAGGCAAAATTTGTGTTTGGCCCTATATTTTTAAGAGTTAGCACCAGCTATGTCTGGGTCATTGGTAAGTATAAAAAATACATAAATTACTATAAATTTTTTAACTTTTACCACATCTATGGCATAGTCCTAGTGGCTGCCGTTGGTGTATTTTCCTTTGTAGGTATGTGTTTTTTGTTCCTTTTTCCAGTGTTTGTATTGTATTTTTGTATTATTAGGCCTGCCTGTACACTTTACCAACTTGCTCCTGGATGTAGAGCTGTAGTTTGTATGATATGTCCTGGAGTTTTTTTCAAATCAGTTACCAACTCTCTCAAGATGTCTTCCACAGACTTCACAGGCTGTTTCTTAGCTCCTGCCTGGAAAAAGCTGGATTATTAAGAGGTGGAAGGGTTGATCATGCATTGTCTTAATCAACATTCTGCTCCAAAGACAGATCTCCCTCCTCAATCGCCTCTTCTAGTGAAGAGTGAGACGAGCTGGAGATCAATCTGTCTCCTGGTAATCCAGGTTCCTCCAGATCCTCCTCTTGGGTGAGAGTGCCGCTCTGGAACAGTCAGGGGTGCCTGATGGTGTACTTTCAATGCCCTCACTTCCCTCCTTCTCTTTCTTTTCCTTCACTTTCCTTTCTACAAACTCCATCAGTCAACAGGCATCATGCATGGTCCTTCTTTCTCTTTTTCCACTTCTTCATTTTTCCCTCTTCTGTTGGATTCTGGTGGTTAATTAAGTTCACTTCCAGTGAGTCGAAGTTACTTGGAGGGTGACCAATGTGGGAGGCAATCCTCCCTCAAAAGTTGCTTCACCTCTCCAAAGATGGTGGTTCTGTAATTCTCTCAAAATCCACTGCTAAGTGAATATTTTTGTACTATAACCCAATGGCCCAGACTTAGCTGGTGCAAATTCAAAATTATCAAGGTCCAAACACGAAATTTTGAACCCCCCCCCCCCCCCCCCCCATCCCCCAAATTTGCTTGCAAAACCAAAAATTAAAAGTTCTATCTGGTCCTCCATACTTTTATCCACCGCACATGCGCATTTGTCAGGAAGTGACCGAAATTGGCGCCAACATCATTCTTTGTTTGGCCCTAAAGTCAGCAACAATGAACTGACATCTGTGCTTTAAAATCTCCTTTTTTGAGGATGCCAGACACAAATCAATGCAAGAATTGGTGGATCCAAGGCTGTTTTGGATGATGGAAGTGTTCAACAGTGGTTTTAGACTTTCAGGGCTGTAACTTTATAATAATTAGAAAAATTATTTTATGTTTCCCAATTTCGGGACATACGCCTGATGTCATCATTTTTGTTAATGATTATTCCACTGTTTGTTAGCTCACCAGACTGAAAGTCAGGGTGAGGTTTTCTGATCACTTTTTGTCTGTCATCTGTCATCCGTCGTACGTCGTGAAGGTGGTGTTTGGGTCATTTTCTCTCAAGCCACTGACTGCAGTTCAATGAAAATTCACATGAGTAGTGGTTATATAGGAGCATTTGGGTTTTTCTTCAAATTGGGTTACTGCTCATATTGAGGTGGTGGGGGGATGGGGGGGGGGGGGGGGGGGCAAAATGCATAAAATTTTTAAAAATCTTCTCATGAACCAGTCAGCAGAGACTTGATATTTGGTATGCAGCTTCCATTTGAGGTGTAGACTCAAGTTTGTTCAAGAGAAGTTTGACGGGCAATATTTGCCTTTGTTCTGGGAGAGGCAAGAATTTTTGCCAAGCCCAAAATTTCTATTTTCCAAACCGAGAGGCAGATTTGAACCAAATTTGATAGGAAGGCTTATTGGGTCATAAGTACTTAATTTATGCCCAAATTTTTTTCCCGTCCCATGGGAACTGCAGGAGCTAAAAATAGAAAAAAATTAAAACGCCCATATCTCCAAAACTACACGCACTGAGAATTCTTATTTGGTGTGAAGCTTCCTTAGGACCAACAGAATGGAATAGTAAAAAAAATTGCCATTGGTTTTATCATGGGGTACTTTTTTGGGACTTTGAAAAAGTGCTGAGTCAGCAATTTTTAACACTGTGGGTAATGTGAAAAACATTTAACACTTCTTTTCTCCCAAACCACTGCTCCAAAAGCTTTCAAATTTCACATATAACATCTTTGGAAGATTGTTTCACATGTTTATTGAAATTAATTCCCTGAGTCCATATTTGGGCTCTCTATGGGAGCCCAAATGTTTAAATTAGTGCAGTATAAGGAATATTCTTTGAAAATCTTCTTTAGATCTACCAATAGGGATCTTTTGATATTTGGTATGCAGCATGCTTAGAGAGGTGAGATTCAAGTTTGTTCAAGCCAAATCCCTGGGTTAATATTTAGGTTGAATATTTGGTGTCCCGGTCTGGACTTAGAAATTTTGGACCAAAATCCAGAAATTAGTTTTTTGGTTTATTAGGCATTTTGGTCAATTTTAAGACAAAAAAATTTATTTATTTTTTTTACACTGAAAATTTGGAGTCCAGGTGGGACTTGGAAAATTTTGGACCAAAATCCGGAAATGTTTTTTTTTTTTGTTTTTATGCATTTTGGTCAATTTTAAGACAAAAACCTTTTTTTTTTTTACACTGAAAATTTTGGGTCCAGGTGGGACTTTTGGACCAAAATCTGGAAATTAGTTTTTTGCTTTTTTTATGCGTTTTGGTCAATTTTAAGAAGAAAAAAAAATTTTAGTCTGAAAATATTTTGCTTGGGCACAATCGCTCCATCTAGTTGGTATATGCTTTTCTTACGAGGGGCATACGCAGCTTATTCAAGTCAAGTCCCTGGTTTGATATTTAGACTACCATGTCAGGTGAGCACCCTAAGGCCACCTGGGGCCTCTTGTTTTGGAAATGCTTCAACGGAATTCATGCTGATCACATCTTGGTTATAACATTTGTATAATTATTAATGCTCATTAGTCCAGTAGGGGACATTGTATTGCTTCAGCGATACGTACGCTCTTGTTTTTCAATTGCTTTGTACTCGGTCGTTTGTGGAATTCTGTTTCAAAGTTGAAAGTTCTGTCTTGACACACTACTGCTCCAGATCTCATCGACATCAACCTTCAATGGAAATGGTCTAAGACTTTTAAAAGCATTGTTATGAAAATTATAATATAATTTGTAATTTCATTTTAAATCGAAAATAAAAATACTGCGACAGACATGCAGAGGTTTGACTTCTAGGCCTGCGTATTCCCGATGTTCCAAATCATCGACGTGAGTTAATCCCATGAGCGTAATTCAGAATAAAACACTCTGTAGACAACAAATTGAGAAGAAAATGAAAATTTTTTTAAAAGTATACTCAGAACAAAAAAAAGAAGAATAACACCCCATACGGAGATCTCCACCCAATCAACAAACAAGAAATGAAATATATTAAGTTAACATTCTCAACTCTATATCCCCTTTCATTTATAGAAAAATTGTTTGCTCTATTCAAGCCCTTTGTAATTGACGTACATTTAGGGTAAAGTTTCGGGGGCGCAGTGGCGTTGCGGTAACCGGTTCTCGTCAGATCACTGAAGTTAAGCAACATCGAGCCAGCTTAGCCCTCGGATGGGTGACCATCTCAGCGATTGATTCAGACTCCTGTATTGTGTCCTTGGGCAAGGCACTTAACCACGATTGCCTACTTGGGGGCACGATGACGCCGCGTACTAAGACGTACTGCACGTCGATGCTGCGCATGTCTTCAACCAGCCTAACCCTGCTTGTGCTGCAGTGCAGACTTATGATGTTGGGGAGCTGCTCGTCGTTGCTCTGTGGTTCTCTACAGGGACTTTGGTTTCCTCTACCTGTAAAACTGGCACGGTCATGATTAGCCATTGTGCATAAGTATGTGACCTTAAACACCAATAAATAATAAATAAATGGGGTAAAGTTTCTCCTCCACCTTTAAAGTACTACTGGTACTCCATTATGTTGTTTTGGTCGGAGTTTCAGTTGAAAGTAAACATGAAATCGCGTAAGATTCTGCGTGAGATAAAGCCTGTGGGGTAATTCGTATCCAATAAGACTCATTCACACTATTTAGCCTACACCTACCATGAAAGTAAGTCTAACTGTAAGTGTACAGATATGATGTCCTGCCCCCCAATCGCCATTCAAATTTAATCAGGAATATGGGCTGTGACTCCTCAAATGGAACAAGCTGTAGTTCCAAAGAGGGTCCATAAACTGTTTTCGGACCCAAAAATGATTTTTAGCTCAACTTGAAAAAGTTAAGCTGAGCTATTGTCACTTCTCATCCGTTGGTGTACATACATACGCGATAAATTTCCTTTGGCACACTGCACAGGTCGCACTTATGATCAGATCGCTTTGAAACTTGGTATGCTTGTTTGGGGTGACCTCTAGATGGGAGCTATCGATTTTCTTCCATTTCCGTCGAAAAATGTTGCTGCTGGCAACAGCCTTTGAACTTAGTTTAGTCAGACCTCAATATTTCCTTTTGGCACACCCTACAGGGCACATTTATAATCAAATTTTTGTTGCTGCTGGCAGTGATCTTTGAATTTAGGCATCAATATATTCCTTTGGCATGCCCTACAGGACATATTTATAATCAGATCGGTTTGAAACTTGGTATGCTTGTTTGGGGTTACCTCTAAATAGGAGCATCGATTATCTTCCATTTCTGTCAAAAAATGTTGCTGCTGGCAATGACCTCCGATGAACTTAGTGCAGTTATGCATCAGTATTCTATTTGGCAAACCCTGCAGGGCACATTTATAATCAGATTGCTTTGAAACTTGGTATGCTTGTTTAGGGTGACCTCTAGATGGGAGCCATCGAATTTTGTCCATTTCCGTCGAAAAATGTTGCCCCTGGCAATGGCCTTTGAACTTAGTTTAGTCAAACCTCAATATTTCCCTTTGGCACACCCTACGGGACACATTTGTGATCAGATTGCTTTGAAACCTGGTACGCTTATTTGGGGTGACCTCTAGATGGGAGCCATCGAATTTTGTCCATTTCCGTCGAAAAATGTTGCCCCTGGCTATGGCCTTTGAACTTAGTTTAGTCAAACCTCAATATTTCCCTTTGGCACACCCTACAGGACACATTTGTGATCAGATTGCTTTGAAACCTGGTACGCTTATTTGGGGTGACCTCTAGATGGAAGCTATTGATTTTCTTCCATTTCTGACAAAAAAATGTTGAGGCTGGCATCGACCTTTGAACTTGGTTTAGTCTGGCATCAATATATTCATTTGTACGCCCTGCAGGGCACATTTGTGATCAGATCAGTTTGAAACTTGGTGTGCTTGTATGGGGTTACATTTATGTGGGAGCTATCGATTTTCTTCCACTTACATCTAAAATGTTGCCACTGGCAACGACGTTCGATGAACTTAGTGCAGTTATGCATCAATATTTCCCTTTGGTGCATCCTATAGGGCACATTTATATTCGGATCAGTTTGAAACTTAGTATGCTTATTTGAGGTGACATCTAGATGCTATCGATTTTCTTCCATATCTGTCAAAAATTGTTGCTGCAGGCAATGACCTTCGATGAACTTAGTGCAGTTATGCATCAATATTTCTCTTTGGCACACCCTGCAGGGCACATTTATCATGGGATCACTTTGAAACTGGGTATGCATGTTTAGGATGACCTCTAGATGGGAGCTATTGATTTTCTTCCATTTCTGGCAAAAAATGTTGCTGCTGGCAACAACCTTTGAACTTAGTTTAGTCAGGCATCAATATATTCCTTTGGCACACCCTGTAGGGCACATTTATAATTGGATCAGTTTGAAACTTGGTATGCTTGTTTAGGGTGACCTCTAGATGTGAGCTATTGATTTTCTTCCATTTACGTCAGAAAATGTTGCCTGTGGCAATGGCCTTTGAACTAAGTTTAGTCAGACCTCAGTATTTCCCTTTGGCACACTCTACAGGGCACATTTATTATCTGATTGCTTTGAAACCTGGTATGCTTATTTGAGGTGACCTCTAGATGGGAGCTATCGATTTTCTTTCATTTCTGGCAAAAAATGTTGCTGCTGGCAACGACCTTTGAACTTAGTTTAGTCAGGAATCAATATATTACTTTGGCACACTCCACAGGGCGCATTTATGATTGGATTGCTTTGAAACTTGATATGCTTGTTCAGGGTGACCTCTAGATGGCAACTATCGATTTTCTTCCATTTCCGTCAAAAATAGTTGCTGTTGGCAATGACCTTTGAACTTAGTTTACCGGTAGTCAGGCATCAGTATATTCCTCTGGCATGCCCACATTTATGATAGGATTGCTTTGAAACTGGTATGCTTATTTGGGGAGACCTCTAGATGGGAGCTATTGATTTTCTTCCTTTTCCGTCAAAAATGTTGCTGCTGACAACGACCTTTGAACTTAGTTAAGTTAGGCATCAATATTTCCCTTTGGCACACTCTGCAGGGCACATTTATGATCAGATTGCTTTGAAACTTTATATGCTTGTTCAGGGTGGCCTCTAGATTTTCTTCCATTTCCATCAAAAATAGTTGCCTTTGGCAACGACCATTGAACTTGGTATAGTCAGGCATCGGTATATTCCTCTGGCATGCCCTACAGGGCACATTTATGATAGTAGCGCTTGAAACTTGTTTTGGGTGGCTTATGGATGTTAGCTGTTGATTTCTTTCCATTTTCATAAAAAAATTATTGTTGTTAGCACCAGCCTTTGGACTTGGTGCATTTTTGTAGCAACTTATCCCTTTTGCACTCTCCACAGAGTATATTTATGAATTTCCCTAAAAATGATAAAACAACCATTGCCACCATCCAGGACCTTCAACCTTAGTGCATTTGTGCATTAACATCTTCCTATGGCATGCCTCAGAGGGTGCATTTATTATCGGGTTGTTTGGAAATTTCATGTGATTATTCGGGGTGACAGAGATAGGAGCTATCGATTTTCTTTTCATTTCTGTCAAAAACTGTGGCTGTCAGCAACAATATTTGAATCTATCGCATTTGTACATTTACTTCTCATGGATTGCTCTGACATTGGCACACACAGTGCTGTCATGTTGAAGTTTCACCAATTAACATTGGACCAATGATCTTCAAATTTATCATTTCAAGTTTGTCAAGTTGAGCTTCAGTGTCATTGACACTTTCATTTTTACATATCGTGGACATGCAATCAATTGTTCCCACTAACTGGCCAATGATATATGCACTTACTCACTGGATAGAATGTGTATGTGTGTTAATTCTGCCTTTATAGGAGATATATGTGGTTGTGCAATACCTTTCTTGTTTTGGGCTAACGAACAAAAGAATTTGAAAAAATTCTCTTCAAAATCAGAATGAAATAAATCACTGAAGGATATGAAAGATATGAATATATCAAGCAAAGCTAAATTAATAACTCTTTATGTGAATGGATTATACAACAGCCTTTGAAATCAAAACTTGTTAATTTTAGCTTTGAAAATTTTGTAGCATACCCAAGCAGAAATATTCAATGTATACAGATATTAGCATACGGGTTCAATCCTTAGTGAGTGCAAAGTTAGTGTCTTTTTTTTCGCTGTGATCGTAGCTGAAGAAACACATTGAAAGATTCTTTGCGCACTTAACAAGACCATTGTAACCAGGGACCAGCCGTGAGGGCGACTAGGGTGATTATGTCACCCTTCTAAGTCCAAAGCCACCTAGAAAAATAATCAGGGCAATTACAAATTGCCCTCTAAAAATTGACTAAAGTGAGGAAAGGCTAAACTGAGTGATCCGAGGTTTACATAAAAATGATTATTTTCTAGAATCGAATGTATGATGAATGGGTATTTTCATTCATCATTTATTTGAAATCACAGGAGAATCAATGGTCATTTGTCGCTTTTTGCGGATTTTTTATTTCTATTTTGTTCCGTTTTTATCAGAGCTTCAAGTGTTGAAGCAAAAATAGGTGACTTACGCGACTCAACAAAACAACCCAGTTTGAAAGTAGGTTATGTCGCTTAGGATGCCTAAAATTCTCAGCTGAAAATGTATACACAACGGACGTATTTTCTAACACTGTGTTTTTATTTCATTTTACTGATGACTGTTAACTGTTAGACCGTCTATTCCCATAAAAACACGAATGGAATTGAAACACATGTTAAAAAGCTTTAGTGATGACAAGAAAAACTTTATACAGGGCACAAATGTGTGTATGAAGGATCTTGAAAAGTATCTTCCAAGCAACCATCTTACATCTAGTCCTGTTCACACTTTCAGACATAGGAAATTATCAGCCAAGTAGACTTTGGTGAAAGGCAACCACAGGAGGGTGCTAAGGGGGAGAAGAAGAGGGTAGAAGTGGGGGATTTTCAATCAATAATTACTTTGTGATTTTTAGCTTATCTTGACAAAGTCAAGATAAGCTATTGCCATCACGTGTGCGGAAGTCAGTTAGTCTGTGAGTCTGTTCACATTTTCCTTTAGCACAGCTACACCCCGTAGTTCTTGTCTGATCATCACAAAATTTCATATACAGGTTTGAGGTCACGTCTACATGAGAACGTCCCATTTTGTTGTGATTGGTCAACCGTGATGGCTGCCCGAGCCCAAAACCCAAAAACCTTTAGCACAGTCTACAGGTCGTATTTATGAAAGGATTTCATTGTAACTTGGTAGGATGCCTCCCTATAATATCTAGATGAGAACGTCCCCTTTTTTGTCGTGATCTGCCAACTGTGAATGCTGCCCAAACCTGAAACCCCAAAACTTTTAGCACAGTCTACAGGTCATATTTAATATGGAGGGATTTCATTGTAACTTAGTAGGATGACTCCTTATGATGTCTAGATAAGAACTTCCCCATTTAGTCGCAATCTGTCAACCATGACGACGGCCCAAGCCCAAAACCCGAAAACCTCTAACACAGTCTACAGGTCGTATTTATTGGGGGATTTCAATGTAACTTGGTAGGTTGACTCCATATAATGTCTAGATGAGAGCGTCCCCTTTTAGTCGCGATTGGTCAACTGTGATGGCTACAGGGGCCAGAAGCCTGAAAACCTTTAGCACAGTCTACAGGTTGTCATTATGAAGGGATTTTATTGTAACTTGGTAGGATGACTCCAGATAATGCCTAGATGAGAAGTCCCCTTTCAGTCGAGATCATTCAACCATGATGGCTGCTCGAGCCCAGAACCAGAAAAACTTTAGCACAGACTACAGGTCGTATTTATGAAGAGATTTCATTGTAACTTGGTCGGATGACTCAGTATAATGTCTAGATGAGGACGTCCCCTTTTGGTTGCGATAGGTCAACCATGATGGCCCGAAGCCCGAAACCTTTAGCACAGTCCACAGGCCGTATTTATGAAGGGATTTCATTGTAACTTGATAGGATAACTCATTTTGGAATAATTTCACTGTAACTTGGTAACTTTCGTTGACATACATTAACTGTGAGGGCCACATTAACCCATCACTCAATTCTTTAGTACAGTCTAAACCTCATATTATTTTTATTGAAAACATAGCATGCAGGGAACAGAAATTAACATATTCCCATTTATCACAATTCTTGTCTTATGAATTTCATAATCCTTTCATAAATATTGAACATTATCCTTTTCATCAAACATAACGCACAGACAAGTTAAGCTACAGTGTCATTGACACTTTCATTTAACCTGGCATAGAATGCATCATAGACAGCTAGACCTGGATTAATTGGGCGCTAATGGAGGTCCATGAGATGAAAATATGAAGGGGTGGCAGGGGGTGGAACATAAATATTCTTAATTTTCCCCACTTGCCTCTGAAGTCTCCCTACTTGACTGCAGTCTCCCTATTTTTTTTTGGAGGGAGACATGAAGTCTCCCAAAAATTCCCCCAGGCTGGTCACTGATTGTAACATAAAATTGCTGCCTTGGGTAAATTCTGCAGGTATGAGCAATGAGCTTTGCAGAATTGGTTGGAAAGACGTGTGACTCAACCCAGACAGGTCAACTCTATGCTGAACTTGAAAAAAAACCTGAATGCAATATCATATAAATACATACCTAACAAAACTAAAGTGTCCCAACCCCATGAGTCCAGGCGGATGAATGGAAAAATTAGACTACTTATTAAACAGCGTTGTCGCCTGCATACAAAATCTACAAAACGTAATATGTAATACGTCATTTGCCTGGGCCATCTACAGAATGAAATGGAACAAAGTCATCAGTGCCGTGTGTGACGCTAAAAAGGAATACTCTCTTAAAATTCAAGGCATATTGGGTGGGAGTGACACCCCTCAGCTACTATGGTGGAAAACTCTTAATCAGATGATCAGTTCTAAGTCGGATCACCAAATACCAGCTCTCTCGTATAATGACACTGTCCTAATGACAGACATTGATAAAGGAGGAGCTTTCAATGAATATTTTTGCTCAATATCAGATGTGGATGGCACGTCACATCTTGTGCCCAGTGTTCCATTTAATCCAAATAGATAAACACTAAATACTATCCATATATCTCCCGATGACGTCTGCGAGGCAATTAAATCCCTAAAGGTAAATAAGGCCATGGGTCCTGATAGAATTAGTCCTTATACACTAAAGTATTGCTGTTCATCCTTACAAGAACCACTATCCATCATATTCAACAAATACCTTTGTGAACCTTACTTTCCATATGAATCCCCAGCGGGAACCCCAGGAAGTGAAGCAGTGCTTGTTTACTGTTGTAAGCAAACTCTGTTTCACTGGTATTTTAGGACCCAGTCACTGATGCTTGGGGTGCGAGTCCTCTAAAATAGGCAACATGGGGTATAAATGATTGACTGACCATGACTTTATCTCCATGTTGTGGTCATGATTAGCCATTGTGCAAAGGTATGTGACCTTAATCCTTTACCTGACAAATCGCCCGCATCCACCCACATAATTTTCAAATTCAGCAGTTGAAAGAAACAAATTATTCAAAATATTTCAACAAAAACATATGTGACCCCCTCATTGGAACAAGCGCATCGAGCTCGTTCCAATGAGGGGGTCACATGATATGGATTTGTTGAATTTTTTTTTCGTAATTGAAATAATAATGCACACAGCATGCAGCACACCCGAAACAAAATTGCGTGTGCAATTTGTTCCCACGAGCATGCATTTGAAGTGAGGGACAAATGTCATTGATATTAGTTATGTATTTTCCAACCAGTTTGTAAATTGTAGTTAGGCATAGTTATTAGTTAACTGTATTAGCAAAGAGCCTCTTACCTTGAGTGGCTTGAATTTGATATGATCATAGGGTGAATATATAATCCTAATTTTTTCTTCTTTTGTACACTGCTAAGACAAAACAGTTCCATGTGTACTTTTACCGATTCCTCTCAATGAATTTTCTGGCAGGAATATGTTGCGAGTCATGAAAGGGGTGTGGTAAGAAATTATTATATGCCCCATTGACCAAGAGCTCCTTGTTTGACATTGACTATTGAAAAACAAATTTTACAATGCTAGATTTTAAAATAGGTTTTTTATGCCCTTGGCCTCTTTGAGGAGGGGGCATTATGTTATCACCATGTCCGTCGCGTCCATCCATTAACTTTTTGCATTCCATCAGTTAGCTAAAGTTCTACCAACCGGATCTTTACCTAACTTTATATGTGGGTTAGGTATTATGAGTGGAAGAAACCTATTTATTTTGGCCATGATGTGCCAACGGTCGAGGTCACTGTGACCTCCAAAGTTAAATACACTTGAAATTGGTTTCCACTCTATAACTGAAGTTCTGCAAGACTGATCTTGATATAAGTCAGTATGGAAGTTAGCTATGATGTGAGGTAGAACCCTGTTCATTTTGATGTTTATGTGCCAAAGGACAAGGTCACTGTGATCTTCAACATTAAATATACTTGAAATAGATTTTCACTGCATTCTGTCAATTAAGTAAAGTTCTACCAGCTGGATCTTTACCAAACTTCATATGTGGGATAGGTATGATGGGTGGAAGAAGCCTATTTATTTTGACCATGATGTACCGAAGATCAAGGTGACCTCCAATGTTAAATACATTTGAAATTGGTTTCTGCTGTATACTAAAGTTCTGCAAGATGGATCTTGATATAACTCAGTATGGAGGTTAAGTATGACGTGAGGTAGAACCCTATTCATTTTGAAGTTGATGTGCCAAAGGACAAGGTCACTGTGACCATCATAATTAAATGTACTTGAAACTGGTTTCCGCTCAATAACTAAAGTTTCACAGGACCAATCTTAACATAACTTCATATGTGGATTAGGTATGATGAGTGGAAGAATCCTATTCACTTTGACGCTGATGCAACACAGGACAAGGTCATACTGACCATCAATATTAAATGTTCTTGAAACAGGTCTCTGCGCTATAACTTAACTTTTGCAGAACCAATCATTACTTGACAATATGTGGATTAGGTATGATGAGTGGAACAACACTATTTATTTTGACCATGATGTCTGCTGATACGACACAGGACAAGGTCACACTGACCTTCAGTGTTAAATGTTCTTGAAACAGGTTTCTGCTCTATAACTAAACTTTTGCAGGACCAATCAAACTTAGCTTCATATGTGGCTTTGGTATGATAAGTGGAACAACACTATTTATTTTGACCATGATGTCCGGTGTCTGGCATCCATCATCCATCTGTTAACTTTTTGCATTCCGTCAATTAACTAAAGTTCTACTAGCCAGATCTTTACCAAATGTCATATGTGGGTTAGGTATTATGAGTGGAAGAACCCTATTTATTTTGACCATGATGTGCCAAAGGTTAAGGTCCCAATGACCTTCAATGTTGAATACACTTCAAATTGGTTTCTGCTTTGTAACTAAAGTTCTGCAAGACTCATCTTAATGTAACTCAGTATGTGTGTTAGGTATGACGAGTGGAAGAACACCTTTTATTTTGTCGATATGTCAAAGGTCAGGGTCACAGTGACCTTTTTGTGTAAACATTTTTTTTGATTACTCAAAAAGCCTTGTTTTGTGATGCATTGTTGGCATCTTGAGGAAGCTTCCCTTTGATTTTGGATATGCCCTTGAGAGACTTACCTACCTTTTAAGGACACTGCTCGAGGGCATATGCCATGCTTCGTGTTGTTCTTGTTTATGACATACGTTCATGCTTTTAAACAGTTCAATAAAATCAAAACATGGTTTTTCTGAAACATGTTTGTACAGTACCAAACAGTCAATTTATTCTGAAAGCACTATTACTCGCACTGAGGGATTTTTTCAGCATTATAATCTGCAATTTACAACACTTCATCAAAGAGAAGAATGTCAAATTTGTCTGTAGAAAACAATGTTACACTGACAGGCACGTGCTCACTGCTGCCCATGCAGAAAACAACCTGCAGTGCACTTGGCTGTTGGCAGTTTGATACAAAGTAACAGACATTTATCCGTGACTTGACATCCCAAGCGACCGAAATAACTGTTCATTCAACATTCCAACACCTTAACCCTTTCGTGTTACATTGACTACTCATCATTGTAAATCGACAAATGTTTGGTAGCTTTGACAATGTTTGTGTCGGCAAAAGAATTCTAACGTCTTGTGGTCAAACACTATTTATATTTTTATACAACAACCAATGGCCCAGACTTAGCTGGTGCTAACTCAAAAATATCCAAGGCCAAACACAAATTTTGCCCCCCAATCCCCAAAATTTGCATGCAAAACCGAAAAAATTATGTCCTTTGTGGTCCTCCATCCTTTTGTGATCTGCGCATGCGCAGTATCCAGGAAGACACCGAAATTAGCGCCAACCATTATTCTTTGTTTGGCCCTCTGTCAGATAACAACAAACTGACTTCTGTGCTTTTAAATCTCAGTTTTAATTATGCCAGACACAAATGAATGGTGATTTTGGTGGATCCATGGACACAGTAGGATGATGGAAGGAAGAAACTGTGGTTTGGAACATTCAGGGCTTTATAATTTTCAGAAAAATTGTTTCATGTTTCCCAATTTCGGGACATGGGCCTGACGTCATCATTCTTGCTAATGATTTTACCACTGTTTGTTAAGTGTTCCTGCCCTATTTTTCCTTGAAGCCCCCCAGTTAAACTCCCATGCTTTTTGGCTTGTTTTATTGAATTTTTTTTGTAAATTTCTTCGGAGTTTAACGTGTTACACAGAAGGTTTATTCTGTATATCCCCATGGTTATGTCCTCACCCTAGGGGTGTTTAGGTGTTTTTGGTCATGCATCATACATCCGATGTATCGTTTTTTCTTCTGATGAAGATCTTGCTTTATATCGGATAGTTCAAAATCTGTTACTGACTTCGGGCCGAGTTATTCAGTGCCTGGAGTCTTGTTTCCAGTTTTCATTCTGACGTTGTTTACATTGACAACACTGTGTTTATATATGTAGTTTCCTATTTATTAATCATGGTAGGACTATTGTAAGATACATTATATATTCCGTATTCCGGTAGTGTAGCATTAATTTTTGGATGATAAAAAAAAATTTTGTCCACACTTAAGCTCTATTGGGATACATTTGGACTCATCGTTCCCTTTGGGGACTTGGGCTCCTGTCAAAATTTTTTTCGAAAATTTTTTTGAAAATTATTTTTTGATTTATTGTTTTGAATGTTATTATTATGTATCTTTTTCATATAATTTTTGGGAGTTGGTGCGAGTACAGTCAACTTTAATTTGATTCAAAATGAAAGCTTTTTCCTCAAATTGCAAGGCGATGAAGTCTTCCTCTGATTTACATGATGGTTGTCTTACTTGTAGTCAGTGTACTCACACTAATTCTTGCTCAACATGTGTCGGATGGGATGACAAACGTTGGAGACGGGTGTCACGGTACGTTGTTAGCGGCGAGAGGCCAATGCCAGTCCTCTCGCCACAGAGTCAATCTAGTTTCTCAGTTTCTATTTCAGAGGAACAAGAACATGGTGATGTTTACATGACGCCTACAGAGAGTGTGCTGCCGTCGTCCCATTTAGATGTTCAAACAGAGCTTGTGGCAAAAACACTCATGAATATTAGGCAGGGCAAAAAACACACACCAGTGGTTTTAGCTCCCTGTCACCAGCTTGCTTGACCGGTGAAGCGGTTACTCCGTCCGTGGGTACCGTGACGCCGGGTGTGTCCGTTGCAGTCGAAAAGAGTGGAGTGGGTAGAGCGAGCATTTTAAAATATAAACAGGCTCACCCTGCGACGACGGAGAAGAGGAAGAAGCCGGCAAGTTCAGCGGGAAGCTCGTCGAGGTCTGGGGCCAGATGTGGTGGTTTGGAACTTGCGTCAGTCAGAGCATACGTCCACTCCTCCCGTCCGGGACGCTCCGTTAAGTTCACAGCCGGCGTCGGCTACAGTTATGGCTTCTTCATCAGCGTCTTCCAAGCACACACGACCGCACCTTGGCTACGTGACTTCTGATATCCAGCCTGCATCGCCGAGAAGGGACCACTCATCGTCAAAGAAGTCTGACCATCCGGTAGCCAAGGAGACAAGGCCTCTTTTATCGGGACGTCCAGAGAAAAGAGCCATCTCGGACACACCGTCCCAGGAACAGCCAGCGGCCAAGAAACAGAAGACTGCTGCTGCTCAGCCCTCCGTCACGCACTTGCTGTCACAGATTGCACAACTCATCACAGCATCCCAGCAAGTGCGGGAGCAGCCTACGGCAGGCTCATTCTGAGCTGTCGGATGGTGCTGGGTCGGTCCAGTCATCAGCGCGTTCAGATGCCGCTGAGCGTGAGTCTAATCTGATTCAGTCGGATGGTGAAAGGGATATGGAGGAGGATTACCCTTCCCTTTCGGAACAACACATGGTTGCGATGGATTTAATTCATCAATACTACCCTGAGTTCGTTCCAGCGAATCAGAATGTTGCAACTACTTGGAAGAAACCGCTGGTGTCGTTGGATGCTGACTTTATCTGGACAAAGGAGGAGGTCCTGTCCTTTCCGGTACAGTCTAGACAGGTGTTGCAGACCTTCGGCCATTTAGACGATGCCATATTCAATTTTTCCAGTGGGAAGAAGAAAGGCGGTTTCATGTCGTCATCTTCCGTATGTTTACCGTTTCTTGGACCACGTTCATTTAAAATGGTCGGAGAAGATGTCCAGAGAGTTCTTCTGTGTTTGGATGAGCAGGCTGAGGACGTAGACATGTCCCTAACCTTCGTCATTCACTATTCGCTCAGACACAATTGAGACGGCAATTTCTTCTAACAGAGCGAATTTAGACGCTATGTCTTACGCAGATCACCTTACAAGAGCTATGGCGCAACGTCTCAACGGAAAGGAATTTGAGGATGTTCGTACCTCTTTAAGAGTTCTTTCCAGGGCTGTTATGTTTACCACGTATAACTCCACCTTAACAGTGGCTAATTTGGAGTTAATCAGACATGATGGAGCCCTTGCATCGTCATCTTTAATAGATGACAAGGTGAAAAACTCTCTACGAGTCGCTCCGGTATCCGGTCATAAAATTTTTGACAATAAGCTTTCTTTGGTCTATGACCAAGCTACAAAGAAAGCGTCAAACACTCTGCTCCTTAAGTCGGCGTCTTGTCGACCCGCAGCAGCAGAAAAGAGTAAAGGAGGAGGTCCAGGACAAAAATCGTCTGAAGGGGACTCTCCGCGAAGGTATAAAAAATCCTCTTACACTTGCTCTGGGGATCGTCAATCTAGCGACTCGGGAAGGGGACGTAGGTCTGCCGAGACAACTGGTCAGACGCCCCTATGCCGGCGGGCCGAGGCTCTTTGCGAGGAGGACATGGTTTCTCCTCCCGTAAGCCTCACAGGTCCTACAGGTGATGGTCAGGACCTCTATTGCATTCCAGTTGGCGGAAAGTTATCAAGATTTGCGACAAACTGGATAACTGTTATGGAAGACCAGTGGGTGAAAAGTGTGGTCTCGGACGGCCTACGGCTATCTTTCCGAGCAAAACCACCGCTAATACGATGTCCGCGATGGACAAAACTTCCATCAAATCCTTGCAAAAGAGAGTCTCTCCTATCGGAGGTAAAGTCTCTCTTGGCAAAGGAAGCAATAGAGGTCATCGAGAACAAAGATTTCTCTAGGTTTCTACAGTCACCTGTTCCTCATACCAAAGCCAGATGGCTCATTCTGACTGGTAAAAGACTTGAGCTGGATAAACAAACTTGTCGTAACTCCAAAGATCTATATGGAGACCATTCGGTCGGTAAGGGCGAGCATTCGATTGAACGCCTATGCGGCAAGCATAGATCTAAAGGATGCATACTTTCATGTCCTAGTACATCCGGCATTCAGAAAGTACCTACGGTTCACCGTTCAAGGGATAGTATATCACTTCCGAGCAATGTGCTTCGGTCTGAATCTAGCGCCCTGGGCATTCACTCAAATAATGAACTCAGTAATGTTTCACTTCCGAGCTCATTCGTCTGTGGTAACATCGGCTTACTTGGACGACATTCTTCAGAGATACAGCAACAAAACTACTCTTCAGATCGATGTTCAGAGTCTGCTTCTTTTGCTCCGACGTCTCGGCTTCATCGTAAACGAGAAGAAGTCGGATCTAGCTGCGTCCAAGTCGTTCATTCACTTGAGAGCGAAATTAGTCAGTTGTTATGCTCGCTTTTATCTACACTCAGACACATTAACAGCGAGGGAATTTATGCGACTGATGGGGTTGTGCAGAGCATCTGCGGATCTTATTCCAATGGGTCACTTGTGCACACGTCCCCTCTAGATATTCTTCACCCAGAACTGGAGTGTGAAGACGCATTCGCTCGAGACCAGTATTCTTTCAACGGACCTGGTAAAACAAAAGGTCCAGATTTGGGCAGATATTCAGTGATTAATTCAGGGAGTTCTGCTGCAGCTGCCAGATTCGGCTTTCACGATTATGACGGATGCGAGTCAAACAGGTTGGGACACGACCCTGAGCCTGACAAACTCGAAGTGCCAGGGTCTTTGGGACCCTTGGTTCCTGGAGAAACACGTAAACATCAAAGAAATGATGTCAATATGGTTAGCACTACAACAGTGGATTCACATTATAGCAGACACGCACGTTCAGATATTGTCGGGGAACTCGGCAGTAGTAGGATACATCAGGAACCAGGGAGGCACGCAGTCGATTCCGTTATGCGAACTAACGGAAAAAATTCTTCTGTATGTCTTCAAGCATCAAGTTCATCTATCGGTCCGTCATATACGTATTAGCAGACTCGCTATTTCGGAAAGGTCACCTGTTGCCATCAGAGTGGACTCTCAACAAGTGAGTATTCAGACAGATTTGCTACCAGTGGGATCAACCTATGATAGATTTGTTTGCGACACACCTCAACAATCAGTTGCAGACTTACATGTCGCCATGCCCAGATCATCGAGCGTATGCAGTAGAAGCTCTCTCATTTCCATGGGATGGAATGATAGGATACGCATATCCTCCAACTCTGTTGATTCATCAGGTCTTGTTAAAGATCAAACAGTCTTGTTGCAAGATTCTGTTAGTAGCATCTCTGTCGTCACAGAAACCATGGATCAATCTTCTCAGGTGTCTGTTATGGGAAGCTTCCTCCACAAGAGGACCTTCTTTATCAGGGGAAGTCACGCACACTGCATCACAACCCGGAAGGTCTCAACCTTCACGTATTTCTGTTGTGCGGTCCTTCTTGCATGGCAAGTGTTTTACAGGATGAGCAGTTGACGCAATTTCTAATTGCAGGAGGTCCTCCTCTTCGCTGAATTACTCAGCAAAGTGGAAGGTTTTCTTCCGTTGGTGTAAGGATCAATCGATAGACGTTTATGATCCGTCCATACCGGATATTGCCAATTTTCTGGTCTACCTGTTGACGTTCTCAAAATGCAGTCCGTCACTATTAAGGGCTATAGGTCTGTGTTATCTGACACTTACGCTCATCATGATAACTTGGCAATTGGATCTAATGCTTCATTATCCAAACTAGTTAGAAATTTCTCTATAAATAGACCTAGAACACACAGATTAATTCCTAAGTGGAATTTAGCTTGGGTTCTGTTGAAGCTTAAAGAAGCTCCGTTTGAGCCTTTAGATGTTGTAGAGTTCAAATTCTTGACCAAAACAAACAGCATTTCTCTTAGCCTTTGCTTCCGCTAGAAGAGTTAGTGAACTCCATGCTTTATCTGTTGACGAATCTCACTATCGCAGTGTTGGAAATACCATCACTTTAACTGCAGAAGTGGGATTTTTGGCTAAGAATCAGGCTCCAGATAAAGGGCCTGAACCTATTATCATAAAGGCTCTGCCGTCTACGGACAACCGTAGACCTTTGCTGTGTCCAGTCAGGGCTATGCGCATATATAAACGCCGATCAGAGTTTATTAGAAAAGGAAGAAAATGCTTCTTTTTATCATTGATTCCAAACAGAAGAGATATTTCTGTTCATTCAGTTGCTAGATGGATTCAGTTGGCAATACGCATTGCCTATGAAAGTCTATCTTCGGATCAGCGTTCTGTAAATAAGATATCAGCGCATGAAGTTAGAGAGCTGTCCACTTCTTGGGCTTATTCTAACAGTATAGTCATCACTGATCTCATGAAAGCTGCGTACTGGACACAGCTTTCTACCTTTACCAAGTTTTACCTTAGAAATATAGAGTCCATCTCCAGTGACCTTAGATGTTTAGGTCCTCTATCTGTTGCTCAGAATGTCGTCCACTATGATTACATCTATAGTTATTTAGGCAATCCGTTCCAGCAGTGACGCTGTTCCACTGCCCTCTTCGTTCTGTGGTCACGTACCTCAGAACAAGGGGAAGAGGGGGGGGGGGGGGGGGATGGTTTTTCCCTTATTATCATCTGGCTTTTTATTGAAAAGCAAGGAAAGACCTCCTCCGGTGTCAGTATTCCCGAGTCGGTGTTGGGATGGTTTTAATGTGTAGCTCGGTGTGAAGCAAATTAATATGTCTCATTTATGTATTGTTTTTAAAGTGCAGCTCACTGTGAAGCATTTGCATATGTCATGTGCCAAACGGGCGTTAATATACATTCCTCGAACACTTTTAAATGAGTATAGGTAGTCTCATTCTCTGGACTATCTTTATATATTGGTTTCCCTTCACCAAATTAGCATAATGGGTTATGCTGGCAGTGAAATGGAGAATTATATATTATGTAATGCTCAATTACATTGTTGGTGTTATGTCTTTCTTGTTTCTCATAAATGAGAAAGTCACATATAATTCCTTTCTCTCCAATTCTCCTGTAGGAGCTATCCTTTAAGAAGTGATTGAGTAATTGGATTTTTAGCTCATCTTGACAAAGTCAAGCTGAGCTAATCTCATCACTCTCCGTCCATCGTCCGTCATCCGTTGTCCGTCGTCTGTCAACACCATGTTTTGCTCTTCTCCTCCAAAGCCACTGGGCCAATTCAAGTGAAAGTTTGTGTGAGTGATGGTCCCAAAGGGGCATTTCATTTTTGTTCAACTCAGCATGCCCAGCCCCATAGAGAGGGAGTAGGGGGAAATGCTCCAAAATATTTTTAAAATCTTCTTCTCAAGAACCAGTGTGTACAATGACTTGATATTTGCTATGGAGCTTCCATATGAGGTGTAGAATCAAGTTTGTTCAAACAAAGTTCATGAAGTAATATTTGGCTTTGTAATAGGAGGGGTAAGATTTTTGGCCCCGCCCAAAATTTTCATTTTCTGAACCGATGGTCCGGTATGAACCAAATTTGTTTTGTGGTAGTATTGGGTCATAAGTACTTGACCCATGCAAAAAAAAAAAATTCCCGCATCCCCATGGGAACCCTGGGAGCTAAAAATAGAAATATTTTCAAACGCCCATATTTCCCAAACCCCACGGAACAGAGAGCTTTTATTTGGTATGAAGTATCCTTATGACCAGTAGAATTGAATGGTAAAAAGAAATTGCCATCGGTTATGTTAGGGTGTTCTGTAATGGGCATCGAAAAAATGCTGAGTCAGCATATTTGCAAAAATTATAAAAAATCTTTTCTCCAGAAGCAATCATCAAAATCTTTTGATATTTGGTATACAGCATTCATAGGGGGGTCAGATAAAAGTTTGTTGAAATAAAGCTCATTGGTTCATATTTGGGCTCTCTACAGGAGCCCGAAGTTTTAACATAGGGTAATATGGGGAATATTCTTTAAAAATCTTCTTCTTCAGAACCACCAGTCAGAATCTTTTAATATTTGGTATACATCATTGTTTTGAGGGTCAGATTCTAGATTGTTCAAACCAAGTCCTTAGGTTAATATTTGGGCTTCCTACAGAAGCCCAAATTTTATCTTTGTTCAATATGGAGGGTCATTTAAAAAAATCTTCTTCTTCAGATCCATTAGTCAGAATGCTTTCATATTTGGTATGCAACATCTCTGTGGGGGTCAGATTCAAGTTTGTTCAAATCAGATCCCTAGGTATATATTTGGGCTCACTATGGTAGCCCATATTTTTACTTAGTGCAATATGAGGAAATTTCTTTAAAAATCTTCTTCAGATCCACCAGTCGGAATGCTTTTATATTTGGTATACAACATCTCTAGGGGGGGGGGGGGGGGGGAGGGGGGGGGGGGGGGGGTCAGATTCCAGGTTGTTCAATTCGAGTGCCTAGGTTAATATTTGGGCTCCATATGGGAACATGAAATTTAACTTAGTACAATATGAGGGAATTTCTTCAAAAATCTTCTTCTTCAGATTCACTTGTCAGAATGCTTTCACATTTGGTATACAACATCTCTAGGGGGGTCAGATTCAAGTTTGTTCAAATCGGATCCTTAGGTTAATATTTGGGCTCGCTATGGTAGCCCAAATTTGAACTTAGTGCAATTCGAAGAAATTTCTTTACAATTTCTCTTCTTCAGATCCAACAGTCAGAATGCTTTCATATTCGGTACACAACATCTCTTGGGAAGTCAGATTTAACTGTGTTCAAATCAAGAGCCTGGGTTAATATTTGGGCTCTCTATGGGAGCCGGAATTGGTCATTTTGCTGAAGAATTAAAAATTTTGTATTCAGTACCCTCTAGAGGTACTAAGATTAATCCACATAGGTTGTATCAAGGGGCTTCATAGGGGAGCTCTACATTTTACTTATGATCAACTGAAGAAAAGGCATGATGCCCAGATTATTTTTGTCACTCCTGAGGGACTCAAGGATTGACAGTGTAGCCTATGGAGATGGCGTGCTTATTGTAGACTCATTCTTGGACTCTGTTTAAATTGTGTTCTGTACAAGATGAGCGCTTCAGGCCCCGTGGGGCCTCTTGTCCTTTATGTCCTAGGCCCTCCAGCCTTTTTATCATTCAGCTAAGTCTGGGCCATTGGTTGTTGTATAAAATATTATAAATTCAAAGTAATTTGTATATTTTTTATACTTACCAAATGGCCCAGACGGGGATGGCCCTCCCATGAGTGGGCACTCATACCTCCCCGCTAATTATAACATTTAGCAGGCACTGTAGAAAGAATGATGTTGTCGCCAATTTCGGTGTCTTCCTGGATACTACGCATGCGCAGATCACAAAAGTATGGAGGACCACATAGGATATAATTTTTAGCTCACCTGACTGAAAGTCAGGGTGAGCTTTTCTTATCACTCTTCGACCGTCGTCCGTCGTCCTGCTTGAAGGTGGTGTTTGAGCCTCTTTCTCCTAAACCACTGGCCGCATTTTAATTAAATTTCATGTAAGTAGTGGTTATATAGGGGCATTTTGATTTTTATGCAAATTAGGTTTCGGCTCATATTGAGCAGAGGGGTGTGGAAAAAATGGCCAAATTTTTTGAAAATCTTCTTCTAATGAACCACCAGTAGCAGAGACTTGATATGTGGTATACAGAGGAGTCCTTTTGAGGTTTAGAATCAAGTTTGTTCAAGAGAAGTTTGTCGGGCATTATTTGCCTTCATTATGGGAGGGGCAAAAATTTTGGCCACGCCTAAAATTTCTATTTTCAGAACTGTGAGGTCGATTTGAACCAAATTTGATATGAGATGATAATGGGTCATAAGTAGTTGATTGATGCAAAAAAAAATTTTCCCATTGGGCAAATTCGGGAGCTAAAAATAGGAAAAACCTTAAAACTGCCATATCTCGAAAACTACACGGCACAGAGAATTCTTATTTTGTATAAAGCTTACTTTTATCCAGTAAAATAGAATGGTTAAAAAAAATCCCTGTAGGTTTGATCACAAGGTACTTATTTCAGGACTTTGAACTGTAGGCAATGGGAAAAACATTAAAAAATCTCCAGATCCAGCATGCAGAATCTTTTGATATTTGGTATGCAACATTGTAGGGTGGATCTGATTCTAGTTTGTTCAAATCGGCCCCCTGGGTTCATATATGGGCTCAGTATAGGAGCCTGATTTCGAACTTAGTGCATTTCAGGCAAATTTCTTAAAAAATCATCTTCTCCAGATCCAGCTGGCAGAATCTTTTGATATTTGGTATGCAACATTGTGGGGTGGATCTGATTCAAGTTTGTTCAAATCGGCTCCCTAGATTCATATTTGGGCTCACTATAGAAGCTTGAATTCGAACTTAGTGCATTTCAGGCAAATTTCTTCAAAAATCTTCTCCAGATCCAGCAGGCAGAATCTTTTGATATTTGGCATGCAACATTGTGGGGTGGATCTCATTCAAGTTTGTTCAAATCGCCCCCCTAGATTCATATTTGGGCTCACTATGGAAGCTCAAATTCGAACTTGGTGCATTTCAGCCATTTTCTTAAAAAAATCTTCTTCTCCAGATCCAGCAGGCAGAATCTTTTGAAATTTGGTATGCAACATTGTAGGGTCGATCTGATTCCAGTTTGTTCAAATCGGCCCCCTGAGTTCATATTTGGGCTCAGTATAGGAGCCCGATTTCGAACTTAGTGCATTTCAGGCAAATTTCTTAAAAAATCTTCTTCTCCAGATCCAGCAGGCAGAATCTTTTGATATTTGGTACGCAACATTGTGGGGTGGATCTGATTCAAGTTTGTTCAAATCGGCTCCCTAGATTCATATTTGGGCTCACTATAGAATCTCGTATCCGAACTTAGTGCATTTCAGGCAAATTTCTTAAAAAATCTTTTTCTCCAGATCCAGCAGGCAGAATCTTTTGATATTTGGTATGCAACATTATGGGGTGAATCTGATTCAAGTTTGTTCAAATCGGCCCCCTGGATTCATATTTGGGCTCACTATGGAAGCCCGAATTCGAACTTAGTTCATTTCTGGCAAATTTCTTAAAAAATCTTCTTCTCAAGATCCAGCAGGCAGAATCTTTGAAATTTGGTATGCATTCAAATTTGGATCTGATTCAAGTTTGTTCAAATCAGACCCCTGGGTGTATATTTGGGCTCAGTATAGGAGCCCAAATTTGAACTTAGTGCATTTCAGGCAAATTTCTTTGAAAATCTTCTTCTCAAGATCCAGCAGGCAGAATCTTTTGATATTGGGTATGCACCATGCTTAGGGGCGGTGAGATTCAA
Organism: Pictodentalium vernedei; assembly: GCA_031216915.1. Classification (NCBI taxonomy): domain Eukaryota; kingdom Metazoa; phylum Mollusca; class Scaphopoda; order Dentaliida; family Dentaliidae; genus Pictodentalium; species Pictodentalium vernedei. The sequence goes on from CM062297.1 coordinate 612,189,269, forward strand.
GTTTGTTCAAGCCAAGTCCCTGGGTTCACTGTGGTAGCCCGAATTATAACTTAGTTCAAAATGAGGAAATTTCTTTAAAAATCTTCTTCAGATCCAGCAGACGGAATGTTTTGATATTTGGTATGCAGCATCCTTAGGGGGTGAGATTCAAGTTTGTTCAAGCCATGTCCCTAGGTCCATATTTGGACTCACTGTGGGAGCTCGAATTGTAACTTAGTTCAAAATGAGGAATTTTCTTTAAAAATCTTCTTCTTCAGATCCAGCAGTCGGAATGTTTTGATATTTGGTGTGCAGCATCCTTAGGGGTGTGAGATTAAGGTTTGTTAAAGCCAAGTCCCTGGGTTTATATATGGGCTCCCTGTGTGAGCCCGAATTATAACTTAGTTCAATATGAGGAATATTCTTTAAAAATCCTTTTTTTTTATGTATACCCATACTATGTATGGTACACATAATGCTGGCATCTGGGGTGGCCATCCATCGTTCGTCCATCCTCTGTCTGTCTGTCCGTCCGTCCGTCCGTCCGTCCGTCCGTCCATCCGTCCGTCCATCCGTCTGTCGGTCTGTCCATCCGTCCGTCCGTCCATCCCGAAAAATTCCTCCAATCCCTTTGGCATGAGATAACTCAAAAAATATCAATCCGATTGTCATGTTACTTTATATATCTATTCAGGTTACTGATGTGCTGTGCTGTATAGTTTTTTATGTAAATCTGATAATTTGATCCTGAGATATTAACCCTTTATCCATCAAATTAGAGACTCCTCCAATCCCTTTCTATATGTACCCATACCATGTATGGTGTACATAGTGGTGGCCCTCCGTCATACAGCTTTCTACTAGTTCCGCATATGGGTACACATCTGATGATTTCAGCGTCCTATTTTTTTTAGATCCACTGTCAGAATCTTTGGATATTTGATATAAGCTTTTCTTGTTGAAATCAATTCTCTAGGTTGATATTTAGGCTACCATGTCAGGTGAGCGCCCTCAGGCCCCCTGGGGCCTCTTGTTTCGGTTTTGGATGCAAATTTTGGGGATTGGGGGGGAGGGGCAAAATTTGTGTTTGGCCCTGGATATTTTTGAGTTAGCACCAGCTAAGTCTGGGCCATTGGTAAGTATACAAAATATACTAATTACTTTGAATTTATAATTTTCCCAACGCTATCCCGTAAACTATAGGTATAGCAGTTATCCGGTTGACAGCTTTTCCAACCGGTTACTCCAATAACGGCCAACTGTTTCAGCACTAGATGATTACAGAAAAATACGATTTGTCTTTGCCGATATTAGTAAGGCATTTGATAAGGTCTGGCACAAAGGTTTGTTGATAAAATTGGTAAAGATAGGCATTACTGGCTCTTTGCTTTCATGGTTCAAATCTTACCTCAATCAAAGACAGCAAAGAGTTGTAATTGGCTCCAAATCCTCAAGATGGAGTCTCATATCTAGCGGCGTTTCACAAGGTTCAATACTCAGTCCTCTACTGTTTTTGATATACATAAACAACATTGTCGATGGAATTGGATGCGACATATGTTTGTTTGCAGATGACACATCTCTGTCAATAATTGTTGAGATATTGAAACTTGAAAATTGGTCTCAACAATACCTTGTTACTTTTAATGCATCTAAAACAGTGGAAATGATAGTATTGAGGCGAATAAACCAACCATTCCACCACCTTTGGAATTCTTTGCGGAAATTATAGAAAAGGTTTCTACCCATAAACACCTTGGTCTGACGCTTAACAGTCATAGTACATGGGGTGATCACATTGATGCCATAGTCAAGAAAGGTTGGAATCATCTCTGTCTACTTCACAGGTTTAAATTTAAATTAGACAGGAAATTTCTGCAACAAGTTTAGTTTTCCTTTATGAGACCTGCCCTAGAGTATGCTGCGCCGGTTTGGGATAACTGTATGCTTGCCTAAGCTGATGAACTTGAGAAAAACTAGGTTGAAGTGGCCAGGCTTGTCATGGGTCAACAAAGAGTGCTAGTGCTAGTGAAGCTAAATTGTATTTTGAAACTGGTTGGGAGACACGAGACCAGAGATGTCAAAAACACAAACTTACTCAATTTTACAAAATGTATCACAAATATTTACCGAACTATTTTTCTAATTTGATACCACGACACGCATGAATCTCAGCGTTATAACACGTGCATGAATCTCAGAGTTATAATATGAGAAATATTCAAAATTTGACCACCCCACACTCACGCACTACATTGAGACAAAAATAATTTATTCCGTCGATGCTAAAAATTTGGAATGAACTTCCAACAGTTACATGTAAAACAAAATCTCCTGCAGCTTTCAAAATGCTAATAATTACAAATAACAAACCGCCTAAATTCTATTATGCTCTTCCAGAAGTAGCCAGATATATCATTATAGAATGAGATTAAACTGCAGTAACTTGAATGAAGACAGTAATAACCACTTATCCATACTCCCCATTTTATAACTGTGGCCATGTAAAATCAGCACACCAATTCTTATTGGAATGCCCATTGTATAACACAGCTCGATAGCAAACAGTTAACCAGTTACCAAATCAGATAACTTCAGATATCCTTTTATTTGGATCAGAGCAATTAACAGAACAAGAAAATGAAAACACTTTCATCATGGTACAGCAATTTATCTAAATATCAAACAGGTTCAAGCACTGATCTTTACCCAGCCACTCCACTAATAAAGGCATATTCAAGTCGTCACTGTTGTGGTTAAAATTTGTTACCGTGGGTGGGAGAAGAGTCCTTGGAGTGAGGCCTTCAGCCACATGCGTTGGTTCAGCATCACTGAAACGAGGGTTTTCTGCCTGGTCTTGGTGATTCTGGACTGGTGCTGGTTGTTAGGGGTATAATTTCAGGGTCTAACTTATGGAACCGGGATTTTGCAACCTGTAAATTCCCAATGTTTTAACTTATGAGAATGATACCTAATACACAAAAAAATTGAGGCAGGAACAACTCTCGCTGATAAGACAAGTTCCATTTCTTTTATCCCCCAAATGTGACCATATGGAACCCACGGGTTCAGAGTTTTATGGGTTGAAATTGTTATGGAATTTGTTATATGATGGAATGGAATTCTATCAAGGACTGGACACACTGACTGATCTCGTCATTGGCAGCCCATAACTACTCGCCCACCTCTCATATCTCATCTCCACATATTACTGGACTACTGGCACTAACAAAACTGATCTCTTCTTCCTTATTTTTCATACTGTTTTTTATTTTATAAATACCTCTGTTGTATCACTGTAAGCTTAAAGAGTTACATTGTAATTTCTCAGTCTTTGGAGACGACTTTTTTAAGCTCAAAGCTTGCTGTCAAATCCAACTCGTACGTCTATTGACACAAGATTTTTTTTTAACATCATTGGATAGGTAAATGTTTTCAAATTGTATTTAACACATGCAATATTCTTTCTTTCAATAAATATTGTTTAAATTAAATTCTGCAGATCAGTAGCTTATCTTTGTGGTACACCTACCTCAAACTTATCGCCATCTTTGTTTTCAAGGGTGAGTATTATTCCACCAGTCGAAAATAATCTTTTCATCCTTAGATCGGTAGATGTCCTGGTACAGATCTGTCCACCTCAGCTTTTACGATATCCCTCTCAAAGTCCTCTCTCTTGTTAGCCATCTCATATTACTTTGTGTACTCATTGGATATCCGTTATATGCCCACTTTTTCAAAAAGTAATTTTTATCTAACATCAGAGCCTGGGTTGGGTGGGTCATGTGGGCTTCTGTGGCTCAAGATTTGGTAGATAGGCTTGGAGGCTTTATAGGAGATGAAACGGATCTGAAGAGCCTTTCCAGGTCTTTCCCTCGATGGTTATAGTTTTTAGCTTAACTTGACGAAGTCAAGATAAGCTATTGCCATCACGCGTGTGTAAGTCTGTAGTCTGTGAGTCTGTTCACATTTTCCTTTAGCACAGGCTACACCCCGTAGTTCTTGTCTGATTGTTACAAAATTTGATATGCAGGTTTGAGGCCATGTCTAGATGAGAACGTCCCCTTTTGGTCGCGATCGGTCAAATGTGATGGCTGCCCAAGCCCAAAACCTTTAGCACAATCTACAGGTCATATTTATGAAGGGATCTCATGGTAACTTGGTAGGATGACTCTGTATAATATCTAGATGAGAACGTCCCCTTTTTGTCCTGATCTGTCAGCTGTGATGGCTGCCCAAGCCCGAAACCCAAAAACTTTTAGCACAGCCTACAGGTCATATTTAAAACGGAGTGATTTCATTGTAACTTGGTAGGATGACTCAGTATAATGTCTAGATGAGGACGTCCTCTTTTGGTTGGGATGGGTCAACAGTGATGGCTACACAGTCCCGAAGTCCAAAAACCTTTAGCACAGTCTATAGGCCATACTTATGAAGGGATTTCATTGTAACTTGATAGGATGACTCGTTTTGGAATAATTTCACTGTAACTTTGGTTGACATACATTAACTGTGAGAGCCACATTCACCCACCCCTCACTACTTTAGTACAGTCTACACCTCAAATTATTTTTATTGAAAACATAGGATACAGGAAACAGAAATTAGTGCAATATGAGGGAAATTCTTGTTGTAATTCATAATCCTTCATAAACATTGAACATTATCCTCTTCATCAAACACAAAACACAATCAAGTTAAGCTACAGTGTCATTGACACTTTCATTACTTAAGGTCTACATCTGCGGCTTGGTCTGATTCAAATTTGTGCAAATCAAGTCCCAGGTTTTATATTTGGGCTTCTTTTAACTTAGTGCAGTATTTGATATATAGACAATAAACATATAGTGTGTTTTTATATCTGTGTTATACAACGAGTTGAAATATGGTTTATTTTTTCGAGGCTTTGCCGAGAAAAAATAAACCATATTTCAACGAGTTGTATAACACAGATATAACTAGAAAAATTGTGAGCACTGCTCACTAAATGATACCACCCACTCCCACCAAGAAACATTTTACAACAGTAAAAGTGTGTTCAATGTAGAGAGCACAAACACTGACACCAATGTTTGAAGGTTTCATTGAAATCTATTCGCTAGTTTCAAAGAAGTCGTGGATAGCAAATGTCAACACCCCCCACCATGCAAGCTTGAATTGACAAAGCCCATTTTTAAATATGGGAAACCCTCAAAATGGAAATATCTGAAAACAAACAGCAGGTGCACATCTTCAATATATGTAAAAGAATGTCTGAAAGTTTCAATGAAATCTTTCAATGGTTTAAGAGGAGTTGCGGATAGCAGATCTGTACAGAATGTCAACTGAATTTGACAAAGTTCATTTGTCAATATGGGAAACTGTAAAAAAAAAATATCTGAAAACAAAATAGGAGGAGCACATCTTCAATGTATGTAAAAGAAGGTCTGAGAGTTTCAATGAAATCCGTTCACTGGTTTAAGAGGAGTTGCGGATAGCACATGTGTACCCTCCCCCCCCTCCCCAAAGCGTAACACCACTACAGCATAACGGACGGACGGACGTATGTCGGAATATGAAAATATCTGAAAGAAAAAGAATGCCTGTAAGTTTCAATGAAATCCACCCACTGGTTTAAGAGGAGTAGCGGATAGCAGATGTGTACCCCCAAAGCGTCACGGACGTACGGACGGAGTAGCAGATAGCAGGTGTGTACCCCCCACAAAGCATCACAACAATTTGGCTAAGTTCATTAAGACCTTTGGGACAGAGTAAAAAAAAAAATACCTGAAAGTAAAATAGGAGGTGCACATCTAGAATGTATATAAAAGAATGCCTGAAAGTTTCAATGAAATCTGCCCACTGGTTTAAGAGGAGTAGCGGATAGCAGATGTGTACCCCTCAAAGCATAATGGATGTATGGACGTACGGACGTACTAAGTTCATTTTGCCACATGGGATAGAAAAAATAAAAATACCTGAAAGCAGAATAGAAGGTGCACATCTATAATGTATATAAAAGAATGTCTGAGAGTTTCAATGAAATTCGCCCACTGGTATAAGAGGAGTAGCGGATAGCAGGAGTGTACCCCCCTAAAGCATCACAACAATTTGGCTAAGTTCATTTCGCCCTTTGGGAAAGAGTAAAAAATAAAAATACCTGAAAGCAAAATAGGAGGTGCACATCTATAATGTATAGAAAAGAATGCCTGTAAGTTTCAATGAAATCCACCCACTGGTTTAAGAGGAGTAGCGGATAGCAGATGTGTACCCCCAAAGCGTCACGGACGTACGGACGTACGTAAGTACGGAAGTACGGACACCATGAATGCTATATACCGCCCACTTTTCAAGTGGGTGGTATAAAAACACACTATATGTTTATTGTTTTTATCTGATAACAAACAGACACCCGTCTCGTGCGTCTACCCGACTTATATATGCTTCCCACGGGCCTCCAAAGAAAACCAGTCTACGAGACAAAGGAAATAGGACAAGACACATAGAGTTGTGTCCCTTACATTACAAAATCGATGACGGCGATTGTAAAGTGCGATTGCACTTCTTGCATCATGTAACTGCGCTGGAACAAAATAAATTTCAACTATTTTATTAACAGTAACAAAATGGTGTTTCAGTAGAGTTATTCTTTTTTTGACATAGTTCCAGTTTTCTTCCGTGTTTTATGCTGTAGTCCCAATATAACAAATAATTTTGCGTTTGTTTACAATTTTTACGAAGTGTTTTTTTTTTCAGGTAGAGCAGACGAACTTTTAATTAGCGCAGTTCCGCGAGTACTTTTGATCGAGGCTGTGACTATAAATAGTTCGCAGTCGCCGCATACTAATTACTATTAACATTCAAGTAATTTCTACAATGTTTTGAAGCAAAATTTTAGGTTGCCTTTATTGAAGCAAAATAAATAAGAAATGACACCATCAGAGGATTTTGACAAAGTGCAATAAGCGTACAATTAAAACCTGCCCTGTGATATAACGATGTTTCATGAATGAATGAATGAAAATGGAATTGAAAGAGGTCAGAGGTCGTTCGCATAAATTATAATTATATACAACACCTGTTGTATATACTTCAAGTATATACAACGGTTGTTATACTCTATGGTTATCAGATAAATTTAAAAATCCTTTCTGAACCACCAGTCAAAATCTTTTGATATTGATATATGACATCCTAAGTGGAAGGGGAGTCAGATTCACTTTGTTCAAATCATGTCAATATGTGGATTCTTTACAGGAGCCCAAATTTTAATTTAGTCCAATAGGAGGAATTATCTTAAACAATTATCTCCTCTTCCACTTGTCAGTCCAATGGAAGGGGGGGGGGGGGGGGGGGGGGGGGGGGTGTCGGGCAGCTTCAAGTTTGTTCAATTCATGTCTCTGGGTTTATATGGGGGGGGGGGGGGTGGTCAGCTTTAAGTTTGTTCAATTCATGTCCCTAGGTTTATATATAGGATCCTGCATTTTAGCTTAGTCCAATATGAGGAATTATTATTAGGAATCTTTATCAGATCCACTAGTCAAAATCTATTGATATTCAGTTTGAATCAGCCTAATGGTAGGCGGATTCAAATTTGTTCAAATCAACCCCCTAGATTCATATTTAAACTTAGTACAAGAGGAGAAATATTCTTTAAAAATCTTCTCAAGAATCACCAGTCATAATCTTTTGATATATGGTTCTCAACTTCCTTAGGGTGGGCAGATTCAAGTTTGTTCAAATGAAGTCCATGGGTTAATATTTTGGCTGCCTATGCAAACCCAAATTTTAAATTAGTCCAGGAATAATTTTCTAAAATCTTCTTCTCAACAACTACCAGTTGGAAACATTTGATAGTTGGTACACAATATCCTTAGGGGCATCAGATTGAGGTTTCTTCAAATGAAGTCTGGTAACTGTGTGGGTTAATAATTGGGCTCCTTATGAGAACCTGAATGGTAATTTTGTGCAATATGAGATATAATATTTAATAGATCCTTTTTTGAACAGCATTCTCAGATGAGCACCTCAGACCTCTTGTTTTTATTTCTTTCAGTTTATGGTTGACATTTCCAACAGGCTTCAAGTCTCTAGTTCATGCATTCAGTTATTTACTGTGTTGAAAGAAAATCAGAAGAGTGAGATTCCAGTTCTGGTCATTTTTAACAAAATGTAAGTGTGAAATTTATAATGTTGAAAACAAGTGCTATATGGAAATGCAGTTCAATGGGCAGACTGACAGTCACACCACATTGATCTTTATATCAACACATTTCAGAAATTTAACTGCTTTTCTTTCATAGAATCCAAATTTTATTTTTGCACACCAAGTTTTAGTGGCTTGTCAAAAAAATCACCTCATGTTTTTTAGCACACCTGACTGGGGCTTAAGTGATCACTTTTTGTCCATCGTCCATCTGTCGTCCATCCATCCAGCATGAACTTTACATTATCGACTTCTCCTCATAAACCACTAGACCAAATTGAACTAAATTTGATGTTCATGTTCCTTATCATATGTCAATTCAAGTTTGTTCAAATATAGGGGGCACCACAAGGGGCATTACTCTGATAGTACCCATAAATTGTTTTCAAAAATTAAAAAAATCTTCTCCAGAACCATCAATTAGAATCTTTTGATATTTGGTATATAACATCTCGGGGGTGGGGTGGGGGGGGTGGGGGGAGGGTCAGCTTCAAGTTTGTTCAAATTGAGTCCCTGGGTTAATATTTGGGCTTCCTGTGGGAGCCCAAATGTTAACTTGGTGCAATATCAAGAATTTTTTTTTTTTAAATCTTCTTCAGATCCATTGATGAGAATGCTTTCATATTTGGCATACAACATCTCTGGGTGGGAGGGGGGGGCAGATTCAGGTTTGTTCAAATGGAGTCCCAGGATTTATATTTGGGCTCCCCATGGCAGCTCAAACTTTAACTTAGTGCAGTATGAGGAAATTTCTTTAAAATCTTCTTAAGATCCACCAGTGAGAATGCTTTTGTATTTGATATAAAACATCTCTAGGGGAGTCATATTCAAGTTTGTTCAAATCGAGTGCCTGGGTTTATATTTGTGCTCTCTGTGGGAGTCCAAATGTTAACTTAGTGAAATATGATGGAATATTCTTTAAAAATCTTCTTCTTCAGATCCAGCAGTCAGAATGCTTTCATATTTGGTATTATAACATCTCTAGGTGGGTCAGATTCAAGTTTGTTCAAATCGAGTCCCTGGGTTAATAGTTGGGCTTCTTGTGGGAGCCCGAATTTTAACTGCAATATCAAGAAATATTTTTATACTGTACCAATGACCCAGACTTAGCTGGTGCTAACTCTAACAAAACCAGGGCCAAACACAAATTTTGCCCCCCAATCCCCAAAATTTGCATCCAAAACAAAAAGAAATCATGTCCTATAGGACCTCCATACTACGCCCCCACTGCGCATGCGCAGTGTCAAGGACGTCCCGAAATTGGCGCCAATTATCATTCTCTGTTTGGCCCTTCATCAGTCAACATCTCACTGATCTTTGTGCTTGTAAATCTCAGTTTAAAGGATGCCAGACACGTAATTTTTGGAGAAATGGTGATTCTAAGGAGGATATAGAAGGAGGAGCGGAAAAAGAAGTGACAAAAAATAATCAGGGCTGTACTTAAAATTTTTTGATGAAATTATGTTAAGTTGCCTATTTTTGAGGCATGGGCCTCTTGTTGTCATTCTTGCTAAATGTTGCACTGCTTATTCAGTGTTTCCTCTCCCCTAGCCTTCTAAAGTCCCCCCTTGCAATTCTCCCATGCTTTTGGCATATTTTTGAGAAAGTTCATTTCTAAAATTTTCCTGGGAGAGTTGCTTGGATACAGAATGTTTTCTGTTATTTTCCCCATAGTTACGTTTTCACCCATGGGTGTATAAACGTTGTGTTCTGCATCTTCCATCTGATGTTCTGCAGATTCTCCCCTGGGAGTCTCTGTCTTGCATCAGATAGAGTGTAATTTTGATGACTGATTTCGGGCCAGTTTTTTCAGTGCCTGGAGTCATGTTTTCTGGTGTTTTACACTGTTTGTTTACATTGGCAACAGCCTTTTTTGAGGGGGGCTGTTTGCCTTTGGTGTAGTTTATCTCACTATAAGATACATTTATATTATCCGTAAGTGTCTCATTAATTATTTAATATAAATTTAAAATTTTTGACCACACTTTGCCATCGGATCCATCGGGGCTCAATGTTACTTTTCAGCAAATTGGGCTTCGCTGAAAAAATATTTTTTCTAAATTATTTTGATTTGCAATTGTTTTTTCATTTATTAATGGATCATGTTATTATGTATCTTTGTGTCAGGGGTTTGTGCGAGTAACTAGGACTTATTGTTGACTTTTCACAATGAAAGGATATTGTTCAAATTGTAATGGGAAGAAATCTTCCTCTGACTTTCATGATCATTGTATTAACTGTAGTCAGTGTTCTCGCACTAATCCCTGTTCTATATGTCAATATTGGGATGACAAACATTGGAAACGTGTGTCACGGTATGTTGTTTCTGGAGAAAGGGCTATGCCGGCTCTTTCTCCGCAAGGTCACTCTACTCTCTCAGTTTCTATTTCAGAGGAACAAGAACAGGGTGATGTTTCCATGTTATCTTCTACAAGTGCGCGTCCGTCGTCACAAATGAATTCAGAGCTAGCGGCAAAAGTGCTCATGGAGATTAGACAAATGTCGTCCGCTAGCTCGCCCGGTGTAGCGTCCATTCACTGAATGGTTCGGCAGCCAGGTTCGTCCGATGCGGTCCAGGAGGAAATTTTGGGTGATGCGAGCACTATAAACATACAATGTGCACACCCAGTGACGGCGGATAGTAAGCGAGAACGGAGGAAGCCTTTGAGTCCGGTTCCTAGCTCGTCCAGGTCCAGCCGGGCCGCGAGCGAGAGAGGCCCCTCTCTCGTACAACAACATCTGGGACCAGATGTTGTGGTACAAAATGTGTCGCAAGCGGAGCATACGTCCGTCGCTCGGGACGCTCCGTTGTATAGGCAGTCCGCGGAGACTGCTAAGGCTTCTTCTTCTCGTCAGCGCACACAACCGCACCTTGGCTGCATGACCGCCGATATCTTACCAGCTTCGCCGATCAAGGATTCTTCGGCGACCAGGTCACACCATCCGGCAGCCAGGGATTCGAGACCGATGGACTCCGGACGTTCGCATAGAAAAAGTATGCGGGAGCCATCTGATGCGGAGCTGCCCTCGGCGAAGCAGCGAAAGACTGCGCCTCCGCAGGTCTCGACGCCGGACATTCTTGTGCAGATAGCACAGCTTATCGCAGCATCCCAGCAGCCGACAGAAACGGTGTCGGATCAAGAATTATCCGACGGCGCAGGGTCGGTACGCTCTGCTGAAGCATCGGGGGCGGACGACCGGGAGCATCATGAGGTCCGACCGGAGAACATTTGAATTATTGAACAACGCTATATTTAAACTTGCTTCCAAAACGGGGGAAAGCAGGTTTCTTGTCCGCAAATACTCTCAACCTGCCTTTCATTAATGCAGGGAATAAATTCGACACGGCAGGACAGGGTATCCCGAGAGTTCCTCTGCGTATGGACGACGAGGCGGAAGACTTAGAGCTATCATTACCGTCGTCGGCTTCTATTCCAACCGTGGTGTTGGAAACAGCTATTTCGTCTAACAGAGCCAATTTAGATGCCTTATCTTACGCAGATCACCTTACTAAGGCGTTATCACTGCGCCTTCAAGGGAAAGAGTTTCAGGATATACAATCCTCTTTAAGACTTCTTTCAAGGGCAGTAGCTTATTCCATGTGTAACTCCGCCCTTTCAGTGGCAAACCTGGAGTTGGTTAGACGTGACGCAGCCCTAGCTACATCCACACTCGTGGATACTAAGGTGAAGAACTCTCTTAGAGTCGCTTCGGTCTCTGGAGAACTTCTCTTTGACGGCAAGCTTTCTGCTATTTATGATAAAATTACAAAGAAAGCTTCGGATTCTCTGTTGTTCAAATCTGCTTCTAAGAAGTCGGATACAGCAGACAAGAATAAGACAGGCACTTCTGGGTCTAATGCGCCCAAGAGAGGTTCCTATAGAGGTTCCGGTGCGTCCTCTTGGTCTTATTCGAGAGACCGTCAGGGTAGCGACTCTCGTTCGGGACGTCCTTCGGGCCGGGACAACCGGTCGGACGCCCCGAGGTCGACGGGGCGAGGTGCGGGTCATGGAGGACGTGGTTTCTCCTACCGCAGGCCTCGCAGGTCCAGGAGGTGATGGCTTAAACCTCTATCGCGTACCTGTTGGCGGAAGGTTGTCAAGCTTTTCACAAGAATGGGCGTCGATTACGGACGACCCTTGGGTGAGAGGAGTGACTTCAGAAGGTCTAAAGATATCCTTCAAACGAAAGCCTCCATTAACTCGAAGTCCAAAGTGGACTCAACTTCCGTCAAATCTGCAGAAAAGAGATCCTCTGTTATCAGAGGTGCAGTCTCTTTTAATGAAGAACGCGGTAGAGGTCGTAGAAAACCAGGAGACTCCAGGATTCTACAGCCATCTGTTTCTGGTTCCGAAACCAGACGGCTCGTTCCGTCCAGTTATAGATTTGAGCTGGATAAACAAGCTGATCGTCGCTCCGAAATTTTATATGGAGACGATTCGGTCGGTCAGAGCGAGTATTCGGGTGAACGATTATGCAACAAGCATAGATCTCAAAGATGCGTACTTTCACGTCATGGTACATCCGACATTCCGAAAGTATCTACGCTTCGCAGTCCTAGGAGTGGTGTATCAATTCCGGGCGATGTGCTTCGGATTGAATCTAGCACCCTGGGCTTTCACTTGGGTAATGAACTCGGTAATGATCTATTTCCGAGCTCATTCGTCTGCGGTAACGTCGGCCTACCTGGACGACATTCTTCAGAGGTACGGCAACGAGTTAACTCTTCAGAACGATGTTCAGAATCTACTTCTATTGCTCCGACATCTCGGTTTTATAGTAAACGAGGAGAAGTCGGATCTGGTGCCGTCCAAGTCATTCACTCATCTGGGAATGAGCTTCGAGACGCACAACAATCTCGTTCGTCTGCCGTTAACCAGAGCGAAATTAGTCAGTTGTTACGCTCGCTATTGTCTGCACGCAGACAAAGTCACAGCGAGAGAATTTATGAGACTGTTAGGTCTGTGCGGAGCCGCTGCGGATCTCATTCCTATGGGGCGGTTACGCACACGTCCTCTCCAAATTTTCTTGACGCAGAATTGGAGTGTGAAAATTCATTCGCTCGACGTAGACGTTCTCTTGTCAGATCAAGTGACACAAGAGATTCAGACTTGGGCAAACATTCAGTGGTTAACTCAGGGAGTTCCGCTGCAGTTGCCGGATCCGAGTTTTACCATTATGACGGATGCCAGTCAAACAGGTTGGGGTGCATCATTAATCCCAACGGATTCGAGATGCCAGGGTCTTTGGGATCCGCAATTCCTGTGCAAGCACATAAACATCAAGGAAATGATGTCAATTTGGCTTGCGTTACGTCATTGGATGGACATTATTCACAATGCTCATGTCCAAATCCTATCCGACAATACGACAGTAGTGGCGTATATACGGAATCAGGGAGGCACTCATTCAGTTCCGTTGTTCAATCTAACGGAAAGAATCCTTCTGTTTGCGCTAGAACATCAGGTTCTTCTTTCGGTCCGTCACATACCGGGTCGTCTGAATGTGCTAGCAGACTCCCTTTCATGAAAGGGTCGCTTGTTGCCGTCGGAGTGGACTCTCAACAAACAAGTATTCAATCAGATTTGCTACCAATGGGAACGGCCAATGATAGACTTATTTGCGACACATCTCAACAATCAGTTGCAGACGTATGTGTCTCCGTGTCCGGATCCAAGAGCATTTGCAGTAGACGCTCTGTCAATCCCTTGGGACGGAATGATAGGATATGCGTATCCTCCAGCGCCGTTAATTCAACAAGTATTGCTAAAGATAAAACAAGCTCAATGCAAGATTCTGTTGGTAGCATCTCTGTCGCCACAGAGACCGTGGATAAATCTACTCAGGTGTCTGTTGTGGGACCTACCGCGAAAGCTTCCTCCACGGGAGGATCTTCTTTCGCAGGGGAAATCGCGCCAACTCCATCACAACCCGCAAGGTCTCAACCTTCACGTTTTTCCGTTGTGCGGTCCTTCTTGCATGGCAAGCACTTTACAGGACGAGCAGTGGATGCGATTTCTAACTGTAGGAGGACCTCCTCTTCGCTAAACTATGCGGCTAAGTGGAAGGTTTTTCGTCGTTGGTGTAGGGATCATTCTGTAGATATATTCGACCCCTCTATACCAGACATTGCAAACTTTCTAGTATACTTGTTTGACGAAATCAAACTGCAGCCTGTTACTATTAAGGGTTATAGGTCTATGTTATCTGATACCTATGCACATCATGATAGTTTACAAATTGGATCTAATGTCTCTTTATCTAAGTTGGTTAGAAACTTCTCGATAAATAGACCCAGAACTCTTAGATTAATTCCTAAATGGAATTTAGCGTGGGTTCTTCTTAAATTGAAGGAAAAGCCATTTGAACCTCTTGGGACAGTAGATTTCAAATTCTTATCTTATAAGACAGCTTTTCTCTTAGCTTTCTCTTCTGCTAGAAGAGTCAGTGAGCTTCATGCACTGTCGGTGGATGATTCTCACTATCGTAGTGTCGGGAACACTATCACCTTCACTACTAATGTGGGTTTTTTAGCTAAGAATCAGGCTCCTAATAAATATCTGGAACCTATTGTTATTAAGGCTCTTCCGTCTTCAGAAGGGGGTAGGCCTTTACTCTGTCCTGTTAGAGCGTTACGTATCTATAAACAGAGATCTCAGTTTATCAGAAAGGGACGGAAACGTTTCTTTCTGTCTTTGATGCCTAATAGAAAGGACATTTCGGTCCATTCTATTGCTAGATGGATTCAATTAACTATCCGTACTGCTTATGAGAGTTTATCTTCTTCTCAGCAGTCTGTGCTTAAGATTTCCGCTCATGAAGTAAGAGCTCTTGCTACTTCTTGGGCTTATGCTAATAGTGTTGCTATTACAGATTTAATGAAGGCTGCTTATTGGTCTCAGCCATCCACATTCACGAATTTTTATCTCAGAAATATTGAGTCCATTTCTGGAGACCTGCATTGTTTAGGTCCGTTATCTGTTGCTCAGAATGTCGTCCACTAAACAGTTGCAACTATAGTTATGCAGGCTTTCTGTTCCGGCAGTGACTCCGTCCGGCTGCCCTCTTCGCTCTGGGCTATTTGACCCAGGGCAAGGGGAAGGGAGGGGGGGGGGGGGGGGGGGGGGGGGCGGGTGTTCCCTTAGGTCACCTGCTTTATAGTGAAAAGCAAGGGAATGCCTCCTCCAAGTCAGTATTTCTGAGTCGCTTCCGGGATGGTTTTAAAGTGTAATATTAATGTTAAAATTCATTCATGTCTTATTTTTAAAGTGTAGCTCAGTGTGAAGCATTTGTATATGTCAAGTGTCAAACGGGCTTTAATATACAATACTCGGACACTTTTAAATGACTATAAAGAGTCTCAATTCTCTGGACTACTTTATTTATTGGCTTACTTTAAAAATAATTAGTATAAGGGTTATACTGGATGTTAATAGAGAACATGAATATTATTGTGCTCAATTATTAAGGGTATTGTATCTTTCTAATTTAATATTAAATAAGAAAGATACATGTAAAGCCTAATACTCCTTTTCTCCTTAAGGGGTTACCTCTTTATTATATAGTTGAGCTTATTGGATTTTCCTCTATGTCCTAGGCCCTCCAGCCTGTTTACTATTCAGCTAAGTCTGGGTCATTGGTACAGTATAAAAATGTTAAAAAATTTATAGTAATTTATATATTTTTTATACTTACCAATGACCCAGACGGGGATGGCCCTCCCAGGAGTTGGGAACTCTTGCCTCCCCGCTGAGTACATAGCGCTGACCAGGCACTGCCAGTAAGAATGATAATTGGCGCCAATTTCGGGACGTCCTTGACACTGCGCATGCGCACTGGGGGCGTAGTATGGAGGTCCTATAGGACATGATTTCTTTTTGTTTTGGATGCAAATTTTGGGGATTGGGGGGCAAAATTTGTGTTTGGCCCTGGTTTTGTTAGAGTTAGCACCAGCTAACTCTGGGTCATTGGTAAGTATAAAAAATATATAAATTACTATAAATTTTTTAACTTTTTTAAAAATCTTCTTCAGATCCACTGGTGAGAATGTTTTCATATTTGGTATAAGACATCTCTAGGGGGTCAGATTCAGGTTTGTTCAAACCGAGTCCCTGAATTTATATTTTGGCTCCCAATGGGAGCAGTATGAGGAAATTTCTTTAAAAATCTTCTTCAGATCCACCAGTGATAATATTTGGGCTCTCTATGGGGGGGGGGGGGGGGGGGGGGGGTGCAGTGACATAAAAACCCTTGGAAGTTTGGCAGTGCATGTTTACAGTCGATAGAATTGGAAGCAGTCAGGATGATCGATGATAATGATCATCTGACATGGACTCTTGCGTAACGATTAATTTCATGACTTCATTTCTCTGTACTGTTGATGACCCATAACGAAAAGAATGTAATCCAAAATACTTCTTGGAACCACTTTATCAGGTGAATGATTAAGACCCCTTGGGGCCTCTTGTCTTTTATCCAAACGCAAACTATATTTGTTTTATCTTATTTTTAGCTCACTTGACTTGAGTCAGGAGTCAAATAGAAACAATTTCAAATGCCTATATTTATTTCTCTAACTGCATGGAACAGAGAATTAAATTTTTCCATGCTTTGAAAAGTAGCAGGAAATATTAGTTTTCCTGGCTCGATTGAAATAGTGTTATGCAGGTAACAGAAGGGTTAATTAAGCTTGTATAGAATGGTCAGTTATGTTAACAGTGGTTAGTATTGCAGTGCTTTGTGCATGCTGCCATTTGTGATGTATTGGAGGTCAGGTGGAATGTTGTCATTTGCAGATTTAAGTTTGTTCAAACCAAGTCCCCTGGTTAGTATTTGGGCTCCGTATGGAATGTCTCATTTTAACTTTGAACAGTTTAAATATTAATCTTTAAAAATCTTCTCCAGAACCACCAGTCAAGATCTTTTGATATTTGTTATGGGGGATCAGATTCATTCATTCATTCATTCTCAGGGGGATCAGATTCAAGTTTGTTCAAATCAAGTTCCTGAGTTTACATTTAGGCATTCTACTGGAGCACAAATATTAATGAAGTGCAGTACGAGGAATATTCTTTCAAAAGAGATAATTTCCGGCTGTTTGTGGTGTGATGTCTGTCTGAACTATCTCAGCAGAAGCGTTTTCAGAAACTCCCACCCTGAATTAGATTGTTTGTAATTCTTAGTTCACGTGCAAAATTAAAAGTAATAGAAGGCATTGGGACAGTCAAAATCCTCTTAACGTGGTGAGAACACACCTTTTATCTATTTTATATCGACATTCCCTAAGTTTGAACATTTCTCAACTGTTTGTTGAATAGAAAATATAAATACTGTGAGAGATACTCACAGATCTACTAACGTCTACTAACTTTCTGGCTTGGGTTAACGGTAAACAGACAATGTCACAGACAAAAGCTGCTAAATCTGGTATGTCTACAAGTAAGCCTCTCAAGCATGGCCGTAAGTCTTCATCTGAACAAAGCTGCGACGACTCAATGGTTAACCCTGCAACTTTCCAACAAAATAGAAAAATTGTCTATGAAGATATCTCCACTTCCTTCAACGGATGATGTTCGCAAAATTGTGAACAACAGTATAGACACCAACTTTAACATGCTTAAGGTTGAATTGGAAGGTTTCATCTAGCAGAATCTCAAACCGTTAGAGAAAAAATTTGAGGAAAGATTAGCCACCACTGAACTTAAAAATGAAAACCTGAAGAAAGAGGTGAACTTGTTTAAAAATGAGAATAAAACATTACATGAAAAGATCAAGGAAGTTGATGACAGAGCGACGGGTGCTATTCAGTCTTCAAATAAAAATGAACAGTATTCTCGCAAATACAACTTGAAGGTACTAGGTGTGGCAGAAGAAACAGATGAACATCTAGCTGTCAAGTTCTACTCTTTAATAGACTCCACAGACTGTCAACAGAAAATAGGTAAAAGTGACATTCAATCGATTCACCGTCTACCATCTAGAAATAAAAATGTTTCGCGACCTGTGATCGTTAAATTCTACAGAAAAGAACTGAGGGACGCGACATTGATGCAGAAAAAGCAGATCTTATTAAAAACTATGAAAAGGGGGCACCTGAAAACTGGTATTAAATTGGCTGATGATTTGACAATGTTAAATTCTGATTTGATACACAAACTCTATCAACACAGTGAGATTGAATCGGCCTACCATAGGAACAGAAACTTCTGGGGTAAATTAAAGAACAGAAGGAGAATGAAGTTTGACATCTTCGATGACATAGTCTTTATCATTCAACACGAAACGCTGTTGTGTTTCTCTGCCAACGACTTTGACTGTTGATATTAATTCTAACCCAACTTTGCTGTTAATCAACTGATGAATGAATTCTCATCTTCCTTGGTTTCAGGGGTATTTTTTCAGGTTGAGGTTGAATCTGTTCATTAAAATCTGTTTTATTGAAAATTATTGGAGAGTGTCCACAGGCACTCTCCAGGAATTTTTAGTAAAGCAGATCCAGGTGAAGAAAATTGTACTTGTTTTTTGACCGTGTATGGAACATAGGCAAAGAAATTGTTGGCTTTTGCAAGGTACCGTAACATTTTCCAAAGCTCTGATAGTGGTCTCCAACACTCAAACAGCAAAAATGTGAACGTTATTATCAAGTCACACAATATTTATTTCCGATCTTACAGCATTCATGTCCTAGACATTATGTGCATCGATATCGGGGAAAATACTCGAGCGGAGAAAATACCCCCCCACCTCCTTCAATAGGAGTAAATGTTTGTGTCTGCCTGCTGTTGCCACAGTTGCCATCACTACCACCACTATGTGATGGTGGTTTAACTGGTTGAAGGATAAATCATTTTCAGTAGTCGAATTTGTTCATTAAAATGTGTTTTGTTAAAAGTTATTGGAGAGTGTCCACATGCATTCTCCAAGAAATTTTAATAAAGCAGATCTGGGTGAAGAAAGTTGTTCTTGCTTTTTGACCGAGTATAGAGCATAGGCGAAGGAATTGTTGTCTTTTGCAAGGTACCCTAACATTTTCCAAAGCTCTGATAGTGGCCTCCAGCACTCAAACAGCAAAAATGTGAAAGTTATTATCATTATCGAGTCACACGATATCTATTTCCACACCTTACAGCATTCCTGTCCTAGACACTATGTGCACTGATATCGGGAAAACACTCGAGCAGAGAAAATATGCCCCCCTCCTTTAATAGAGGTAAATGTTTGTGTCCGCCTGTTGTTGCCGCTGTTGCCATCACTACCGCCGCTATGTGATGACAGTAGTGCTGGGAGCAGGGGGGTTTCTTCAAAGCTGATGTAGTTTTGTCTCTGGGTATGGACCTGGGGTAGTGTTCTCTCTGATACCTTGTTCTGCACGATCATACAGTGGTATATAGCAATAGCGGAGTAGAGTCTTTTCGTTTCTTATTGCTGAATATGCAGATGGAAGCTAAGTCGCTTACCTGTGTCACTACGTGATGCTGCTGTTTTTGTACCTCTTCCCAGCCATATCCTTATACACTGCAGAGAGGTACAGGATTATTGTCCCCCGACCCTTCAGGGGACTATTGTAATCAGCAGCATCCGTCCGTCTGTCCGTGCGTGTGTCCGTCCGTCCGTCCGTCACACCCTTGTCCGGATGATAACTTTAGTTTGGATGATTTTACTGAAACTAAATTTGGTATGTGTCTTACTTGGGTGGAAATGCAGGTCAAGTTCGAAAATGGGCACGCTCCACTGATTTCTACTGGATTTATTCCCCTTTTTCGACTTAAAAAATACAGTTTTTGTGTTGTCCGGATGATAACTTTAGTTAGGATCATTTGATTGAAACGAAATTTAGTATGCCGCTTATTTGGGCGGAAATGCAGGTCAAGTTCGAAAATGGGCACACTCCACTGATTTTTACTGGATTTATTCCCCTTTTTCGACTTAGAAAATACGATTTTTGTGTTGTCTGGATGGTAACTTTACTTTGGATCATTTGATTGAAACGAAACTAAGTATGTGGTTCAATTGGTTGGAAATACAGGTCAAGTTAAAAAATGGCCATGCTCTGCAAACAAATTGCATCCTAACAGCTCCCTTGAATTTGCCATCTTGGTCGGGGGACCGGGGGCGTTGCCCTTGTTTGGCTTATTTTGTGTATTGACTAAAGGCGGGAGTTAGAAATGTTTTTTCTCTTGTTGTCATTTTTTGTTTTTATTATTGATAAAATTCTAATTTTCAGATTTTACAGATTTTTTAATGAGCAATTTATACAGAAAACCACAGTAAAGATTGAAGGAATGAATATTTCTTGTAATAGTAGTTGCACATGCATACCTCATTGCATTTTTTTCCATATTCCAAATGGCTGACATAACAATAGGAAGTGTAAACTGCCGGGGGCTCTCAGATTTTTTAATGAGCAATTTATGCAGAAAACCACAGTAAAGATTGAAGGAATGAATATTTTTTTGTAATAGTAGTTGCACATTCATACCTCAGTGCATTTATTTCCATATTCCAAATGGCTGACATAACAATAGGAAGTGTAAACTGTCAGGGGCTCTCATCAGAACAGAATAAATGACAAGACTTTTTTTCTCCGTGCAGAGATAAATTCGACATTACTCTTCTAGTAGACACCCATTCAAGCAAGAAAGTAGAAACCTGTTGGAAGAATGAGTGGGGTTACGAGGCTGTTTTCTGTTCTCATTCAAGTTCAAGTAGAGGTGTTGCCAATTTGTTAAAAAATAATTTCAGCATCACAAAACATAAAACATGTTTAAATGTAGGTGGTAATTGCATTATTTTGGACATTACCATCAAGGATCACAGATTAACGATATCGGTTGTCTATGGCTCAAATGATGATAGACCACAATTTTACAATGGACTATTTTCTAAAATTGAAAGTACAGGTAAATGAATCAATACTAATAGGCAGGGATTGGAATGTGCTACAAGATTATGAGAAAGATACTGTTAAAGCAAAAAAAAGAAACAAAACAGAAAAATACTGATGTTAATGGAAAAATCTGATTTATTCGATATCTGGCGATTGGACAATATGGAGGAGAGGCGCTATACATGGAGGGGGCCAGAAAATAAAATGGCAAGACTAGATTACTTTCTGTTATCTTCAGACCTACAACTTTTTTTAGAAAAGCAGAAATCCATACTACATATCGATCAGACCATAACCCTATAAGCGTCAAACTTTCATTCAGTAATCAACCCTATGGAAAAGGTATTTGGAAGTTTAACAACAGCCTACTGAGTGACTCACAATACGTAAAATCTATTAAACAGGTTATAGCCAAAACAGAAGACCAAAATACTTTTCACAACCTCAGTAGGAGCAGCAGTAATAATCATAATAAACCAATGTTCATCATTAATGACCAACTTTTTGGGGAAACTCTGAAACTTATGATACGGGGTAAAACTATAGCATACGCGTAATTCGTAAAACGAAAATGTGACAAAAGGCAGCAAGAAATAGAAAGCAACTTAAATTCTCTAAATATTAAACTAGACGGTGGAGATACCTCAGTGTTGACAGAAATGGAAGCACTCGAGATTGAACTTAAAACTATCAGAGAAAAAAAAGTACAGGGAATAGTGATGAGGGCAAAATCGAAATGAAAAATTGAGGGGGAGAAACCGACAAAGTACTTTTATAATTTAGAAAAACGACATTATACAGAAAAAACTATGCCTACTTTAGTAAAGGAAGACGGATCAGAAATTACGGACATACGCGATATTTTATTTGAGCAGAAAACTTTCTACCAAAATCTATATTCTTCAAAAGTAACAAACAAGAGGTCTGTAGAAGATGATAAAACATTTTTTGATAAAAATAATCCGTTTTTAAATTTTTTAAATGACAAAGACAGAGATTCTCTCGAAGGGCCATTGTCATGTCAACCTCCGAAGGTCTAAAGCCTTTAAAATCTATAAAAAACAATAAGACCCCAGGTTCTGATGGCTTCACCTCGGAATTCTATAAATTCTTTTGGAACGATATTGGATCCTATCAGATTAACTCAATGAATTATGGCTACGAATCAAATGAGCTTTCAGTTACCCAAAGACTTGGAATTATTACATGCATACCCAAACAAAACAAACCTAAGCAATATATAAAAAAAAACTAGCGACCAATATTGCTGATCAGTGTGGATGCAGATTGGCTCCGCTGCAATTGCTAATAGATAGAAAGTGGTTCTTCCCAATCTAATTTCAGATGCTCAGCTTGGTTTTATGAAAGGTCGGTACATTGAAGAGTCAACTAGATTAACATTTGATTTAATCACAAAATGTGAAGAGCTTAAGATGCCGGGTATCCTAGTTCTTATTGACTTCGAAAAAGCATTTGATTCCTTGGAATGGACTTTTAACCAAAAGACAATAGAGTTTTTAAATTTCGGACCATCTATGATAAGATGGTTTCAAATTTTCTATAACAATATTTCTAGTTGTGTACTAAACAATGGTCATTGCTTCGAACGATTTGACTTTGGGCGAGGCGTTAGGCAGGGTGGCCCCTTATCGCCGTATCTTTTTATACTTTGTGTAGAAATCCTCAGCGCAGCCCTAAAATTTACCTCATATATAAATGGAATAATAAATAATTCGGAGTACTTGCTCAGTCAATATGCCAACGACTTTATATCTGTCTGATGATGGATACTAATTGAATAACGCACTAAATATGCTTTAAAAATTCTCACTTATATCTGGTTTAAGCGTTAATTTTGGTAAAACAGAAGTCATTGAGATAGGCTCAAAATGGGGTTGTGGTGAAACACTTTCTACTGATGAACAAGTCAGTTGGAACCATTCAAATCTTTCAAAATACTGGGGATTGAATTCAACCTGTTCAGTGATAATTATATACTAAATAACTACATGAACAAGATGAAAAAATTGAAAAACTACTGACAGACTGGTCATTTCTTCATAGTTTTAACTTTAATTGAAAAAACTACTGTCATAAAAACTTTGGCTCGACCTATTTTAACCCATTGGGTATGTTTCAGTGAGCTATTCCGGTTTATTGTGAGCATGCGCAGACACTTCGAATAAAAACTAGGTCGTTTAATTGAGCAGTTTATATTCTGGTTTATCATTCTGGATTAAACCAACCAAATCTCCTGGAGAGCAGGGTTATCTGGTTTATCATTCTATTCGTTGACATGCGCAGTGGAATGCACATAAAAGTTCTGTGCCTCGCACATCAGCAGGAAGAAAAGATTCTGATTTCGAGAGTTGAAAAAGAAATAAGCGAGATTCATGAAAAATGACATAATTAAGGAGAGTGAAACTATAAAAAAAAAAGTTAAGGCCATACAAAGTTGATTGGCTGTTTCTCAGGCCATTTTTTCCAAAAAAAGCATGCGGGCGGGTGGGTTTTTTTTTTTTTTTTAATTTTCTCCCCGAGAGGTTGTTTGTGGTAATTTGATGCCCACCCACACGCTTGGTGGACCACGCAAAATTTCGCAAATATATTGGTTATTCACCATAGGGGTGTTGGGTCATAAATGAAGTGGGGTTTGAATGTTTGTTTTTTCAGTGAAGCGTGAAAATTATAACACAGGACGAAACACCTCGTGGGTGAAAGGTCTCGGGTTGAAACGTCTCTGGGACAAATCAAATGTCGAAGTGCCAACTTTCTTTGGAGGCATTCTGGTCGCTAAAATACTGAATAATTGAATTGGAAAATATGTATTTTTAGGCTTTTCCCTCTGGAAAAGACTATTGTTTTTCTACGGATTATTATTTTGTTTTTTAGGCTTTTCCCTCTGGAAAAGACTATTGTTTTTCTACGGATTATTATTTTTGGGTTTTTTTTTTTGTTTTTGTTTTTTGTTTTTTTTGGGGGGGGGTCCACACATTTTTGTCCGTACGATTCAGAAGCCGTTTTCGAACCGATTTTCACACAAACACACGTAGAGGGGCAAAAAATCTAAAAATGTACCGAAGCGAAATTTTCGATTTAACCCTTATTTCGTCAGAATTGGCAAAAAACTGTCAAAATTGGGGTTTATCGGCACTTTCTCGAAACACGTCTTGTAGATTTTTTTTAAACCTTCATCATTGATAGACCTGTCTGTGCCATGACCTTTGATACACATGACATATCAGGTGATGCATATGGTAACCCTCCACAGGCTGAGAAACATCGAAATTTGGATGAAATGGGCTGGTTTCAGGCCCCCAGAGCACCCAAAGGATACACGAGAGATAAACATAACTCCCTTTATTGGAAGTGGAATTCACCAGAGATCATTTTTGTAATAAGGGTGTTCAAAAAAGCAAGCGTTAACCCGTTTTGGGCTGGTTAAACAGCAATACCCCCATAAAGCTAAAAAAAATTCAGGTTTTCCGTGGATTTCTCTAAATGAGTCTTGTAGATTTTCAAGAAAAAATTGCCACTCCCAGGCCTTGATGTGACAATAGAAGTTGCATGGACAAAATACTGCAGTGAGCATTTGTTAACCCTCCACAGGCTGCTAAAAGTCAAAATTGTGATAAAATGGGCTGTTTTTGGACGCCAACAGCACCCAACGGGTACGCCACAAAGAAAAGTGCTTTCTTTTATCGAGCGCACAATCTATACAGAAACATTTTTGTAAGTAGTAAGGGTATTCAAAAAACGAAGTCTTAACCCATTTTGGGCAGGCTAAAGAGAGAGACCCCTTAAAATCTAAAAAATCCCATTTTCTGTGGATTTCTCTAAATACATTCCATAGGTTTTCAAGAAAAATTGACTACTTGCAGGTCTTTATGTGACAGGTTGCATGGACAAAATATTCCGCTGAGCATTTATTAACCCTCTACAGAATACCAAGCATCATAATTTTGTTGAAATGGGCTGTTTTCGGACTAACACAGCACGCAATGTATGTCCGAGAGTTACACATAATCTCCTTTGTTGGAAGTGGAATTCACTGAGGACCATTTTTGTAAGTAATAAGGGTATTCAAAAACCCAGCGTTAAGCCCTTTTGGGGTGGTTAATAACGATACCCATCAAAAGCTAAAAAAAATCATGTTTTCCGTGGATTTCGTTACAACAGAAAATGGCCATTGATAGGTCTTGGAGTCACATTACCGGTTGCATGGATAAAATATTCCAGTAAGCATTTGTTAACCCTCCATGGGCTGCTAAATGTCAACATGTTGAAAAAATAGTCTGTTTTTGGACACCAACAACAACAAATGGGAATGCCACAGAGATACATAACTTCTTTTACCGGATGCAAAACTGATAGAGAAAAATTTAGTAAGTAGTAAGGGTATTAAAAAAATCGAGGTCTTAACCCATTTTCGCCTGGTTAAGATGTAGCCCTTAAAAGCTTAAAATTCCAGTTTTCTGTGGATTTCTCCAAAAAATCTAGTGCGTATTCAAGAAAAATTGACCATTGGCAGGTCTTGGAATGACATTACAAGTTGCATAGACAAAATATTCCGGTAAGCGTTAGTTAACCCTCCAGAGGCTGCAAAGCATAGAATTTTTGAGAAAATGGACTGTTCTTGGGCACCCATTGCACGCAATGTGTACCTGCGAGATAAACAACCTCCTTCTTTGGAAATGGAATTCCCCGAGGATCATTTTTGTAAGTAATGAAGGTATTCATCAAACCAAGCATTAACCCGTTTAGGGCTGGTTACAGATCCATACCCCTTAAAAGGTTAAAAATTCATATTATCCGAGGATTTCTCTAAAAACATCTCGTATATTTTCAAGAAAAAATGGCCATTCTCAGATCTTAATGTGACATTACAAGTTGCATGTACAAAATATTCCTCTAATCATTTGTTAACCCTACGCAGGTTCTCAAACATCAAAATGTTGATAAAATGGGCTGTGTTTGCATACCCACAGCACCCGAAGTTGAGAGGAGAGATCAAAATAAGTGGAAGTAGAATTCACTGAGAATTATTTTTGGAAGTAATAAGAGTATTCAAAAAACAACACTTAACCCATTTTGGGCTGGATAAACAATTATACCCATCAAAAGCTTAAAATTCATGTTCTCCCTGGATTTCTCTGAAAACATCTTGTAGATTTTAAAGAAAAATGACCATTCACAGTTCTTGGTGTGACATTACCAGTTGCATGAATAAATATACCTGTTAGCACTTGTTAACACTCTACAAGCTGCCAGACGTCAATATTTTGGATACATTTGAGATAAAATGGACCATTTTCAAATAGACACAGCACTCAGTGGGTATGTGTCAAAGAAACATAACTCCTTTTGTCGGTCATTGACTTGTTGGACGACGATATTCACATTAACCCACTCCACCGTTAATTATGGTTTTTACCTAAACAATTATTTTATTTTTTTTTCCAACTGTGTCATTTGAGACTACTATACTCACCTTTCTCATAACATCAATGAAGGAACTTCAGTGAGACAGTTAAAAACAATTCATCAGACACTGTGGGGTCATGACAAATCATGGAATCTCATCGGGAAAAGCCATGATTCTCCAGAATCATAAAGTCTAGTTTCCTCCTACAATTCTCTAAATTCCCACGAGACACACAATACTACATCTGGTCGGAGGTTTCATAAAAATACAAACCCAAAACAACACAAAATCCACGAATCCTGACAGTGACTGCGACGCTTGACCTCAATTTTTTTTTTATACAACCTGATACGTGCCAACGTAAATAATTGGAAATGCAGAGAGAATGAAATATTCGAAAAGAACCATGATGCGGACGTCATGCACGTGCAATTACACCATTTATCGCTCGAAATAAAAGCCAGTGATTTCGACCAAACACGACAATTTGAGTCCGAAATTTTATAGGCGACGTTTAGGATTTGAACTTTGTTTCCCCCTCTCGTCTGGGGGTTATAAAGTATCAGGTTGTTGCCAGTAATAGTAGGCATAGTATACAACATAATTATGCCTATATTACGTGGAAACAAAGGATCCTAAGTGTCGTTACGATACAGCATTGTACTCGACGTTTTAACCACCAGCTTTTCTGACTGATCATAGTATGATCGGCGGGGGGAATGGGTCCAGTCGACGGACCCGCAGCCGGTCTAGCGGAAACCCTGCATTCAAAACTATCACAACCCATTTGAACGGGCAGTTCATCCATAAATCATATTTTTCGGAAATCTGAAAATGAAATACAAAATGAATGTTTGCGTGTTTTTATTAACCAATTCGACCGCACATACCTGCCTATATGCGATTTATTTTCAACTATGACTGTTACTTTTATATCAAGCAACGGTTACTATGAGTTATCCAATTATCCTGCATCTCAAATGCATTTATTTAAATTAACTGGGAAACTCGTAACGGTTTCAAATAACAGTACACAAATTCCCAATGACGGCCATTTACAATACAAATCTTACTAAAAATAAATGCCAGGAGACTGTGTTCCATTCAACATAGCACCTGACTTTGCAGACTTTCTGAGGGTTGATGCGAATCAAACATGGTGCGAATCGACCATTCCCCTTTGTGACTGTTTGTTGTCGGACTGAAAGACACCTTCCTTCTTGCTGTCATTATGACTTACCTTTTACAGAATAAAACACTTTCTGTCGTGAATATTGCTAAAACCCACCCACTTTATTAAAGTATGATGTAGAAAAAGCTTGAAGTGTGTTAATTTAAAATTTGCGAACGCATCGATATTGATTTACCGAAATGAGCACAATATCTCAAAAGATTTTTTAGTGTCATAAAAAGGTTGCATGCGGACCAAAAATGACCATGCGCGCGGGCCTGAGAAACAGAGGTTCTTTTTTTTTATGGCCTAATAACATTTATTTAGCCCATAATTAAAAGCGGCTTTTCAAAAATATTCGATTCTCAACTGAAAGGGTGTTTTTCTCTCAGAAAAATTGTTACAACTTTCAGAAGATCATTTATGGTCATTTTATTTCCATGATATCAGTAACACAATTTCTGACACCATCACCGGAAAGTTTCTTATGAGTTCCATTTTAATGATGGTTTTCTAAGATTGTTTAAAAATGAAAGCGGGGATATGTTTCCCATGCTTTGGATATTCCCCTCCTAACAATGCGTTCATGCTTCACGTTTCCCAGCGACACCAAGCAGGGGTTTAAGTGGAATACTATTCGCATTAAACATATCATTCTATTGGGATTTCTAAACCACAGTTTAGGTTTACATGGAATAGTAAACCAGAATAGTTCACTGAAACATATCCATTGTTTAATGGTTTTGCCAGATCCCCCCCAAGACCTAACTGTAAAAATGCAGGAAAAATTTTATGATTTTTTGGTCCGGAAAATCCGAAAAAATCAAACGTACCACAATCGCATGTCTTTTCGAAAAGGGTGGAATTAAATTCCCACATATCGAAACATTTAGTCCTGCCTTAAAAATGATTTGGATAAAAAAACTTTTAAACTCTTCCACATTGGCCCCCTGGAAAACACTGGTGGTCGACGATCTAGAACCCTTCGGGAATTACAAACTCTGGCATTTGCTCAAAGAAGGCTTAAGAAAAATAGGAAAACACATGACTCATTTTGGGATAATGTTCTGTGGGCTTTGTCACTTCTTGATAATAAAACCACCACAACCCGGAAGAGATATTTGGGGAAACCATTTTTTTTAATAATAGCACAAAAATTAACAGTGAATTATTTTTTAACAAGTCTTGGTGCAAAAATGGTGTCTATTTCATAAATGACTTGCTATCTGAGAACAACAGTCTCCTAACTTTCTCTGACTTCACCAACAAATATAACATTAAGACCCCATTCACAGTCTATCAAGGAAGGTGTTATAAATGCAATACCCAAATCCTGGAAAGCGGCAGCAAAATCACATAAAAAATTTTCATCTGTATATAATGCAATCATTGGTATGCTACAAGCTACACACAATGTTTGCTGAACATTCTATATCATTTTCTTAGAACTATACGCGAAGTCTCCCACGTATTCCCAGATAAAATGGAATGAGATTCTATGTATAAATTTGCAGCCGGATGACTGGAATTTTGTATATAGAATCCCATTTTCAACCATAGACGATACATACATACCTACAAAGTTTACAATTTAAAATCGTCCATGGAGTCTTGTATACGAACTCAAAACTACATAAATGCAAAATTTCAGAAACGGAATTATGCACATTCTGTAATAATTCAAGAGACTTTTTACCACCTGTTTTTTGAATGTTCTGTCTCAAAAACAGTTCTTTTGATCTTTTTGGAAAATTTAAAAGAAAAATGTAAAGTAACAATTCCTTTAACACCAGAATATGTTATCTTAGGCTATAGTAACACATTGGATGTTTTCAGTAGCACAACCGACGTCTATATGCTTCTTTATAAGAAGTTCATTTACTCGTGTAAAGTGAAAAAAAGTCAACCACCCTATCTTGGATTTCTTAATCAACTCCGAGAGTACAGGAATCTAGAACTCATCTCCCGACATTCATACCCAAACAAACGTGTCAATGAAATAAATTCTAGGTGGGACCTTGTCATTTGCCTTCTTAACTTATGAACTCTGAATGCATGCATGCGAGTTATTTCCCAAAATATCCGATTATTTACAAAACTTAGCTGGAGGTTATTTGTCAAAGTTGGGAAGATGACCCTCCATCTGTGGAGAAAGAAAGATGAAATTAACACGATTACAAAAATATAGCTTACATCGGGATTGCGTCTCTCCAGTAGAGTTCTACTGGAGAGACGTAACCGAAAATTTTCATTGTTACTAATCGGGTTCTGATTGGGTATCTATGGCAATTGAACATCCGGTGTTACTGGCTTTTATTTATTGATTGTACAGGATCGATAACTCCATTGAGATAAACCGGGCAGTTTAAAATATCTTGTATGTGCAGCAATAAATTGTACAGAAATATAAATATCCAACTATCTATTCTGCTACTGCATTAATGATTTAACACATTGTAATTTCTGTAAAAGAATATTATGTATTCTGTGTAAATATTCATATAAAATCTGAATAAAAATATTTAAAAAAAAGAAAAGAAAAAAAAAAGAAGTTTGTACAACCAAGTTCTCAGGTTCACATACAGGCTTTCTATGTGATATAAGGAATGGGTGCAATAGGAGAAATAATCTTTAAAAATCTACTTCTTCAGATCCACCAGCCAGAATCTTTTTATATTTGGTATACAGCATCTGTGGGGATGTCAGATCTAAGTTTGCTCAAATCAAGTCTCTGGGTTAATATTTGGGCTCCCTATTGGATCCCAAATTTTAACTCTGTCCAATATGAGGAATAATCTTTAAAACTCTTCTTCCCCCGAACCGTTTACTAATCAGAATCTTTGGGGGGGAGGGGGGGGGGATTAATCTTTAAAAACCTTCTTCAGGTTCATTGGTCAGAATCTTTTGGTATATGGTATACAGCATCCAAGTTTGTCCAAATCAAGTTCTGTGAATAATATTTGGGCTTCCTATTGGAGCCTGAATTTTTACTTGCTGCAATATGAGGAATAGTCTTTAAATGTTTTCATCTCACAAACCCCCAATCAGAATCCTTTGATATATGGTATACATCTTTTTTAGGGTAGTCAGATTTTAAGTTTGAAAAAATCAAGTCCCTAGGTTAATATTTGGGCTCTCTATTTGAGAAAACTCTTTAAAATCTTCTCCAGAACCACAAGTTAGAATCTTTTGATATATGGTATACGTCACCCCTATGGAGGTCAGATTAAGTTTGTTCAAATCAAGTCCTTTGATTAATATTTGGGCTCCCTATTAGAGCCCGAAATTTTTACTTGGTGCAACATGCAGAATATTCTTTAAAAATCTTTTCATGAGCTCCCAGTTGGAATCTTTTGACACATAGTATACACCACCCTGAGGGGATTCAGATTTGTGTTTCTTAAAAACAAGTCCCGGGTTAATATTTGGCTTCCCCATTGCAGCCCGAATTTTTAGTTATTCCAATATGAGGAATAATCTTTAAAAATCTACTTCTTGAGATATAATCAGAATCTTATATTTGTTATAAGCATCCTTGGAGGGTTCTGTTTCAATTTATTCGAGTAAAGTCCCTGGGTTGATATTTGTGTTCCCTATGGGGTGGGGGCAAATTTTAACATAGTTCTAAATTGGTAATATTCTCAAAATCTTCTTCTCCCAAACCCCCAGTCAGAATTTCTTGTCAACCTACCTTACAATTGTTAACAACAGGCTTGCATTACAGTGGAAGTCCCTAACTCGGGAATACACTCTCTATTTTAATCTTTCCTAAGCGATTTGGGAAAGAAAAGTGGTGCAAAAGCACCAAGAAAAAATAAGCTGAAACAGGATTGAGTGCTACCGAGCACACTGAGTAGGGGACGCTCTTCTCCTTGAAGAGATCCACGGCTTCCGGTACCAGTGTACAGATATGTAACCAATGACTCATTCTTTTTTCTTCCACTATCTGAGGAAGATGTGCTTTCGTTTGCTCTGATAAACAGTGATAATTCAACTCATTTACACCATGTTCCTGTGACTGAATTATTGATCTGCTGATCTTCAAATAACAGGGCTTTTTTAGCTCATCTTGACAAAGTCAAGCTGAGCTAATCTCATCGCTCTCCGTCTGTCGTCCATCAACACCATGTTTTGCTCTTCTCCTCCAAAGCCACTGGGCCAATTCAAGTGAAAGTTTGTGTGAGTGATGGTCCCAAAGGGGCATTTCATTTTTGTTCAACTCAGCGTGCCCAGCCCCATAGGGAGGGAGTGGGGGAAAATGCTCCAAAATATTTTAAAAATCTTCTTCTCAAGAACCAGTGTGTACAATGACTTGATATTTGCTATGGAGCTTCCATATGAGGTGTAGAATCAATTTTGTTCAAAAGAAGTTCGTGAAGTAATATTTGGCTTTGTAATAGGAGGGGTAAGATTTTTGGCCCCGCCCAAAATTTCTATTTTCTGAACCGATGGTCCGGTATGAACCAAATTTGGTTTGTGGTAGTATTGGGTCATAAGTACTTGACCCATGCCAAAAAAAAAATTACCGCATCCCCATGGGAACCCTGGGAGCTAAAAATAGAAATATTTTCAAACGCCCATATTTCCCAAACCCCATGGAACAGAGAGCTTTTATTTGGTATGAAGTATCCTTATGACCAGTAGAATTGAATGGTAAAAAAAAATTGCCATCGGTTATGTTAGGGTGTTCTGTAATGGGCATCGAAAATATGCTGAGTCAGCATATTTGCAAAAATCTTTTCTCCAGAACCAATCATCAGAATCTTTTGATATTTGGTATACAGCATTCATAGGGGGGGGGTCAGATAAAATTTTGTTGAAGTAAAGCTCATTGGTTCATATTTGGGCTCTCTACAGGAGCCTGAAGTTTTAACATAGGGTAATATGAGGAATATTCTTTAAAAATTCTTTAAAAATTCTTTATAAATCTTCTTCTTCAGAACCACCAGTCAGAATCTTTTAATATTTGGTATACATCATTGTTATGAGGGTCAGATTCTAGATTGTTCAAACCAAGTCCCTAGGTTAATATTTGGGCTTCCTACGGAAGCCCAAATTTTATCTTTCTTCAATATGGAGGGTAATTTAAAAAAATCTTCTTCTTCAGATCCATCAGTCAGAATGCTTTGATATTTGGTATGCAACATCTCTATGGGGGTCAAATTCAGGTTTGTTCAAATCAGATCCCTAGGTCTATATTTGGGCTCATTATGGTAGCCCAAATTTTTACTTGGTGCAATATGAGGAAATTTCTTTAAAAATCTTCTTCTTCAGATCCACCAGTCGGAATGCTTTTATATTTGGTATACAAAATCTCTAGGGGGGTCAGATTCCAGGTTGTTCAATTCGAGTGCCTAGGTTAATATTTGGGCTCTATATGGAAACATGAAATTTAACTTAGTATAATATGAGGGAATTTCTTCAAAAATCTTCTTCTTCAGATTCACTTGTCAGAATGCTTTCACATTTGGTATACAACATCTCTAGGGGGGGTCAGATTCAAGTTTGTTCAAATCGGATCCATAGGTTAATATTTGGGCTCGCTATGGTAGCCCATGTTTCCGTGCAATTCGAAGACATTTCTTCACAATTTCTCTTCTTCAGATCCAACAGTCAGAATGCTTTCATATTCGGTACACAACATCTCTAGGGAAGTCAGATTTAACTGTGTTCAAATCAAGAGCCTGAGTTAATATTTGGGCTCTCTATGGGAGCCGGAATTGGCCATTTTGCTGAAGAATTAAAAATTTTGTATTCAGTACCCTCTAGAGGTACTAAGATTAATCCACATAGGTTGTATCAAGGGGCTTCATAGGGGAGCTCTACATTTTACTTATGATCAACTGAAGAAAAGGCATGATGCCCAGATTATTTTTGTCACTCCTGAGGGACTCAAGGATTGACAGTGTAGCCTATGGAGATGGCTTGCTTAATGTAGACTCATTCTTGGACTCTGTTTAAATTGTGTTCTGTACAAGATGAGCGCTTCAGGTCCCGTGGGGCCTCTTGTTTTTTGTATATTCTTGTTATAACATTCAACCACATTTTTTGTATTTTTTTCGTGTTCATGCTCGACTTTAGTGTACCATGCAGTTTGGTTATTGGTTGACATTGTCAATTTATGTTATCCTTTTGGATATTATTTTTGGAGTTAGGTGTCTGAGGGGCTGTTGTGGCAGGATTTCTTCCCTCCGTTGAGGCTGGAATTTCTGCTTTCTGGGTCCCTTTTGGTTGTCTGGGTTCTGTTGTGTTCCCACCAGGCCTTTATTTCCTGCCACCTTCCTCGCGTAGTTGGGGGTGTTCTACTTCTTTTTTTCTGCTGGGTTCACCTTCCTTTCTACTTCTCTCACCTCTGCTATGCCCAGGACATGGGTTTTCTTCTGATTGACCCTGTGGGCTCTGTGGGTCCTGGTTGTCCACCTTTTGGTCTTCCGTGAACAGTGTTGTGCATTCTCGTGGCCATTCCACCCACGCCCACCGGAAAGGAGAACGCTTTCGTTCAGGGCCTGCTGACAGTTCTACCCCCTCCTAGTGATGAGCCGATAAGAGGTTTGCCTATTCATCTGAAACCAAATAGTTTTGATTTACTATCGGCCGATACTGATGCCGATACCAAATAGTTTTGTTCACCCATATTATTTCCGTAAAAATGGTTGAAAAAAGTGCGGTGGCAATATTGAATATTCTTTTGGTGCAAGTAATAAAATAAATAAAGAAAATAAATTACGATAGCTAAACGGTAAACACGCCACGTCACCGCTATTATCATACACAGTAAGATATATCACACATTGGGCCAAAATGTACACAACCCTAGTTCTTGCGGTGATATCAAACTCGCCCTTTTTTGTCTATGATGTATGCCGACAGACTTTCGATTTTGAAAAAACACCACGTGCGCACTGCAGAGCGCTCGTCATTTAAGACTTGCATGCACCTTTTACCAGGCAAGATTCCAGCATGAAACATTCAGTTGAAAAGGGGCGTGCATGATACATTCACACTTTATGTGATGTATAAGTGGGGTATGATAGGATGTGTCATTAAACAGCTAATTTAAATTGGCCAAAGCAAGCATACACTGGTGTAGTTTACTAATGACCGTTCAGTATACTCCAATGTCCACATTCCCGAACGCATACGAAAATTCGTCACTCGACTGACATGTGACCTGCACTGTAGAACTCATTCATGTTGATGCGGGTGTTTGATAACAGGAAAGTCCAGCCCTCATGCTATTAGTTACTGTAAGTCGGCGGAAGTTGTAGCTCATGTCATAAAATAGTAAAAATACGTTGTTCACTTTTTATACGCCTGTTTAAAAAACGGTTGTATTATGTTATCAGTCTTTCTCTGTCCGTCTGTCCATAAACAATTTGGTTTCTGTTCATTTAAAGTCGAACGCCTTGACGGATCGACATCAAACTTTCAAAAGTTGTTTTTAGCATTAAAATACAGGTCAAGTTCGATATTGGTGTTTCTCAGTCCATCTGCTGCAGAGATATGGCCCTTTGAAAACACAATTTTTCTAAAAAAATTGGTTTCCGTTCATTTAATGCTGAACGCCTTGATGGATTGACACCAAATTTTTCAGATGTTGTTTTTAGCAATGAAACCAGGTCAAGTTTGATATTGGTGTTTCTCAGTCCATCCACTGCAGAGTTATGGCTCTTTGAAAACACAATCTTTTGAAAATAATTGGTTTCCCTTCATTTAAAGTCGAATGCCTTGACGGATCGACATCAAACTTTCAGAGGTTGTTTGTAGCAATAAAATACAGGTCAAGTTCGATATTGGTGTTTCTCAGTCCATCTGCTGCAGAGTTATGGCCCTTTGAAAACACAATTTTTCTAAAAAAATTGGTTTCTGTTCATTTAAAGCCGAACGCCTTGACAGATTGACACCAAATTTTTCAGATGTTGATTTTATACACGGGACGTATTATGTGAATGGTCTCTCCACCTGTCTGTCTGTCCTTCCATGGACACATTTCGTTTCCGGACGATAACTTTAGTTGTAATGGATTGAGCTGAGTTAAATTTGGCATGTGGATTTAGTATGACAAAATACAGGATGGGTTCGATTTCCATTTCTAGCTGCCCATTTGCAGTAGAGTTATGGCCCTTTATTTATGGGAATTTAGCCCAACTTTTCGTTTCCGGACGATAACTTTAGTTTGCCTTGTCGATTTATTTCAAATTTTCAGTTTTTTGTTTTTGACCACAAAATACAGCTCAAGTTCACTTTTGACCACAATCGCATATACCTTTCCTGAGTTATTCTCCTTGAATGATTGCAAATTTGTGGATTTTGTGGTTTCCGGATGATAACTTTAGTTTGCCTTGACCGATTTGTTTCAAATTCTCAGATTTTGTTTTTGACCACAAAGCACAGTGCAGGTTCACCTTTGGCCGTAATCGCATGTACAGTTCCATAGTTATTCCCCTTGAATGATTGCAAATTTGTGAATTATGTGGTTTCCGGATGATAACTTTAGTTTGCCGTGACTAATTTGTTTCAAATTCTCAGATTTTGTTTATGACCACAAAGCACAGCTCAAGTTCACTTTCGGCCAAAATCGCATGTACCTTTCCAGAGTTATTCCTCTTGAATTTGTGCATTTTGTGTTTTCCGGATTATAACTTTAGTATGGCCTAACTGATTTTTTATACACCTGTTGAAAAACCGTCGAATTATGGAATCAGTCTGTCTGTCCATTTGTCCATCCATTTGTCCATCCGTCGGTCTGTCCGTTCGTCAACATTTGGTTTCCAGATGATAACTTTAGTATTTTTTTTTTCAATTGACTCCTAAACTTGGTATGTGGTTCAATCAAAACAAAAGACAGGTCAAGTTCGAATATGGGGTCAGTTCGAACTTCGAAGTTTACCTGAATTATGGACCTTGTTGGACATAGAATGCATCAAATATTTGGTTTCCGGATAACTTTTATTATTTGTTTTCCGATTAGTTCCAAACTTGGTATGTTGTTTAATCACAACAAAATAGAGGTCAAGTTCGAATATGGGGTTGGTCCAAACAATTTTCACCCTCACCCCCATCCTTACCCCAACCCTTCAAAAATACAAAACGGGCGTATATTGACCCGCTATGCTGTGCTCTTGTTTGTGACTCGGCTCAACTGTGATATTGCAAACTATTTTCCTGAGGAACATACTGTCTCTCCCTTTCCTGTTCTGGCGGGCGATGTTGCGAAAATATTGCCTGCTCTATCCTTGTGCTCATATTCACCACAGGGAAAAAGTATTGTAAAAGGAACATCAGTTAGTTCACTGAAAAGTGTACTTTGACTCGAAAATCGTCAAATTTGAAAATTTGAATTCCCAAATTTTTTTTTGAGGGGGGGGTGGGGGGGGGGGGGGGGGGGTGGGGGGTGGGTAGGTAAATTATTTTTTTCAATGAGCTGTTAGACCCCTAGGTACTTATATAATTTTCAATGCTATATATTCCGCGGGGCATGTAACATCAGAAATTATTATATTTCAGCCTTCTTGTGACAAAAAAAATTCTAATTATTTGGGGGGTGGGGGGGGGGGATTAAATTATTTTTTGCAATGAGCAGTTAGACCCTTAGGTACTTATATAATTTTCAATGCTATATAGCCCACGGGGCACACTGCATCGGAAATTAGACTACGACAGTAGGGTTTTACTTCTCTGAGGAGGTGGCTGCATGGGACATTCCGACAAGTTATCATTTTTTCAATTTGTTGGATAGTTGGATAGTGATATAATTTTCAATGCTATGTATCTTGCGGTACACACAGCATTGTAAATTATTAATTATATTATATTACGAATATAGAGTCCAATAAAAAAATATCTGGAGGGGGGTATTTTTCCAATTAGTAGTTGGACCCCTGGTGAAGATAAATTTTATACTATAACCCCACGTGGTATATAGCATCGGGATCTATATTTTGGAAATAGAGTTTCACTCATCTGGAATGGAGGGGAAGGGGAGTGTATTTTTTCGATATGTAGTTACTAATTGAACCCTTACTTCGTAAGATATTTTTTCAGTACTGTATGTCCAAAGGAACACATGGCTTTGAAAATTCTGTTAAGGTAAAAGAGGTGCACGCGAGAATACACATAAAAATCAACTCACGCACACTGTAGACGGTGGTATATACAGATATATCCCAGTATATAAATGATTTTAACTTGCATGAACCAAAACTTTTCTTATTTGTCTGAATGATTGGGTTGCATAGAACTACAGAACCCATTTTTTGAAAGTTTCAACCCCAACAGTTTTGCCGTTAGGGAAATGATCAGACTTGTCAGAATTCATACTCCGTAACTTCGAAACTTCAAAGTCTACAATTAGATAGGAGGGGTTCGCACTCACTTGTCATGCACAAACCCATGTACCTTATACTGTACTGCACGCAGTCCTGTGATATTGGAGAACACATTCTCTATTATGACTGTCAACACTTTCTGCAGGATCAAATCATCAAAGGATGCCGACACAGGCTGCACGTGCAAACAAAGTAAATTTGTTGCCGACATCACTCACAAAACTTCCTTGTTTCAGTATGGATTTTGCAGAATATTATTGGAACTGGTTGAATGTTAACCGTTCACTGCCGCGACCCTGAATGTTTTATTTGCTAGCACCACTTTTCAAATGGCTGCATGCACCCAACATGACGTGCCACTGTCGGAATTCACCCTGCGCCAGCGGCAGAGCTCCATTTGAAAGCTCATTTTCAAAAGTTTCCTCCACACCCCCCATTCTGAGAGTGAAAGCTTTCAGCATCTGCCAGAGTCAAAACAATGGTCGGCTCGGTTTCTCCTGGGTCTGACAACTGTGCCTCCCCCCTTTTAATATGGTTCCACCACCCCTGGTCGTTACGACATTCATTTCTTTTATTTGTATACAGTAAGAATTGTTAAGTGGAATATGTTCATAATCATAGAAAGTTACGAGATAACATTCAAAAATATATCATATATATGTTTTGCCACAGGACTTGTATTGATGAAACAGTAAAACAACCCTTTCCATAAAAATGTTCTGTGTGTTACTGTATGGTCCTCATGATCAGAATTGACATGCACTATTTGCCAATTTCCGCATCGGATGTTAATTGTTGAAAGTGCACACCCGGATGTTGAAAGTACACATACCTCATTGTAATCTTTAAATGACTGTGGCCCATGTCTCCAGACGGCTGAGCCACAGTCTTACAAAGGCTAAAATGTCGTCAGATTTTTTACGTGAAAGATTGAAGTTTAGTAATCACTGTCAATGGAAAAAAAGTGGCGTGACCTGTCACAAAGTTCTTCATATGCTTATTTAAATGTTATGTCAGGGGTCTGACCTACACAGTGTAATGCACGGCACGTTTGTTAGTTATTAGCAGAACATTAAAATGGCTGTGAAATAGAGTTAGAATAGGTGACCAATAATTTTTTTCAACAATCAGCAAGAGCCGATATTTTTCGTGCTATTCATACCGATTGCCGATAGGCTTTTATCAGCCGATTGCTTACCAATAGATCAGCTCATCCCTACCCCCTCCGTGGGGGATGTGCAGTCTTTTCCTGCAGTGGATACTGCGGGAGCTGTTGAATTATCCGGTGAAGAGATGCCTGGTTCCGAGACGGTTGTCCCTCTCAAGTCGATATCTGAGGCTGTCACTAGGGTTGTGATTCCTTCTTTGAAGCCGAGCTCGGTTGCTTTCTCCGCCTTTCCACCAGTTTCAACTGACGTATCTCCTGCCACTGCTACTCCATCTGCAGCATCTACGGTCATCGTTTCAGCCAGCCTCGGCTTAACCCTGCAGGGGTCTGCAGGGATGTCTGGTAATTTGGACCTGGGATATCGACCTCAGCCTTCCCTGGCTTCAACTCGGCGAAGTCGGAAGGGGCTGCCGTCCAAACCCTTTGCTGTGGTCTCTCAGCCGTTGAGCCAAGCAGGTTTTTCTTTGGATTCAGATGTTCATGCTGGGGTAAGCTTCGGCCAGTTTTGCGGGACAGACACATTTTGTGCAGCCTAGACTTAGCCTAGAGGATCGCGACCCTTCGATGGTTAAGAGGGTCAGGAACGAAGCCACTTTGCCAGCCGTTCCCACGTCAAAGTGAGCTTGCAAGGCCCTCTCCTTGCTCATGCCTCCAGTGAGGCTACTAGTGGCTTCCAGGTGCCCCCCCCTACCTCCCCCCCCCCCCCATAGCGCCGCCTCCCGGGATTGGAAGCAGGCCACTTTCTGATTCCTTTGGTGTTCCTGGTTTGCCCGTGATGGGCTATGTGTCTTCCGACTCGGAGAATGGGTCAGACACACCTGACGTCGAGAGCCAGCAGTCTTCTGATTTGGGGGCAGCTCTTGACTTTGTGTTCAAGTTCCTTCTGGGTATCAGCCAGGCCGTGATCATCAGTTGCGTGCGTACAGCCTGTAGAGCAACCTGCTTCTGGGCGCCTTCGACCGTACAAGTCGGTACAAGTGGTCGAAGCTTTTGCAGCATTGGACTCTAAGCTGAGTTCAAAGGCTGTGAAGACATCGTTCTTCACCAGGGCTGATACTTTTTGCCTCCAATGCGTTATCGTTCCTATGATTCCACCAATCCGTCGGTCTGCCAGACTTTGACAGTCTTGGATCAGGACTCTTTCTCCCTCGGGCTTTCCAACCCCACGTCAGCCATTATTCCTATGGCGACTCTGGAGTCCCTGTTGGGCTTATCGAGAGAGAGATGCTTTCTCTCTCGGATCACGTCATTGATCCACTTCTTTGGTGGGTCTGCGAATATTCCATGGCTCTGTGGCAATGATCTAGGATGATGTCCTGCGCCATTCCAAAGATCAGCTGCTGCTTCGCCAGCTTGATCAGCCTTCTGTCGGAGGCTGGGGCCATTCTAAGCCTAACAAATGCCCTTCTGCTTCCTCTGTGAAGCAAAGGCCTCATCCTCCTGCCGCTGCTTCTTCTTCCTCACGTGGTAAGGGTAAGCATCGGCAGTCTTCCAGTCAGAATCTTTTGATATTTGATGTGCGGTATCCTTTCAATTTTAATCAAATCAAGTCCTTGTGGCAGCCAAAATTTTAACTTAGTGCAATATGAGGTATTTTCTTTAAAATCCTCCTTCTTCAGATCTAACATTCAAACTCTTTTGATATTGTGTTTGCAGTATCGTTAGTGAGGTCAGAATACAGCTTTTTTCGATTCAAGTCTCTGGGTTCATATTTGACCCTCCCTATGGCAACCTAAATTTTAACTTAGTGCAGTATGTGGAAATTCCTTTAAAAGTCTCCTTCAGATCAACCAGACCAAAGCTTCTGATGTGCAGCAACCTTAGGAGGTTTAGATTTTAGTTTTTTTAATTCAAGTCCCTTGGGTCCCTATGACCCTCGGGTCATATTTGGGCTCCTTGAGGGATCCCAGCTTTTAGCTTGGTGCAGTGTAGGGACTATTCTTTACATCTTCTTCACATTAACAAGTTAGATTCGTTTGTTACATAGTTTTGACATGTTTAGTGAGGGGAGATTCAATTTTTTTTCAAATAAAATCTCAGGGCTCACATTTGATCATTTGATGCATTTAATTAGTGCAGCATGAGGAGTGAAAAGTTACTCTCTGAGTAGGAAAATGTTACGTACTGATCAGAAAGAAGCTACGTTTTGACCAGAATAATGTTACGTTTTGACTAAAAAGTTAGGTTTTTCTGCTTGAGAACAAGATTTGGAGGATTTTTGAGTGATTTTATGCAAAAAAGAAAAAGCTTTCACTTGGTGGGGGTGGGGTCTCAGGGGAGGGTTAGAAAGTGGATGGGGTCAGTTTGGTGATTTCTTCTTTTTTTTTTATCTTTTTGCTTCAAAATGAGTTTTGACAGGCTTTGAACGATTTTATGCAGAAACAAACAAAAAAAACCCCAAAACCCCCAATTTACCCAACAGACCCTTCTCCACCATCTCCCTTGCTAAATTAGATTAACTGTATTAACATGTAGATGCTGAATGTGACATGAAATCCTTCTCTAAGCAATTTTGTCAGGTGGGTGATTAAAGCTCTTTGGGACTACTTGTTCAAATAAACATTGACAGACTCGTTAAGCTGATGAAGTGAAAAATAGTGAGATTTCCGGAGCAAAAATACTGAGATTTTAATTTTTAAATGACTCAAAGAGTAATATTTCTTCATTTTAATTGTGAGATTCTGTTAAAAATCCCAATTTTAGGCTTATTTAACAAAAATTCATTCTGGAAAATAGTGTGTCTCCCTCTAAAATAGTGAGACTTAACATTCTGAACATTGAGAACTACGTATGTGCTACTTTTTCATCAATAGAATAGAACTTGGACGGTATCAGATGCATACGTGTAATATTGCACGTAATTTCACACTGACCTGGATTCCATGCATTTTTATCAAATAAAACATAGTGCTGGATGCTGTTCTGATGCCTCATTTTGATCACCAGTAAGGAAGTAAACCTTCAATATGACTTCAATAATGATGAACATGTTCAAGTTTTGAGTTTGAAGTTCCTTGTCTGCAGATCCTCAGATTGTAGTTCTGAGGTTCAGCCACTGACGGGGGTACCATCCGTGAGAGGTAAGGAGACGTAAGGCCATGAAATATCTTGAAGTATTGAATTAACTTGTGTTTTTGCCTTCTAGTCCCAGCCTGTTTCAGTGTAGAGGGACTGTTTACTTGCACTTCTAGTTCTACCCGTAACTATGCGAGCTCCCTTAATTTGTATTTTTTCAACCTCCCCGACTTCCTGGGCAGAGCAGTTGTCCCAGACTACATCCACATATTCTAATATGGGGGGAACAAATGCTAAGTAGATCTTTTCAAGTACTTTTTGGTCAAGGCTAAATTTTAAATGTCTAAGCAAAGCAATGCATTGCCATCCCTTTGAGGTTATTTCTGCAAAGTGTGAAGCCCAGTTGCCGCGGTGATTGAGGGTAAGGCCAAGGTGTTTGTGTTTTTGACATTCTTTATTACTTGGGTAGACATTAAAAGAGAAGGATGATTTGGTTTGGGGGATTTGTGGCTGATCACCATAGATTCGGTTTTGGGGGGGGGGGGGGGTGTTAAAGTTCACTAACCATGTTTGGGCCCAATCCTCTATTGTTTTTATGTCCCTGTTAATTTTCTCAGCGGCCATATTAGGTTGTTCAATTATGAGGAACAAAGAGGTATCATCGGCAAAGAGTCTAATGTTAGAAGTGATATTATTCACAATATCATTGATATATATCAAGAATAACAGGGGCCCCATTATAGAGCCTTGTGGGACACCCACAGATACTTCGCCCCATGGCGACAACACAGAGTTTAAACATACACGTTGGTTTCTGCCAGATAGATAGCTGCAAAACCAATCCAGTAAAGGGCCTGTGATGCCTATTTGTTCAAGTTTGTGGAGTAAACCTTTGTGCCAAACTTTGTCAAATGCCTTGCTTAAGTTGCTTACATCGCAAAAACTGCCTGAATTTCTTTTCCTTCGTCAAGGGCGAAACTGAAGGTATGGTAGATGTGAGTAAGTTGTAGTACCGTTTAATCGGATGGGAGAAAGCCTGACTGAAGTGGGGTTAGCAAAGAGTTGCTTTGCAAGAATGCTAGAATGCGTTTGAAGATACATTTCATAAATACTTTGTTGATAGAGCTCAGTAAAGTTATAGGGCGGTAGTTTGAAACATATTGGCGGTCTCCAGTTTTGAATACAGGAATAACCTTTCAGCTTTTCCATTCGTATGGGAAGAAGGAATGCCTGAGCATTAAGTTAAAGGCAATTGTTAAGGGGCCAGCTGGAGCACATTTTGAGGATTTTTGGACTAATGTCATCTGTGCCACTTGCTTTGGATACGTTGAGAGAATCAAGGGAATCCTTTATATCTTTGACACTGAGAATAATGCTACTTAATACTGGGCGCGCAAGAAAGGAATGAGTAGATGGGAGTGATTGGTTGTGATCGGGTGCCGTAGAGATTTTGCAAAAATACTTATTTAAACATTTGGGCTTTGTCCTTGTCCAGGGAAAAAACTTGGTCATTTGAGATTAAGCAGGGGATAGGAGGTTCTTTGTTGAACAGCACAAGCTTGAGTGTTTTCCACCAATCGGAGTTGTTTGGCTGAGTGTGATTTAGTTTAGTGTCAATTTTGGAAATATATTTTGCTTTTGACGCGTACTTCAGTTGTTACTTCCTTGTGCTTCTTCCTGTATTTTTCCCATCATTCGGGTGTGTCATTGAGTTGAGCTTTTCGGTGAGCATGCTTTCTTTGGCGAATTAGAAGTCTGACTAAATATTTGGCAACAAGCATAACTATTATGGACTGGGAACAATGCCAGATTTTTGATAAATCAGATTTTCTTCATAGATATGTGAAAAATAGGTTTGTAATTTTTAAAGTAAAGCTGTAAGTGTGTATAGATGTTATAGCATGCTCAGCTTTGGTAACCTATGCACGCACAAAGGACCAATATTTGGGCAAAAACTGGAGAAAAGAATAATTTTATATCTATGTTGACATGCTCAGATTTGGAAACCTTTCTGTAAGTTTATATCGAAGTCAGCATGCTCATATTTGAAAACCTCTCTCCACACAAAGAAGCAAGATTTGAGCGAAAACACCAGAATCCAACAGCGGTTGGTGCAGTAGGATGACTTTTATCATATTCTGATACTATATTTTGAAGAGTGAAAGTATTGCTGTGAAGTTGGAAAACTCATGAAAATGGGATCATCAAATCATAGTTTGCCTGTGTATATATTCAACATTCCAAAATCATGGTGAATGCTCAACCGTTTGCCTTGATTTTATTTTGGGTCACATCTTGTTGAAGAGAATTTCTCCATTGTCCTGTAGAGACATCCCTGCATTCTATGGAAATTGTGTTATTGGAATGAGGTCAACAAGTTTGTTTCAGTAAGGGCATGAAGTATGTTTTGTGAAGAAAACTGAATTTTTT
Organism: Pictodentalium vernedei; assembly: GCA_031216915.1. Classification (NCBI taxonomy): domain Eukaryota; kingdom Metazoa; phylum Mollusca; class Scaphopoda; order Dentaliida; family Dentaliidae; genus Pictodentalium; species Pictodentalium vernedei. The sequence goes on from CM062297.1 coordinate 612,233,856, forward strand.
TTTCCTGTTTCTACCATACATTTTATATCCAGGGATGTTTGTAACTGTTGATAAAAAAGTCTGAACCTCAATGATCTGACAGGTTTTCACTCAAAAATGGTCAATTTTCACCAAAAGTAAACCCAGAAATGGATCATTTTCTCCTTAAAAAAACCTTGATTTCAGGAACTTACATTCCTGTATATCCCTGATGCTGGGAACTTTGCCTCTTTATATTTCAGGGAAGATTTTGTTAACCCTTAAAGGCCTATTTCTGACTTTTGTAACCTCGGAACAGGTGATCTTAACATGTCATCATTAGGGGGTTCTGTTGACAACAGATAAATTAGTTTAAACAATATTATTACTGAAAGTGACAATTGTATACATCATTGCAAACAGATAAAAAGGAACAACTTATGAAATTAATAGTATACAATGTAACAGAACACCAGAGTCCAAGACTAGACTTTATGATTCTGCAGAATCATGGCTTTTCCCGATGAGATTCCTTGATTTTTCATGTCCCCACAGTGTCTGATGAATTGTTTTTAACTGTCTCACTGAAGTTCCTTCATTGAGGTTATGAGAAAGGTGATTATAGTAGTCTCAAATGACTCAGTTTGATAAAAAAAATTGTTTAGGTAAAAACCATCATTAACGGTGGAGTGGGTTAATATTAACATCATCGTCCCACAAGTTAATGACCGACAAAAGGAGTTATGTTTGTTTGACACATACCCACTGGGTGCTCTGTCTATTTGAAAATGGTCCATTTTATCTCAAATGTATCCAAAATATTGATGTCTGGCAAATTGTAGAGGGTTAACATGTGCTAACAGGAATATTTATTCATGCAACTTGCAATTTCAAACCAAAAAGTGCGAATGGCCATTTTTACTTAAAATCTACAAGATGTTTTCAGAGAAATCCATGCGCATACGCTCTTTTCGAATTTGATGTGACGAAATGCGAAATTCGTATTGCTCTTTATGGAAAGTGATGCCGCAACTATCCATGAACAACGAGTGAAAATTTCATGGAAATCTGCCTAGAATTGGCTGGGATATAGCATTTTGAAGAGAGGAGGTAACTGTTTGAATTTGGTCCTTCCTTTTCAAGCCAGTTCGAAAAAAAGACGTCGTGAATGGGTGCAGACTCCTTTAGTGCCCCCCCCCCCCCCCTCTCTGGAATAAGTCCACTTAAATGTTACAATTGTGTGTGACTGGTGGGGAGTTGGCTGTAAATGGAAGTTGCTTCTTTAAGACCGCCACCCAGGGATCCCAACACAACCTTCAGACCTAAGAGAATCGTCAGAAGTTTAGAGTGAAAAGAAATTGGCGGTGATTGGTTTTCTGGCAGGCAGTAAAAGATTGACGAAGATTTGCATATTGGACATTAAAATAGCACTTCTGACATACACGAACCGTGTCCAGACCGCTGGAGGCAGCGACTTGAAATTTTCAGAACTTGTTCTACGAACCCTGGCCGACATTTTGGGATCTGTTTGGAGCGTCCGGACCGCCTGGAAAACACCATGCATCGCTTGGAATGTGAGCGTACTATTCATCCCGACTCTATCAGTTTAGAATGGACATGGGCAGTGCTGTAGACGACTGTAGAGCTGCGATTGAGCATGACGTCCCAAGTTTTGGTGCCTCATTGCCTAACCGGCTCCAAGGTATGATTGTAGTTTATACCGTTGCCATACGTTAATGTAGCCTCTTGCCATTTTCGTGACTTTCGACCCAGAACGCCCCCAAGGTGGGGAAGTGCTGGGGGGGGGGGGGGGTGGGATATCCTGACACTATCTTTAAACCTTAGATAATCGTCAGAAGTTGAAGTGAAAGAAATCGGCGGTGAGTAGGTTTTTTGGCGGGAAACGATTAACGAAAATTTGCCAATTAGACATTAAAATTGCACTTCACACAAACATGAACCGTGTCCAGACCGCTGAAGGCAGCGACTTCTAATTTTCTGAACTTGTTCTAAGCACCCTGGCCGACATTTTGGCATCTGTTGCAAGTGTCGGGACCGCGTGGAGAACACCACTCATCGCGTGGAAAGGGAGAGTACTACTCGTCCCGACTCTATCAGTTTGGAATGGAATTGGACACTATTGTAGACTACTGTAGAGCAGCAATTGAGCATAAAGTCGGAGTTTTTTTGTGCGAAATTGCATAACCGACTCCAGGGTATGATCTTTCGTCTGTACATCGCCCAGATCACCTGTAGTTTATACCGTTACCATACGTTGAAGTAGCCTTTTGTCATTTTCGCCACTTTCGACCCAGATTTGAGGGTATCTTTCTTCAACCCCAATTTACAGCGAAATCTAGCCATGCTCACAACCACGCCCTCTCCCTGTCGGCCTGGTTGCTTCTAAAGATAGAAAGGTCAATGGGGAGGGGCCCGTTCGCAAACAAACAAGGGCAGGTGTACTTGGTGTAAAAACAGCAGGGGGGGGGGCACGTGTCCTAGGTAAAAGAAACAGCAGGGGGCAGGTGTCCTAGGTAAAATAAACAGCAGGAGGGGGGGGGGGGGGCAGATGTCCCCGCTAATTAATTTTAATAGCAGGCAGTTGTTCATGGGGCAGGTGTCCTATCCCACTGCTCAGTGTTCCAAATTTTCTATGGTACTTGGCCTTGATGGAAACAACATTTCAACAAGAAACAATGGGAAACCTATTTGCAGTAAAGCTGCAAATATAAACATGATTTTAGGACCATTCCATGGACAGTTTAAAGCCTACTGCGATATCAGCGTTTCTTACTCTCGTCCTTTTACTGCATCACCGCAGAATTTCACCCGAGTCGAGTTCTGACGTCATGCAAGTTTGACGGACATGTTTTCAATTTTGTTATTGACAACAACATATTTATAATTTCGTGATTACTGATCGGAATTTTGAAAACGACACACGCAATCACGAAAGAGTTTTCTGAAAAATCTGATTCTGCAAAAGGTTTTAGTGAAATTTGATTATTTTTTTTATTTTCAATTTCGATGGCTCTTGTCGAAAAAGTGATAATCACTGATCGTCCTAAACAAGATCAAACACTGATGCCGTGTATTAATAATAGACAGAGAATCTTCTAAGAATATACACGTGCAATCCTAAAATGCAATAAATCAAATCTTTTTTCAGGTTTTACAAGAGAAATATGTCCAATTGTATCATTGAATCATGTTTTGGTATATGTGGGCGAGACATTTTCTATACGAACAAAATACAGACTAAATAAAATATTTGCCATTATTTTCCGCAGACGTATTTTTGTCTTTGCTTCTTGGGGAAATCCATGCTGCTAAATACAACGAAGGAGTGTTATCTAATGAGGTCAGAACCGTCAGGTGGTTGGGTCCGACACCGCACCTCGAAGTAGATTTAGTGTGTGTATCGATTTTACAAGTAATGTAGGCAGCGTACACGGCATAGGCTGTCTGTCTTTAATCCTATAAACAGGGTTAAGGCATGGTTTTTTGAATACCCTTATTTATTTATTTATTTATTTATTTATTTATTTATTTATTTATTTATTGGTGTTTAAGGTCACATACTTATGCACAATGGCTAATCGTGACCATGACAGTTGTATAGGCGGAGGAAGCCGGAGAACCCGGAGAGAACCACCAAGCATCGACAAGCAACTGTCAGCTCCTCAACATTCTAACTCTGTTCAAGCTCTGCTCAAGCAGGGTTACAGAGGCTAAAGACATATACCATCGACGTGCAGTATGCCTTAGTACACGGCGTCATCGTGCCCCCATGTCGGCAACCGGGCTAAAGTGCCTTGCCCAAGGACACAACGTGAGTCGTCCCGGATGGGGATCGGGACCTCCAGCATAGAAGTACAACAGTCTACCACTGAGCCACCACGCTCCCTTGAATACCCTTAATACTATCATACATTATCCCTCATGAATTCTGAATCTGATAAAAGAGGTTATGTTTACCTATTACATACCCATTTGCTGCCCGAAAACAGCCAATTTTATCAAAATGTTGACGTTTAGCAGCCTTTAGCAGGATTAACAAACGACTAGCGGAATATTCTATCTATGCAATTTGTAAGACCTGCCAGTGTCCAATTGTTCCTGAAAATCGCCAACAAGCAGTTAGCGAAATCTAACAGAAAATGTAAATTTTAAGCTTTTAAGGGGCATCTCTCCTTATCCAGTCTAAAATGGGTTAAGTTTCATTCTTCTAAATACCCTTACTACTTACAAAACTGATCATCTGTGGGCTTCTATGCGCAGTAAAAGAAGTTATGTTTCTCTGTTACATATCCATTGGGTGCTCTTGGTGTCTGAGGACAGTCCATTTTATCAACATTTTGATGTTTAGCAGCTCGTGGAGAGTTAACGAATTCTCAACGGAATATTTTGTCCATGTAACTTGTAATGTCACACGAAGACCCGTGAATGGCTATTTTTCTTGAAATCTACAAGATGTTTTTAAAGAAATCCAGGGAAAACATGAAATTTTAAGCCTTTGATGGTATCGCTGTTTAACCAGCCCAAAACGGGTTAAGGCCTGGTTTTTTGAATACACTTATTACTAACAAATATGATCACCGTTCAATTCCACTTCCAATAAAAGAAGTTATGATTATTTACCAGCTACAAGTTGGGTGATGTGAGGGGCTGAAAACACCCTATTTTATCAAGGTGTTGATCTTTGAGAGCCCATGGAGGGTTAACAAATGCTTATCAGAATATTTTGTCCTTGCAGTTTGTAATGTCTCACGAAGACCTGCGAATGACTAGTTCTCTCTTGAAAATCTACACGACATTTTTTGAGAAATCCACGTAAAACATGATTATTTAAGCATTTGAGGGGAATCACTCTTAAACCAGACCAAAACGGGTTAACACTTGGTTTTCTGAATAACCTTATTACTTACAAAAATGGTCCTCGGTGAATTCCACTTCCAACAAAGGAGATTATGTTTATCTCTCAACTACCCAGTGGGAGCTGAGGGTGCCCGAAAACGGCACATTTTCTGAAAATTACGCTGCTTGGAAGCATGTAGAGGGTTAATAAAAGCTCACTGGAATATTTTGTCCATGCAACTTGTAATGTCATACCAAGACCTGCGAATAGGCAATTTTTCTTGAAAACCTACGGGATGTTTTGAGAGAAATCCACCGAAAATGGGAATTTCAAGATTTTAAGGGGCCTCTCTGTTTAGCCTGTCCAAAATGGGTTAAGGCTTTGACTTTGGATACCCTTACTACTTACAAAAATGTTTATGTATAGATTGTGCGCTCGATGAAAGAAGGCACTTTTCTTTGTGGCGTACCCATTGGGTGCCGTTGGCGTCCAAAAACAGTCCATTTTATCACAATTTTTCCTTTTAGCAGCTCGTGGAGGGTTAACAAATGCCCACCGCAGTATTTTGTCCATGCAACTTCTATTGTCACACGAAGGCCTGGGAGTGATAAATTTTTCTTGAAAATCTACAAGACTCGTTTAGAGAAATCCATGGAAAACATGATTTTTTTAGCTTTATGGGGGTATTTCTGTTTAACCAGGCCAAAACGGGTTAACGCTTGGTTTTGTGAACACCCTTATTACTTACAAAAATGATCCGCGGTGAATTGCACTTCCAATAAAGGAAGTTATGTTTATCTCTCGTGTATCGTTTGGGTACTGTGCGGGCCTGAAAACAGCCCATTTCATCAAAATTTCGATGTTTGGCAGCCTGTGGAGGGTTACCATATGCATCGCCTGATATGTCGTGTGTATCAAAGGTCGTGTCACAGGCAGGTCTAGCAATGATGAATGTTTAAAAGAAATCTACAAGACGTGTTTCGAGAAAGTGCCGATAAACCCCAATTTTGACAGTTTTTTGTCAATTCTGACGAACTAAGGGTTAAATCGAAAAATCCGCTTAGGTACATTTTTAGATTTTGTGCCCCTCTATGTGTGTGCAAAATTTTGTGAAAATCGGTTCGAAAATGGCGTTATGTTTGTTTGGACGCATACCCACTGAGTGCTGTGTCAATTTAAAAATGGTCCATTTTATGAGTTAACAAGTGCTAACAGGGATATTTATTCATGCAACTTGTAATGTCACACCAAGAACTGTGAATGGCCATTTTTTTTTTAAAAATCTACAAGATGTTTTCAGAGAAATCCAGGGAGAACATGCATTTTAAGCTTTTGATGGGTATGATTGTTTATCCAGCCCAAAACGGGTTAAGTGTTGTTTTTTTAATACTCTTATTACTTCCAAAAATAATTCTCAGTAAATTCTATTTCCACTTATTTTGATCTCTCCTAACTTCGGGTGCTGTGGGTACGCAAACACAGCCCATTTTATCATCATTTTGATGTTTGAGAACCTGCATAGGGTTAACAAATGCTTCCAGGAATATTTTGTACATGCAATTTGTAATGTCACACTAAGATCTGAGAATGGTCATTTTTTCTTGAAAATCTACGGGATGTTTTTAGAGAAATCCTCGGATAACACGAATTTTTAACCTTTTGAGGGGTATCGCTCTAACCAGCCCTAAACGGGTTAATGCTTGGTTTTGTGAATACCTTCATTACATACAAAAATGATCATCGGTGAATTCCACTTCCAATGAAGGAGGTTATGTTTATCTCGCAGGTACATATTTGGTGTTATGGTTGCCCAAGAACAGTCCATTTTCTCCAAATGTCTATGCTTGGCAGCCCCTGGAGGGTTAACAAATGCTTACCGAAATATTTTGTCCATGCAACTTGAACTGACATTCCAAGACCTGCGAATGGTCAATTTTTCTTGAAATTTTTTTTTGAGAAATCAACAGAAAACTGGAATTTTAAGCTTTTAAGGGGTATATCTCCTTATCTACTCAAAAATGGGTTAAGACCTCAATTTTTGAATACACTTACGACTGACAAAAATGTTTCCCTGTCAGTTTTGCGTCCGGTAAAAGAAGTTATGCATCTCTGTTGCATTCCCATTTGATGTTGTTGGTGTCCAAAAACAGACCATTTTTTCCAAATTTTCACATTTAGCAGCCCATGGAGGGTTAACAAATACTTCCCGGAATAATTTATCCTATCAACTGGTGATGTGACACCAAGACCTATCAGTGGCCATTTTCTCTTGAAAACTCTACCAGATGTTTGTAAAGAAATCCAGGGAAAACATAAATTTTTAAGCTTTTAATGGGTATCACTATTGACAACCACAAAAGGGGTTAACGCTTGGTTTTTTGAATACTCTTATTACTTACAAAAATGACCCTCGATGAATTCCACTTCCAACAAAGGAGATAATGTTTATTTCTCAAGTACACATTGGGTGCTGTGCGTGTCCGAAAACAGCCCATTTCAACAAAATTATGATGCTTGGCAGCCTCTTGAGGGTTAATAAACACTCACCAGAATATTTTGTCCATGCAGCTTGTAATATCAGACAAAGACCTGCGAGTAGTCAATTTTTCTTGAATACCTGCAGGATGTTTTTAGAGAAATCCACAGAGAATGGGAATTTTAAGATTTTAAGGGGTCTCTCTCTTTAGCCTATCCAAAATGGGTTAAGACTTCGACTTTTGAATACCCTTACTACATACAAAAATGTTTGTGTATAGATTGTGCGCTCGATAAAAGAAAGCACTTTTCTTTGTGGCGTACCCGTTGGGTGCTGTTGGCGTCCAAAAACAGCCCATTTTATCACATTTTTGACTCTTAGCAACCGTGGAGGGTAAACAAATGCTCACCGCAGTATTTTGTCCATGCAACTTCTATTGTCACATCAAGGCCTGGGAGTGACAATTTTTTCTTGAAAATCTACAAGACTCTTTTAGAGAAATCCACAGAAAACCTGAATTTTTTAGCTTTATGGGAGTATTGCTGTTTAACCAGCCCAAAACGGGTTAACGCTTAGTTTTTTGAGTACCCTTATTACTTACAAAAATGATCTCCGGTGAATTCCACTTCCAATAAAGGAAGTTATGTTTATCTCTTGTGTATCGTTTGGGTGCTCTGGGGGCCTAAAACCGGCCCATTTCATCAAAATTTCGATGTTTGGCAGCCTGAGGAGGGTTACCATATGCATCGCCTGATATGTCATGTGTATCAAAGGTCGTGGCACAGACAGGTCTATCAATGATGAAGGTTTAAAAAAAATCTACAAAACGTGTTTCGAGAAAGTGCCGATAAACCCCAATTTTGGCAGTTTTTTGCCAATTCTGACGAAATAAGGGTTAAATCGAAAATTCTGCTTAGGTACATTTTTAGATTTTGTGCCCCTCTATGCGTGTGCAAAATTTTGTGAAAATCGGTCCGAAAATGGCTTCGGAATCGTGCAGACAAAATGTGTGGAATAAAAAAAAAACCCGAAAAAAATAAAAAATAACTAGACTTTATGATTCTGGAGAATCATGGCTTTTCCCGATGAGATTCCTTGATTTTTCATGCCCCCACAGTGTCTGATGAATTGTTTTTAACTGTCTCACTGAAGTTCTTTCATTGATGTTATGGGAAAGGTGGTTATAGTAGTCTCAAATGACTCAGTTTTATAAAAAAATTGTTCAGGTAAAAACCATCATTAATGGTAGAGTGGGTTAATATCAATATCGTCGTCCCTCAAGTTAATGACCGACAAAAGGAATTATGTTTGTTTGACACATACCCTTTGAGTGCTCTGTCTATTTGAAAATGGTCCATTTTATCTCAAATGTATCCAAAATATTGATGTCTGGCAGATTGTAGAGGGTTAACATGTGCTAACAGGCATATGTATTCATGCAACTTGCAATTTCAAACCAAAAAGCGCGAATAGCCATTTTTACTTAAAATCTCTAAGATGTTTTCAGAGAAATCCATGCGCATGCGCTCTTTTCGAATTCGACGTGGCGAAATTCGTATCGCTCTTCATGGAAAGTGATGCCGCAACTATCCATGAACAACGAGTGAAAATTTCATGGAAATCTGCCTAGAATTGGTTGGGATATAGTGTTTTGAAGAGAGGAGGTAACTGTTTGAATTTGGTCCTTCCTTTTCAAGCCAGTTTGAAAAAAGACGTCGTCAATGGGCGCAGACTCCTTTAAAGCCCCCCCCCTCTCTGTAAATGGAAGTTGCTTCTTTAAGACCGCCACCCAGGGATCCCAACACAACCTTTAAACCTAAGAGAATCGTCAGAAGTTTAAAGTGAAAAGAAATTGGCGGTGATTGGGTTTCTGGCAGGCAGGAAAAGATTGACGAAGATTTGCATATTGGACATTAAAATAGCACTTCTGACATACACGAACCGTCTCCAGACGGCTGGAGGCAGCGACTTGAAATTTTCAGAACTTGTTCTACGAACCCTGGCCGACATTTTGGGATCTGTTTGGAGCATCCGAGGGTGTTTTGGCGGGAAACGATTAACGAAAATTTGACATTAAAATTGCACTTCTCACAAACACGAACCGTGTCCAGACCGCCAAAGGCCGCGACTTCTAATTTTCAGAACTTGTTCTACGCACCCTGGCCGACATTTTGGCATCTGTTGCAAGTGTCGAGACCGCGTGGAGAACACCACGCATCGCGTGGAAAGTGAGAGTACTATTCGTCCCGACTCTATCAGTTTGGAATGGAATTGGGCACTATTGTATACTACTGTAGAGCAGCGATTGAGCATAAAATCAGAGTTTTTTGTGCCAAATTACCTAACTGGCTCCAAGGTATGATCTTTCGTCTGTACATCGCCCAGATCGTCAGAAGTTGATACCGTTACCATATGTTGAAGTAGCCTTTTGTCATTTTCGCCACTTTCGACCCAGATTTGAGGGTACCTTCCTTCAGCGAAATCTAGCCATGCTCACAACCACGCCCTCTCCCCGTTGGCCCGAGTGCTTCTAAAGATAGAAAGGTCAATGGGGAGGGGCCCATTAGCAAACAAACGGGGGCAGGTGTAGTTGGTGAAAAACAGCAGGGGGGGGGCACGTGTCCTAGGTAAAAGAAACAACAGGGGGCAGGTGTCCTAGGTAAAAAAAACAGCAGGAAGGGGGGGGGGGGGGGGGCAGATGTCCCCGCTAATTAATTTTAATAACAGGCAGGTGTTCATGGGGCAGGCCCACTGCTCGGTGTTCCAAATTTTCTATGGTACTTGGCCTTGACGGAAACAAGAAACAACGGGAAACCTATTTGCAGTAAAGCTGCAAATATAAACATGATTTTAGGACCATTCCATGGACAGTTTAAAGCCTACTGCGATATCAGCTTTTCTTACTCTCCTCCTTTCACTGCATCACCGCAGAATTTCACCCGAGTCGAGTTCTGACGTCATGCAAGTTTGACGGACATGCTTTCAATTTTGTTATTGACAACAACATATTTATAATTTCGTGATTACTGATCGGAATTTTGAAAACGACACATGCAATCGCGAAAGAGTTTTCTGAAAAACACGATTCTGCAAAAGGTTTTAGTGAAATTTGTTTATTTTTTTTATTTTCAATTTCGATGGCTCTTGTCGAAAAGGTGTTAATCACTGATAGTCCCAAACGGGATCAAAGACTGACGCTGTATATTAATAACACACAGAGAATCTTCTAAGAATATACACGCGCAATCCTAAAATGAAATAAATCAAGTCTTTTTTTCAGGTTTTACGAGAGAAATATGTCCAATTGTATCATTGAATCATGTTTAGGTATATGTGGGCGAGACATTTTCTAAACGGACAAAATACAGACTAAATAAAATATTTGCCATTATTTTCCGCAGACGTATTTTTGTCTTTGCTTCTTGGGGAAATCCATGCTGATAATACAACGAAGGAGTGTTATCTGATGAGGTCAGAACCATCAGGTGGTCGGGTCCGACACCGCACCTCGAAGTAGATTTAGTGGGGGGTGTCGATTTTACAAGTAATGTAGGCAGCGTACACGGCATGGGCTGTCTGTCTTTAATCCTATAAACAGGGTTAAGGCTTGGTTTTTGAATACCCTTATTTATTTATTTATTTATTTATTTGTTTATTGGTGTTTAAGGTCACATACTTATGCACAATGGCTAATCGTGACCGTGACAGTTTTATAGGTGGAGGAAGCCGGAGTACACGGAGAGAACCACCAAGCATCGACGAGCAACTGTCAGCTCCTCAACATTCTAACTCTGTTCAAGCTCCGCTCAAGCAGGGTTACAGAGGGTGAAGACATATGTACCATCGACGTGCAGTATGCCTTAGTACACGGCATCATCGTGCCCCCATGTCGGCAACCAGGCTAAAGTGCCTTGCCCAAGGACACAACGTGAGTCGTCCCGGACGGGGATCGGACTTGGGACCTCTAGCATAGAAGTACAACAGTCTACCACTGAGTCACCATGCTCCCTTGAATACCCTTAACACTATCATACATTATCCCTCATGAATTCTGAGTCTCATAAAAGAGGTTATGTTTACCTATTACATACCCATTTGCTGCCCGAAAACAGCCAATTTTATCAAAATTTTGACGTTTAGCAGCCTGTAGCGGGATTAACAAACGACTAGCGAAATATTCTATCTATGCAATTTGTAAGACCTGCCAATGTCCAATTGTTCTTGAAAATCGCCAACAAGCAGTTTGCGAAATCCACAGAAAATGTAAATTTTAAGCTTTTAAGGGGTATCTCTCCTTATCCAGTCTAAAATAAGTTAAGTTTCATTCTTTTAAATACCCTTACTACTTGCAAAACTGATCCTCTGTGAATTCTACGCGCAGTAAAAGAAGTTATATTTCTCTGTTACATATCCATTGGGTGCTCTTGGTGTCTGAAAACAATCCATTTTATCAACATTTTGATGTTTAGCAGCTCGTGGAGAGTTAACGAATGCTCAACGGAATATTTTGTCCATGTAACTTGTAATGTCACATGAAGACCCGTGAATGGCCATTTTTTCTTGAAATCTACAAGATGTTTTTAAAGAAATCCAGGGAAAGCATGAAATTTTAAGTCTTTGATGGGTACCGCTGTTTAACCAGCCCAAAACGGGTTAAGACCAGCCCTAAATGGGTTAATGCTTGGTCTGATGAATTCCACTTCCAAAGAAGGAGGTTATGTTTATCTCGCAGGTACACTCCAAGACCTGCAAATGGTCAATTTTTCTTGAATACTTACTAGATTTTTTTGGAGAAATCCACAGAAAACTGGAATTTTAAGCTTTTAAGGGGTACATCTTAACCAGGCGAAAATGGGTTAAGACCTCGATTTTTTGAATACCCTTACTACTTACTAAATTTTTCTCTGTCAGTTTTGCATCCGGTAAAAGAAGTTATGTATCTCTGTGGCATTCCCATTTGTTGTTGTTGGTGTCCAAAAACAGGCTATTTTTTCAAAATGTTGACATTTAGCAGACCATGGAGGGTTAACAAATGCTTACTGGAATATTTTATCCATGCAACCGGTAATGTGACTCCAAGACCTATCAATGGCCATTTTCTGTTGAAAACTTGCAAGATGTTTGTAACGAAATCCACGGAAAACATGATTTTTTTTTAGCTTTTGATGGGTATCGCTAATAACCACCCCAAAAGGGGTTAACGCTTGGTTTTTTGAATACCCTTATTACTTACAAAAATGGTCCTCAGTGAATTCCACTTCCAACAAAGGAGATTATGTGTAACTCTCGGACATACATTGTGTGCTGTGTGTGTCCGAAAACAGCCCATTTCAACAAAATTATGATGCTTGGCATTCTGTAGAGGGTTAATAAACGCTCAGCGGAATATTTTGTCCATGCCACTTGTAATGTCACACAAAGACCTGCAAGTAGTCAATTTTTCTTGAAAACCTATGGAATGTATTTAGAGAAATCCACAGAAAATGGGAATTTTTAGATTTTAAGGGGTCTCTCTCTTTAGCCTGCCAAAAATGGGTTAAGACTTCGTTTTTTGAATACCCTTACTACTTACAAAAATGTTTCCGTATAGATTGTGCACTCGATAAAAGAAATCACTTTTCTTTGTGGCGTACCCGTTGGGTGCCGTTGGCGTCCAAAAACAGCCCATTTTATCACAATTTTGACTTTTAGCAGCCCGTGGAGGGTTAACAAATGCTCACCGGAGTATTTTGTCCATGCAACTTCTATTGTCACATCAAGGCCTGGGAGTGACAATTTTTTCATGAAAATCTACAAGACTCGTTTAGAGAAATCCACGGAAAACCTGAATTTTTTAGCTTTTTGGGGGTATTGCTGTTTAACCAGCCCAAAATGGGTTAATACTTGGTTTTTTGAACACCATTATTACTAACAAAAATGATCTCCGGTGAATTCCACTTCAAATAAAGGAAGTTATGTTTATCTCTCGTGTATCGTTTGGGTGCTCTGGGGGCCTGAAACCGGCCCATTTCATCAAAATTTCGATGTTTGGCAGCCTGTGGAGGGTTACCATATGCATCGCCTGATATGTCATGTGTATCAAAGGTCGTGGCACAGACAGGTCTATCAATGTTGAAGGTTTAAAAAAAATCTACAAGAAGTGTTTCGAGAAAGTGCTGATAAACCCCAATTTTGGCAGTTTTTTGCCAATTCTGATGAAATAAGGGTTAAATCGAAAATTCCGCTTAGGTACATTTTTAGATTTTGTACCCCTCTATGCGTGTGCAAAATTTTGTGAAAATCGGTCCGAAAATGGCTTCAGAATCGTGCAGACAAAATGTGTGGAATAAAAAAAAACCCGAAAAAAATAACTAGACTTTATGATTCTGGAGAATCATGGCTTTTCCCGATGAGATTCCTTGATTTTTCATGCCCCCACAGTGTCTGATGAAGTGTTTTTAACTGTCTCACTGAAGTTCTTTCATTGATGTTATGGGAAAGGTGGTTATAGTAGTCTCAAATGACTCAGTTTTATAAAAAAAATTGTTCAGGTAAAAACCATCATTAATGGTAGAGTGGGTTAATATCAATATCGTCGTCCCTCAAGTTAATGACCGACAAAAGGAATTATGTTTGTTTGACACATACCCTTTGAGTGCTCTGTCTATTTGAAAATGGTCCATTTTATTTCAAATGTATCCAAAATATTGATGTCTGGCAGATTGTAGAGGGTTAACATGTGCTAACAGGCATATGTATTCATGCAACTTGCAATTTCAAACCAAAAAGTGCGAATGGCCATTTTTACTTAAAATCTATAAGATGTTTTCAGAGAAATCCATGCGCATGCGCTCTTTTCGAATTCAACGTGACGAAATGCGAAATTCGTATCGCTCTTCATGGAAAGTGATGCCACAACTATCCATGAACAACGAGTGAAAATTTCATGGAAATCTGCCTAGAATTGGTTGGGATATAGCGTTTTGAAGAGAGGAGGTAACTGTTTGAATTTGGTCCTTCCTTTTCAAGCCAGTTCGAAAAAAGACGTCGTCAATGGGCGCAGTCTCCTTTAGAGCCCCCCCCCCCCCCCCTCCTCTGTAAATGAAAGTTGCTTCTTTAAGACCGCCACCCAGGGATCCCAACACAACCTTTAAACCTAAGAGAATCGTCAGAAGTTTAAAGTGAAAAGAAATTGGCGGTGATTGGGTTTCTGGCAGGCAGGAAAAGATTGACGAAGATTTGCATATTGGACATTAAAATAGCACTTCTGACATACACGAACCGTGTCCAGACCACTGGAGGCAGCGACTTGAAATTTTCAGAACTTGTTCTACGAACCCTGGCCGACATTTTGGGATCTGTTTGGAGCGTCCGAGTCGCCTGGAAAACACCACACATCGCTTGGAATGAGAGAGTACTATTCGTCCCGACTCTATCAGTTCAGAATGGACATGGGCAGTCTTGTAGACGACTGTGGAGCTGCGATTGAGCATAAAGTCCCAGGTTTCGGTGCCTCATTGCCTAAGCGGCTCCATTGTATGATTTTTTGTCTCAATATCGTCCTTACTACTTGTAGTTTATACCGTTGCCGTACGTTAATGTAGCCTCTTGCCATTTTCGAGACTTTCAACCCAGAACGCCGCCAAAGTGAGGAAGTGCGGGGGGGGGGGGGGGGGGGGGGCTATAGCAGTGAGATAATCGGAAGAAGTTGCAGTGAAAAGAAATCGGCGGTGAGTAGGTGTTTTGGCGGGAAACGATTAACGAAAATTTGCCAATTTGACATTAAAATTGCACTTCTCACAAACACGAACCGCCGAAGGCAGCGACTTCTAATTTTCTGAACTTGTTCTATGCACCCTGGCCGACATTTTGGCATCTGTTGCAAGTGTCGAGACCGCGTGGAGAACACCACGCATCACGTGGAAATTGAGAGTACTATTCGTCCCGACTCTATCAGTTTGGAATGGAATTGGGCACTATTGTAGACTACTGTAGAGCAGCAATTGAGCATAAAATCGGAGTTTTTTGTGCCAAATTACCTAACCGGCTCCAAGGTATGATCTTTCGTCTGTACATCACCCAGATCGTCAGAAGTTGATACCGTTACCATATGTTGAAGTAGCCTTTTGTCATTTTCGCCACTTTCGGCCCAGATTTGAGGGTACCTTCCTTCAGCGAAATCTAGCCATGCTCACAACCACGCCCTCTCCCCGTCGGCCCGGGTGCTTCTAAAGATAGAAAGGTCAATGGGGAGGGGCCTGTTAGCAAACAAACGGGGGCAGGTGTAGTTGGTGAAAAACAGCAGGGAGGGGGGGGGCACATGTCCTAGGTAAAAGAAACATTAGGGGGCAGGTGTCCTAGGTAAAAAAAACAGCAGGAAGGGGGGGGGGGGGGGGGGGGGGGGGGGGGGGCAGATGTCCCCGCTAATTAATTTTAATAACAGGCAGGTGTTCATGGGGCAGGCCCACTGCTCGGTGTTCCAAATTTTCTATGGTACTTGGCCTTGACGGAAACAACACTTCAACAAGAAACAACGGGAAACCTATTTGCAGTAAAGCTGCAAATATAAACATGATTTTAGGACCATTCCATGGCCAGTTTAAAGCCTACTGCGATATCAGCGTTTATTACTCTCGTCCTTTCACTGCATCACTGCAGTATTTCACCCGAGTCGAGTTCTGACGGACATGCTTTCAATTTTGTTATTGACAACAACATATATATAATTTCGTGATTACTGATCGGAATTTTGAAAACGACACATGCAATCGCGAAAGAGTTTTCTGAAAAACACGATTCTGCAAAAGGTTTTAGTGAAATTTGATTACTTTTTTTATTTTCAATTTCGATGGCTCTTGTCGAAAAGGTGTTAATCACTGATCGTCCCAAACGAGATCAAAGACTGACGCTGTATATTAATAACACACAGAGAATCTTCTAAGAATAAACACGTGCAATCCTAAAATGAAATAAATCAAGTCTTTTTTCAGGTTTTACGAGAGAAATATGTCCAATTGTATCATTGAATCATGTTTAGGTATATGTGGGCGAGACATTTTCTATACGGACAAAATACAGACTAAATAAAATATTTGCCATTATTTTCCGCAGACGTATTTTTGTCTTTGCTTCTTGGGGAAATCCATGCTGATAATACAACGAAGGAGTGTTATCTAATGAGGTCAGAACCGTCAGGTGGTCGGGTCCGACACCGCACCTCGAAGTAGATTTAGTGGGGGGTGTCGATTTTACAAGTAATGTAGGCAGCGTACATGGCATGGGCTGTCTGTCTTTAATCCTATAAACAGGGTTATGGCTTGGTTTTTGAATACCCTTATTTATTTATATATTTATTTATTTATTTATTTATTTATTTATTTATTTATTTGTTTATTGGTGTTTAAGGTCACATACTTATGCACAATGGCTAATCGTGGCCGTGACAGTTTTATAGGTGGAGGAAGCCGGAGTACACGGAGAGAACCACCAAGCATCGACGAGCAACTGTCAGCTCCTCAACATTCTAACTCTGTTCAAGCTCCGCTCAAGCAGGGTTACAGAGGGTGAAGACATATGTACCATCGACGTGCAGTATGCCTTAGTACACGGCGTCACCGTGCCCCCATGTCGGCAACCGGGCTAAAGTGCCTTGCCCAAGGACACAACCTGAGTCGTCCCGGACGGGGATCGGACTCGGGACCTCTAGCATAGAAGTACAACAGTCTACCACTGAGCCACCACGCTCCCTTGAATACCCTTAACACTATCATACATTATCCCTCATGAATTCTGAGTCTGATAAAAGAGGTTATGTTTACCTATTACATACCCATTTGCTGCCCGAAAACAGCCAATTTTATCAAAATTTTGACGTTTAGCAGCCTGTAGCGGGATTAACAAACGACTAGCGGAATATTCTATCTATGCAATTTGTAAGACCTGCCAATGTCCAATTGTTCTTGAAAATCGCCAACAAGCAGTTTGCGAAATCCACAGAAAATGTAAATTTTAAGCTTTTAAGGGGTATCTCTCCTTATCCAGTCTAAAATAGGTTAAGTTTCATTCTTTTAAATACCCTTACTACTTGCAAAACTGATCCTCTGTGAATTCTACGCGCAGTAAAAGAAGTTATATTTCTCTGTTGCATATCCATTGGGTGCTCTTGGTGTCTGAAAACAATCCATTTTATCAACATTTTGATGTTTAGCAGCTCGTGGAGAGTTAACGAATGCTCAACGGAATATTTTGTCCATGTAACTTGTAATGTCACATGAAGACCCGTGAATGGCCATTTTTTCTTGAAATCTACAAGATGTTTTTAAAGAAATCCAGGGAAAGCATGAAATTTTAAGTCTTTGATGGGTACCGCTGTTTAACCAGCCCAAAACGGGTTAAGACCAGCCCTAAATGGGTTAATGCTTGGTCTGATGAATTCCACTTCCAAAGAAGGAGGATATATTTATCTCGCAGGTACACATTGCGTGCAATGGGTGCCCAAGGACAGTCCATTTTCTCAAAATTTCTATGCTTTGCAGCCTCTGGAGAGTTAACTAACGCTTACCGGAATATTTTGTCTATGTAACTTGTAATGTCACTCCAAGACCTGCAAATGGTCAATTTTTCTTGAATACTTACTAGATTTTTTTGGAGAAATCCACAGAAAACTGGAATTTTAAGCTTTTAAGGGGTACATCTTAACCAGGCGAAAATGGGTTAAGACCTCGATTTTTTGAATACCCTTACTACTTTCTAAATTTTTCTCTGTCACTTTTGCATCCGGTAAAAGAAGTTATGTATCTCTGTGGCATTCCCATTTGTTGTTGTTGGTGTCCAAAAACAGGCTATTTTTTCAAAATGTTGACATTTAGCAGCCCATGGAGGGTTAACAAATGCTTACTGGAATATTTTATCCATGCAACCGGTAATGTGACTCCAAGACCTATCAATGGCCATTTTCTGTTGAAAACTTACAAGATGTTTGCAACGAAATCCACGGAAAACATGATTTTTTTTTAGCTTTTGATGGGTATCGCTAATAACCACCCCAAAAGGGGTTAACGCTTGGTTTTTTGAATACCCTTATTACTTACAAAAATGGTCCTCAGTGAATTCCACTTCCAACAAAGGAGATGATGTTTAACTCTCGGACATACATTGCGTGCTGTGTGTGTCCGAAAACAGCCCATTTCAACAAAATTATGATGCTTGGCATTCTATAGAGGGTTAATAAACGTTCAGCGGAATATTTTGTCCATGCCACTTGTAATGTCACACAAAGACCTGCAAGTAGTCAATTTTTCTTGAAAACCTATGGAATCTATTTAGAGAAATCCACAGAAAATGGGAATTTTTAGATTTTAAGGGGTCTCTCTCTTTAGCCTGCCCAAAATGGGTTAAGACTTCGTTTTTTGAATACCCTTACTACTTACAAAAATGTTTCCGTATAGATTGTGCGCTCGATAAAAGAAATCACTTTTCTTTGTGGCGTACCTGTTGGGTGCCGTTTGGCGTCCAAAAACAGCCCATTTTATCACAATTTTGACTTTTAGCAGCCCGTGGAGGGTTAACAAATGCTCACCGGAGTATTTTGTCCATGCAACTTCTATTGTCACATCAAGGCCTGTGAGTGACAATTTTCTCTTGAAAATCTACAAGACTCGTTTAGAGAAATCCACGGAAAACCTGAATTTTTTAGCTTTTTGGGGTTATTGCTGTTTAACCAGCCCAAAACGGGTTAATGCTTGGTTTTTTGAACACCATTATTACTAACAAAAATGATCTCCGGTGAATTCCACTTCAAGTAAAGGAAGTTATGTTTATCTCTCGTGTATCGTTTGGGTGCTCTGGGGGCCTGAAACCGGCCCATTTCATCAAAATTTCGATGTTTGGCAGCCTGTGGAGGGTTACCATATGCATCGCCTGATATGTCATGTGTATCAAAGGTCGTGGCACAGACAGGTCTATCAATGATGAAGGTTTAAAAAAAATCTACAAAACGTGTTTCGAGAAAGTGCCGATAAACCCCAATTTTGACAGTTTTTTGCCAATTCTGACGAAATAAGGGTTAAAACGAAAATTCCGCTTCGGTACATTTTTAGATTTTGTGCCCCTCTATGCGTGTGCAAAATTTTGTGAAAATCGGTCCGAAAATGGCTTCGGAATTGTGCGGACAAAATGTGTGGGGAAAAAAAACAAAAAAACAAAAAAAAACTAGACTTTATGATTCTGGAGAATCGTGGCTTTTCCCGATGAGATTGCATGATTTGTCATGACCCCACAGTGTATGATGATTTGCTTTTGACTGTCTCACTAAAGTTCCTTCATTGATGTCATGAAAAAGGTGCGTATAGAAGTCTCAAATGACTCAGTTTGATAAAAAAAACTGTTTAGGTAAAAACCATCATTAACGTTGGAGAGGGTTAATATCAATATCGTCATCCAACAAGTTAATGACCGACAAAGGGAGTTATGTTTGTTTGACACATACCCACTGAGTGCTGTATCTATTTGAAAATGGTCCGTTTTATCTGAAATGTATCCAAAATATTAATGTCTGGCAACTTGTAGAGGGTTAACAAGTGCTAACAGGAATATTTATTCATGCAACTTGTAATTTCACACCAAAACTGTGAATAGCCATTTTTACTTAAAAATCTACGGGGATGTTTTCAGAGAAATCCAGGGAGAACATGAATTTTAAGCTGTTGATGGGTATAATTGTTTATCCAGCCCAAAACAGGTTAAGGGTTGTTTTTTTAATACGCTTATTACTTATAAAAATAATTCTCAGTGAATTCTACTTCCACTTATGTTGATTTCTCCTCTTAACTTTGGGTGCTGCGGGTATGCAAACACAGCCCACTTTTTCAACATTTTGATGTTTGAGAACCAGCATAGGGTTAACAAATGCTTACTGGAATATTTTGTACATGCAACTTGTAATTCACACTAAGATCTGAGAATGGCCAATTTTTCTTGAAAATCTACATGATGTTTTTAGAGAAATCCTCGGATAACATGAATTTTTAACCTTTTGAGGGGTATCACCATGTAACCAGCTCTAAACGGGTTAGTGCTTGGTTTTATGAATACCTTCATTATTACAAAAATGATCCTCTGTGAATCCCACTTCCAATGAAGGTGGTTATGTTCATCTCGCAGGTACACATCGGGTGTAATGGGTGGCCAAGTACAGCCCATTTTCTCAAAATTTGGTGTCTCTGGAGGGTTAACAAACGCTTACCGGAATCTTTTGTTCATGCTACTTGTAATGTCACTCCAAGACCTGCAAATGGTCAATTTCTCTTGAATACTTCCTACATTTTTTGGAGAAATCCACAGAAAACGGGAATTTTAAGCTTTTAAGGGGTACATCTCCTTAACCGGGCGAAAATGGGTTAAGACCTCAATTTTTGAATACCCTTACTACTTACTAAAAATTTTCACTATCAGTTTTGCGTCCAGTAAAAGAAGTTATGTTTCTCTGCAGCATTCCCATTTGATGTTGTTGGTGCCCAAAAACAGACTATTTTTTCGAAATTTTGACATTTAGTATCCATGGAGGGTTAACAAATGCTTATCTGAATATTTTATCCATGCAACTGGTAATGTGACTCTAAGACCTATCAACGGCCATTTTCTCTTGAAACCCTACGAGACGTTTGTAAAGAAATTCAGTGAAAACATGATTTTTTAAGCTTTTGATGGGTATTGCTATTAACCATCCCAAAAGGGGTTAATGCTTGGTTTTTTGAAGACCCTTATTACTAACAAATTTGGTCCTCGGTGAATTCCACTTCCAACAAAGTAGATTATGTTTATCTCTCGGGTATGCATTGGGTGCTGTGCGCGTCTGAAAACAGCCTATTTCAACAAAATTACGATGCTTAGCAGGCTGTAGAGGGTTAATAAATGCTCACTGGAATATTTTGTCCATGCAACTTGTAATGTCACACAAAGACCTACGAATAGTCAATTTTTCCTGAAAACCTACAAGTTGCTTTTAGAGAAATCCACAGAAAATGGGAATTTTAAGCTTTTAAGGGGTATCTCTCTTTAACCAGTCCAAAATGGGTTAAGACGTCGACTTTTGAATACCCTTACCACTATCAAAAATGTTTCCCCATCAATTTTGCGTCCCATAAAGGTAGGAACCTTTCTCGGTGGTACACCAAGTGGGTGCTGTTGGCATCCAAAAACAGCCCATTTTATCACAATTTTGACTTTTAGCAGCCCGTGGAGGGTTAACAAATGCTCACCGCAGTATTTTGTCCATGCAACTTCTGTCGTCACACCAAGGCCTGGGAGTGACAAATATTTCTTGAAAATCTACAAGACTCGTTTAGAGAAATCCACGGAAAATACGAATTTTTGAGCTTTATGGGGGTATTGCTCTTTAACCAGTCCAAAACGGGTTAACGCTTGGTTTTTTGAACACCCTTATTACTGACAAAAATGATCCTCGGTGAATTCCACTCCCAATAAAAGAAGTTATTTTTATCTCTCGTGTATTGTTTGGGCGCAGTGGGGGCCTGAATCCGGCCTATTTCATCAAAATTTCGATGTTTGGCAGCCTGTGGAGGGTTACCATATGCATTGCCTGATATGTCGTGTGTATCAAAAGGCGTGTCACAGACAGGTCTAGCAATGATGAATGTATAAAAAAAATCTACAAGACGTGTTTCAAGAAAGTGCCGATAATCCCCAATTTTGGCAGTTTTTTGCCAATTCTGACGACATAGGGGTTAAATCGAAAATTCCGCTTCGGTACATTTCTAGATTTTGTGCCCCTCTATGCGTGTGCAAAATTTCGTGAAAATCGGTTCGAAAATGGCTTCTGAATCGTACGGACAAAATGTGTGGAAAAAAAAAAAAAAAAAAATAATAATAATCCGTAGAAAAACAATAGTCTTTTCCAGAGGGAAAAGCCTAAAAAAATAATAATCCATAGAAAAACAATAGTCTTTTCCAGAGGGAAAAGCCTAATAATAATCCGTAGAAAAACAATAGTCTTTTCCAGAGGGAAAAGCCAAAATAAATGTAAGGGATTCAATAGTAAGCTATAAGCTTTTGGAAGTTGGCTCCCTAATTGGAAGTCATCTCCCAAAGAGATAAATTAAGTTTGCAGTGGTTTCTAGTCAAGTTTTGGCTGCCTGTTAAGGCAGCCAAGACTTGACTAGAAATCACTGCTAAACCACTGGAACCTATAGAGGCTGTGGGCTGGAGGGAATTCAGGACACTTGTCCGGGCCCTTAAGGGTTAAAGCATTGGGTAAGCGATGAAAATACAAATGTATACATTTTTATCCAGACATACTCTGATGAAATGAGGTAATACAAATCCAGTCCTTTTGCATATTGTGATATTTTTCCTTCTTTTTATTTACAGAGATATGCCAGATATGATGAGCCAGAGTGAAATTGAATCTATTTACAAAATTGAAGATATCATTGGAACTTCAAATGTTGATTTATCAGCTTTGACTATCAGTGCCAAGACTGGCCAGGGCTTGGATAATGTTGTGCAGTGGATTGCTGATCACAGCCAACCTAAAACTCAATAAATTTTATTTTGCCCGTTTACCTGACACAAAGAGCAGACAACTTGAAAAAAAAAAATTTTAATAACTAAAAAAAATTAAATTTTTTATTTCATAGCTGATCATTGAGCTGGTTCCAATGAGGGTCATAAGCTTTTGAGGGAAAATAATAAATTTTGAATTGCAGTTTTTCTGAATAAAACTGGTCGGGTAAACCTAATATAATGACCATATTTACACAAATCATCATTAAGCTTTTATTTTTAGCTTAACTTGACACAGTCAAGATAAGCTATTGCCATCACGCTTGCAGAAGTCTGTTAGTCTGTGAGTCTGTGACGTCTGTTCACATTTTCCTTTAGCACGGGCTACACCCCGCAGTTCTTGTCTGATTGTCACAAAATTTCATATGCAGGTTTGGGGTCATGTCTAGATGAGAACGTCCCCTTTTGGTCGCGATGGGGCAACCGGTATGGCTGCCCGAGCCCAAAACCCAAAAACCATTAGCACAGTCTACAGGTCGTATTTATGAAGGGATTTCATTGTAACTTGGTAGTATGCCTCTGTATAATGCCTAGATGAGAACGTCCCCTTTTGGGCATGATCTATCAACCGTGATGGCTGCCCAAGCCCGAAACCCAAAAACTTTTAGCACAGTCTGCAGGTCATGTTTAATGTGGAGGGATTTCATTGTAACTTGGTAGGATGACTCCTTATGACGTCTAGATGAGAATTTCCCCATTTGGGCATGATCTGCCAACCGTGACGACTGCCCGAGCCCAAAACCCGAAAACCTTTACCACAGTCTACAGTCATATTTATTGAGGAATTTCATTGTAACTTGGTGGGTTGACTTCATACAATGTCTAGATGAGAAAGTCCCCTTTTGGGCGTGATTGGGCAACTGTGATGACTACAGGGGCCCAAAGCCCGAAAATCTTTAGCACAGTCTAGAGGTCATATTTATGAAGGGATTTCATTGTAACTTGGTAGGATGACTCCAAATAATGTCCAGATGAGAACGTCCCATTTTGATCGTGATCATGCAGCCTTGATGGGTGCCCGAGCCTAAAAACCTTTAGCAGAGGCAAAAGGTCATATTTATGGAAGGATTTCATTGTAACCTGTTAGGTTGACTCCATTTAATGCCTAGATGATGACATCCCCTTTTGGTTGTGATTGGTCAGTTGTGATGGCTACAAGTGCCTGAAGCCCGAAAACCTTGAGCACAGTCTACAGGTCATATTTATGAAGGGATTTCATTGTAACTTTGCAGGATCACACCAGATCATGCCCAGATGAGATTGTCCCCTATGGTTGCGATCATTCAGCCATGATGGCTGCCCGAGCCCAAAGCCCGAAAACCTTCAGCACAGTCTACAGGTCATATTTATGAAGGGATTTCATTGTAACTTGGTAGGTTAACTTCATATAATGTCTAGATGAAAACGTCCCCTTTTGGACATGATTGGGCTACTGTGACGGCTAAAGGTGCCCGAAGCTCGAAAAACCTTTAGCACAGTCTACAGGTCATATTTATGAGGGGATTTCATTGTAACTTGGTAGGATGACTCCAAATAATGTCTAAATGAGAACGTCCCATTTTGATCGTGATCATTCAGCCTTGATGGGTGCCCGAGCCCAAAAACCTTTAGCATAGGTAAAAGGTCATATTTATGGAAGGATTTCATTGTAACCTATTAGGTTGACTCCATATAATGCCTAGATGATGACATCCCCTTTTGGTCCTGATTGGTCAGCTGTGATGGCTACAAGTGCCCGAAGCCCAAAAACCTTGAGCACAGTCTACAGGTCATATTTATGAAGGGATTTCATTGTAACTTCGTAGGATCACTCCAGATGATGCCCAGATGAGATTTCCCCTTTGGTTGCGATCATTCAACCATGTTGGCTGCCCGAGCCTGAAGCCCGAAAACCTTAAGCACAGTCTACAGGTCATATTTATGAAGGGAGTTCATTGTAACTTGGTAGGTTGACTTCATATAATGTCTAGATGAGAACGTCCCCTTTTGGACATGATTGGGCAACTTTGACGGCTAAAGGTGCCCGAAGCGCAAAAACCTTTAGCACTGTCTACAGGTCATATGTATGAAGGGATTTCATTGTAACTTGGTAGGATGTCTCCAAATAATGTCTAGACAAGAACTTCCCATTTTGGCCGTGATCATTCAGCCTTGATGGGTGCCCGAGCCCAAAAACCTTTAGCATAGGCAAAAGGTTATAATTATAGAAGAATTTCATTGTAACCTGTTAGGTTGACTCCACATAATGCCTAGTTGATGACATCCCCTTTTGGTCATGATTGGTCAACTGTGATGGCTACAGGTGCCCGAAGCCAGAAAACCTTGAGCACAGACTACAGGTCATATTTATGAAGGGATTTCATTGTAACTTCGCAGGATCACTCCAGATGATGCCCAGATGAGATTGTCCCCTTTGGTTGTGATCATTCAACCATGATGGCTGCCCGAGCCTGAAGCCCGAAAACCTTTAGCACAGTCTACAGGTCATATTTATGAAGGGATTTCATTGTAACTTGGTAGGTTAACTTCATATAATGTCTAGATGAGAACGTCCCCTTTTGGACATGATTGGGCTACTGTGCCGGCTAAAGGTGCCCGAAGCCCGAAAACCTTTAGCACAGTCTACAGGTCATATTTATGCGGGGATTTCATTGTAACTTGGTAGGATGACTCCAAATAATGTCTAGATGAGAACGTCCCATTTTGATCGTGATCATTCAGCCTTGATGGGTGCCCGAGCCCCAAAACCTTTAGCATAGGTAAAAGGTCATATTTATGGAAGGATTTCATTGTAACCTATTAGGTTGACTCCATATAATGCCTAGATGATGACATCCCCTTTTGGTCGTGATTGGTCTGCTGTGAGGGCTACAAGTGCCCGAAGCCCAAAAACCTTGAGCACAGTCTACAGGTCATATTTATGAAGGGATTTCATTGTAACTTCGTAGGATCACTCCAGATGATGCCCAGATGAGATTGTCCCCTTTGGTTGCGATCATTCAACCATGATGGCTGCCCGAGCCCAAAGCCCAAAAACCTTGAGCACAGTCTACAGGTCATATATATGAAGGGATTTCATTGTAACTTGGTAGGTTGACTTCATATAATGTCTAGATGAGAACGTCCCCTTTTGGACACGATTGGGCAACTGTGACGGCTTCAGGGGCCCAAAGCCCGAAAAGCTTTAGAACAGTCTACAAGTCATAATTATGAAGGGATTTCATTGTAGCTTGGTAGGATGACTCCAGATAGTGTCCAGATGAGAATGTCCCCTTTTGGTCATGATCATTCAGCCTTGATGGCTGCCCGAGCCCAAAAACCTTTAGCATGTCAGTAGGTCGTATTTATGGAAGGATTTCATTGTAACTTGTTAGGTTGACTCCATATAATGCCTAGATGATGACATCCCCTTTTGGTCGTGGTTGGTCTGTGATGGCTACAGGTGCCTGAAGCCCGAAAATCTTGAGCACAGTCTACAGGTCATATTTATGAAGAGATTTCATTGTAACTTCATAGAATCACTCCAGATGATGTCCAGATGAGAATGTCCCCTTTTGGTTGCGATCCTTCAACCATGATGGCTGCCCAAGCCTAAAGCCCGAAAACCTTTAGCACAGTCTTCAGATCATATTTATGAAGGGATTTCATTGTAACTTGGTAGGTTGACTTCATGTAATGTCTAGATGAGAACAGCCCCTTTTGGACACCATTAGGCAACTGTGTTGGCTACAGGGGCGCAAAGCCCAAAAATCTTTAGCACAGTCTACAGGTGATATTTATGAAGGGATATTGTACCTTGGTAGGATGACTATAAATAATGTCTAGATGAGAACGTCCCCTTTTGGTTGCGATCATTCAGCCTTGATGGCTGCCCGAACCCAAAACCTTTAGCATAGTCTATTGGTCATATTTATGGAAGGACTTAATTGTAACCCGTAAGTTTTACTCCATATAATGCCTAGATGATGACATCCCCTTTTGGTCATGATTGGTCAACTGTGACGGCTTCAGGGGCCCGAAGCCCAAAAACCTTTAGCACAGTCTACAGGTCATATTTATGAAGGGATTTCATTGTAACTTTGTAGGATCACTCCAGATGATGCCCAGATGAGAATGTCCCCCATTGGTTGCGATCATTCATCCATGATGGCTGCCAGAGCCCAAGCCCAAAAACCTTTAGCACAGTCTACAGGTCATATTTATTAAGGGATTTCATTGTAACTTGGTAGATTGACTTCATATAATGTCTAGATGAGAACGTCCCCCTTTGGATGCAATTGGGAAACTGACGGCTACAGGGACCCGAAGCCCGAAAACCTTTAGCGCAGTCTACAGGCCATATTTATGAAGGGATTTTAATGTAACTTGATAGGATGACTCGTTTTGGAATAATTTCACTGTAACTTGGTAACTTTTGTTGATATACGTTAACTGTGAGGGCCACATACATTAACTGTGAGGTCATATTATATCCACCCCTCAGTTCTTTAGTACAGGGTACACCTCATATTATTTTTATCATAAACATAGCATACAGGGAACAGAAATGAACATATTCCCAATTATCACAATTCTTGTCTTATTTCATAATCCTTTCATAAACATTGAACATTATCCTTTTCATCAAACACAACACACAAGTTAAGCTACAGTGTCATTGACACTTTCATTTCGATTTCTGCCGCTAATAATTTAGGTTCCTACAGTAACAATGAGGGGTCATAAGCCACAATCTTGAAACAAAAAAATTAGGTTGTTAGTTATTCAAGAGATCAGTTTGTGTCACTTGCTACTCATGGTTAGTAAATAGTTGAACTCTTTTAGTGACAAAAAATCACCTAATGGTCTTCTCACCTGAGAACAGTGACAAATCAGCAGCTGGCCAAAGTGTTACTATTATTATATGGGAGAGGTGACATTTACCTGTATGTTTACTTGCAGATCTCATAGGAACCCAACAAGCAAGTTAGATTTTCGACTTGGGTATTGAAATTTCTCCTGGTCCTTCACCTTGTATCTAATATTACAAACGAAATTGACACTTTTTCTTTACACAATTGAAAATGTCCATTTACTGCCTCAAAAAACAGCATATGACCTCTTATTGTGATGTGTTCCTTCTAATGAGGGAGAATCATTACCACTAGACCAATTCCCTTTAGACCAACTCCCACTTGACCAATATCCAAAAGGCCAATTACCGTGAGACCAATTCCCTTAGACCAACTGATATGTTCTACTTTTAAAATAATTTTTTTTTTTTTTTCGATAATGTGATATATTTATTGAGCTGTAGATATGTTATAATTTTTTTGTATGTTATGCATATATTGAAGGCAAAGTTTGTAGATGTTTGGGGAAAGGTGGGGGAGGGTATGTTAATGCAGAAACACGATAAAATCATTTGGGTTACAAATCAACCCAATATTCATATTCACTCAGCCCAGTTGATTTGGGTTGATTTTTAACCCAATTGATTTTAGAGTGTAATTTACTGATTTTGGTGTTTCAAGGGTTATTATGGTACAGGCACATCTGTCAATGTCAAACAAATGGAGCAAGAAATTGAAGTAAATATTATATGTATTGTGTAGGGCTGTCAGGATTTTTAGCTCAACTTTGACGAAGTCAAATTTGAGCTATTGTCATGGCCCGTCGTCCGTCCGTCCGTACGTCAACAATTGGCTATGGCTCGGGCTAGAGGTCGTATTTATGAACTGATCTTTACGAAACTTCTTGTGTACCTTTGTTATGACCCTGGGACGGGAACGAGTGTTTTTAGGTGTGGTCCGAAATTCAAGATGGCTGCCAGCGGCCATTTTGTACCGATGATGCAAAAATCAGTTTTTTGTGCAGAACTTCTGTATGAAAGTTCTGATTTGAATAAAGTTTTGTATAAATGTTTAGTACCATGGGATACATCACATATAATACGGGTTTTTTCTCGTGTGTAAATTATGCAAATTAGACTGACTTTGATTTATTTAGTGTTACTTTCAGAGCTGTAAGTGCCAAGCTGCTATGGCTCGGGCTAGAGGCCGTATTTATGAACCAATCTTTACGAAACTTCTTGGGTACCTTTGTTATGACCCTGGGACGGGAACAAGTGTTTTTGGGTGTGGTCTGAAATTCAAGATGGCTGCCAGTGGCCATTTTGTACCGATGATGCAAAAATCAGTTTTTTGTACAGAACTTCTGTATGAAAGTTCTGATTTGAATAAAGTTTTGTATAAATGTATAGTACAATGGGATACATCACATATAATACGGGTTTTTTTGTCGTGCGTAAATTATGCAAATTAGACTAACTTTGATTTATTTAGTGTTACTTTCAGAGCTGTAAGTGCCAAGCTGCTATGGCTCGGGCTAGAGGCCGTATTTATGAACCAATCTTTACGAAACTTCTTGGGTACCTTTGTTATGACCGTGGGACGAGAAAGAGTGTTTTTGGGTGCAGTCCCAAATTCCAGATGGCTGCCAGCAGCCATTTTGTACCGACGATGCCGAAATCTGTTTTTTGTACAGAACTTCCATATGAAACCTCTGATTTGAATAATTTTTAGCTCACCTGAGCGAAGCTCAAGGGGAGCTTTACTAATCACTTTCCGTCCGTCGTCCGTCGTCGTCGTCGTCCGGCGTTAACTTTACATTATCGACTTCTCCTCCTAAACCACTAGCCCAATTTTATTCAAATGTTGGCTAAATGTTTATTACCTAATGCCAATTCAGATTTGTTCAAATGAAGTTGCCCCTCCTCCTGGGTGGTGCCACGCCCCCAAGGGGCACCAAAATCTTTGTAAATCTTCTTCTCATGAACCAGCAGTAGCAGAGACTTGATATTTGGTGTGCAGCTTCCTTTTGAGGTGTAGACTCAGATTTGTTCAAGAGAAGTTTGTGGGGCTATACTTGGCGTCGATATGGGAGGGGCAAAATTTTTTGCCCCGCCCAAAATTTCTATTTTCCAAACCGAGAGGCTGATTTGAACCAAATTTTATGTGAGGGCTTATTGGGTCATGAGTACTTGATTTATGCAAAAAAAAATTTTCCCGCAGCCCCGTGGGAACCGCAGGAGCTAAAAATAGAAAAAAATTAAAACGCCCATATCTCCAAAACTGCACGGCACTGAGAATTTTTATTTGGTGTGCAGCTTCCTTAGGCCCAACAGAAAGGATTGGTAAAAAAAAATTGCCATCGGTTTTATCATAGGGTACAGTTTCGGGACTTTGAAAAAGTGCCGAGTCAACACTTTTTAACACTGTAGGCAATGGGAAAAACATTAAAAAATCTTCTTCTCCAGATCCAGCAGGCAGAATCTTTTGATATTTGGTATGCAACATTGTAGGGTGGATCTGATTCAAGTTTGTTCAAATCGGCCCCCTGGGTTCATATTTGGGCTCAGTATAGGAGCCCGATTTCGAACTTAGTGCATTTCAGGCAAATTTCTTAAAAAATCTTCTTCTCCAGATCCAGCAGGCAGAACCTTTTGATATTTTGTATGCAACATTGTGGGGTTGATCTGATTCAAGTTTGTTCAAATCGGCCCCCTGGGTTTATATTTGGGCTCAGTATAGGAGCCCAAATTTGAACTTACTGCATTTCAGGCAAATTTCTTTGAAAATCTTCTTCTCCAGATTCAGCAGGCAGAATCTTTTGATATTTGGTATGCAACATTGTAGGGTGGATCTGATTCAAGTTTGTTCAAATCGGCTCCCTAGATTCATATTTGGGCTCACTATAGGAGCTCGAATTCGAATTTAGTGCATTTCAGGCAAATTTCTTCAAAAATCTTCTTCTCCAGATCCAGCAGGCAGAATCTTTTGATATTTGGTATGCAACGTTGCGGGGTAGATCTGATTCAAGTTTGTTCAAATCAGCCCCCTGGATTCATATTTGGGCTTACTATAGAAGCCCGAATTCGAACTTAGTGCATTTCAGGCAAATTTCTTAAAAAATCTTCTTCTCCAGATCCAGCAGGCAGAATCTTTTCATATTTGGTAAGCAACATTGTGGGGTGGATCTGATTCAAGATTGTTCAAATCGGCCCCCTGGGTTAATATTTGGGCTCAGTATAGGAGCCCGATTTCGAACTTAGTGCATTTCAGGCAAATTTCTTAAAAAATCTTCTTCTCCAGATCCAGCAGGCAGAATCTTTTGATATTTGGTATGCAACATTGTGGGGTGGATCTGATTCAAGTTTGTTCAAATCGGCTTCCTAGATTCATATTTGGGCTCACTATAGAAGCTCGAATTCGAACTTAGTGCATTTCAGGCAAATTTCTTAAAAAATTTTCTTCTCCAGATCCAGCAGGCAGAATCTTTTGATATTTGGTATGCAACATTGTGGGATGGATCTGATGCAAATTTGTTTAAATCGGCTCCCTAGATTCATATTTGGGCTTACTATAGAAGGTCGAATTCGAACTTAGTGCATTTCAGGCAAATTTCTTAAAAAATCATCTTCTCCAGATCCAGCAGGCAGAATCTTTTGATATTTGGTATGCAACATTGCGGGGTGGATCTGATTCAAGTTTGTTCAAATCGGCCCCCTGGATTCATATTTGGGCTCACTATAGAAGCTCGAATTCAAACTTAGTGCATTTCGGGCAAATTTCTTCAAAAATCTTCTTCTCCAGATCCAGTAGGCAGAATCTTTTGATATTTGGTATGCAACATTGCGGGGTGGATCTGATTCAAGTTTGTTCAAATCGGCCCCCTGGATTCATATTTGGGCTTAATATAGAAGCCCGAATTCGGGCTTAGTGCATTTCGGGCAAATTTATTAAAAAATCTTTTTCTCCAGATCCAGCAGGCAGAATCTTTTGATATTTGGTATGCAACATTGTGGGGTGGATCTGATTCAAGTTTGTTCAAATTGGCTTCCTAGATTCATATTTGGGCTCACTATAGAAGCTCGAATTCGAACTTAGTGCATTGCAGGCAAATTTCTTAAAAAATCATCTTCTCCAGATCCAGCAGGCAGAATCTTTTGATATTTGGTATGCAACATTGTGGGGTGGATCTGATTCAAGTTTGTTCAAATCGGCCCCCTGGATTCATATTTGGGCTCACTATAGAAGCTCGAATTCAAACTTAGTGCATTTCGGGCAAATTTCTTCAAAAATCTTCTCCAGATCCAGCAGGCAGAATCTTTTGATATTTGGTATGCAACATTGCGGGGTGGATCTGATTCAAGTTTGTTCAAATCGGCCCCCTGGATTCATATTTGGGCTTAATATAGAAGCTCGAATTCGCACTTAGTGCATTTCGGGCAAATTTATTAAAAAATCTTCTTCTCCAGATCCAGCAGGCAGAATCTTTTGATATTTGGTATGCAACATTGTGGGGTGGATCTGATTCAAGTTTGTTCAAATCGGCTTCCTAGTTTCATATTTGGGCTCAGTATAGAAGCTCGAATTCGAACTTAGTGCATATCAGGCAAATTTCTTAAAAAATCTTCTTCTCCAGATCCAGCTTCAGAATCTTTTCATATTTGGTAAGCAACATTGTGGGGTGGATCTGATTCAAGTTTGTTCAAATCGTCCCCCTTGGTTTATATTTGGGCTCCGTATAGGAGCCCAAATTTTAACTTAGTGCATTTAAGGCATATTTCTTAAAATATCTTCTTCTCCAGATCCAGCAGGCAGAATCTTTTGATATTTGGTATGCAACATTGTGGGGTGGATCTGATTGTGATTCATGAACGTATTTATTTGTAAAGTTGATAGAATCTTAGACAAAATTTGCAGAAAAGATCTACTATAGAAGGGGTGGTATCCAGGGTGAACCGTTTACCCAAATCTAGCAGTACTAATGCATTATTCACACAAATCTCCGTTCAAATTTTATGGCCCCTCATTGGAACACACGCATTCAGCTCATTCCAACAAAGGTCATATGCCATGTTTTCGAGACAAAAGAATAAAAATTTTAGTTATTCATGAAATTTTTAGGCAACTGTTGTCTGTTATTCACACTGCTTCATGAAATTTCAGTACTTTTAGAAGTTACCTCAGTAATCAAGGGTTAATTCCCCTTAATTAAATGTCGCCTCTAAAAAACAACCACTTTGCATATCTTACCTTTTTACCAGCATAACTGCCAAAACTTGTCAGCATTCTTCGCAAAAATCGCTATTCAAATTTTAATTTTTGTCTCTTAAACATACATGTACTTATCGCTTGTAAATACCCCATTGGAATGAGCTTTTTGAGCTCATTCCAATGAGAGGTCGCACACCATGCTTTTTGAGTCAAAAAAGCAATTTTTTTTAGTTATTCCAGAATTTCGTACGTAAAACACAGCTTTATGACTTCACATTAAAATGAGCTCTCTAAGCTTGTTCCAATCAACATTCACGCACTATGTCTTTCACACAAAAAATAAAATTTTCCATTTATTCAGGAATTTTGTTTGCAAGAACACTCTTACCCCCCCCCCCCCACACACACACACACACACACAAACACACACACACACACACACACAAACACAGACACACACATCTAAAAGTTCGTCAGCAAAAAAACAGTTACTTCAATTTTTAAATGCATTATAGGAACAACTTGCCTAATCAAATTTAAATACTTTTGCATCATTCTGTATCTAGAACAAACCATTTACCATATCTTTACGCAAAATTCTCCAGCATCATTCACAAAAAAACACCATTATTTATATGTTCACATTTTTGTCTCAAAAATATACCTGATCTTCCCATACCCCTATTGAAATAAGCTATTTGAGCTAGTTCCAATGATGATAAAAAAAACTAATATTTTGGAAAATTTGTGAAAATTTTTGTTTTCTTGCATGCAAATATATACATGTAGCACATGGAAGATATCCACAGTTGGGGAGAGATGTCCAAGGCTATCTCTTCACATTCCTTGTTTGTGCTTCATGCTAAACCAGTTTGTCTGCAGAGATAAATTTGCTTTATTAAAAATCATTGGAGATTGTCCACACACCAATGATTTTAAATAAAACTAATTTTAGGTAACAAATGTTGAACTTCAAACAAAATCTATCACTCAACCAGTTAATGTTGATGAAGCATGACATGGTGAAGGTGACCTAAAATACTTCTTAGAGTCACTTTGTCAGGTGAGCGATTAAGGCCACGTGGGGCCTCTTGTTTGTATGAATGTTTAGTACCATGGGATACATTACATATATTACAGGTTTTTTTCTTGTGCGTAAATTATGCAAATTAGGGTAACTTTGATTTATTTAGTGTTACTTTCAGCACTGTGAGTGCAAATCCCAATACGGCTCGGGCTAGAGGCCGTATTTATGAACCGATCTTCACGAAACTTCTTGGGTACCTTTGTTATCACTGTGGGACGAGAAGGAGTGTTTTTGGGTCCAGTCTGAAATTCAAGATGGCCGCTAGCAGCCATTTTGTTCAAAATTAAGTGCAATCAGATTTTTGCGCAGAACTTCCAAATGAAAGATCTGATTTGAATAAATTTTTGTATGAATGTTTAGTACCATGGGATACATTACATATAATACAGAGTTTTTCTCGTGAATAAATTATGCAAATTAGTGGTCCAGGTGGGACTTAGAAAATTTTGGACCAAAATCCGGAAATTAGTTTTTTGTGTTTTGATGCATTTTGGTCAATTTTAAGAAGAAGAAGAAAAAATTTTAGTCTGAAAATATTTTGTTTGGGACTGAAAATGTCCACACAAAAATAATAATCTACAATGATTGGTCTTAATCTGTAGTCCATTACAGTCACCTTGTAATTCTTTTATTATTGTTGACTGGGCCAAAACAAATACTAATTCCTGTCATATTCATTATTCAGTTGTCTTGGTCACAGCAAGTACTAATTCCTGTCATATCCAAGTTGAGCTACAGAGTCATTGACTCTTTTCATTTAATTTAGGAATCGATTAATCATCAGAAATAATCAGTAATAATCGATTAATCGTACCTAGATGCCCCCTCCCTCTCTTTGAAGTCGTTAAAAATGAAGTTCAAGTCAGTTGACCTACCTTAAGTAAACAACGAACTCGATCCTCTTTTTAGTACATTCAAAGCTTTGATGTTCTGAACTTTTGAACCGTCAGTGTAATAATCAAGACCGGTTGTCAGTTGCAAACTTTACAAGTTCGCAACTGGCGACTGGTCTTGATTATTACACTGACGGTTCACAAGTTCAGAACATCAAAGCTTTGAATGTACCTAAAAGACAAATGCTTCGTGTGGCTTCTTGAGGTTTAACGTCGATGCTGTTGACCTTTTACCTTTAGAAACAATAGTTTTTCATCCAATTTTTAGCTTAACTTGACATAGTGAAGATAAGCTATTGCCATCACGCGTGCGGAAGTCTGTTAGTCTGTGAGTCAGTTCACATTTTCCTTTAGCACGGGCTACACCCCACAGTTCTTGTCTGATCGTCACAAAATTTCATATGCAGGTTTGGGGTCATGTCTGGATGAGAACGTCCCCTTTTGGTTGCGATCAGGCAACCAGTATGGCTGCCCGAGCCCAAAACCTGAAAACCATTAGCACAGTCTACAGGTCGTATTTATGAAGGAATTTCATTGTAACTTGGTAGGATGCCTCTGTATAATGCCTAGATGAGAACGTCCCCTTTTGGGCATGATCTATTAACCGTGATGGCTGCCCAAGCCCGAAACCCAAAAACTTTTAGCACAGTCTGCAGGTCATGTTTAATATGGAGGGATTTCATTGTAACTTGGTAGGATGACTCCTTATGATCTCTAGATGAGAATTTCCCCATTTGGTCCTGATTGGGCAACTGTGACGGCTACAGGGGCCTGAAGCCCAAAAACCTTTAGCACAGTCTATTTATTAAGGGGTTTCATTGTAACTTGGTAGGATGACTCCAAATAATGTCTAGATGAGAACGTCCCATTTTGATTGCGATCATTCAGCCTTGATGAGTGCCCAAGCCCAAAAACCTTTAGCATAGGCAAAAGGTCATATTTATGGAAAGATTTCATTGTAACCTGTTGTGTTGACTCCATATAATGCCTAGATGATGACATCCCCTTTTGGTCATGATTGGTCAACTGTGATGGCTACTGGTGTCCGAAGCCCAAAAACCTTGAGCACAGTGTACAGGTCATATTTATAAAGGGATTTCAGTGTAACTTCGTAGGATC
Source organism: Pictodentalium vernedei (assembly GCA_031216915.1). NCBI lineage: Eukaryota > Metazoa > Mollusca > Scaphopoda > Dentaliida > Dentaliidae > Pictodentalium > Pictodentalium vernedei. Next base: position 612,269,848 of record CM062297.1, read on the forward strand.
ACTCCAGATGATGCCCAGATGAGAATGTCCCCTTTGGTTGCGATCATTCAACCATGATGGCTGCCCAAGCCCGAAGCCTGAAAACCTTTAGCACAGTCTAGAGGTCATATTTATGAAGGAATTTCATTGTAACTTGGTAGGTTGACTTCATATAATGTCTAGATGAGAACGCCCCCTTTTGGACACAATTGGGCAACTGTGACAGCTACAGGGGCCCGAAGCCCGAAAACCTTTAGAACAGTCTACAGGTCATAATTATGAAGGGATTTCATTGTAGCTTGGTAGGATGACTCCAAATAATGTCTAAATAAGAACATCCCCATTTGGTCGCGATCATTCAGCCTTTATGGCTGCCCGAGCCCAAATACCTTTAGCATATTCTACAGGTCGTATTTATGGAAGGATTTCATTGTAACTTGTTAGGTTGACTCCATATAATGCCTAGTTGATGACATCCCCTTTTGGTCATGATTGGTCAACTGTGATGGCTACAGGTGCCCAAAGCCTGAAAATCTTGAGCACAGTCTACAGGTCATATTTATGAAGGGATTTCATTGTAACTTCGTAGGATCATTCCAGATGATGCCCAGATGAGAATGTCCCCTTTTGGTTGCGATCATTCAACCATGATGGCTGCCCAAGCCCAAAGCCCAAAAACCTTTAGCACAGTCTACAGGTCATATTTATGAAGGGATTTCATTGTAACTTGGTAGGTTGACTTCATATAATGTCTAGATGAGAAAGTCCCCTTTGGACGCAATTGGGAAACTGTCGGCTACAGGGGCCCGAAGCCCGAAAACCTTTAGCACAGTCTACAGGCCATATTTATGAAGGGATTTCAATGTAACTTGATAGGATGACTCGTTTTGGAATAATTTCACTGTAACTTGGTAACTTTCGTTGATATACGTTAACTGTGAGGGCCACATACATTAACTGTGAGGTCATATTAACCCACCCCTCAGCACTTTAGCACCGTGTGCACCTCATATTATTTTTTATCAAAAACATAGCATACAGGGAACAGAAATGAACCTATTCCCAATTATCACAATTCTTGTCTTATTTCATAATCCATTCATAAACATTGAACATTACCCTTTTCATCAAACACAAGTTAAGCTACAGTGTCATTGACACTTTCATTTTTAATTATTAAACATCAAGAACGGGGGGAAATTTACCGATTCTTCGACAACAAAAATACTAATCGATTTCGGCGTGACCAATCGACAATCGATTGATCCTGACAGCCCTAGTATTCTGCTGTGTTGAAATGTTTTAAACCATTATTTTTTGTGTGTTGTGCATATATTTTGTTTTTTATCAAATAAAGTTCTTTTCATTAAATATATGTTTTCTAGATTATCCTTAATCAATAACAATAAATATGTGGTCTAAGGGTAATTGGTCTAATGGGAATTGGTCTAGTGGGAGTTGGTCTAGTAGGAAGGCACCATGAGGGGTCCTAAATTTTGTTTTGAAGGCAGAGATTGAATTTGAATTTGTGACTGTTGTGTTTAGTCATGGTTGGATATTACTGTTATGTTAGGTAAGGGGTCAACTCTTACGTAACTCAAATAGCAGACAACACTTGCAAAAACATTTTTTAAGCCTTTGAACTCTAGTGGTATCTTCTATGCCAGTTCAATGACAGAAATTAGAAGAGTTCATATTCATTATTTGGGGTAGACCAATCAATATTTTTAATGTGCAGCTTCGAGGCTGCATGTTGAAAATATTGATTGGTCTGCCCCACACATTTACTAAACAGCCATCCTATTTAATTACTTTATGACGTATCATGTTCCTGGCCGGAAAAAGGCCACTCAGGTTCAAAGGGTCAAATATAGAGGTGAACGGATAATTGGTACCAGCTATCAGTATCGGCTGATAAGTTAACTATCGGCAACGTATTGGTATTGGCAAAAGGAGCTTTCTCAGCCTATCATTGCCGATATTTTTTCTGCAATTTGTATTCAAAAAATCTGTAAAAAAAGATTTGGCAGTCATCATCGCTTTATGATCAAATTTTGATATAATTACAACATAGTGAGTGATATTTTTTTCAAAGAAATCATTGTTCAGTTGGGAGTGATATTTTATTCAAAGAAATCATTGTTCAGTGTTGTTCTTATTCATTTGTCACCCATTTTCTGATTGTCAACAAAAGAAAATTCTCAGTACTCAGGCTCAATGTATACACCACTTGTCACTTCAGTCATCTGTCAAGAATTAAGAATACTAGAGTATGGGGCCATAATAACAAGTGACCTGAATGAAACTTACATTGAAAAACTACAACGGGTCCAAAATCATGCCTTGCGCGTGGCTCTGAGCAAGCCCACGTGGACATCGATAAAATAACTTCACGAGATAGCAAGAATAGACACTATAGCAATGCGCTTAAAAGATCTTCAAAGCAAAACTCTAAATAGACTTCAAGACAGCGAATTAATAATAGAACTCAATGCGCATCACGTCCTCAATAGGAAAACTAAATAATCTGGGGCGTGTCCATCAAAAGGGGTAAAGATTACATCATTGCGATGGGGTGAGCCAGGCATTCTGTGACATATATTCAGAACTGGCTGCGGGAGAGACGATACGCACGAAAGCTTCCCTCTGTTACCAGTGGGAGTTGCAAACAGCGAGGAACTTCTCCACCTGCTGCCGGGTCTCCCCTCCCCAAGATATAAATTTTGGGGCAAAAATGCTGGCTTCCCCATCCGCATGTCACTGGTCGTCACGGACAGAACAGTTTAAATTAAAAACTGAATTGCTGTAATTTCCAGCTCTCTATCTTTTCTACCTCCTCTATCTCATCAGACACATGACCAAACTGAATGACAAACTATGAGGGATTGAAACAATCCTCATGCAAAGATGTGCAGAAAACCTAACAAGACCAAGGCAAGGATTGAAACAATCCCGCCAGCAAACAGCCCTTTTAAGGGCTTTTCTTTTTTTTTGGGGGGGGGGGGGGGGCATTTGGAATTCCCAAAGGATAACCAGATACCTCATAATCACATACGGCATCCTATCTCCCAGAAGGCTTGATAGATGACTCCCGGTTTTTTAAAACTAAACTGTTGGAACTTTCTCCACTCCTTTTTGTAACCGCTATGGTCATATACCGGGGCTGCTACCAAACCAGCGTTGCTGTTTGGTTTTCTTTTCTCTTCTTCTCTTAAATTTGCCATCGCACAACATTATTTTCTGGCTCGCCACCATGGTGGGACTCAAACCTCTACCATCGTCAAGCTGGAACCGAATAGAGCCCACTCTCTAATAGTCTTAATGGCGTTGAGGGATTGATTATTGACAATCTATCACTCCAACGTAAACTGCCGGGAATTCTAACTGCGTACATACCCCCTCAGACCCCATTTGAGGCAATAGGAAAGCTAGGCCTGTGTGATCCAAGTGAAATAAAATAAGGCCAACCAGGTCGCAGGGGATTTGTAAATCCCATATCGTCCCTGCGCGCCTTCGGCGTGCTAAAACCTTTCATTCATTTTTCATTCTTAAGAATAGAAGATGCCTACAAAAGAACCACAACAAATCAGCAGCCCATCACAGTGTCATGACTCCAGTGCAATGCAAATGAGCCAAGTGTCCCACTTATGTTTTGATTAAACAACATAACTTATTAGGCTTTTCCCTCTGGAAAAGACTATTGTTTTTCTACGGATTTTTTTTTTTTTTTTTTTTAGGCTTTTCCCTCTGGAAAAGACTATTGTTTTTCTATGGATTATTATTATTTTTTTTTTTTTGGGGGGGGGGGGGACATTTTGTCCAAAGCCATTTTCGGACAGATTGTCACAAAATTTTGCACACGCATAGAGGGGCACAAAATCTAAAAATGTACCTAAGCGGAATTTTCAATTTAACCCTTATTTCGTCAGAATTGGCAAAAAACTGTCAAAATTGGGGTTTATCGGCACTTTCTCGAAACACGTCTTGTAGATTTTTTTTAAACCTTCATCATTGCTAGACCTGTCTGTGCCACGACTTTTGATACACATGACATATCAGGTGATGCACATGGTAACCCTCCACAGGCTGCCAAACATCGAAATTTTGATGAAATGGGCCGGTTCCAGGCCCCCAGAGCACCCAAACGATACACGAGAGATAAACATAACTTCCTTTATTGGAAGTGGAATTCACCGGAGATCATTTTTCATGTTCAAAAAACCAAGCGTTAACCCGTTTTGGTCTGGTTAAAGAGCAATACCCCCATAAACCTAAAAAAATCAGGTTTTCCATGGATTTCTCTAAACGAGTCTTGTAGATTTTCAAGAAAAAAATGTCACTCCCAGGCCTTGATGTGACAATAGAAGTTGCATGGACAAAATACTGCGGTGAGCATTTGTTAACCCTCCACAGGCTGCTAAAAGTCAAAATTGTGATAAAATGGACTGTTTTTGGACGCCAACAGCACCCAACGGTTACGCCACAAAGAAAAGTGTTTTCTTTTATCGAGCGCACAATCTATACGGAAACATTTTTTGTGAGTAGTAAGGGTATTCAAAAAACGAAGTCTTAACCCATTTTGGGCAGGCTAAAGAGAGAGACCCCTTAAAATCTAAAAATTCTCATTTTCTGTGGATTTCTCTAAATACATTCCATAGGTTTTCAAGAAAAATTGACTACTTGCAGGTCTTTGTGTGACATTACAAGTTGCATGGACAAAATATTCCGCTGAGCGTTTATTAACCAAGCATCATAATTTTATTGAAATGGGCTGTTTTCGGACACACCCAGCACGCAATGTATGCCCGAGAGTTACACATAATCTCCTTTGTTGGAAGTGGAATTCACTGAGGACCATTTTTGTAAGTAATAAGGGTATTCAAAAACCCAAGCGTTAACCCCTTAGGGGTGGTTAATAGCAATACCCATCAAAAGCTAAAAAAAAAAACATGTTTTCCGTGGATTTCGTTACAAACATCTTGCAAGTTTTCAACAGAAAATGGCCATTGATAGGTCTTGGAGTCACATTACCGGTTGCATGGATAAAATATTCCAGTAAGCATTTGTTAACCCTCCATGGGCTGCTAAATGTCTACATTTTGAAAAAATAGTCTGTTTTTGGACACCAACAACAACAAATGGGAATGCCACAGAGATACATAACCTCTCTAACCGGATGCAAAACTGATAGGGAAAAATTTAGTAAGTAGTAAGGGTATTCAAAAATTGAGGTGTTAACCCATTTTCGCCTGGTTAAGATGTACCCCTTAAAAGCTTAAAATTCCAGTTTTCTGTGGATTTCTCCAAAAAATCTAGTAAGTATTCAAGAAAAAATTACCATTTGCAGGTCTTGAAGTGACATTACCAGTTGCATAGACAAAATATTCCGGTAAACGTTAGTTAACCCTCCTGAGGCTGCAAAGCATAGAAATTTTGAGAAAATGGGCTGTTCTTGGGCACCCATTCCACGCAATGTGTACCTGCGAGATAAACATAACCTCCTTCTTTGGAAGTGGAATTCCCCGAGGATCATTTTTGTAAGTAATGAAGGTATTCATCAAACCAAGCATTAACCCGTTTCTTGCAAAAGCCTTTCTTCTTGCAAAAGCCTTTTTTTGTTTTCATCCCTACTCACTTTAGAACATCGGTTGCAAGATGAATTTATCACCAGGGGTTGATCCCACTTCTCCATACCACTCTCTAACAAAACAATAGAACTCCCTTCCTGCCAACTTTCGGCACTTTTCGTGGCATGAAGGATTTGTTTCTTCCTTTCCTGGCGATACGTTTCTGTGTTGATGGTATTTGACCCATGATGAATCCCGCGCAACGCATACTTACTATACACTGACTGACAAATTGCCCTCAAACCGATACACTGAACATCCTCTACGTGTCAAGGGTAACCCTTGACTTTGCATAAGCAGAACTACAACCCATACCTATATATAAACACTACTCAGTTATTTTGTATATATTTTCTTACACTTATTTTTTTTTTTTCTGTTTGTTTTATTGACTACTGTTTCTTTTACCCTCAAGTCTAATACTTCAACACTTTATATTCTATACTACATAATTTCTTCTCAAGATAACTTGAACACAGTTTGTTCCCAAAACCAAATTCATTTTCAATGTGCACAGTTGAACTATATCGCGCCAGAATTGGCCATTTCAACCTTACAGTCTATTCCAGTGGCTTAAAGCACTGTTTGCCAAAAGATAGATCTACTTGTATCTTAATTTACTTACTCTTGCGCCTCGGTGGTGTTGAGCTGCAGTATAGCTTTACTGCTATGTCTGCTTTATTCTTTGAGCAATCCAGCGAATCTGTTACATCCCTCTTAGTAAACTCCGCCGAAGCAATCCCAAACCGTTGCATGTCCTTGAATCTCTCGAAGGCCACGTCGATATTGAAAGCAGTAGCATCGGCCTTTCTTTTCACGTTGTTTTCCCTCTGTTTGGTTATAATTTTATTATTGTCCGGTGACATTGAAACCAACCCTGGTCCAAACTCTTTTAGTTCAGATCACGATCAGAATACCCTAAAAATTGTCCATCTTAACATCCAAAGCCTTAAACCTAAATTAGATATTATACAATGTGAATTCGCATCATTTGACATTTTGGCTTTGAGTGAGACATGGCTGCAAAGTGACGATCCCACTTCCGATGTTCAACTCCATGGGTTCCACCAACCTCTGAGATTCAACCGCTCGTCAAGGGGAGGAGGGGTTGCCATTTACATTAAAGACGGTATTTCATTTCGACACAGACCGGACCTCGATACTCTGAATACGGAGTGCATTTGGGCCGAAATATTCACAAGACGGAGTAGGTCATTATTGTTAGGCGTATTCTACCGTCCACCCAACAGTCCTCCGGATACATGGGATGCTATAGCAGCATCCATCGAAAAAGCCAGAGACACGTCAATTAGGAACTTAATTGTCACAGGAGATTTTAATGACAACCAAATGGCTCACCCGAGGAGTAGCTTTCTCGAGCTAGCTAATTACTTTAACCTTAAACAGATTGTGAGTGAACCAACTTGTTTCACTGAGACGTCTGCTACATTGCTAGATCTCTTTGCAGTCAGTGACACAATCAACGTGAAAGCATGCGAGGTGCTTGAACCAATTATCCCAGACATGATCCGCTATCACTGTCCAATCTCAATTGAAGTCGAATTTTTAAAACCTAACCCTTCCTCTTTCAAAAGAAGGATATGGATTTATTCTCAGGGTAATTACGAAGTATTGAACCAGTCTCTTTCGAACACCGACTGGAACTCTGTCTTTGATAACCCATGCCTTGATACTATAGTCTCTAATTTCACCGACAGAATACTCGATACAGCATCCAGACATATACCCAACAAAATAGTTACTTCGAGGACTGGCCAACCGAAATGGATGCACAATGAACTAAGACTTCTGATAAGACAAAGAAAACGCTTGTATCGTACTGCCAAACGAACAAATCACCCGCACGCCTGGGATAAATATAAACTTAAACGGAATGAAGTTATATCAGCTATTAGGAAGGCCAAAGCCATGCATCTTTCAAAAATTCAATTCACATTGAGAAGCAAAGAAACCCCAGCATCACTTTGGTGGAAGACATTAAAAGCACTCATCAGTAGCAGTAACACAACAGGAATTCCTACCTTGATCCATTCTAACAAAATATACTCATCAAGTCTTGAGAAAGCTGAAGTGTTCAACGAATACTTCAGTTCGATCTCAACAGTTGATGATTCGAACGCCTCCCTTCCAGACCCACTACTACATGTCTCTCAGCGTATTGATAGCATTACCCTGCACTGCAGCGAGGTATATGCTGCAATGAAGTCGATAAAGGTATCCAAGGCGTCTGGTCCCGATCAAATAAGCCCGCGTCTCCTTAAAGAATGCAAATCCTCTCTATGCGAGCCACTGTCAATCTTATTTAACATACTTCTGAATAGCTCATACTTCCCTTCACTCTGGAAAAAAGCAAATGTCTCCCCTATCCTAAAAAAACAGCCCTCAAACTCAGTTACTAGCTATCGTCCGATATCATTGATCAGCTGTGTTGGCAAAACATTCGAAAAATGCGTTTTCAAACGCCTGTGGCTGTTTCTAAGTGAAAATAATGTTCTCAGTCAATTCCAGTCAGGTTTTACACCTCGAGATTCAACCGTCCTTCAACTGACTGACATATATGATGAATTTTGTCGTGCACTCGATGAAGGCAAAGAAGTTAGGGTAGTTTTCTGTGATGTCAGTAAGGCCTTTGATAAAGTATGGCATGCTGGTCTTATCCACAAACTGGAGAGTATTGGGGTTTCGGGGGAGTTATTGCTATTTTTAAAATCATATCTTGCAGATAGATCGCAGCGAGTTGTGATAGCCTCGGAGACATCCGCATGGAGGCCCATCAATGCCGGTGTGCCTCAGGGGTCGATACTTGGGCCCTTACTGTTCTTGATATACATTAACGACATAACCAAAGACCTACTTAGCTCTATACGCCTGTTTGCAGATGATACTTCCTTATATCTCATCATTGAGAACCCAGAGCAAGCCTCAAACATAATCAATCATGATTTGGCGACAATTGAGCATTGGGCCAAAACATGGTTGGTTGAGTTCAATCCCAATAAAACAGAGAGTTTGCTTATATCACGTAAAAACAATCCCAACTCTCACCCACCCTTATATCTAGGGGGGTCACAGATATCGGAAGTTTCCGAACATAAACATCTGGGGGTCATACTAAATAGCACGTGTACATGGAACGACCACGTTGACCACATCTGCTCGAAAGCCTGGTCTCGGTTAGACATGCTGAGGAGACACAAATTTTATCTCGATCGAAGTGTCTTAGAAAAAATATACTTTGCCTTCATTAGACCCCTTCTGGAATATGCGGATACTGTCTGGGATAATTGTTCCGTATCCAACATTGCGGAACTAGAAAAAATACAGATTGCAGCAGCCCGAATCATTACGGGAGCAACAATTAGTGCCAGTAAGTCCTTGCTGTATTCTGAAACACGATGGGACGCCCTTCAAGAAAGACGCCGCAAACATAAATTAATTCAGTTTTTCAAAATGTATCACCGTATGTCACCTCCACATATTTCCAATAAAGTCCCCCCTCTCGTCTCCGAGACGAACTCATCATTTAGTCTTCGATCAAGTCAAAACCACCGCGTTCCCTTTTGCCGAACCCAATTGTATCAGTCCTCGTTCATCCCAAGCGTTACAGACCTATGGAATAAGCTACCCTTACCTGTACGCGAGAACTCATCATTGATCAACTTTAAGACCTTCCTGAGCAATGGGAACCAAAGACCCCCAAGGTTCTACAGTGACGCGAAATCTCGAGCGGCTCAAATTTATCATTGCAGGCTTCGATTGCACTGCAGTAGTCTTAATTCTCACCTATATGACAATCACTTATCACCCAACCCCTCTTGTCAGTGTGGAGAGCGCGAAACTACTGATCACTTCCTCCTGCATTGTCCGGTGTTCTCAAACGCTCGCAACTATACGATTAATTTACTCCCCTTTGCAGTAGACTCATCCATGCTCCTGTTTGGCTCCGAGTTCTTGAATAATGAGGACAACCGTCTTATCTTTGAAACGGTACATGACTTCATTCTATCAAGCAAGCGATTCCATTGAGTTACCGCTCAATTACTGTACCCCACCCTGCCCCACGTGGGAACACCGTTCCTGAAGCATTGCTCTTTCTGTACCTCGGTAATCATGTTCTGTACAACTGGTGAAACAGGACCCACTGACCTATGTCTTGAGTAGAAGGCCCACTCACGCCTCAACACCACCGAGTCTAGTATGCAAAACTCTTATCAAAGGAACTAAAAGTAAGAATCAAATACCGTACTTATTGCGCTATGGAGTTTTAAGTTAACATATTTAGTGTTCAAGTTGGCCAAATTAGGTTTTGCTCTGTTATTTCTCTGAATCTTCTCCTCTCTTTTTTTGATCATCTTTTCTTCCGGCTCTTTCTTTCCTTACCCTATTCAATCTAAAGTTTAAACAATCTCACGAATCGTTGACTGGCGGTCGGGGTCGTCTTCCTCCTTTTCAGATTGGAGGGGGCCGGGCCTTCACGAAACGATACGTGAGCTCTATTACAGATTTATACCACCTGAAGGAGTAATTTTTCAAATGTGCTGGGGAGACGACTTACATAAGCTGTAAGCTTTCTGTCGAATCCCTTTTCTACTCAGAAACCTGTTTTCTTATATTTATTGCCTTTCTGTATACTACTGTATCATGTACATTGACGATTTACTTCTTTGAACAATTATTGTGAAGTGTATACATTGAAACAAATGCTTCAATAAATACTGTTTAAACTAACCCGTTTAGGGCAGGTTACAGATCCATACCCCTCAAAAGGTTAAAAATTCATATTATCCGAGGATTTCTCTAAAAACAAAAATGGCCATGCTCAGATCTTAATGTGACATTACAAGTTGCATGTACAAAATATTCCTCTAAACATTTGTTAACCCTGTGCAGGTTCTCAAACATCAAAATGTTCATAAAATGGGCTGTGTTTGCGTACCCACTGCACCCGAAGTTGATAGTGGAAGTAGAATTCACTGAGAATTATTTTTGGAAGTAATAAGAGTATTCAAAAAACAACACTTAACGCTGGATAAACAATTATACCCATCAAAAGCTTAAAATTCATGTTCTCCCTGAATTTCTCTGAAAACATCTTGTAGATTTTAAAGAAAAAATGACCATTCACAGTTCTTGGTGTGAAATTACCAGTTTAATGAATAAATGTTCCTGTTAGCACTTATTAACACTCTACAAGCTGCCAGATGTCAATATTTTGATACATGTGAGATACAATGGACCATTGTCAAATAGACACAGCACTCAGCGGGTATGTGTCAAAGAAACATAACTCCTTTTGTCGGTCATTGACTTGTTGGACGACGATATTCACATTAACCCACTCCACCGTTAATTATGGTTTTTACCTAAACAATTTTTTTATCAAACTGTGTCATTTGAGACTACTATACTCACCTTTCTCATAACATCAATGAAGGAACTTCAGTGAGACAGTTAAAAACAATTTATGAGACACTGTGGGGTCATGAGAAATCATGGACTCTCATCGGGAAAAGCCATGATTCTCCAGAATCATAAAGTCTTGTTAGGCTTTTCCCTCTGGAAAAGACTATTGTTTTTCTACGGATTATTATTTTTTTTTTTTTTTTTTTGGGGGGGGGGGGGGGTCCACACATTTTGTGCGCACGATTCCGAAGCCATTTTCGAACCGATTTTCACAAAATTTTGAACACTCATAGAGGGGCACAAAATCTAAAAATGTCCCGAAGCGGAATTTTCGATTTAACCCTTATTTCGTCAGAATTGGCAAAAAACTGTCAAAATTGGGGTTTATCAGCACTTTCTCGAAACACATCTTGTAGATTTTTTTTAAACATTCATCATTTCTATTTTTTTTAAACATTCATCATTTCTAGACCTGCCTGTAACACGACCTTTGATGCACAAGACATATTCGGCGATGCATATGGTAACCCTCCACAGGCTGCCAAACATTGAAATTTTGATGAAATGGGTCGATTTCAGGCCCCCACTGCGCCCAAACAATACATGAGAAATAAACATAACTTCCTTTATTGGAAGTGGAATTCACCGAGGATCATTTTTGTAAGTAATAAGGATGTTCATAAAACCAAGCATTAACCCGTTTTGGACTAGTTAAACAGCAATACCCCCATAAAGCTAAAAAAAAATCATGTTTTCCGTGGATTTCTCTAAACGGGTCTTGTAGATTTTCAAGAAAAATTTGTCACTCCGAGGTCTTGGTGTGAAAATAGAAGTTGCATGGACAAAATACTAAGGGGAGCATTTGTTAACCCTCCATGGGCTGCTGAAAGACAAAATTGTGATAAAATGGGCTGTTTTTGGACGCCAATGGCACCCAATGGGTACGCCACAAAGAAACGTGCCTTCTTTTATCGAGCCCACACTCTATACGGAAACGTTTTTGTAAGCAGTAGGGATATTCAAAGGTCGAAGTCTTAACCCTTTTGGGGCAGGCTAAAAAGAGAGACCCCTTAAAATCTTAAAATTCGAATTTTCTGTGGATTTCTCTAAAAACATCTTGTAGGTTTTCAAGAAAAATTGACTACTCGCAGGTCTTTGTGTGACATTACAAGCGGCATGAACAAAATATTCCGGTGAGCGTTTATTAATCCTCCACAGGCTGCCAAGCTTTGTAATTTTGTTGAAATGGGCTGTTTTCGGACGCACACAGCACCCAATGTGTACCTGAGAAATAAACATAATCTCCTTTATTGGAAGTGGAATTCACCGAGGACCATTTTTGTAAGTAATAAGGGTATTCAAAAAACCAAGTGTTAACCCGTTTTGTGGTGGTTTAAGAGTGATTCCCCCAAATGCTTAAACAATCATGTTTTACATGGATTTCTCTAAAAATGTCAAGTAGATTTTCAAGAAAAAACTGGTCCGTCGCAGATCTTGGTGTAACATTATAAACTGCAAGGACAAAATATTCTGATAAGCATTTGTTAACCCTCCACAGACTCTCAAATATCAACACTTTAGTTTAAACATTATTTTATTTCAATACTGCATATAAATATACAAGGTATAGAACAGCATGCTGAGATACAGTATTAGAAAGTGGATTCAGCAGCAAGCCGAAGCTTATGTAAGCTGTCTCCTGCAATCAACAAATACATCAGACTTTCATGGCATGGAAGAGACTATGATTGAAACAAAATAATATGAAAGAGGAAAGAAGGGGAAAGGTGGAGGGGTGGGGGTGTCTGGGGCAAAGGCAGCTGCTTCCTTTAATAAAGGGAGAGCACAAGAGGGGCGAGCACTGCAGGTGTGTTCAGTAAAATCTCTTGGAAGCAGTAATATAACTCTGTACTTTTTCAAAAATTAGTCTGTTTGCTTCCGCTGTGTATTCAGCATTTCCATTCAAGAGAATATCCGTTGAAATTGTGAATGGCAGTGTTGCTAGTGTGCGCTGTCTGCTCTCTACATAGAACGGACAATGCAACAAATAGTGAGCACTCGTTTCACGGGCTCCACATGAACAGTATGGGGAGTTTGATAAATGGTTTCTAAACAGATGATCGATTGCTACAACACTTTGATAAAATAGGCTGTTTTCAGCCCCCCCCCCCCCCCCCCCCACAGCACCCAACCTATAGCTGGGAAATAAACATAACGTCCTCTGTTGGAAGTGGAAATCACCGAGGATAATTTTTGTAAGTAATAAGGGTATTCAAAAAACCAAGCCTTAACCCGTTTTGGGATGGTTAAACAGCGATACCCATCAAAGGCTTAAAAATTCATGTTTTCCCTGGATTTCTTTAAAAACATCTTGTAGATTTCAAGAAAAAATGGTCATTCATAGGTCTTAGTGTGCCATTACAAGTTGCATGGACAAAATATTCCGGTCAGAATTTGTTAGCTCTCCACCAGCTGCTGAACATCAAAAGTTTGATAAAATGGGCTGCTTTGAGACACCAACAGCACCCAAAGGGTATGTAAAGGCAAAACAAAACTTCTTTCACTGCGCGAAGAATTCACAGAGGATCAGTTTTGTATGTAGTAAGGGTATTTAAAAGAATGAAGCTTAAACCATTTTGGACTGGATAAGGAGAGATGCCCCTTAGAAGCATAAAATTTACATTTTCCGTGGAGTTCGCCAACTGCTTGTTGGCGATTTTCAAGAACAATTGGACATTGGCAGGTCTTGGTTGGTATTACAAGTTGCATGGGTAGAATATTTCGCTAATCATTTGCTAACCCCTCTACAGACTGCTAAACATCATAATTTTGATAAAATTGGCTGTTATCGGTCTCCAAATGCGTATGTAATAGATAAACATATCCTCTTTTATCAGAATCAGAATTCACGAGGGATAATGTTTGATAGTATTAAGGGTATTCAAAAAACAAAGCCTTAACCTGTTTTTTCCTGATTAAAGACAGACAGCCCATGGCATGTATGCTGCCTACATTACGTGTAAATCGACACCCCCACTAAATCTACTGCGTGGTGGGGTGTCAGACCAGACCACCTGACCTCATTAGATAACACTCCTTCGTCGTATTTAGCAGCATGGATTTCCCCAAGAAGCAAAGATAAAAATACGTCATCGGAAAATAATGCCAATTGTTTTATTTAGTGTGTATTTTGTCCGTATACAAAATTTCTCACCCACATATACCTAAAAACGATTCAATGATACGATTGGACATATTTCTCGCATTAAACATGCATAAATCGTGAAAAAAGACTTGATTTATTGCATTTTAGGATTGCACATGTATATTTTTAGAAGATTGTCTGTCTGTTTTTAATCTGCGGCGTCAGTCTTTGATCTCGTTTGGGACGATCAGTAATTAACACCTTTTCGACAAGAGCCATCAAAATTTAAAATAAAAAAATAATCAAATTTCACTAAAACCTTTTGCAGAATCGAGTTTTTCAGAAAACTCTGTCGCGATTGCGTGTGTCATTTTCAAAATTCCGATCAGAAATAATGAAATTATAAATATGCAGTTAGCAATAACAAAATTGAAAGCATGTCGGCCAAACTTGCATGACGTCAGAACTCGATTCGGGTGAAATACTGCGGTGATGCACTGAAAGGTTGAGAGTAAGGAACGCTGATATCGAAGTAGGCTTTAAACTGTTCATGGAATGGTCCGAAAATCAAGTTCATGTTTGCAGCGTTACTGCAAATAGGTTTCCCGTATTTCTTGTTAAAATGTTTTGGACCGCCTCACTTCATATTCCACACTGCACTGCATGATATTATTCATTTATTGGTGTTTAAGGTTTGTAAGTAGTAAGGGTATTTAAAAGAATGAAACTTAACCCATTTTGGACTGGATAAGGAGAGATGCCCCTTAAACGCTTAAAATTTACGTTTTCCGTGGATTTCGCTAACTGCTTGTTGGGGATTTTCAAGAACAATTGGACATTGACAGGTCTTACAAATTACATAGATAAAATATTCCGCTAGTCGTTTGTTAATCCCTCTACAGGCTACTAAACGTCAAAATTTTAATAAAATCGGCTGTTTTCGGGCAGCAAATGGGTATGTAATAGATAAACATGACCTCTTTTATCAGACTCAGAATTCCTGAGGGATAATGTATGATAGTATTAAGGGTATTCAAGGGAGCGCGGTGGCTCAGTAGTAGGCTATTGTACTTCTATGCTAGAGGTCCAGAGTTCGATCCTCGTCCGGGACGACTCACGTTGTGTCCTTGGGCAAGGCACTTTGGCCAGGTTGCCGACATAGGGGCACGATGTCACCGTGTAATAAGGCATACTGTACGTCGATGGTACACACGTCTTCAACCACTGTAACTCTGCTTGAGCGGAGCTTGAACAGAGTTAGAATGTTGAGGAGCTGACAGTTGCTCGTCGATGCTTGGTGGTACTCTCCGGGTACTCCGGCTTCCTCCACCTGTAAAACTGTTACGGTCACGATTAGCCATTGTGCAGAAGTATGTGACCTTAAACACCAATAAATAAATAAATAAATAAGGGTATTAAAAAAACCAAGCCTTAACCCTGTTTTGTCGGATTAAAGACAGACAGCCCATGCTGTGTACGCTGCCTACATTACTTGTAAAATTGACACCCCCACTAAATCTTCTGCGAGGTGCGGTTTCGGACCCGACCACCTGACGGTTCTGACCTCATCAAATAACACTCCTTCGTTGTGTTTAGCAGCATGGATTTCCCCAAGAAGCAAAGACAAAAATACGTCTGCGGAAAATAATGGCAAATATTTTATTTAGCCTGTATTTTGTCTGTATAGAAAATTTCTCACCCACATATACACAGTGGCGGATACAGGAATTCTCAAAGGGGGGGGGGGGGGGGGGGCGGATCGTGCAGATGCCAAAGGCATCTGCCGCGAGTGCCGAAGGCACGAGCTTTTGTAGGGGGTCAAAATTGTTTGGAAATGAGCGACCAAATGGGGCATTCTGGTGGTTTCTGGGGTGGAAATCCTCTTGAATTTTTGAACAGCTAATTAACACTTTTTAAACAGGATGTTTCAGAATTTCAAATTCTGTCATACGTTCAAGACAGAATTAGAAAATTTGAAATATGCTCTTCAGATCCGTTTACCATAATATTGTATTTTGGACACACTGTTTACAGTCATAACCGACTTAACCTCAGGAGAACATTGCGATCTGCCAGCGTTTGAAAGTTTTCAGCAGTCAGCCCTCAAGGCTTAGGTACGCCATGACTATGCCAATTAAGATCCTGACCCATAACTGGCATAGCCATGGGGTACCTGAGGCTCGGGGCATGTAACACCACAAAATCATGCTGTGTCGGTGACGCTATAAATGGAGGCGACCAGTAGATATATTTTGCATAATTTCAACGGTATATTTATTTTCCATAGCGAATGGTGATGGAGGAAATAAATGTCGTATGTTTTTACTTCAATTCATGTATTGTCCCCAAATGAAAATCCTGGCTACGCCCTACATACGAGACAAACACGAGCTAAAGGGGGGGGGGGGGGGGCGACCGCCCCCCCCCCCCCTCTGTATCCGCCATTGCATATACATAAAAATGATTCAGTGATACAATTGGACATATTTCTCTCATAAAACGTGAAAAACACTTGATTTATTGCATTTTAGGATTGCGCATGTGTATTCTTAGAAGATTCTCTGTCTGTTATTAATCTACGGCGTGTCTGTGATCTCGTTTGGGACGAACAGTGATTAGCACCTTTTCGACAAGAGCCATCGAAATTGAAAATAAAAAAAATAATCAAATTTCACTAAAACCTTTTGCAGAGTCGTGTTTTTCAGAAAACGCTTTCGCGATTACGTGTGTCGTTTTCAAAATTCGGATCAGTAAGCACGAAATTATAAATATGTTGTTGTCAATAACAAAATTGAAAGCATGTTGGTCAAACTTG